>CM053783.1:741769412-742389412 GCA_028749045.1 Cupressus sempervirens | reverse complement strand
ATTATTTTATTTAATTAATTTCCTAATTAATTAAATAAAATAAATCTTAGAAAACCATATTAATTTTCTACTAAATTAAACCATTAATTAAATCTTTTAATTAGGCTTAATTAATAGAAAATACACCAAAGACTCATAAAATAAAATATGAAAAACCAACTATAGCAAAACACATACAAAATCAAACCAAAAAGGTTAATATCACGAATTACATCATCTGCCGCATTCAGAGGGTACTCAACTCATATACTTGTCCTAATTTCCAATTAGGACAAATGGCTTAAAGGGTGGTGCATCGTGTAGATCTCGACTAGCAAGTGACTATGACTCCCTTCCTTAGCCACATCAGAAACGCCATACAGAAAGAAAACAAGCACACACATCGTACACATGCAAGTATGGGGTAAGTATCCATGAGAAAAAACATGTGATAATAAACCATCTAACTAATAAATAACTAAAAATAATGTAATAATCATCATGCATACATGAAATGTAGAGTCTAAGTAATCTCATCACTTATCAATTGAATCCATAGCACAATATTTGATAGTCTCAAAACAATGTTGCTAACCATCAACGCAAAACTAGCCCTAAAAGAGTTTGACAATGATAACAAAAACACAACCTAGGGGTAGGCACTACATATATTTTCTATGTGTCTAAATTCATTATATGAAGAAATTTTTTTTAAACCTCAGATTAATGATTCTGATTAAGTGAGAAAAGATGAAAGGATATGAAACCATTGAGAAAACTATTTGAGGAGAGAGAGATAGTTTTAGGCTGCTATTTCAAAGTGGTTGATGATTTCACTATGATTTTGTTTAAGAATTGAAGAAGCTAAAAGAGATATGATTTAAGGATGTTGTAAAGTGTGAAGTTGTTAAAAGAGAAGAACTAAGTGTTGAGCCAAGTGAACTAGGTAGAGTGGAGATAAGACAAGAAGAAGAGTTTTTGAAATATAGAGTCAACCAAGTAAAAGATTAAAAATGAGAGATGGAAGAATAGAGATCTAAAACATTTAAGGTAGTTGATATTCTTAACATATCACTTTATACTATTATTATTTAACCATTGTAGTAGAAAATCTTGGAAGCACCAAGTGGACCTAACATTCCAGATGGTAACATTGATTACTGGTGTTTATAAGTCCAAGTTAAATGTGGCCATTATTTTTAGTCAAGTACAAAGAGTGATAAGGTCTAGATGAATAAGGTATTTTTAATAAAGTGCATGTAACCTTTAACAAGGTTTTCTCCTAAAGGTGATCACTTTAGAAGCGTGAAATTTTAGGGTTGTTTGCATAAAGTGGGTTTTCCCCTAAATATTATTTCGACTAATTGTTGTTAATTGTGTGAATGTTATTTATGTTTGAATAGAATAACATGGTTTTACAATTTAGTGCAACTTGTTAATAACTAAGATATCACTCGGTGATTGTTAAAAATTTATTGACATTTAGTAATGCAAGGAACAATTTGATAATAATTTTTAAAGAAAGGAAAAAATATGAGTCAAGTATTACATTGTATTTTTATATGAAGTAATTGAATATATTGAAGTTATTATTGTTAATTATTTGATGGTGTTGAAATGTTTTGAGGGTAATGAGATAATTAGACATGATTGATTCACACCCCCTCCCCCTTAGTTATTGAATAGTCTTGCTATTTTTAGTAATCAACAAGTATTTTTTCCCTATGCATACTAGATATATTTTCATATTTTGTTTCAAACCTTCATAGTTCCCTTCATCAAACTTGAGATGAACTCTCTCAAAATTAATCACCATAGATATCCTTAAGCTATTAAGATTTTCCTTCAAGGACCTAATGCTTTGATACTAATTGTTAGAAATTAAAGTCCACCAAGATAAATAAGAGGGGAGTTATTTAATTAGTTATGTAAGTAAAAAAACTCTCAATATCTTCTATAATTATGAATCATGTAAACAATAGATGCACACAAACCATACACAATATCGCACAATGTTTAACTAGGGAAACTATTGAATAGAGGGAAAACCCTACTGGGAGTAATATTCACAAGATGATGTAATAATATAAAAGTTCCTTATGAAAGAGTGGAAACTATTAGGAGTCAATGAAACACAATCAATACATATGAGCCCCTATGAAGAGATTTCAAATCCCTATTAGGATTTTCCAACTCTATTGGGAGTTGTGCCATCATTGGTAGGAATTCAAAGGAAGATAGATGGACCCACTATTCAAAAAAATTCAGCACTATCCTAATTAAATAATACAAGTGTACATAATATACTGAAAAAACAATAACTTATCTTTCAAAATGCAATTCCTTTAGGCTAATAATGTTTCATCAATCTCAATCTCTACTCTAATCCAAAATATATTTGCATTGAAACTTGCATAGAACATCACATAGATATGACCATATATCATACTTTCATTGACACACTCTTCCATAAGGAAATGAAATTTCCTTTGAACCAAGACCTAAAATAGTTTATCGATTCAACCCTCAGTAATTCCCAATTTATAGTAATAACAAAGGACCAACATAGGATATTACATTATACACTTCATTACAAGATTACATCTTTTCACAATTACAAGAAATTTGTAACCTCATACTTTTCATAACTTCCCATTAATTGATCATCTGATTCTGCATGTTTACCAAGGCCTTATTTTACATTTTTTTAACCTCTATCTCAACTCTCTCAACTAGATTCTATCTTTGTTAGGAGAGTAAATCCAAAGAATAATACCCACTTTCCAGAAAAAATCTCTAAATGCTTCCTTCACTAAATTCTTTATAACTCTATCTAGTCTTCATATTGATTTACATGATCCTAAACGTATCTTCTACCCATACTTTATAACATAATCCTAATGTGCATAACTGGTTATTCAATCCTCTAACCATATGACACTAATCTTTGACTATTGTTATACTAGTCTTGACAAAATAATAAGTATGTTTTCATCAATGACAAACTCTTTCATGAATGCTACATATAATCATTAAATTATATCTCCAACACTCCTAGGATACTCCCCTAGAAGAATATAATAATTATTCATCTTAACAAGTATATCTTGTAACATGGTCAAAATATTTGAACATGGATTAAAAGTATCCTAAAAAGGACTCATATCTATTGATTATATTATATTATCTCCTAATAGTGACAATATGGTTGCATTTTGACCATAGCTTTCCCCCTAGTCAAGGGTTTCCCTAGATAACATATCTAGTGTTAATATACATGGTTATCTTTCAATGGTTATTGCATCTATGATTTGAATGTTAAAGAAAAGGTATGAATGAATTATAAATAGTGGTTTTCCATGTCATATGACATGAGTCATGAATTTTTTAATTTAATTGTATAGTGAAAATGGTGGAATACTCAGAGTTGGAAATAATATAACATGGCACATAAAAGGATAAGAATCTATTACACTTTATGGATAGAATAACATTGGGGATGTTTACTTTATGGATAGTTTGAAACATAACCATTTGAGCATTTGACAACTTGTTCACAAGAGGTATTTCATAGAAAAGACTTGCATCAACAAGGAAAAGGATGTCACATTGATTGGTAGCAATGCATACAAAAAAGATAATGTATTTTAGTTGAGTCCTACTAAAATAAAATATTTAGTTTCTAAAGTGGATGATAGTTGGCTCTCACATAAATTTGAAATCACTGTAAAGGTCAGTAATACATTTGTAGTTAGAGACTTACCTAAGCTTGTGAATGCAAAGAATCTATCTTGGAAAAGTAGAAGAAAAAAATAGTTCCAATAAAAATATTTACTACCTCAATGAAATTGGTGATTATACATAGATATATAAGTGGTGGTACAAGAACTAGATCATTTTATGATGAAAGGTATTTTACGCTTCAATTTCAATAGAATTATATGGGTTTTATTTCTTGGAGATAAATCTAAAGCATTTGATAAATTCAAGATATTTATAGAGTAGATTTGAGAATGAATCTAGATGTAAGATTAAATGATTAATATGTGATAGAGTAAGATAATTAATTTGAAGTGAGTTTAACATTTTTTGTGAAGATAACTAGTATAAAAAGACAACTTTCAACCCCTAAAACTATATAACGGAATGGGATAGAAGAGAGAAGGAATAGATTCGTAACTGAAGTAGTAAGAGAAATGATGTTTGAAATACTATATCACATATCTTATGGAGAGAACCAATAAATACAATAGTGTATACTGCAATAGAGTGAAAATTAGAGAAGGAAGTGCTAAGACTTCTTACGAACTTTGGTTTGGGCATACACCTACTATGAACTACTTTAAAGTCCTTGGAAGTAAATGCTATATGAGGAGAGATGATAACAATGGAAATTTATATACTAGAAGTGATCAAGGATTGTTTCTTAGATATTCATTAAAGAGAAAATCATATAGATGTTTTAATTAGAGATTAAAGACTATTTTTTAAAGTGCTAATGTGAGAGTTGATGACAAGTTTAGAATTTTAGAAATGATACTTTACTATAATTCTAATGAAGTGACTATTCAAAGAACTAAGAAGAAAAATATTGAGGAAGGTTTATTTTATGACACTAATACTAACTTGTAGACTAAATTACAAAGAGGAAAATATAGTGAAGAACCAAGATCACAACCTAGATCAAAAATAAGAATTGAGAAAGTAACACCAAAAATAAATGTGGATAATCACCCTACTTAACAAATCGTTGGAAGTATGAATAAAGTTGTTATGAAAAGGCAAAAGGTTAGTGAGAAATTATTCAAAATTTATCAAGTTCAAACAAAGATTGCTGATGTACCTTATAAATATGACTATTGGATAAAAGCTATGAAAGAGGAATTACAAAAGATTAAAAAGAACAAGACTTGGCAATTAGTTTCAAGACTTGTTGATAAGAATGTTATTTGAACTAAATGGGTATTTAGAAACAAGATGAATGAAAAAGGAGAAGCTGTGATAGTCAAAGAAATACTAGATTCAAAGTACATTCATGGAAAAAAGTAATACTTTTTTATGAAAATTTTGCACCTATTGCTAAATTGGAGGAAGTAGAATGTTTTTGGCATATGCAACTAACAAGAAATTAAATGTTTATTAAATGGGTCACATAAAATCAAATTTTTTAAATGAAGAAATTGAAGAAGAGGTATAGATTGAACAACCTCATGGTTTTCCTTTGGCAGATTGAAAGGACATGGTTTGCATATTTAAAAAGGGATTAGATGGGTTGAAACAAGCACCTAGATCCTAGTATCAAAGATGGAAAACCATTTGACAAATTTGAAATTTATGGTAGGTATTGTGAATGATAATTTATATTTAAGAAAGAATGAAGATGGTGTTCTAATTGTTGTACTATTTTTGAATGACTTTATTTTTTGAGGTATAGATGAAGCTATGAAAAAAATTCTAAATCTTTGAGATGAAGAAGGAATTTGAATTGATTATGACAAGATAAACAAAACACTTCTTGGGATTGTAATTTATATTAAAAAAAGATGGAATTTATATATCACAAGCTAAGTATCTTAAAGATTTATTGAGGGAATTTTGTTTATCAAGAATTTTACATGTATTGGAATAGCTATGCTAATTGGATGTAAGCTATCTAGCTAAGATGAATCCCCTAGTTGAGAGATGAAAAAGTAAAAATATATGATTGTTTGATTGCAATACAAAAGACATGCAAGACCTCATATAGCTAATGCAATTGAAATAGTGGAAATATTTTAATATGATCCTAAAGAGACACACCTTGCAATATGAAAAAGAACTTTAAGATATTCAAAAGGAACACTTGAGTATGTTATATGTTATGGAAGATCAAAAGATTTCACATTATGTGTTATTATTCATGTTGATTGAGCCTATAGATGAAAGAAAGAGCACCAGTGGTGGATCATTCTTCTTAGGAGGAAGATTGGTTTCTGTGTGGATCAATATATGAGATTATATTTCACAAAGAATAGTAGAAGAAAAGCATGTATAAGAAATGTATAATCATAATAAGATTATTTGGATGAAGTAGATGCTAAAATATATTTGCATAGAGTTCATTGAGAACAAAAGTACTGTGAGCATGCCAAAGATTCTAGATTAACATTATTAAAAAAAACCAATATAAATTAAGTATCAATTTTTTAGGGAAAAGGTATAAGAAAAAGAGATTAGATTGGAATATGTTAGTACAAAGGAGTAGATAGAAAATACATTAAAAAAAACTTTGTCAAAAGACATGTTTGAGTACTTGAGAGGCATGCATATGTTTATGCCCCAACCTACTTTAGTAGTTGATATAGAGATTTCATTACTCTAGTTGGTAGCTAAGGTCTATTTGTTTTGATGTAAGACTATCCTAGGTGTAAGAGCAGTCTTGCATCAACCACAAATATTTCATTTTAGTTGTTTGAATAAGGGTTGTCTTAATCTAGTGTTTTTGTTTATAGAGGCTTTCTACTTAATATGTTATTCATACGAGCTCAAAATGTCCTAATTTCAGAGGTGAATATTCATCTTGGATATATCATTCTACAAGTTAAGGCTCAGTGCCATATCATAAGTATTCATGGAATTATTATTTATTTTTGGTTTGCAATTTTGGTTTTAAAATTCAATCTCACTATTGAAGGGTTAAATGTGCCTAGATGAGACCTAAAAATATGATGGATGGGTACATGCATCAATTTGAGATTTTAGATCAACAGCTGAGGTTTCTGAAAAGTTGTTATAATGGCTAATCAGAGCAATGGTTTGAGAGTTATGGCCTTCCAAATTTGGGATGACCAAAACATCCAATATAAATGTCAAAGGTGTATTTGGTTTACTCTATATGCATTATTAGGGTCTATTAGCCCTAGGTATTAAGTTTGAGTGTCTATAACCTTCCCAGGTGGTATAAAAGTGCCTATTTAAGAAATGCACGAATGTTGTCTATGACAACTCTATGTGATAGTTCATAGCTTTATGTTGTAGATTACCATAATGAAAGAGCCCATGGGGTTAGCATATTGTAACTTTGAATTCCATAATTTGGCATTTGCGGCAATAATTACAAGCCAATATTTTATTCTCACAAATTATTGTTGTTTCTTTGTTTCTATTATGTGATATGGTATTAGGTGGAGTACCCTTCATTATTTTATCTAAACTAGATGCTTGATAATTCTCCTATGGTTGAGTATCTATATTTGAGATGATTCATTAATGTAAGAATTTGGCTTAGGCCAAAATTCACCCAAGAACTAAAGAACTCAACACAAGCACACAATAGACCAAAATAGACAAAGTATGATTAGAATGATGATATTCATTCAATATGCCAGCTTAGCCAACTTGAGAGTACACTAAGAGTGCCTGTTTGTAAAGGCCTCAAGGGAGCTTCTAGAATGCATAGAAGTTAGCATCATGATATGTCATACAACCATGCACATGTCCACTAGATATGGGTTATCCTCTATTGAGCATAGGATTAAGTGTGATGATATGATGATAAGCCTACAATGGTGTAGCACACAAATCAATGGTGTAGACAACATGTGCTAAATGAGGAGTGTGGATAACTATGCTGTCAACATGACAACTTAGTGAATGATGCATACTCCTATATTGTAGACACCATGTGCATAATTAGAGTTGTGTAGTTCAATGAGAGTACATAAACTCCTAAGTGTCTCACCTAAAATAATAATAAAACAATGCAAAATAATTAAATAATGGATTAACCTAAGTAAAATTAAGTAAGTGTAATAAGTAAATAATTTTTTACACCAACACCCCCCTTTAAGTGCAACTTAGGGGAATTCCTTTAAGCTTGTGAGATCTAGGATGCAATGCAATATGGGTCTCGACTACTAGGCCATGTTAGGTACCCATGTACATAATGATATGCAATCTCCCATAAAGCAAGGAAAGAGGGAAAACCTCATGGGAAAAAGCCTCCCCCAAAAAGAGAGATAAATAATGATGCATGGATGGATGGAGTAATTAAGACCACCCCATTATGACATACATCCAATATATACATAAGAGAATGATGAGAAGAGGAAAAGAGACATGATAGGATCCCCCTCCCGCCCCCCCAAAAGAAGAATGCCAAACAATGACTACTTTGATGAAGAAGTTGATCCAAGATTGCAAAATGGTGTTCCTCCCCTTAGGAAGAAATAATGCCAAAGGTACAAATGAGATGCTTCCATTGTGTGTGGAAAGAATCCCATGGATAAGTGATGTCTCTAAAACTTGCTCAACTAACTGAAGAATCTGTCTCAAAGAACTATCTACCTCTGCAACTAATGAGGAACCTTGTTGCAATTGCTGATCATAAGTACCACAATCACTTCAACCTATGACGATTGATCATGTAGAGAATGAACAAGAGAGTTAGATGGATCCCTCATGACAACTAAAGAAGGTAATTTTGGATCAAGAACAAGAGGTAGTTCATCAATACTGTCCCCCAAATCTGTCACTAAACCTGTATCTAGAAGGCTGGATGTACCTTGTTATTTTGAACCTATCACTGTGGCAATGTATGCATGCAGACTAAAATGATGTAGTGACCTCTCACTATATCTATTGATAGAACCCCATGTGTCTAAATCTGTTGAAGCACTATCACTAAAATCACTATCAGTTTCCACACCGTATGATGTGCAGAGAGGAGTAGAGGACAAGATGGGAGAACTTTCCTCGAAGTATACATCCTTCTCCACAAATATTTGATGTGTCTTAGGATCTAGAAGTCTATATGCCTTCACACTGTCTTCATAACCAATGAAGGTACAAGGCCAAGATGACTATGCCTTGCATCCCTTAGAAGATATCTTTGCCCATGCGAGACAACTAAAGACTCTAAAGTGTGTCACAATAGGTTTTCTACCACACCATGCCTCAAAAGGAGATTTTCCATTTAAAGCTAGATGAGGAGAATGATTAAGAATGTGAGTGGCACTTGAGATTACTTTGACTTCTAATGATGGATCTAGAGACTTGGCATGAATCATGCAACTTGCCATAGATTTGAGAGTTCGGATCCTCAAAGCTACAACATATGTCTTATGTAGATTGAATGTTAGTGGAGTCTGAAGATCAATTCCCTCATGTTTGGAAAAGTCCATAAGTCTTCTGTTCACATACATTCTTCCATTGTCCATTCGGAGTACTTTGATGGCCTTTTTAGATTTTTGTTATACATTGGTCTTGAAGGCTAAAAATGTGTGCAACACTTCATTCTTGTTATACAAAAAATAGACCCAAGTGAACCTTGAAAAGTCATCAACTAAGGTAAGTATGTAGTGACCCTGGCCGAATACAAAAGGATCTGCTAATACAATGTGAACCATTTGGAGAGCACCTGTTGCTCTTGAAGACTTCCCTCTTTGTAACTTCCCTTTTAGATGCATATCCACTAAGTCTATTGAATATTCACCCTTAGAAAAGTTGATTGGAGGTAGGCCTTTCACCATTCTATATGTACAAAGTTGTTGAAGGTAGCAGTAGTCAAGATGACCATACCACTCATGCCATAACTGCATGTTTGAATTCGATTGAAATAACAAGGACTTTGAAGAAGACTTGGGTACAAAAAAAGAGAAATATTACAACATCTTGTTATGAATCATGTTCCCCACTGCAACCAAGGAATCATTTTTAAGACTGTGCACTTTTACTCAGTCTAGAAGGAACTCAACTCTATGTCCATCTCTAAGGTGAGTGATTTGTTAGATTGAAAGGAGATTTGAAGTTAAGTTTGGAACATAGACAACCTCTTAAAAATCTCCATTGTCCATCTCCACATTTCCTTTTCCTTCAACTTCCATTTTTCTATCATTTCCCATTAAGATGTGTGGTACCTTTGAGTGATTCAATGAAGAAAAATCCTCCTTTGAAGAACCCATGTGATATGAGGCACCCGAGTCAAATATCCATTCCTTTGAAGAGTTTGAATTTTCCATGAGTGCGTGCCCTTTGCCCTTTGAATCTAAAGATGACCATTTCTCCTTGTAAGCATTAGGCAATGGAACATTATGTTTATTCATGATGTTGGTTACCTCATCTGTCTTTTTGAGATAACACTCATGCTCTTCATGACCCAATTTCTTACAATAAGAGAACTTCTTCTTCTCATTATTATTGTCCCCCTTCTTGTTAGAATTCAAGGACTTGCCTTGTTGATTGGATTGTGGTGTTGTCTTTTCTACATCCTCAGATTTGTCCTTCTTCCATTTCTTCTTACCCTTCCCTTTATTTGAAGATTGTCCAGCTGAATGTTGAGAACCTTCATTAGCCACCAATGCTTTGGACTGAGGTGTTTTGAGAATCCCCATTGATTTTAACTTTTTTTCTTCATCATCCAATAGTGTTGCATATTCATCAAAAGTGACTTTCTTGTGGGCAGACCCTAAGGTAGTCTTTGAGGTGTTAAAAGAAGATACAAATGTGAAATATTCCGATGGCAATTTGTTATTAACAAGATAGATTAGTCTATCATCTTTGATAGAACTCCCACAATTAGTAATCTTTGTCCTTAATTCATTCAGCTTGTTGATGAGATCTTGTATTGAGTCATATGACTTAGGGTCTAAGGAAACAAGCTCATCTTCAAGTTTGAACACATCCTCTTCAGACACTTTACCATAAAGGCTTTCGAGGGTATCCCAAGCTTCCTTGGATGTAGTACATTTCTTGATTTGATACATGATCTTATCATCTATCCCAAAACATATATCACCTAGGGCTTTCCTATCCATTGCTATCCAATCTAAAATTTCACTTATTGATACATCATCACCTGCTGGTTTAGGAAGAGTACCATCTACATATTGTGAAACTCCATTATGCATTAAGTGATACAAAATTTTGATTAACCACAAAGCATAGTTATGAGGAGTTAATTTAGGAAACTTAAAGTTTCCAATAATGCAAAAAACGAAGGAAAAGTGCAAAAAAGAAAGAGAACACAACACGAAGAACACCCCCCCTTTTCACTAAATCAAGAAACCCCCCAAAAATAAATGCTTTGGGCACTTTATCAGTAGTGCAATTACAATGGACCACTTGCCAATTTTTTCCTTTGTGGACTTCTAATTTTTCTTGTTACAACTCCTATATGATATACGAATCTGAAACTTTGCAATGTGTTACAATACTGAAGCATTACAAAGCAAAGAAAGGCCCTATTGCTGAAAGTGACACTTTTTTCCACACAACCCTATAATATGATGCCCGATCTGGAAAGTAGACAAAAAATAACACACTTTCAAAAAAAATAGAACCTATTTTTGACTCTAGATGTGCCTGTATGAAGCTTTTGAAGTTGCAAAATGCAAGATTATCTAGGTACAGTCACCAAACAATTCAATTTCTAAACAATCCATTCACCAAAACTAAAAAAAACTAAACCACTAAAATTTTTTAAAAATTCTACCCAATTTCAAAAAAATTGCACCTTATTTGGAGTCTAGATGTTTGAGTTATAGCCTCCCAAAGTCAGACTGCAAAATTGAAAATGAATCTAGAGAGGGGTTGCATCAGCGAATGAGGGTTAAATTTGATGATCATACGGTTATCTCAGTAGTTATATTTTTTCGTTGAATGAAATCTAGATGGGCATCAAATTTCATGCTGCAAAATGATGACATCAACAAATTTACTGCCTATGATGATGTCAGCGAACGATCTATGAAGCCATACTATATAAAATTGTATGAAAGTGTCTAACATGGTGGTCCACGTGTCACACAAGTATTAGGTAGGTTGGAAAGCTATGATTGCTGATTGGGTCTTATGTAGAATTCTGAGTTAGACTGGGCAACTATTTAAAATCCACCGCATGTCTATGCACTGTCCACTGACGGGAGTAGAGCAAAAATTTTTGTGTGTTAGAAGGTGGTGCTGGATCTTTTGTGTGGGCTTGGAAGGTTGAACATTGATCGCTTTAACAAAAATATTGTTTGTCGTCGCCCGAATTTAAAGCCTTGCTGGAATCTCATGGGTTTTAATCCCACATGGATGGGATTTGCGGATCAAGTGTTGTATAAAGTTTAACCTCCGCGCACACAAATGTGAATATGTTGTCATTGGTGAAGGGAAGGCTCAACTGATAGAATGAACAGAATGGCCAAAATTGTGACTGTGCTCAGCTTTATGTAGTACTGTACCTAATTTTGTAGAGGCTAAAATAATGAAAATGATTGCCTGTGCATGAGTTACTGAAATAGCCCACAATAAATTAGGAATATGTGACCTGCGCATAAAAAATATTCTACCAAAAAATAGAGCTAAGCCGGGGTGTCACTGCCTGGTTCAACAAATTTTTTTCTTTGCCTGACTAATTGATTAAAAAATCCAAAAATTACAGAGAATAAATTCATATTTGAAAATAAAATTAATTAGATCCGAAATAGATCATATCCAAATTGCAAATTGAGCCCTCTGGGTTCTAATTTGCAAAAATATTTTGCCTCACGATCAACTTTCACCCAATGTAGGCAAATTTATAGTCAATCTTCATGGAATCAACGCTCTAAGTGCAACTATGAGGTCAAATTTGGCTCTAGATGCTCCCAATTTCTGTGGATCCTCCAAATTCATGTCAAGGTGTTGAAGCATGAATGGTCCCGAACGGCTATGTGTAGAAAATCTCCCTTAGCTCTGATACCATGTAAGAATTTGGCTTAGGCTAGAATTCACCCAAGAACTAAAGAACTCAACACAAGCATACAGTATACCAAAATAGACAGAGTATGATCAGAATGATGATATTTATTCAATATGCCAGCTTAGCCAACTTGAGAGTACACTAGGAGTGCCTGTATGTAAAGGCCTCAGGAGAGCTTCTAGAATGCATAGAAGTTAGCATCATGATATGTCATACAACTAGGCACATGTCCACAAGATATGGGTTATCCTCGATTGAGCATGGGAATAAGTGCGATGATGTGAGGATAAGCCTACAATGGTGTAGCATGCAAATCAGTGGTGTAGACAACATGTGCTAAATGAGGAATGTGGATAATTGTGTTGTCAACATGACAACTCAGTGAATGACACAGACTCCTATGTTGTAGACACCATGTGCATAATAAGAGTTGTGTAACTCAATGAGAGTACACAAACTCCTAAGTTTCTTACCTAAAATAATAATAAAATAATGTAAAATATTAAAATAATGCATTATCCTAAGTAAACTTAAGTAAGTGTAATAAGTAAATACTTATTTACACCAACAATTAAAGATTCTTGATTCTAGTATTTATCAATGTCTTTGGACACTTGTGCTTGAATAGAGTATTTTTGAAATGATTGAACATTGATAATTAGCACAATGATATCTTTGTCATTGATGTCAATGGAGGAGAAGTGTGCATGAAAAAAAACCTTAGGGGGAGAGATTAGAAGATGAAAATCTCTCTCTATGGATGAGAGATGCACATTAATTCATATCCATTGCAAAGAGTATATATATTTATGTATGGGGGACACTAGAAACTTCCTTGTGTGCTTCCATCATTGCATGGTTGTTATTTTAAAATGAAAAAATCTTTAAAACCTATCTAAGTCTAAGATGTATGCTTACATTCATGAGCAACCTAAATATGGTAGTAAAGGAAAATGTGGAAGAAACATCCTTGGTATTCATGGTATTTTGATTTATTTCATCTATGGTTCCATAAATACCAATGGGGGAGATTGGTAGCATGAATATTGATGCTATTTCTTCAGGGGATAGTTATTGTATTATTGCAGACATGATTAGAGTATATGTGTTCCATCAATAATGGAGTTTGTCATTAATGCCAAAATATACCTTATTCTTTGAAGATTACTAGAGTTGCAAAGGAAGAATTGTTTGGTGCAGTCAAAGGCCAACAAGTTTGGTTATACATAGGAAATTATTTAGTAATGTGTGAAGATTCTACAACTAATTGCATAGAGAAAAATATGAAGATATGAAATAGTTATGCAATGGTTTTTTATAGGTATCTTTCAACAAGGGTTTCTATAAAGTGGTTACTAATAAATTTATTATATCACTTTACAAAGATACAATCTTGTTAAGAAAGCTTAAATGAAGATTAGAGGCATTCTAATGATGTTTTATTCCAGATGGTATATAAGACCTATGTATCACGACATGACTTTTGAAGTATATTTCGTGGTTTTTTTCGAAGAGGTTGAATTTTAAAAAACATTTTATGGGATCTAATAAATTGAAATGTAATGTGGATTGGAATATCTTAAGGATTTCATATATTATTCATTGTAAATTAAGAAACCCCCCAGGTTGACTCAATCAATTATTATGATTTGGTATAATGGAAAGTTCATTTCCTTGTGGTAAATTATCATATGTGGTCTTATGCATTGTATTGTTTGGCTATGAAAACTTGGATTTGAATTTGGCTAAGGTTATAGTAGATTTTGATGTTCATTATGTACTGTAATCTTAAAAGGAATTGTATTCCAAAAAGATTTCCTATTTAGTCAATTCAAATATTTGGATATGCTTGTCTGGAAGATTATCTAATGAAAAATATTATTTAGGCTATTTAGAGAGTAAGTTTATTTTAATTCCTTTTAACTTCTAATAAGGTTGGAATATCCTAATATAGATTCAAAGTCATCCAATAGGGACTCATATGTATTGATTATATTACATTGGATCCTTACTTAGTCCACTTTTTCACAAGGGTTATTTATATTTGTATGCCATCATATGGGAATCACTCACACTGGGATTTTCCCTCTAATCAAGGGTTTCCATTGTTAACATATCTGGTGTTATTGTGCATGGTTATATTTCTATGGTTGTTACATCTAAAATTTACATGTTTAATTATTAGCAAAGATACTAAAATATTTTAATTACATAATTGATTCACCCTCCCACCATAGATATCTTGGTGAACATTACTTTCTAATAGTGGTTAGGTACTTGCTATAAATTTTTAGAGATAAGTACCCATTATTGAAATTCAATATATGAGTACCGATTTTGTTTTGTGCCACTAAAAAAAAGATAAACCATTTCATTTAAATAATGGATACCCATTATTAAGAGATCTGTTGGTGCCCAAAAAAGAGAAGTGGGAAAATATCTCAATGATTGAGGAATTTTCAATCATATGTTTGATAGATTATGTTGCATCATGAATATTTTTATAAAAACTTTATCTTTTATTGTCTTCATTAAATTTGACATTGAAAACTTTTGAATATGATTTTGGGTATACAAGCGTGAGATCAAAACAACCTAGAAAGAGATAAAAGAAGGTTCTTTTAGTTGATGAAATTGTAGTAAATAAAGAGAATGAAAAATTATAAAAATATAGAAGAGAATATATTTGACAAAAAATAATGGTGGAGCATAGCATTCAACAATCATTTCAAAGGAGGATACTTTAGTTGAAAAGATCATGTTGCATGCACAATTTGAGTAATAAAATATAGTAATATAAAACTCAGGTGCATCTTCTAATTAAATATTTGGTATGTGTATGTATTCACAACCAAATGAAACTTATCTTGATGTAGATTCTCTCAGTAAAAGTAGTGTAAAATATAATGATTGACATACTACATAATAATTTAGTAATTTTGATCATAATGATGAAGAAAATGAAATGAAAACATTGATTGAAAATGAAATGAAAAGCCCTATCAAAAATGAAATTCAAACTTCAATTAAAATTTAAAATTAGATAATTGAAGTGAACAATGTGAATGTAGAACCATAAACTCTAATTGAGAAATAAACTTTATTGAATGATGATGCAATGAATGAACAATTTGAAATTAGAAGTTATGTTCTAGATAACTTGCATCATTTGGTTTCATGAAGAAAAGTTAGGACACATATAGATATATTATTTAAATATTTACATTTTATAATAAGAAATTTGGTTTTCGATGTCAACTAGTGGTACGACTAATTAAATTGAGTAAGTTGCAAGAGGTGATAAATATGTTAGGTATCTATGTAAAACCTAAAAATAATAATGAATCTTTAAAAAAAGATATATCAACAATTGCTAGTTATTTCTAAACAATTAGAAAGGAAAGTCCATCTAAAGATTGGAATGCGCTGTCATGAGATATTATAATAGATTTAATAAAGAGACCAAGAAGTGATAAAATAATATTGAGTAATATGAGAGGGTATCTTAATGTTCATTGTAAAACATTATGAAGAGTTGTAGAGAGAAGAGTTAACTTTGAAAATGATCTAGGAAAAAACTCTATGAATTTCTAGTAGTAAAGGTCTAATATGAAACTTAACATTGAAGTCATAGTCTTGATTGAAAAATGTTGGCATGATAATATAAGAGTTTCTTCTAATACTAGAGATCTAATTAAATTAAGAAAGGGCTCAAAAAATTATGATCCATGGAGATTAAAAATAACTTTTGGATATGAGTCAAAATAAGTTTCATATAATAGTTTTGGATGATAGGGTATTAATTATTAGAAATTGTCAAAGATATTTTGAAAATTGTAAACCTTGGTATGTATGAATTAATGAGGAAAGACTCACATTTTTTTGCAAAATACATGTCCAATTTCATTATTATCATGATGTACATTTCAATACATACATGGTACAATACATACTAATGAAATGTTGTAAGAATGTTGTACAAAAATACTAACTCAAACTATAAAGGAGTTAATGTAAGGTTTTTTCTATAACCCAACTCTTGAGGAATATTTTATTTTTAATGCATGTATTTATGGTGAATGTGATGTATGTGCCAGTCTTGTATTCTTAGATAAATGTTTACATGAAAGCCATTTAAATAACTTTGGAAAACAATTATTTGATGTTAAAAGACTTAAAAATATTCAATATTTATTAAAGGATAGAAAGGTCATAAGATAATATCATATAATTATTTCAGAAGTTGGTGTTTATAGATTTATGAGTGAATTTAAGAGTAAGATCATACATAAGTACGTAAAATAATCTCTAAATGATAGATAGCTTAATGGACAATTTCACACATGCAAGAATACATTTCTAGTTGGCAGTGTTATTTAAGTCATCGAATATGCAAATAATCACATGATTCCACCACAAGACGAGGTGCAACCTCAATATTACAATTTGGTGCAATCAATAATTTTTATTCATATTTCCTATAGGAATGCACCTAATCAAATAGATGAGGATCAAAAATTTAGCAGAGAGTATTAGTTTTTAATGAGTGATAGTAAAATACACTTCTTAGAGTGTCTATAGAATTTCATCATGTCCTTTTATGAGAATATAAAAGAGAAAGTAAATTAGATGACACAACATCTAATATGGTCGAATAATTGTGCATGATGAATCAAGAGTTCTAGGGTGATTTATTCACTAAGCAAGATATATTAAGAAACTAATTTCCAATATATTTGGAGTTTCTTGCAAGCCAGACATAGGAAGGGAGAACATGATGGTGTTGGCACATGTATTGAGAGTTCCCTTCTAAGAGAGAACCTCAAATTTGAGGAGAAAGAAAAATTTAAAGATTTGTGTGCAATTCTCAAATGGTGTAATATATTTTTATATATAAGATCAAGTGAGAACTCTACAATCAAACATTTCTTCTAGCCTATTGAAGACAACAACGTTACTGCAAGATATAAATGTGATACAATTAGTGGTTGAGATAAATTTATTTCAGCCACTAATTGTATCAACCATGGTAAAATATTATCACAATTAGTGCTAGATCTTTTTCATGGGCTTGGAAGGTTAAACGTTGATCGCTTTGACAGAAATATTGTTTGCGATTGCCCAAATTTAAAGGCTCACTAGAATCTTGTGGGTTTTAATCTCACATGGATGGGATTTGCAGATCAAGCATTTTATAAAGTGTAACCTCCGCACTGTATAAAGTGTAACATATCTTCATATTTTTACCATGGTTGAGATCATGAATATCAAGTTATAATGTCACAAATAGGGCTTCCAAAAAATTTGCATCTTATGACACCAGTAAAACTTTAGAAATTATGATTGGAATCGTGTTTGAAAACTGAACAAATAGATTCATCATGAGCTGAAACTTGAAACATAACAAGTCTCTAACATCTGTAATGCAATGCAAAAGGAATTTTAGCATTCAGGTCAACTGGTTAAAAGTTATACAACATCAAACAAGGCTTCCCATAAATGTGTGCAATTTGCAAATGTGTGAAAATAGTAAACTACCAACTTTAAGGGATTCAAAACCTAGTCAAACGAACTTGAAACGACTCAAAATCTGAAACATAGGTCCTTAGGTATCAACACTAAACACTACAAAAGAAAAAAAATCTTGAAACATTTTTGGGTGTGAGATATTTGATTGCAAACATAGCCTCTTGTCGCTATTTAACACGAGTGAAAATGCAAATTTGAAACTAGCTCAAAACAAGACTTCACAAAATGACTCAGAATGGCATTTTATCATCATGGAACACATAGACATATTGAATTTAGGGTGCTAGAAACATTAAACACCTTATAGGGCTCAAAAGTACAATCAGGTATACATGCATTTATGGGGCTTGATTTGACTCAAAATTTCAAGTGGATGCTCAAAATGAGAATGCAATTTTGAGCACCAACAATGGCTCTATCTAGGGATGCATGCCCCTTGTGGTCATGGCAAGATTTTAGATCTCTAGGGGAAGCAAACCAGACACTTGATTTCAAAAAATTCTCTCGAACAACTTTATTGAAAGCAAAAACAACTACAACTAAGATTATATACAAACGATGGCCCCGATCCACTGAACTTCAACAAAAACCTTTACCCCTGTCATAAATATGATTTTCATTTGAATGTGTAGGACGTAAGTTGGAAATACTATTCATTTTAGTCTTGCCAATCAAATCGACATTTTGAAGCAACTCATTCAACAAAATTGAATCTGAACCTTTACTTTCATAATGCATATAAAAAAATGATTCTCTTTCAACCACAATTTTCTCATCATGAATGTTCTGATTAGAATTCTTATAACTATCAAACTCAAATTGAAAACTATTTTCATTTAATGATTCATGCATGCTATCAACTTCAAATATGAATGCATCATATTCAACATGGGGAAAAGGACCACTCATACCTTCAAATTGTGTATCCTTTTGCATAATTGGAGAGAAATCAAGTGAACAATTTGATTGGTACTCACACATGTCATCCATACCATAATCTAAATCTAATCCACAATCTTCAAATGGTTCTTCACAATCAACAAACATATTAGTCTTCACATCAGAGAGTTTATCATAAAACTCATTGAAGGTGCATACTAATTTTCAAAAACAACTTCATCAAACAACTTGTCATCTATCTCATCAGATGCAACATAATCATCAATTTCACCATCAAACTCAAAAGAAGAACATTTTGATTTCTTATAGTAGTAAGACAAGGTATCATCATCAAACCCATCCTTAACCAAATCTAAAAGTTCCATGCCTTCTTCAAACAGCTGGTTAATAACTCCATGTAGTGATCCTTGTTGAACATCTTAACAAAACATGGGCTAATCATCATCAAGATTCTCATCATGTAAAGTGTTAGTATATACTTTAAAACCATTACCCATCTTTTCTTCATGGAGACTTTCAACATGTGAAGAAAAATTAGAACTACATGTGGACTCACTTTCTACTCCATCAATGAAGCATGTAGAATATAAATCAAGGTTACTTTCATTGTCTTCATGTAGGTGATTCAAATGTCTTGTAGACCTATCACTATTTATCTTAGTGATAGGTGTTGATACATTAACCTTAGAATCACTCATATACTGATCATCACTACATTCATTCTCAAGACATTCATCTATACAATTAGGTAATCCATCCTTATAAACAATTTCTTTATCCTTGTATTATGTAGACAAATCTTCACAACTTTCAACATCAAGCTCACTTGTATAACTCTGAATTGGAAATTCACTTTCAAATTTAGGAATAGAACTCATAACTTTAGTGACATAAGAATACTCACTCTCGTCATTTCTTTCTTCTTCCCAACTTGCATCGGATTCATATAAAGATGAATATACACTATGATTGTTCTCTCCTTGACTCAAGTAACAACTCTCATCATTAGCTTCATATGATACGTCTTGATAATACATCAGATCAAAAACTTTATTATCATCATTTGAAACATGATGTTCAGCATCTTCGTACTCATATTCATATGCATATCTTTCAACTTCAACTTTATAACATTCTCAACATAATGCAATCTCTCAATAAGATAATTCATTTCTTGCCTATCCGACTGATCCATATTACCATCTTGTATTCTCTCTCTATGACATATCAGATCAACAACATCAAGTTTGTGATCAAAGAGATAGCTTCCAACCTTGTCACTTACATAAGACTAAGATTTAGGTGTAGCATCTTCAAAATTTGAAGCATTAGTTACATCATCATTCATATAATCATCATGGGAAGAACTTACTACTGTAACTAAACCTTGATTCATAAAATCAACATAATGCTGAACCCTATCAAAGTTTGAAATACATTCTACTATCATAACATAAAAAATATGTGTGTCTTCATTTGTAACTGGACTAACCTTCCTTATACACACATTCTAATTTGAATTTTCAATCTGATTATATATTATAGTAGGGGTGTTGATATTCTTATTTGAAACTGAAGCATCAACACCACACTCATCCTTTCTTTCAAACACATTATATCAACAATCATTCAAGGAAAAATGACCTCTAGTTAATCCATACTTCAAATTATTCTCAATATCTCTAGTGGTCATAAAAGCCTGATATAATGTCTGTGGTTCTTTATCCCTTAGTAGATAGTTCATTTTCTTGTTAAATGCATCAAAATATACAACTAAAAACATTTGATCATTAGGTCTATAACTCTTAGGGATTTCATTCAAAACTCTTGAAAATCTAATGTTAAATTGAGGGACAAGTTCATCACTCCGACTATGGATCTTCAAGAACTTGTCATAAGAATCAGATATCCATATGTGTGTTTTTTATTCATAGATTTGCCCAATGGTTAAGGCACTGATCAGTTTACATGATCATTAAAGTTTTACTGCTGCATATCTGAGGTTTTGCCAAATTCAACATTATTAATCAAATGTGTTTTACCCTTTTATGTTGAATAGCTATCAAAGTTTAACCCTCACTCATCTTGTGCATTTTTTAGAGTTGTAATTAGCTACTACACTTCTTTGTTACTACATAAGGCTTTAGGAGATATAAGGGTTTTCATCTGCTTAATAGATTTGGGGATATGTTTTTGCACTGGTTTAGCAGAGCCTAAAGTAGAAGAAGGGTCTAGCCTTATAGATGGCCCAGTGTCTAAATTGATATGTTAAAGATGGGAGTTAGCTGCCCCTAGATATGTCATATTCTCATTGGGATAATTGAAAATGCTCCAGCATTTTCAAACACCAACATAGAGCTCATACATAAACAAGTCAGCAAATAAACACCTCCAATTAATTTGAACATATACTTAAGGGATATGATACTCAACCATAATGGTTGATGGGAGTGAGCATGAAGAACCTACAATCTTGCTAATACTAGGGAAACACTACAAATTATGATTAAAGTTTTTGAATTTTTATATTAGATATAAATAAAATTTGAGTTCTAATACTTTTTTTAATAAAAATATAATTTTATGATATGATATTTCAAAGTAAATTCTATGCAAGGGGCACTGACATCTCTAGGTAAAAAGGTGCAATGTTGGTAGTATATATATAATATCACTTGAGCACTCATGTGGTCTCACAATGCACACCACATTTCTCCTAGAAATGTGGACCACTAGTAGATTTTTTCCTGCCAGACTCTTAGTCCAAAGTTTGGGTCATTTTTGGACTCCCCCAAGAGTCTGTGTTAATCCATAGTACCTTACTAGAAAGACTCAAAGAATTAGAAGTGCAGGAAAATTGAGTTTTTTTTGCTAAAAGTTCTTAAAAGTATGTTTTGATTATTCTTCCTCTTGTAGCTACTCTTGTGGATGCTCTTATGCTTTAGGCTCATCTTGAGGCTCTACTTGTTTAGGTTGTACCTTTTGTTGTGAAGGTTCTTATGCTTGATTGTTTTGCTTCTTGGATCTACAAGGTATTCTTTTCCTCTCCATACCCCTATTAGCTCCAATGTACTAAACCTCCCATTCTTGTTGATGAACTATAATGCATAGCATCTTGTTTCACATGAGCCAACTTTTTGTGACCTTGAAATTTGATGAAATGTGAAACACCTTTTGATTATTATTGAGTTACCATCACTAATAACATTAGTGAAGTTAAGAAAAGTGCTACTCCTAACATCATTAGCTTCCTATCCAATCTTTTTTATGATTTAATTCATAGACATGTTGTTACCATAGTTTATGTCCATTAGCAATTTCCCCTTCAAGTTATTTTCTTTAATCTGTCATTAGCTTATCTTTGTTAGATTGGGTAGGACAATAAATAAATTAGAAGCAATGCTTCCTCAACTCACTGATGCAATCATCAGTGGGAACTAAATAATAGTCAAATGATGTATCATGTTTCATCAAATCACAAGGCCATGGAAAGGCATGCATGTGACACAAGATGCTATGTAAGAACAATAGGTGATATTTTCTCCAATTTGTTGCATTAGTGGAATTTGTTAACACAAGGAAAACACCAGAACTAAAAGCTCATACAATCATAACAACTAAATAAAATCATTGGCTCCATTATTATTTGTAAACATGCATTCACAAAAATAACACACTCTGACATGACAAAAGAAGAGGGTGCCACTAGTAGTAACTAAAGAGGAAGAAGCCTCCCCCCGGCTCCAAAAAGGGAAAGAATTGAACTAACTATGACAGGAAGAAAGATAAGGAGACTAAATAAGAAAAACACTATGTCATTACAAGTGCCTACGACCATCCTAGAACTAGAGAATGAAGAATAAGGGGGGCAAATTGAATTTTTCCCCTTGAGCCAAAGAACCCACTTGGCTAGGGTCATAGAGTAAGAGAGGAGAAAAATCTCTAGAGTGAAACCTCCATCTCCTCTAAGGGAGTGTATCTAGGTACCAACATGATAAGATGAGAAACAAAAATGGATAGATGATATAGAGAGTCTAGAAACTGATGTCTTCAACCTCATTTACTTTCAATTTATGCTATTGGACACTAAGATGGTGGGAGAAAAAATAAGAGATATTCCCATGAGTGAATAGGAATTTAATTAATTGTCCCCTCTACATCAAGGACCTTTGGGTATTTCAAAACCAACATCTAAAGATTTGGTAGTTTTGGATAAAGGTTCAGTGACTCCACTTCCTTAGGCTACACAAGAAGAAGAACAAGCAATTGACAAAGGGGATCCCTAGAAGTTGCATGTTGATGAAGTATCTAAGGAAGAAAAATACTTGAAGAGTCTCCTAAAACTCCTCAGGATATAGAAGCTAGGACCTTATCCCAACCAAACACAAGTACTCTAATTGAAGATTTTTCTCAACAAGAGAAGACTCAAGAAAGAACTAATAAGGGAAAGGAGGATGTAGTAAGACCAACCTCTTTAGCCAAGTATATGTCTCCCATGGGCACCACACCAACATGACTCATAAGGGAGGTTATTTTCCACTAGAAGAAGTTACAGGATCTAATAGCTGAGGAGGGAATGAAGAAATTAGTAAAAGCAATCAAGAATCATGAGCCACCTATGGGTGATGTGTGAACACTAGCATTCATAATGAAGAACAAAGATCAAGACTTACTTTCACATATAGTCATTCTTCCTCTACATGCTCACACCAAACAATTGACTCATAAAGACTACCAAATTAAGAAGGTCATATTGGGACGACCAATGGTAGAAATTGCTAAAGTTATTATCACTATGGGTATGAAATAGGTGTTTAGGCATATGGACCATGATGAGATTGAGTTGATGGCACTGTAGAAGCAAAAGGAGTTATTAAGAGGCTATCTACATGAAGTTGTTGGCCCAATTGACCTAGAAAATATAAAGATTACTCTTGTGGTAGCATTAGAGAAAAGAAGAGTAGGGGCAACACAACTAGATCCATTTTTAGAAGCATGTCAACAATGGCATGACAATTTTGAAGAGAAAGATGTACATATAATACAATATAATATGGACCTATTCGACCACATCAAGTCTGGTGCCAATGAGTTGGTTTCCATAGTGAACTAAGATTTTGGGCTAATGGATGAAGTTCATACCTAAAAAAATGACCTACAAGCTCTAAAATCAATCAAAGGTCAAAGGTATTGAATGGTGATGGAAGTATATACTTTTGAGGAGCTAAACAAGCTCAAAGACTAGATTAAGAAGGTATTAGCTGGCAATAAAGTAATGGAAAGAGAAAGATTACACATAGAGATTCAGAGGCTTAAGGATTAGACTTGAGAGAATTTTTTTGAAGTAGAAAGGTACTACAAGGCATCTTGCCTTGAGATTTTTAAAGATGAGGGTAAGATCAAGCTTATTGTGACACAATCAGTGGTCTAGTAATTCCAAGGAACATTCTAGGATGCTTCATTAGATGAAGACATATGACAAGCATTCAAGACTAGAGAGGTATTGTTCGAGCTGGATAAAAAGGTTGAAGATTTTGTGACAAATTGGATTAAAGTTACAAATTGTTGATAATCAGTAAAGGATAAATATGGAGATTCATATTTTCTAGAGGCTACACAAATGGTAGAAATAATAGAGAAATTAAAGAGAAAATGTCTAGACATTATTTTGATATAAAGGAGAAGAAAACCTAGATGTTGGAAATTCAATTTTGACACTTACCTATCACCCAGGTACTCAAGTGCATAGGTGTGCAAGTGTGTAGGTTTCTTTTGCATAGAGGTCCACTGACAATTTTGAAGAAGAAGTAGTGCACCAACAGTTAACTTCCAGTTCCAAATTTAGAGCCTTCCATGCACCAGAAGCACATCTTGATGGTATTTCAACTCCCAGAAATGCCTAGAGAAAGCTAAGCTTCCATTTTTAGAGCTTTCAGAGACTTCTAGATCATCTTGTAGCCACATTCTTTGTATCTTCTCATTATTTTATTTATTTTGTGATGTAAAGCCTCATGCACCCATTAATGAATATAAAAAAGGGGGTGGATACCTACTTAGCACCATTTAGAGAGTCAGTTTGTATACAATTAGATTTCTTTTATTAGTTTTTAGCATGTGTTTACATTTTAAGAAGTCTCACTCCTAACATAAAGGGAGGAGATGATTTCTTATAATTACATAGATGTAATATGTACTCGAGGCTATTATTTTGATGCAATAATATATGTTATTGGTGCTCTCATTCTGAGTGTAGTTATTGATATCAGAGTGTGTTATTTTTGTTAATCAATGTTCATGAATAATTTAATGGATCAAATGGTTTTATTGTATTATTATGATTGTGTGACCTTTTAGTTTTGGTGTTAGCCTCATGTTAACAAACTTTATAGACATAAAAAATGGAGAAAAGATCACCTATTGTTCTTTCATAGCATCTTGTCTCACATGAATGCACTTATTGTGGCCTTGTGATTTGATGAAATGTGAAATATCTTTTGGTTTATATTGAGTTCCCATTGACAATTGAATCAAGGGAATTGAGGAAGCACTACTCCTATTTTCATTGGTTTCTACTCAATCTTTTTTGATGATTTAGTTCCCAGACATGTTGTTACCTCGGTTTATATCCATTAGGATTTTCCCCTTCAAGTCATTTTCTTTAATTTATCATTACCTTATCTTTGCTATTTCCTTTGCTAACAATTTGTTAAAATAGGAATTCATATAGTTAGATTGATAAATTACATTCATCATAAAACATAGAATACCAAAAATATATTTATGTTGTAGTTATTTTTCAAAAAACAATAGATCAAACAAATTATTTGAAAATGATTGGAACCAACAAAGGCCTTCTCATGAACATACACATTTATCTTCAATAGAGTAGATTTCATTACGCTGCAAGACCACTCAAAACCTTGGAGTTGATACTTACTTAGCTTTCCAAGAGAGGGATTTGCAAGGATCACTATCATTTAATATCATGCAAAATGACATCTCAAAAATATGTAAAATCAAATAATTACATGTAAAAGAGTAACTAGATTAAATTTAGGTCTAAGGGATGACCATCCTTTGCATAGATAAGGTCAACATATGACATATCCTCATCTGTCACTATCCTTATAATCATCATGGGAAGCCTCTCCATCATCATATGTCACATGGCTAGCCTTTGTATCATCATACCAAGGACCATCTGCAGTGTCATCAAGATCACTTTGAGAACCCACAAAAAAACCACCATAGGTAGTGCTTGTATGCCTTGTGGTAATCACCTTTCTTGCTTGAGTGAACTTCTTTAATAAATTTCCCATAAGGGCACTCAAAGAACCAAGTGTAGACTGTACTTCTCAATAATGCATTGGTGTAGGGAAAATTCCTAGGAAGATAAATAACAGGCTCGTTACATATGTGATACCTAAATCTATCACTCATATTTCACCAGCCATGTCCTGCAATATCTCTCAACCAACCCCATGAAACTCATTGATGTCAAAATAGTTAGATTTTTTTAACTAACTCAAATACTGCCCAATATTTCTTCATAAAGTACATGTGATCTTCATGGGTATCATGTGGTGTCTCATTATATATAAATAATTTTCTTCATTAAATGAATCACCTTTTTTAGGCTTTTTTATGTATATTTTCAAATCTAATTTTTAATTATCTTTAACTAAATAACCTTTTAGTAAGAGAAACCATCCCTAAAATAAACATGCATGGACTCTCTTTATCTACAAAATATATCCAACTCAAAATCAAGGCTCTATACAAAATTTACTATGCCTTGCATGTCATTTGAAACACATAGTAACTAGGGTGTTGAATAGGGGTCATGTCTAATTGTATCAATATCTCAAAAAATTGTAGAAATATTTTTCTACAGAGAATCTCACAACTAATCTAGAGGTTGAGGTGGTGGGGTTGAAGGTGGGGGTGATTGTGGAGGGCCTAGTGTAGGTAGGGGTGAGGGTGAGAGTGGATGGCTTGGTGCAACTATGGGTGATTTTTCACCCCATAGATCATCTACAGTGAAATCATCCATGTCAAGATATATAGTTTGTATACATATATGAAAAAAATTAAGTTAAATTATTACTTTCCCTTGTACAAAACTATTTAGCTTATAATTATTATATAAAATAATATATGCCTAACACATAGAACATAAAAATGGATGTGGTAGTGAGATTAACCAATAAACAAGCATCAAATACATTTGTACCAAGTTGATTTGGCCAAAGCACTTAAAGACCAAAAATAAAACAAGAAGATAGAATTAAATGTACATTATTTCTAATTCCACCCAAGTTCCATGTTATTAAACACATTCGAAAATATTCCCATAACATTCCATCCAATAATAATAATTTGATTACATCCCTAACATAGTCCTAATTTTGATAGTTGATTCTTCAATAACAAGAAAACCACTTCATCCACTGAAAAGATCAAGAGATTAAAAGAATTATATCCTTTTCTAAAATACCAAAGTGCAAAATAAAATTACCTCATCTTGTTCAAATAAGGAAACATGACACTCTATTCTCCCTTAAATTAAATAAATATTGAAAAAAATCTAAAATAAGAAAAAAAGTTAATTTCTTTGCCTACACCAAATATGTTAAGGCTACCGATAATTTAAACTCTCCACTTTTTTATTCCAATTGTTTCATCATACTAGCTAGGGATTATTTAAAGTAGACATGGATCTGGGTAAAAACTTATCCGCTAACAAATTCCAATATTTTCAAGTGAGAAAGTATATATTCATATGCAACACATGAATGATAATTCAAGTTGGATGAAAAATAAGATAATAGTAAAAGATCAATTTAAATTTTATCCTAGAACAAAATATTGGAAGAAAAAGGTCAGCCTAGAGAAGTCAAGCATATCACCACTTCTATTCGATAATCCACTCGAGATCCTCTCCCAAAAAAGGAAACTCTAAAAATGAAACAATTCAAACAAGAAGGGAATAAATTAAACATGATTGGTATAACTAAAACAAAGCCTTCCCAAAAAACTAGATTGAGGTAAATTAGTAATAAGAAAAAATACCCTTTTGAGAAGTAATGAGACTATAGAAACAAATGTAGATGTTCACAATTGAATATCTCAATTTGTCAAAGATGTTAGAATAAGTATAGAAAATTTGGCCAATACCCTAAGAAGGCAATATGCTCAAGAAGGATGAATTCTCGAACTCAAGGAAGTTGCTAAACAAAACAAATTGATTCAAAAGTGATCATCACCCTTTCATAGAGAATTAAAAGAAGGAAAATAAATTGTTATGATAATAAGAAACCATTTTTGAGAAAATCAATGGTTTAACTACAAATCCTTTGGGATGTAAATTATAGTCTAAAATAATCAAACCCCAACTATGCCCACTTTGGTAAACTAGTTAAATGAAGGCTAGGAGGGCTAGGTAAGTATCAAATCCCTTTCTTATTCTTTAGTATATTTATGTTTTAATAACACAAAAATTAAAGGTAAATTACTTCATGATACTAAATATTTTCTTAATGGTAAAATTATATTTTTTTGTAACTAGTTTGCCAACTTTGATGAATCTCATATTAGTAGAATATTTAAACCAAATTGTATTACTATTGAGAACTTAAAAATATAAATTATACATATTCATATTTTAAAAAGAATGGGCATTAGTATAGGTGAGTTTCTAGGTCTAGAATCTAACTTCTCAAAACCTAATGATATAAAAGTCTTAGATAACACAGTGACTAAGATTCAAGTCTTTTATTTGATCAAAATTATAACTTTTAGATCAATTTATTTAATTTAGTTGTATTTATACCAAAATCAAATTGATGAAATAATTTTGTTTGATATTGTATCTAGACATAATTATTACATTTTCATTCAATTGTTAATCCAACTACATATTATAGGATATACCATAGTAAAAAAAAGAGAGTTAGGGACTCTTTGTTATGATCCAAGGGAAGATAGGTGTCTATCATTATGAGAACCATAGAGAAAAAGAAAGCACCTCTATATAAAGATCCAAGTACCAACATTAGATATTGAAGAAGGAGAGGCAATGGAAGTAGAAACAAATCTAAGTTCTGAAATTAATTTAGAGAAATATTATTTAGATAAAAGAAATAAAAAAAAGAAAAAGGTTTATTAGAAAAAAAATGGAAATTGTAATGGTCAATATAATAATGTATGTTTTAGAATAGAAGAGGAAGGTTACAATTAAGAATGGAAAATGTTAATTTTGCAAATAAGTTAATTTTATTGGATCAATGTGAAAAATGTAAAAAATGAAATATATTTATTTAAAATATAAAAGGAAACATAAGGTTGTATAGTAGGTTGACCAAGAATATAATGGTCATACATAATGATATTTGTGAGAAACTTATTTTTATATCAAAAGGCTCATAACCCTCATACTCATTTCACCAATATTCTTCTAGATAATAAAGAGAGATTAAACTCATTAATATTACAAAAAGGGGGGAAGAAATGTGAAATCCAAACAACAAAAGGTGATCAAAATATTACTAGTATATAAATATTTAGAAAGTTAATCACTTTTAGACTAATAATAATGAGGAACCTAAGAATGTTTGGAAGATTCTAATAATAAGGTTGTGAATAACATTTTAAAAACTATTTAGACCTTTTTTACATCTCATTGATTGATAAAGGAAATCATTGCAGAAAAATAGGAAGGTATTAATAAAGAAGAAATACTAAGTCTCCAACTATTCCATAATGTAAAATATATAGTGTCTAAAATAGGGATAAAATTAGTAAATTATCAATTAAAGAAATTAAAAGAAAGAAAAGAAGGAGACAAAAGAGGTCAAAGAAGAATAAACCATCTAATATGAAAAAGTTCTTAGAAATCTTAAGAATAACTAAGAGTGGGGGTGAATTAGTTACTCAAGGTCAATATCTACCACTCAACCAATTAAACAATAAAAACTTCATTGTTTCTCTTATGCTATTGTTTCTCAGTCTATACTATAAAATTGTCATAAACATAACTTGCATTGCATAATGAAAAAACTATCAAATGTGAACACACATAAAGCATTCATCATATTTTTGACACTAGAATTTTACATAGAAACTCAATTTGGGAGAAACAACCAGCAACATGTCACTCTTTTTCAAAATTTTGATGTGAGCTCTGTTAGGAGCCAATCCTATTATAGGTTAGCAAACAAACTATTAAATGTGACCTAGTTAGATGATTTATTTACCTTGTTAGGAGTGGCCTTGTAAGAGGACTTTGATCATTCGATTTAGAATGTCACCTAGCTAGAGGATTTACACAAATTGTTAAGTCTTCAAATGAGTATTAGATCAATGTCTATTAAAAGGATTTACATAAAAAATTACAATCACTAGAAAGAAAACAATAGGTTTTGATCTGTTTGATTACATCTCACTTTGCTAGTTTAGATCTCTATCTGGTCCTTGTACTATTTGGTTGATAAGTTCTTCACTTTCATCTCTGATGTTGACTCATTTGGAGGCCCTTCAAGAAATCAATCCACTCTTCTTAATAACACTAAAGGATTTTTCTCAGCTTCACTTATCTACATCAGCATCATCCTGGCAAGCTTTCTCTATTATCTATGCAATCACTCACACTCATATATTTCTGATCAACCTTGCTCTCTATATCTCTCTTCACATACAAGCTTCACACACTCATACTCAAATTAACCACATCACACCATTTTTTTTGGCTCCATATCTCTTTAAATATATGATTCGTGATTTACCATTTTCCACATCCACCATAGATCTACTGGTTTATGATCGAGTTTAACTCAATTCACTCTATATGTCCATCTTCTTGATCTTCTTCTAGAAAAATCTCTAAAATTATTCTGTTAGGTCTTTACCTAGTCCTTGACTTGAATTTAATGATCCAACTCATCAATATTATACTCAACATAGTTTACATATCCCAAGAAATCAACTTTGTTAGCTTGAACTCACAATTTCCTTGAATCTATTCTTATACTATCAGTAGGCAATCTCTAAATTCTAGCATTTGGTCATAGCTAAAATACTTGGTCACCATAAATATTTCTAGCTCATCATCAACTATCTTTCTTAGTTAATGCTAATGCTTGGTCAACACTAGACTTTCTTGGCACTAACTATATTTTATACTTCTACTTGGCTTGGCTTTGCTTGCTTGACATAAATAGTTGCTTATCTTTGTCAAATTCTATCTAATCAAATGCCCATTGTAACTTCCTTTTCATAACTCAACCTTTAATCTAGGTACTATTTTTATGACAAAATCTCAAATCCTCTTTATCAATCAAATAGATATGACATTTAGATTAGGTAGCAATATATCTTATCAATAGATTTGACATCAATGACAAAACAACAATTATTCCAATTGTATGTTTTTTAAAATCTCCCTCTTTGGCATTGATGGAAACATCTCAAACATAAAAATACTAGTTGTAGCTTAGTTAACATACAATTAAAGAGTTTTTGTTACTGACAGTCTAATCCTTCCTTTTTGAATTAATCTCTATGAATCTCTCTTAGTAGTAATTTCTCTCTCTTTTTGTAATCTCTTTGTTTGTAAGTTTCTAAATTTCTCTTTGTAGTAATTTTCCCCTCTTAATTAATCTCTCCTTCTAACAAAAATGCCAAAGACGTGTAGTTGTCTCAACTTCAAATTCTTCATCCATATGAATTATGTAGATTTAGCATGTCTGCATGCTATTTCTCATATGTCTATGACTAATTTGTTATACTACACTAAATTACCTGCCTTAGGTACTTCCTAGAATAGGGTTGTCTTGCATAACTGAGTAGGATATTCTTATAAGTATATGTAATGCAATGCACCTTCCCTACTTAAGTAGCTTTGATTAGGGGAATCACCCCTAATTCACATCTAACATTTTCATGAGCATCTGTAGGTAAGGATTTTGTGAATATGTCAGCAATCTATTCCTTAGTATTCACATATTCTAGCTTCACTTCTTTGTCTTGAACTAATTCCCTCAAGTAGTAATACTTGATAGAAATGTTCTTTGTCTTACTGTGCATCACTGGATTCTTTGAAATGTTGATAGCACATATGTTATCAAAAAATATAACCATTGTATCTATGATTTCTTCTTTCATGCCTTTCAGTAACTATTTGATCCACATAATATTTGAATAGTTTATTGCAGCTGCAACATACTTGGCTTTAGTTGTAGATTTGGAAATACAAGTTTTCTTTTTGCTTGTCCATGACATCAATCTCTTTCCTAGAAATAATGCACCTCTACTAGTGTTTTTTCCATCATCAATATTTCATGCCCAATCTGAGTTAGTAAACACCCTTAGTAAAAACTTATCATTTCTTTGTTAATATAATTCATAGTCTTCTAAACCTTTCAAATATATCATTATCCTTTTAACTATCATCATGTGATTCTCTTTAGGATTTTCCAAAGATAGAGCAACTATCCCAATTGCCAAAGAAATATATGGCTTTCTTTGAACAACATATTGCAATTTTCCAATCATGAATTTTTATAAGGTCTTGGTTCACATTATCAGATTCATCAGTTATATATAGTCTTATATAGCTTATGTCCAATAGACATATGTGTACTCACTAACCTATAATCTTCCATCCCAAAAGTCTTTAGTATCTCCTTGATATACTTGGATTGTGTAATGAAAATACCAAACTTCATTTGACACACTTGTAGTTTAGCAAAGAATTTGATTTCACCAAGCAAAGAAATTTCAAAGTCCTTTTTCACTTCATCAACAAATGATTTCCATAAAGCTTCTCTTCCTCCAAATATAATATCATCAAAAAATATTTTAGATAAGAATACTTCATTGTTCCTACCATTCTTCAAATATATGTTACTATTATGATTTGTCCTTTCAAAACCAATCTTTACCATAGAGTTGTATAATCTTTCATACCATGCTATTGGGGCTTGCTTCAATCCATAGAAGGCTTTGTTCAGTTTACATGCCATGTTCTTCTTGTTTGGATCTATAAATCCTTCAAGATTATCAATGTACATTTCTTCCTATAGTATACCATTTAAAAATGTAGATTTGACATCCATTTGATCATTAAAAATAATTTAGCTTTAAAATGGTAAGTACTCATATATATATATATATATATATATATATAAGCAAATTCTCAAAAACCATTTGAGGATATCAAATCCTAATTAAACATTCCAAGATATTGTGCTTTAATATTGAATCAAAAAATTCATAATATTTTTGGGTGTAGATGTATTCTTAATATTTTTCAATATAAAATCTTGTATGTATGGCTTTTATATTCATCACTGAATTTGATAGTATTGGTTTAAAATCAAACCAGAATTCTTTAAGTGTAAGTAGTAGAGTGTCTAGTTATTTAAATTTTGAAAGTTTGCAAAGTAGTTTATTTGCCCTTAACTGATTCATTTGGTGACAATGCTATAATATGGGTTTATAAATTTTGTTAACCTAAGTATTCATATAACATATCTTTTTTCTTTAAACATAAATAGTCAAATTGGTGTGCAACCTAATCAAAATTGCCTTATTAGAGTTGTAGTTATCATTTTTCATCTCATAATTAGATCTTAATTATATTTAGGTAATCTTGAAAACTTCTCTTAAAATACTATAGTTTATGTTAAGACCGTGATCTTCTTAGTCTACATATTTATCTTGTTTCTTTATTTCCCTTTTTGAGTGTTTTTTTCCATTTCATTTCTTCCAGCTAGTTCCTTTTCTATTATGGCTTAATTATTCATATGTAGGTATCTATCAATTTTTTTTTTAATATTCTTCTATTATCTTCCATTAAACAGAGGTTGTGATTTTTTTGATTGAGTTTTACCCTCCATTTATCCTCTTTTATTGAAGAAATTAACTTCTTAAAACATAGTATATTTGAGAGTTTTGATTCTCAAACATAACTATGGCTCTAAAAGTGAACTTCCCTTTTTTCTTCTTTCCTTTGTTTTTTTTTTTCTTTCTTGGCTTGTTAGATTGGGTTATATTGGCTTTCTTTTTCCTTATTTAATGGTTTTTGGGTAGTCAGCTCAAGTGATATTACATGTTCAAGAACTATCTTCCGAAACATAGCAATTCCTCCTAGAATGTTTTATTCTTGTGTTTTTCTATTGTTCCTTTTCTTGTGCTTCCTATACCAAAAATGGGATTTTTTAAGGTTGAAATACTATGCATGGATTTCTTTTCTTAATTGGTATCTCTCCCTTTTAACATAGAGCATATCATTTTAATGCTTAGGTTTAGTAAAGTTTGTAGACATGATTGGAACTAAGGAATCCAGAAATTTATTATTTCTTTTCTATAAGTATTGGATGATGGTGATACCTAAGATAAAATATCAGATGGAAACACTTTCTCTTCATGTACCTATAATCTTTCTTATAGAGAAGTTTAATGTTTCCTAGTATGTAAGCATGAAGTAGTTTAAATTTAATTTGTTAAGAATTTAATAAAAAGAAATCATTTATACTGTCTAATATTTAAATTATCATTTGGTATTATTATTTTAATTCCTTTTCTCCTTACCATTTGCATATTGATTAGTTTTTTCATATTCTCAATCGGTTTGGCCTTTTGATTCTCTATCCTCTCATATTCAAATGATCACAATATTAATATCAATATGAAGAGAATTTGGGATATTAGATTTTATGTTGAATATCTAATAGGGAAAGTGAGATACTAAGGGGGGGATGAAATAGGATCTATAAAAAAAATTCAAATTCAAACGTGAAACATATTTGATATCTTCACATACAAAACCTCATTTGAACATTTACCTTTCATTAACATAATCACTCACATCAACATATTATCATATCTAACACCTTACTACATGAATCAAAATTTATATAAACATATTAACACAAATATTTGGCAATGCAAAAATGATGTGACAATTGATCTTTCTCACAAACACTAAGTTCTCTATGGTCTTCTTAGATCTTCCACCTAACCAAATATGGCTTCATTCACACCTTAAGCCTCTAAGGATTCTATCAAAGAGATCCCACTTCTTCAACTAGTGCACATCAACAGGTTAGTACAAAATTGCTCAAACTTCCACAAACACACAAATAACCCCAATTCTCCTTGGACCTTTCCATTTGGCAAAATTAATACCTAGACATGCCTTAGGCTACTCATCAACATACTACACCCCAAACAAGTGCAAAACCCTATTCAAATTGCAATCCATAGGTCAGTTTGTACTTAGTTGCTTGGAAAAAGGCTACACAAATTAGCCCTCCAAATGCACTAAAACTGGGATATTTTTAAAAATGTGTTAACAATGGCAAAAAAAATCACCTTTCTAGATACCCTTTTTATAGTACTGAAATATTTTGTAACTCTTAAGCCCCCAACTTGTACATACAACCCAAGCACAATTTTAGGCTTAATTTGAGGGTTTCAAGGATTTTGGCATTGTTCATGTTTTAAACCTCCTAAAAGTACTTACCAAGACTCCTCCTCTAGATTGGAGTTAGACCCATAATCTACTTACTCACTACATTCTTGGATTGAAGAATTAGACCTTTTAATCCACTCCGAACAATCTTTTTCATTTTTGTGATCCCTAACCAAACTTGGTTTGCCTGCCTAGGGCATCACACCAAAAATACTTTCCATGCTTCCCATGGGCTCTCCTTTTCTGTACATAATGTAGTGTCAGTGCAAGAAGTTGGGTCTCACTTTTGGCCAAAAAGTGGAAGTGTTTTTCTTGTTTTTGAAATATTTTGTCAATTGATGCCAAAATTTGAGCCATTTAGAGATTAAATATAAAAAAATTTCAGAAATAAAAATTGTAGTGCCTAGAATCTTCTTTTTGAATATGTAATTTATTTGTATACCCATATGATAGATTATTTTTTTGATATGGATCTTTAAAAACCACTTTTTCAAAATGCCTGTTTCAGGACCATACCACGCTTGTGTACGAACACCGTAATTTGACACAAATGAATGATTTTTTGCGAATCCTTCTAAATCGAGTTACCTAACACACCAAGGATTGATGAGAATATTTTTCTTGAATTTTTTAATGAATATTTTTTTTAAATTAATTTTTAATTGGCTAAAAAGGAAAAATTTTAAACCTCTCGTGTACGGACGCCATAATTTGATCAAAATTTCACATTTAAAAAAAAATAAAAATTTTAACTTCAAAAGAATTGAATGTAGATTGATGACATATAAATTAATTTAAGAAAAAATATAAAATAAAAAAACTATTAAAGTTTTAGTGAATGTTGCTATTTTACATTTAGGTACCTCCTTTGATTAAAAAATAATAAAAAAATAGTAAATAAAATCATAACTCTATAAAATTTATATTTCTAAAATCAAGATAGTGAGAGCTCTAATGGGTTTTTGTTTCGTAAAAAAAATTGATCAGGAAGACCCTCTAAAAATTATGGCCAGGCATGAATTTGTTAGTTCAATGCCTTAGCCAAATCTTGAGAGGCCAAGGCATAGGCTTGGTCTCACCAAGATTGTCCCAAACCAAAATCTGAGGCAGGAAAAAAAAAATCCCACCTCATGTTGTAAGAAATGGGCACCCATTATTTGAATTTCAAAAAATAGGTACCCGTTTCGAAAAGGTAAAAGCGGCATGTAAAATCGGTCGAAAACTTAAAAATTTGAATTTTTAAAAAACGGGTACCCATTTTTTATTTTAAAAAAATGGGTGCCTGTTTCTTAAAAATTCAAATTTTTAATTTTTTGAGAAATGGGTACCCATTTTTTGAAAATAAAAAATGGGTACCCAATTTTTAAAAGTAACGGGTGCCCATTTTTTAAATTTAGGGTTGGGCACCTGAGCCAAAAACGAGTGCCCATTTTTTAAAATTGGGTACCCGTTTCTAAGAGGTCTCATTTTGTGGATTTGACTTCCACGGAATTGTGACCCAACTTTGTGCTTTCACCTTGTACAAGGACTCTAGTTCCAAATCCCAAGAGGCTGTACATTTCATATGGTGGGAAATGGCCGTAAGACTCCATTTTGTGGTGGCTAACCAATTCATAACAACCTTCTTACTTACAAGATAATTTATTTGAACACACAAAACTCTTTGAAACAATCCACAAAGAAATGAAAGACAACCTCTACTAACACTTCCAACTTAGAAAACCATAAGTCTGGCCCATACAAAGCATGAAAAATAACTCAAAACAAGAGACTACTATAATAATGAAAAATGTTGATTACATTTCGGACAATGTCATTTCTCCTTATTCCAACCTCTTGAAAAGGATACGTTCGACCTTATATAGGCTTGGAAAATATGTTTCCAACTACTTTAATTGGTTGAAGAGCTCCCATGAAGAAGTTTCTCTTTTTGCATAAAAGTTGCAAAAATTGTCAATGACAACTTTGCGAGAAATGAGCAATTTTTGCAAATTTCCAAATTTTCTACCCAAACTTGCTCTACTTGTTACCAAAATTTCCAAAAAGCCTAACATGGATCTAAAAAACCTAATAAGGAGTTGAAAACACTTTATTACCCTATTTGGCTCTAAAAAGCCAAAAATTCTCTATGGAACCAAATGAGCACTTTTTGAGCAACTAGGAGCACTATTGCATTGTGGGACTCTTCAAACCTATTTAACATCACCTTATGACCAAGTTGACACTATTATTACTCTAGGATGTGGCTAGAATCACTACAAGCCAAAAAAATTGAAGGGGCCTTAGGTATACCCTTTAGCCTACCTAGGTGCTCCTACACCATACTCTCCCCATCAAAAAAACTAAGTCCCACCTAATAGCAACATGTCTATGGGTATTCCTAGCATTGTGAATTTTTGTCTAGAAACCCAAGTAACCTCTAAAGTTGGATTTACCTCCCATTGAATGAGATGTTCCATATTCACCTTGTTCCTTGTAGACTTCTTCATTTTCTGTCTAACACTTTCTCTGCTTCCAACTTGCTGATATTAGTCGCTACAGGTTCAAGGCTAGCATAAACATCTGGACTGATCTGAGGTAAGGTACCTTTGTATGCAACCAAATCTTATACATTGAGAATAGGGTATATGCCTAAATATTAATGTAAGTCTACCATATAGGCATTTTCTCCATACTTTTTCAAGATTTTGCAAGGCCCTACCCTCTTCATCTATAGCTTGGTATGAATACCTTTTTTGAAGCCTTTCTTTATTCAAAAGGATCATTACATAGTCACCAACCACAAACTAAACATTTGTCCTCTTTTGATCCACTTTAGCCTTGAGTTTTTGAGTGTTATCTTGGACAGTCTTCTGTACTTTCTCTTGAATCTCCTTCATAGTTTGAACAAAGTCTTCAACTTGTCCACTTCTCTAATCCATATCACTAAGATATCTTAGTTCACATACACCCTATCTCAAAAGGACTCTTTCTAGTGGTCCTATTCGTGTGATCATTTAGTCATACCCTACTTGTGAAATGATAACATCCTGACTTTGACCATATTTCTTAGTTAGGCACCTTAGAGGGTTTCCTAAGGTCTTATTAACCACTTCAGTTTGACGATCAATTTGGGGATGGTAAGTTGAACCAAATGACATGTTTGTACCAAGCTTTTTCCATAAGGTTTTCCAAAAATGACTCATAAATTTAACATCCCTATCTGATACAATGCTTAATGGGAGTCCATGAACCAATACACCCTCCTTGAAAAATAAGTGGGTAATGTGACTAGCATCATTAGTTTTCCTAAAAGGAATGAAATGTTCCATTTTGCTGAATCTATCAACAACAACATATATGCTATTATACCCTTGTTTGGTTTCTGGTAAACCTACAACAAAGTCCATACTTTCACAATCCCATGGCCTATTTGGAATTGAGAAAGGCTGATACAAACTTGTATTGTTGATTCCTCCTTTGCCTTTCATGCACACCATGCATTGCTCCACATACTTGATTACATACCTTGCTTGGTTTGGCCAATAGTAGAACCTTTGCACTAGTTCTATGGTTTTTATGACTCCAAAATGATCACTGAGGCTACCATTATGCTTCTCCTATATTAGGTTCTCTCTCGTGGAACCCCTTGATACACACAACTAATTACCTTTGAATAACAAGCCATTTTGAAAGTTATATTCTGAAAATTTTCTATGAAAATGATTCTCAAAATCCATGCATACCTTGTAGGCTTCAGTAAAGCCATCATCCATTATGCTTGTCTTGTATTAGGTTCTCTCTCATGGAACCTCTTGGTACACACAATTGATTGTCTTTGAATAACAAGCCATTTTTCATTGTATACTCTAAATAATTTCTATGAAAATAATTCTAAAAATCCATGCATACATTGTAGCCTTCAGGAAAGTCCTCATCAACCACTACTTTACATACTTTTCCTAGAATTTTACATTTTATCCTAAACAATGCCCTTCTATTTTTAGGTTCATCAAGAGTTGGTTGTTTGATAATCACTCTCCTTAACATGAGGTTCTCACCTTTCTTAGAATCAATGTGATCTACATAAGATTCTTTGCTTCAATCTTCTTACACATATGCCATTCTTTTGTCCTAATTTGAGGAAGAAGGCTTCTTTGGGAATCTATAGGTTGGATGACCCAAGTGACCAAAATTGTAACATTTCATACTTGAAAAGTATGAAATGAATCTACTTGATCCTCTCCCTCTACTTGATCCTCCTTGGTTTCCTCACCCTCTATTGTAACCACCTCTTGAGGATTTATCACTAGCTTTCTCTATGAACTTGTTTTCACATTAATTCTTTTGTTCACTACCTCTACCCTAGTAGCCTCCTCTTTAACCCTCTTTTATTTTTTCTCTTTCCTCTATCCTTAAAGTTAGAATATCATTTCCTTTTGTTATTTTCCTCTACCTTTAGATCTAGCTAATGGTATCTTTGAACTGTGGTAGGTACCCATAAATTGAGCTCCTCTTGGGTATTCCACTTCAAGCTACCTAGATATCTTGCCACTTTGATTGTCTCATCTTCTTACTGCTTGGATCTCAGACATAACCTCTAAAATTCTTCAGTATAAGAGGTCACATCTAGGTCTTTTTATTTCAATCCTTGCCTTCTCTTATGTAGCTGAATTCCAAAATCTTTAGGTAGGAAGTTGTCCTTTACTTTATAGGAGTCTTACCCATGCTGATTCTTCCATCTAGTACATATTTCCACCATGTTAGAGTTAAGCCTCTAAGCCTTGACTTAGAAAATTTAACCTTTTGTGCCTTTGATATCCCCTCACACTCAAAATGGTTCTCCATGCCATCTATCCAGTCCATGACTGCATCTATGTCAATCTTTCCATTGAAAAGTGGTACACCCAAAGATTTTCCTCCTAGATCTTTGATAGCCTTGAAGAAGCTCTTTTCATTCAAAATAGGGCTAGGTTTAAGGACTACATCCTCCTCTACTACCTCTTTACCCTTCTCAAATTCTTCTTCTTGCTTTCTCCTAGCTGGTTCAACAAATGCATCCAGTTTCACCTTCACCTCTGCTAAGGATTCTTCAAGAACTCTATTCTTCTCCCTTTGTTCATAAACTTCCTTGGCTAGTTCTACATTTTTTAGCACACTATTTTTTCCTACTGACTCTCTAGTAGTTCCAAACATCCACCAACTATTCCCAAATCTTTAACTTGTCCCGATACCACTTTGATGTGACAACCAATATTTCTCACAAACCTTAAGCTCTCTAGGGACATCTTAGGTGTCCCACCTAATCAAATAAGGCTTCTTTCACATCCTATTCCTCTAAGGATTCTATCAAATAAATCCCACTTCTTCAATTTGTGCACATCAATAGGTTAGTACAAGATTGCTCAAACTTCCACAAACACTCAAATAACCCCAATTCTCCTTGGACCTTTCCATTTGGTAAAATGAATACCTAGGCATGCCTTAGGTTGCTCATCAACATACTGCACCAAAAGCAAGTGCAATACCCTATTCAAATTGCAATCCAGGGGTCAATTTGTGTTCAGTTGCTTGGAAAAAGGCTACACAAATTAGCCCTCCAAATGCATTAAAACTAAGATATTTTGAAAAATATCTTAGCAATAGCCAAAGTAAATCACCTTTCTAGATACCCTTTTTAGAGTTCTTAAATATTTTTTTAACTCTTAAGACCCCAACTTGTCCATATTGTCGAAGCATAATTTTAGGCTTAATTTGAGGGTTTCAGGGATTTTGGTGCTGTTCAAATTTTAAATCTCCTAAAATTCATTACCAAGACTCATATTCTAGACTTTATTTATTGCTCATAATATAATTACTCACCACATTCATGGATTGAAGAATCAGACCTTTCAATCCACCCCAAATCCTCTTTTTCATATTTGTGATCCCTAACCAAATGTGGTTTGCCTGCCTAGGGAATCACACTAGAAATGCTTCCTTTGCTTCACATGGTCTCTCCTTTTCTTTAAATAATGTACAAGGAGTATAGTTTGAAATCTCAAGAGGCTATACATTTCACACTATGGGAAATGGCCTTGAGACTCCATTTTGTGTTCGCTGCTCAATTCAGAATAATAGCTTGCTAACTTACAAGATAATTTATTTGAACACACAAGACTCTCTGAAACAACCCAAAATCTTTAAAAAATGAGGGAGAACCTCTAATAAAACTTCCAACTTAGAAAACCCTAATTTTGATCTGTACAAAGCATGAAAAAATACTCAAAACACAAAACTATTGTACTAATAAAAAATGTTGATTACATTCCATACAATGTCATTTCTCCTTCTTCCAACCTCTTGAAAATGTTGAGTTAGACCTTATATAGGCTTGAGATTTACATTTACAACTACTTTAAGTGGTTGAAGCTATCTCACAAACAAGTTACTCTTTTGCATAACAGTTGCAAAATTTGCAAGAAATGAGCAATTTTTGCAATTTTGCAAATTTTCTACCCAAACTTACTCTACTTGTTACTGAACTTTCAAAAAATCCTAAGATAGATTAAAAAAACCTAATAAGAGCCCTAAAACACTCAATTACCCTATTTGGCCCTCAAAACCCAAAAATACTCTATGGAGCCAAATGAGCACTTTTTGAGCAATTAGGAGCAATATTGCATTGTGGGACTCTTCAAACCTATTTAACTTCACATATGACCAAGTTGACCCTCTTATTACTGTGGCTAGCATCACTACAAGCCAAAGACACCAAAGAAGCCCTAGGTCTATCCTTTAGCCTACATAGGTGCTCTTGCACCAAAAGACCCTCCAAGGTTAAGGTATAATTGTGCTAGGGATAACACCCACAAAATCTTCACTACTATAATACTAATGTTGTGTTTGTTAAGGAAACAATATTTTGATCACTTTTGATTATCTAGTCAGTGAGGGGTATGCCTTGTTAAAGGCTCAAAGAACTGCTAGGTTTTACCTTGGTTAAAGGATTTTTACATCACAACTAAATGAGTAAGTTTTGTTAGGAGATTTACAAAATCCTATTAAAGGTACTTTTAAGAAATTTAAACCATGAAAAAGACCGTTAGAATAGTTACTACCTAACCCTTCATTATGTAGTTATAGTGTTAATATTGTTGACATATCAATCAAGTTTCTTATTAGTGATGCACACTTATTTAGATTTTGTACAGCTACTGAGCTCACTAAATAGTTTATAGTGTTTTCCATATAATTTAGTAGCCATCAAGTTCTATAGTTGCTACTGAGTCATTTGGACTAATCTCGATGGTTATTGAGAAGATTTAGTTAGTGTGAAGTCTAGTAGGTCAAACCATGTATTTCAATGTATACCAAGTTTATCAATGCTTATCGAGCTCACAGTTCATGTGATGAGAAGCCTATGTTTATCAAGCATTGCATTATCTACCAAGTTCATAGTTTAGGTGATGCAAAACTAGTGTTAACCAAGCTACTTCATGGTAACCAAGTGATTCACTATTTATCGAGTTTCACAATATCTACTAAGTCACTAGTGCAAATCGAGTTCAAGACTACTTGAAAGTGATCAACATGGACTGAGCTTTTATGTCTACCAAGAGCATGATGATGCCAAGCAGTGATAATAGATTGCATGTATCAAAACCTCACCAAGTCAGTCTCCACAACTTGAGTATCTTCATATGGGCTGACTTTGTAATATTTTTGTTAACTTGTGTCATGGTTGACCTTGTAATTTTGTAAACTAGATTGGTATATATATGTGATGTATTGTATCATATCTAATGTATGAAAATAATATAAGAGCAAGAAAGTGCAAGAATGTGAATGTGTAAGCATATGTATTGTGAATACAGTAGATAAAGAATTATAATAGGAGTAGCACTAACAAATCTATAACAAAAATGTGATCAAAACTAAGAAATCCCTATCAGCAAACTCAGTTGCAAATCAGGGATCTACTACTTCATCCTAATAGGTGAACCAATCAAAATCCTCTAACAAGGTAGACCTAACAGTCTTTTCTAAATCTCTTTACCAAGTGCATACTTCATTGTATATTTGTAAATCCTCTCACAAGGTGGACCTAGCAGTCCTATTTGCTCCTAATAGGGTAGATCATCAAAAGTGATGAATGTAAGCCTTAATAGGCCAACTTTATGTTGTAGTACTAAAGTTTGTGGGTATCATCCCTACCCTAGTTTTACTTTCTATTTGGAAGGTTTTTGGGTCACCAAATCTTTGTGTTCAATTCTTGTGGATGCTTTCATTTTTTTAGTTTCTCATGCATGCAATTAGATCTGATGTGATGAATTAAATGCTAATTAGTTTATTGGATTAAGTATTGAATGTGGTAGAAACTTCAGAAATTACTGATTCACCCCTCCCCTCTTAGTAACCTAGCATAGTCTTGAGTATTTCCAAAAATTGGTATAAGAGCTTTGTGGTTCTCAAGGAGAAACTTTAACAACTTGAGCAAAGATCAAGGAAATGGAGATATTTAGACTTGACAAAGTTATTGACAATGAAAAGTTGGATCTAGAAATGGCCATTTCCCAACTCAAGAAAGCTAAGGAGCAACTTTCCCAATCCCTAAAAAGAAGAAAAGAACTTGCAAATCAAATGAATGATCATCTCTACATCAATGAAAGAATTAAAGACTTTCACCCTTCAAACAATTCAGATGAAGCAAATGATGTAATCAAAGAACTCCTACAGAAGAATGGTACCCTGCAAGATGAAGGAAGCTGAAATGAGAATAAGATATTCAATTAGTAAGGTTATGTGAAGTCTTAGAACAAAGAAATAAGATAAAAGAAGAGATGGATGGAAGGAACAATGAGATCTAGAACCAATCCCTTCAGAAAGAAGACCTTATTGATCAACTCTCAAATGCAAATGAGGAAATCATGAGCCTAAGACTTAAAAATGAAAGAATAAGGAATTATCTAAATTTTGAAAGACAAATCAATGAAACGATAATGAAATCTCTGGTAGACATGGATCAACTGAATAAGAAAAACCCCTATAGGAAAAAGGGAAAAGTAAGAATTGGATACAAAGAAAAAGGTGAATCCTCAAAACAAGGTGCTCAAAAGAATCAAATATCTACTTGCAATCACTATGGTAAGATAGGCCATACATCAAACAAATTTTGGAGTAATGGAAAAGAAAAATTCAACGGGAAATGCTACAATTGTAATTAGCATGGGCATAGGTCTAATGAATGCAAAGAGAAACCAAAATTTAAAGGAAACTTTCATAAATGTAAGAAACATGGACACAAGGCATCATAATGCAAAACAAATAAATTTAACCTTGTAGAACAAATTGTGAAAGTAATATTTGGTTGGGATTACAATACCTTTTGTAGATGTCATTACTATGGAGAATTATGACACATTGGTATGAATTGTGTCAAGCATCATATGAGGAAAAGAGATACCAATAAAAGATGTTTCATTTGTACAAAACTTGGTCATCTTGCTAAGAATTGTATGAATACTGGTAAAATTGAAGATAAGAAGAAGGTAAAGGCTGATAACATCTGAAAGCAGATGAGACAACAATGGATTCCTAAGTTTACCAAGGATACTAGTTTGAGTAATGATGGTCAAGTCACTCAAGAATTGAGTGACTCTACCACCTCTAATTAAGTTCTCAAGGAAGAACTAGAACTAGGCTACCAAGAAGACATCTGAATTAGTTTTAGTTGAAAGGTGACAAAGACCAAAATCCATATACAAGATACAAAGTGATCATTGAGCTAGATCAATATCAGTTATTATTGAGTTACCTTCTCTACCCGATAAGGTTGGGTCATAGACTCTACCAAGCAAGGTCAGTAGTAACAAGGCACTTATTCTTACTAAATCAGGGAGATGTTGCCAAGTGATCAATATAGAATAGTGGATGACAGTCTGTCAAGCATAATGTCAACTCATCTACCACTGTGCTGAGCATTAATGGAAATTTTTAAACAAAAGGTATGGATTTGAATTCATTTCTCACTGTGAATTTTTGAGTGCTATTGTGCAAAGCTATTTTCTGTGTGATCAAGTGACTTGAGCAAATTTCTTGCAAAATTTTTTGAAATTCTCTCAAGCTACCAAGTGAAAATTACATCCGGTAGCAACAAGGTCAAGAAAGGTTCTGACATGTTGGCTCGAGGTGTTGAGTAGAAAGCATTGGATTTCAAGCTGGTACCTATAGTTGCTGAAACTCTAGACCTAAGCAAAGCCCAATCCCAAATCCCTCCCAAGGTACTTCTTGTTAATGACATTCAAACTCATTTTAAATGTGCAATTCAAGAAATTGGTACTTTGGAGATGGATGATGCCCTAGGATACTTATGTGTTGATGAAACCCTAAAACCCAAGCATCAACATTTGGAAGCAAAAGGATTAACACACATTCCCCATATGACCTAACAATTTCAAATTAGATGGATTAGGTATATCCTTAGCTAGGTGCATAGCAAAAAACTGTGGTTAGAGTAGCCAATTTTGATAACAAAGAAAATGATTCATTGAATCACTAGCATTCCCATGATCACAAAAGCCAAAACAACTAAAACCCTAGGTCAAGCAGAGTTGGAGAAGAAAACCCTAGCCGAATGGGTTAATAGAGGTATGAAAATAAGTAGTGTTACTAATGTAGAGTTCAAGTTTTGTATTCATGTTATAGCTCATAAGATATAAAGTTCAAGTTGTCTTAAAAGTGTGTCATGTGAAGCGATGGATTTGGCTTATAAAGTGGTGAAGAAAAACTTATCTTATGACCTTGCCAAGTTATTTTTAAGGCAATTCAACAAGAATATGGAAAGTGTTAGAACTTCCAAGAATAACCTACGCAAACTTGGTTCTCTATTAACCTATTTATTCTTTAATGCCAAGAAGTTCTTACCTTCCAAAGGCACTATAGTCTAGAGAAAATATGTGCCTATATTGTACCAAATAAATGAATATATTACAGAAATGGGTGAGAACTATGCCAGCATCATAGAAAACTACTTCGATGTGTTCAAAGACAGAATGAACAATAGGTTTAGAATTCCAAAGAAGTTAGCTGAAGACTACAAGGATGATGTGTGCTTCATGACCAATGGATTGTGATAAGGTATATATTTAGGCAGTCAAACCTAGAGTTGTGTGGGTAAAACCTCTTGGCTATGAGGTGAACATTGATGAGACCAAGGATATCATTGAAGCCCTTATCAATGAACCTATTGATCCTAAATCCCCTTATTTTGGTACCTATGAAGAAGCTAAGGCAAGAATTGAGGTAGAGATAAAGCTCCCATAGGTGGATAACAAAGGGAAGAGGAGGATAGGCAATTTGAAATCTAGTGCACCTCTTATGTTAATCAAGGGTAAAGGTGAAGTTGAGTAATAGGCAGAGGATGAGGAAGAATCTAAGAAAGAAGAAGAACCTTTGAAGAAAAAGGGCAAGATGATCATCACAAAGCCTACAAAATCATCCATTGTGGTCTTCACAAGAAGGTCACGAAAGAAAGGAAGTGACATTGTATTCAACAAACCTCCACCAACCATCCAAGAAAAGTTGAAGCAATTGGAAGAAGGAGCTGAAATTAAAAAAATTAAATCTATGAAATATGAGACTAGGATAGAGATAGAGAAGAAACAAGTTGAAGAACTAGTGTTGACCAAAATGGGTAAATGGAAGTACTCACTAGACTAGATCACCTCTCAAGTCTCTACTGAATTGCTAGAGAAGTTAAAGACAAGATGAGACTCTACTATGTAAATAGTGAAAAACATATATGCAAAACCCTGAGGCAATTATTACTAAGCATATTAAATGCTAAGGTTAAAGAGTCTTTAAAGAAAAATGAACAAACACTAACTCTAAGATATAATATTTGTTTGATTTTGATTAAGGACATAGAGCATGTTTTTAGGAATGCTACTAATTCTTGGAAAAAATATCTATTTGTTACACAAACCAAGTTATTTCCCAGTGGAAGTTAAGGATGATGATGATGAAAAGGACAAGGATGAAGAGGATGATGAAGGATCAACTCATTATGTTATAGTTCATTATGAAGAGTACAAGTTGCAAGAAGATGAAGAGGAAGAAAAGGAAGATGATGAGGAGATTGAACTAGTCAAGATAGTTTTTGCAGCCATTGCCTCACTTCCTCACTCCCTAAGCAAACCTTTGACTACATCAAGTATCGAGATAGCTTCAGAAAATTTGGTTGTAACTACTACAAATGCATCAAATGTCCAATCACTCTTTGCCCCAACTGAGCTCAGCATATCATTGATAGAAGTGACTTCCACTTCATCAACCAAGCTATAGACTCCTTCTTCATCTACCAAGTTGAGTTCTTTAGTCATCACCTCTCCAATTTTAACTTCTTTAGTTTTGAGTGCATCCATGGTAAGCTCTCTAGTTTTGTCTACTTCAGTTTTGGATTCTACAATTTTGACTTCATCAATTTTGGATTCTTCTAGCATCTCTATAAGTATTCCATCAGTCAGTACTATATTAGTTTTTACTACAAGTCTAAGTATGTCTACTATTGTTTTCATTTTGGGTACAAAGGCAATAAGTACAAGGATAGTTGAGCCTAAGACTCAACTCAGTACAAAATTTTTGAAAGGAAAGGAGATAGAGGAAGATATAGATTTGAGTGAGGAACTAGAAATTCCCAAATGGGTAATCTACAATCTTTTAGCAAACCAAAAGCACATATTTGGTGAAATCCTCTAGAAAAAGGCCAAACAACAAAGATTGAGAGAGGAAAGAGACAGAGAGTATAAGATTATAGATCATGCCAAGAATATTTTTAATGAGGCAATTGGAATTGAGGTTGATTCTTCTCAACCTATTTTGTTTTAGCTTGGAGAAGTAGTCCAAAAGTTCAATGAGGACACCGAAGGTTAGGAAAAGATGGTTGAAAAGGCTGAAAATAATTTCTATAATAAAGTGTTGGAGCACATTGCTTAACAAATAGCCATTAATCAAGTTGAGATTTCAATAATTTTGGTCAATCTTGAGGCATCCTATTCAAATGTATCATCACTTTTTGCAAAACTGTGTGATGCCACTGAGTATACAAAGGAAGTAAAGGACAAATTGTCCAAAATTGATATAGATCTTAAGGAAAGCACTCCATAGCTGCAACTTGACCCTAGTTCAAGCTCTACACATTTCAAGAAGATTCGATTTTTTTCAGACTTGCAAGCTGAATTGTTAAGAGAAGAAGAAAGGATCCATTCAACATTGGTTGATACAAAAAGTATGATCCTTCTAGTCCTGGATTCTATGCAGAAACATATAATATATTCAAAGACCCTGATCCATGATAACAACTTCTCTATTGCTAATCACATGATTGAATTATTAGTAGATGTGCAAATTGTCATTCATACATGCAAAGTATTGCAAGAAAACTAGGATAAAACCTTGACAATCACCTTCAAGGTACACTATGAATTCTTATCTCATTTTGGTGTCTCCATGTAAATATGTTAGAATAAATCTTTGACATTACTATTAAAAAGGGGGAGAAGAGATATGGGAGAAAAGTTACGGGGGTAGATATGTTATTATATGAGAGAAAAGTTATATGTACATAATGGATCACATAGTATTCAAGATAAATATGCTATGGTGAAGAAATACTCTGTATATACTTACAAAGATCAATTTTGAAAAATCTCAAAAAATAGATCGAGCTAGTATCACACGGTGATGAATACAAGGTATTGAGTTTTCAGCTAATAAGTATTTTTGTCACTAATGCCAAGGGGGAGATTGTTGACATATCAGTCAAGTTTGTTATTATTAATACACACTTATTCAGATTCTATATAGCTACTAAGCTCACTGAATAGTTTATAGTGTTTTCCTCATAATTCAGTAGCCATTGAGTTCTATAGTTGCTACTAAGTCCTTTAGATTAATCTCAATGGTTACTAAGCATATTTAGTTGGTGTGAAGTCCACTAGTTAAAATTGTGTATTTCATTGTATACCAAGTTTATCAGTGGCTACTAAGTTCATAGTTCATGTCATGAGAAGCCTATGTTTACTGAACATTGCAGTATATACTATGTTCATAGTTTAGGTGATGTGAAGCTAGTGTTAACAAAGCTACTTCATGGTAACAAAGTGATTTAGTGCTTATCAAGTTTAACAATATCTATCTAGTCACTAGTGAAGATCGAGTTCAAGACTATTTGAAAATGATTAGTATGGATCAAGCTTCTATGTCTACCAAGAGCATGATGATGCCAAGCAATGCTAGTGGATGTCGTGTATCGAAACCTCACCAAGTCAGTATTTAGAACCTAAGTGTCTTCATATAGGCCAACTTTGTAATATTTGTATTAACGTGTGTCATGGCTAACCTTGTAATTTTGAAAATTGGATTGGTATATATATGTGATGTATTGCATTATATCCAATGTATGAAAAGAAAATATGAGGAAGTAAGTGCAAGAATGTGAATGTGTAACCACATGTATTATGAATGCATCAAATAAAGAATTATAAAGGCCATATAAGTACAAAGGTCAATACTAAGGAATTTCTATCAGCAAACTCAGTTGTAAATTAGGGATCTACTGCTTCATCCTAACAGGTGAAATAGACAAAATCCTCTAACAAGGTAAACCTAATAATCATATCTAAATCTCTCTACCATGTGCATACTTTATTGTATGTTTGTAAATCCTCTCACAAGGTGGACCTAGTAGTCCTATTTGCTCCTAACAGGGAAAATCATCAGAAGTGATCAATGTAAGCCTTAACAAGACAACTTTATGTTGCAGTACTAAAGTTTGTGGGTATCATCCCCACCTCAATTTTACTTTCTGTTTGGAAGGTTTCTGGGTCACCAAATATTTGTGTTCAAGTGTTGTGGATGCTTTCATGTTTTTAGTTTCTCATGCATACAATTAGATCTAATGTGATGAATTAGATGCTAATTGGTTTATTGGATTAAGTATTGAATTTGGTAGAAATTTTAGAAGTTAGTGATTCGCCCCTCCCCTCTTAGTAACTTAGCATAGTCTTGAATATTTCCAACATATATTAGATATCCTCTATGCAATGTAATATCACCTTACTTTGATTGATCCTCTCTATCTTTGCACAAATCTTATCACTGCATTGTTTAGTCTCTTTTATCCTTAACACTCTAATTCACATGCAAAAATTTGCATGCAATTAGACTCTTCATTCATAGAAACTCAAACACATGAACTAGGTCATAGGCCCTCCTTAAATATTCAATTAGGTGAACCTTTTAAATCCTAATCAATGATCTAGATACATTAATTTTTCTTCATAGTCCTTTCAATTTTCCAATTGGTAGATTGTTTGATGTAGGGATTAATGATCTTCCATTTAACATGTAATCTACTCCTTGATTATGTCCTCAGTCTTCAAAGCATGCCTCCATCTTGAAAAAAATGGTTAGCATAAGATTTAGTGTCATTCTAAACAAATTTATTAAAATAGGTCACTTGACACTTGCTCCATATAGACGATTGACATAAACTATTTACTCATGTTGTCCCTCATCCTTAACTACATTTGGCATGAAATAAATTACTTGGCCTCTATGTGAGTCGATGTCAACTATTATCCTTGATAAACTTGGTAATCACTAGAGTACTCAAAAGAAACTATTGCTTGGCACATGACTTAAAATTTATAAAAGTATTCAATACTTGGTTCTTCCTACATAGGATGACCCAGTTGCAATGATGACCAAACAATCCTGTATTATGAATGAGTAATTTTTTAACACTAATAAATAACATGACTTAGGGATGAATAATCTCCCCCTTTGACATTAGTGGAAGAAATACTTTTTCATGATCCAAAATATTTATTACATAAATAAAATACAAGTAATCCCCCTTAGAATATAATTCATATCTTCTCTTGGTATACACTATGCATGGTCTTGCTCTCCACTTTGTATATAGATGTTGAAAACTTCAAAACCTCAAAACTGCAAAATGCACCTTGGTCATCCTTATTCGTTATCATTGTCATTGTGAGCTATGATCATTTTCTATCACCTTTTTTTTGGTCACTCATGGCTACTGGGTTGGAGGAGTCAAACAAAACTTATCTAAATATATTTTTCAAAATTTCAAAATATTTCTTAATGTGATATGTCAGTTAGTTCATATGGATTCAATGGCATGAATCTCTATTTCCAAATTTTCTGCAAGATCCACCATATTATCAACAAATTATAATTCTAGATCTACTTGGATGAACTCTTTTATGTTCTACAAATGAATCTTCACAAACTCAAGATGAGGTGTCATCATGGCTTGAATTGATATCAAATTTCTTCTTATTTGGCTATATTGTGTAGTCAATTTTGTAAGCCTTTCCTATCAAAAATTAACCTTTGATAGATGCACAACACTAAAACTAGTATCTATGGTTAGTGCATTGGCACTATACTATAAATCTACTTCCAACTTATCTAGCCTTTCTCTAGTGTCCTTTGTAAATGTAGAGATATCACATAAGTTTCTAAACATTTTATGTACATTATTTGAAACTTATTCAAAATTAGTCACAACTTTTGATAGCTCAAACTATCTTACAAAAATTTATGTTGCTACATTTTTCATGACTTTTTCTCAAAAAAAAAAATTATGACCGTTGCAAGAAATTTTCATTTGCATCAACATTCGGTTCATTTATCTTCTCTACAATCAAAACTAATTAATCAATTATAGGTGCTTCTAAACATCTAGCACCACAACAAGGACCTAAGTAAGTTTCCACAATTGAATTGGGAGTATTATACTATGACTGTTTCTACATTATTCCAAAATTATTTTCTACTTCATTATATTGACTACTATATTCAAACCCATTTTGCAAAAGTAGGCTATTGCAATTGTGAAATCTATCTGCTGTCCTAGCAATAGAACCACCAAAAAAATCTCATCAAACAACCATTAGATTTTTGTTATTGGAAATTGTGATGAGGAGGGAAATCATTTTAGTAGTGATGGATAACACTGTCATAACTCAAAAGAAGGGAGGAACAATATTTCATGTTTACAATGTCACAATTGTGACACTGCATCATCATAATGATGATAATTTAAAATTCTATTCAATCATCATAATTAAGACATGTACGTGACAATGATGTTGTATAAGTGACACTTATTCTTTAGATCTTGTGTTATAATTACGATGCTATTGTGACATCTATGATGTACAATGAATGGCTAGCCTTCAGAATAGACCATCACAATTGTGATGAATTTTCAAATTATTAAAAAATAAATATTGCTTTTGGATCATAGTTGTTGCATGGGAAAGTAGTTGTTTCCTCTAATTTTATTTATCATTTATTTCCATTTTTGAAAGAGTATATGGAACCTTTATGTTCAACCATTCGTTATAAGTAGGCAAATGCGCTTGATGCCTGGCATACAAGTGATGTATCTGCATATGCAATTTTATCACCTTAGAAAATTGAATTTGATCCTACTAGCTAGGAATAGCTAATTATCTATTTTATCATACCTAATTTGATAACAATTTTACAAGAATTTGTTATCAACTCAAGTAATCAGTAACTAGATTACTTTATCATATGGTTGGAATGTTGGAGGCAATATTTTTCCCAAAGTGGCAATAGGTTTTGTATCATTGGGTTTATTCAAGTCCTAATTTTAATGAAGTAACACAATGGTTTTTAGGTTGGAAAGGACTATTTCTCCCCAAGCTTTCTGCTAATGAGAGGATAAGAAGTCATCTTAATGTCTCCCTTGAAATGATGCATCAAGTTTTAGAGGGTAAGACTGTGGAACAACCTTGGGTAGAGAGAATGTAAGCTATCTTAGGGTGATAGAGCAATGCCAATTTAAGGTATTTTAGTAGCAACAAGTAGCAGCAACATATGCTTAATGGAAAGCTTTAGCTTGCATGGTTAGTGGGATTCACCTAAATAATTCTATGGTTGCACCTTAGTTGAGTTTGAAGGAAGTGATTGAAACATATGCACAAGAACATGACATCCAATTTTTCCCTTAAGTGGGATGTACACATAATGGTCTTCAGGTTTATAGCTTTGGAACTATTAGTACCTATCTAAATTCTATAAAATATCAAGTGGTTGCACAACCTAGTGATAGATGAGTGATTTCATCATTGGAGTAGCTAGTTAAGATCCACCATAATCAAACTGGAGGAAATCATTCTTAAACCAAACATATAATAGAGAGAAAACTTGAATGCTAAAATGTTGAAATGAAAGCTATCAAGGATCAAACAACTATGTCAGTGTTAAAACATAATGTGAAGTTCATTTTAGATATAGTAGAGGAATATATTCAGAAGTTTGATCAAAATTTAAGGCACGAGAGAGAGTTGAATTAGTAAAAAAAATAAAAAAAAGTGTTTGTGCCATTTCAAGACCAATGGATAGCCATGACACTAGAAGTTTCTTGTTTCTAGATCATAGTTGGTGCAGGGGAAAGGAAGACCAATGGATAGCTAACCATGGTAGAGGCAAATATTCAAAAGTTTAATCTGCATACCTAAAGCTATGATTTAATGGGACCTACAAAGTATTAAGGGAGAGATTGGTGAGCTAGTTTATGCACTTGAATCTCTAGCTAGCAACAAAATTCATAATATTCTACATCTTTCCTATTTCAAGAAAGCCCTTGGACCAAAAAGTGTGCCTTCACAAGTGGTTCCATTTATGGATAATGAAGGAAAATTGGTCCTAGAACTTGAATGGTGTTAGGTGAGAGGAAAATGACGTTGACAAACAAGATTATTTTGGAGTATCTTGCGAAATGGAATAACCTTTTACTTGAGGATGCAATGTGGGAAGGAGTGGACACTACAACATTTGGGGTCAAATTGCAACAACTATTTATGATGGGAGTCTAATTTGTGGTGATTTTCATATTTTTTTTTTCTAAACATTCCTTGATGCATCACAATACCAACATAAGCATCATAATTGCGACACTTGCATAAGTATAAACAAAAAAAAATGACATAAAATAATGTCTTTCTCTCATCATTTTTAATTAATCTCTTTCTCCCATCATCTTTTTAGAACTGCATCATCTCTAATTAATCTCTTTCTCTCATCATCTTTTATTTTCAAAAAATTATCCTCAATTCAATTTCTTGCCCAATTTTTCAAGGGGGCACCCTACATCCTTCTTTTAATTCCACTAGGGCATTGATCTTTTTCATTATTATTCTTTGACACAATGCTCATAATCACATTGCATCAAACATGGGCAAAATGTAGATGCTCAAAAATGGTTCGTGCTTACTCTTTTATCACCTCCACATCATAACTTGTCCCATTTTCTCATTTCACTAACTTTGATCTTTTTGCCAACTTGATCATCATTCAATCAAAATATAGAGCATCTTAGAATCAATTCAAAACCATTTCAAGGTCATCTTATCATCATCAATCCTTTAGGCATTGTTATGTCCTTCAGTGCCTTATCAACATCATCAACTCTTTCCATGTGTCCTTGACAAGTTGTCAATTTCTACCCTTCATTTGGTATCATTTATCTCATAAATTTAATCATGTTCCTTATCCTTTCCAATATCATCATATTTGATCTACATTTTCATCACAATCCTTTAATAGTGTTATTCCTTGTATTTATTTTATAATTTGGCCAATCATTTCTATTAATTTCTCCTATAGGAATAAATAACCTATGCTTTATTCCTATGTCTTTAATCATTAATTCATTTCACTTTATTAATCTAAACTCTTTCATTAATTCTTCTCAATTAATTAATATTTATTAATTAGTTTTTCTATTTCCTATAATCTAATTCCTATTTTTTAAGTGATTTATGAGTTTCTAAATTCAAAAATCCCAACTCTTACATTTTTCCACTATTTGTGCTTCACTTCTTCTAGCCACAACTTCCTCTTTTTAAGTTTCCACTTTCCCTTTTTATTTTTTCATAACTTTTCACATTTTATGACAAATTTCTTTTTCTCTTTTTTCATAATTTTTCATAGTTCATGATATTTTCCTTTTTCTTTTTTCATAACTGGCATAGTTCATGGCAATTTTTCTCTTTTTCCTTTGGTCATATTTGTTATAGTTTATGACAAATTTCCTCTTTCAATTTTTAAACTTTCATATTTTATGACATTTAACTTTTTGTGTACTAGAATTGCTAATTTGCAATTTCTCTTACAAATTATATAAATTGTGATCATTTGTCTCATTTTTTGTTAACCATCTTCTTTCAACCATCTTCTTTCAATTCTTCTCATCATATTATCATTTTTCATCTTCCTTTCATTGTGTCAATATGGGAGTTACATCCACTCTTTTGGAGAAGCAAGAAAGGGAACAATTGTAAAATTGAGGGAGCTTGTTATTTTTCTTACTTTTTCTCAATTTCTTTTGTGTTAGGCTTAGGGTATTTTGCACATTTTGAGATTTTTATGGTTCCTCTTGCATGCATATTTCTAATATTTCTCCTCTCCTACAAGATCGAGGAATAGCAGGCCAAGCCAAAGTTGCACATATTGATGAAGATGTTGAAAGACAAGATGTCCTAGTTAACAAAAGAGTCCTACTAACTGGTGAGAATGAACTTGATCAAAGAAGGAGCTTGTTTCGAATAAGGTACAAGTGTGAAGATAAGTGTTGTGATGTGATCATTGATGGTGGAAGTACTAAAAATCTTGTGTTAGAAAAAATGGTCATCAAGTTGAAGCTAAAGGGACATAAACACTTGCATACATACCATATTTCTTGGGTGCAAGATGACCACAAAGTCATGATCAATGAGCAGTGCTCAGTGAAGCTCAATAATGGAAGCTACTAGGATGATGTACTATGTGATATCATACCTATGGATATGTGTCATATATTTTTGGGTAGGTTGTGGTAGTTTGATAGGCATGCTATAGACAACAAGTGAGAAAATACCTACACTCTAAGAAAGGATGGGTGAAACATAAGTTGAAGCCATTGAAGGATAAAGAAGAAAAGATATAATGCTGCTAGAATATGTTTGGTTGATGGAAAAAAGTTTGTAAAAGGTATGAAGAGTGAGCATATGTGTTTTTCTGTAATTCCAAAAGATAATAAGGAAGAAGAAGAAGAGGTGCCTATAGAAGTTACATATATGTTGGGAGAGTTTTTTGATATTGTATTAGATAATGTACCTAATGGATTGCCCCCAATAAGGAAGATTAGTCACCAGATGGATCTGGCTCCTGGAGCCAATTTGCCAAACAAGGTAGCACATATAATGACACCAGTAGAAAGTGAAAGAGAAGAGTTGGATTCAAGAGAGTTTGAGTCCATGTGTTGTGCTAGTAGTATTAGCACCAAAGAAGAATGGAGAATGGAGGATGTGTAAATATTCTCATGCTATTAACAAGATCACAATCAAGTACATATTTTCATTGCCAAGGATGGATGATATTGTGGATTGTTTGAGTGGAGCTAAGTATTTCACAAAGATAGATCAAAAGAGAGGGTACCATTAGATTCTTATCAGAGAAGGTTATGAGTGGAAGACTACATTCGAGACCAAAGAAGGATTATACAAGTGGTTAGTAATGCCTTTTGTGCTAACCAATGCACCAAGCACTTTCATGAGGCTCATGAATGAGGTACTGTAGGAATTTTTGAGTAAGCTTGTCATTTTTTACCTCGATGATATTTTGAGCCATATTCATAAGGAAAAGTCATTGATAAACTTGTAGAAGTGCAATTTTGTAAAGAAGGAGTTGGTGTACCTAGGATTTGTAGTCTCAACCAGAGGTCTAAAAATGGACCTATAGAAAGTAAAGACTATCCTTGAATGGACTACTCCAAGGAGTGTGTAGGTAAGATCTTTTCATGGACTAGCTAGTTGTTATAGAAATTTCATAAGAGGTTTTAGCAATATTTGAGGACTCTTGACTGAAACAATGAGAGGGGATAAGAAAGAATTTAAGTGGACTATATGACAAGATAAGAGTTTTAATTTGATGAAACATAAAGTCACTAAGCAACATATTTTAGCACTTCCTAATTTTAACAAGGTATTTTCAAGTAGACTATGATGCTAGTGGTACTGCAATAGGAGCTATTATGAGCCAAGAAGGTAGACTTATTACTTATTTTAGTGAGAAGTTTAATGATGCAAAAAATAAAATATTCTATATATGATCAGGAATTTTATGCTATAGTTCAAGTATTGAAGAAGTGGAGACACTATCTTCTTCCTACGAAGTTTTTTTTGTATACTAATCATCAAGCTTTGCAATATTTGAATAGTCGAGGAAAATTAAACCAAAGGGATTTGAAGTGGGTTGAATTTTTGTAGAGTTATAAATTTGTTATGAAACACAAGAATGGGAAGTCTAACAAAGTTGTAGATACTCTTAGTAGAAGACAACATTTTGCTGACATAAATGCAGATAGAGGTGGTTGGGTTCAAGGAATTTAGTACTTTGTATCTATATGATATTGATTTTGGTGAAGTGTGGAAGGCTTGTATAGAACCTGTTACACTTGATAGGACAAAGTAGTTGGATTTCATGATCTAAGATAGTATGTTGTTCAAAGGAAGCCATTTGTGCATTCTTAGAAGTTCAATGAGAGAGAATCTCATCAAGGAGAAGCATAGTGGAGGATTGATTTGACATTTTGGCAGAAATAAAACCATTGTTTTGGTTGCTGAGAATTATTACTAGCCATAGTTGCAACAAGATGTGAAGATGTCTATACAGAGTTGCACAGTATGCTAGATGGTGAAAGGAGTGAAGCTAAACACAAGGTTGTATTAGTTATTACCTATACCAGAGAAGCCCTAAGAGGATGTCAGTATGGATTTTATTATTCAATTACTGAGGACACTACATGGGCATGACTCTATTTTTGTCATGGTTGATAGTTTTTTGAGGATGGCACATCTTATTCCTTGGAAGAAGAGTAGTGATGTTCTTCATGTAGCAAAAATGTTTTTTTAGGGAAATGGTGAGACTACATAGTCTGCCCAAGAGTATAGTTTTAGATTGAGAAACAAAATTTGTTGCAAATTTTTGGTGTACATTGTAGAAGAAGTTGAAGATAGATTTGAAGTTCAAATCATCACATCATCCACAAGCTAATGGATAGATGGAAGTTGTGAACCGCAGTTTGGGAAACTTGCTAAAATGTTTGGTTGGAGACAAGCCCAACGGATGGGATATGATTTTACCATAGGCATAATTTATATATAATAATTCTTTCAACATGACTATTGGTAAATCACCATTGTAGATTGTATATCAAAGTAGTCCTAGAAATTTTTTTGAATTGAGGTAGTTGGATAAAGGAGAGATAGGTAGTGTTGAAGTAGAAGAATTTGCTAAACATTTGGAGAACATCCATGAGAAGGTGAGGAAGCACATTATAAAGATGAATATGTAGTACAAGGCTAAGGAAGATGTAAAAAGGAGGTATAAGGAATTTTAGATTAGAGATGAAGTAATGGTTCATTTGAGAAAGGAGAATTTTCCATTGGGTACATATAATAAGTTGAAGATGAAGAAGTTTGGACTATGCAAGATAGTGAAAAGCCATGATTCTCGAAATGCTTATGAAGTGGAATTTCCTACTGACTCAAATATTTCACCAGTATTTAACATTTTAGGTTTGATAGAGTATTATGAAGGAGATGATGGAGATGAAGTTGTAGAAGCATAGTGGAGTATTCCAATAGCTAGTTCAGTTATAAAGGAGATTGTGGAGATACTAGATAGTCGTGTTGGAAAAAGTACAAGGAATAGAACTTATGAGGAATATCTGGTCAAATGGAAAGGGAGGCTAGTAGAGGATTCATCATGGCTAGCAAGGGAAGAGGTTAACAATCTTGGTTTTCCTCTAAACACCTAAGACGTGATAGAGTCACTTCTCAAATTACCCTTTGTGTTTGATGTAGGAGCATCTTGGGTGTACGAGAACTCTTCCATCACCCAAAAGTATTTTATTTTCAGTCATATCTATTTTAATAAGGACTAGTAGACATGGTGTTTACTATTTATGGGAACTTGCTATTTTTAGTAAGTTTCTCATATGAGCTTAGAATGTTCTCATTTTCTCTAGGAAGGTTCCTTTTAGAGTTATAAACCTACCATAAAATTTTATTTGCTCTAGCTTAAGAATCTAAGAAGTTATTGCAGATTTTTATTGGAAAAAATTGCAAAATAATCTTTAGGCTCATCGTTAGATGCCTTAGAGTGCCTAGATGAGGTCCAAAAACTCGATTAAAGGGCACTTGCATTGTTTTAAGCCTATAGATTAGGAGCTGACATTTCCAAAAAGTGGCTATAATAGCCAATCGAAGCAACAGTTCGAGAGTTGTGGCCTTCCAAAGTTGGACTACTTGAAATATATAAAATAATTGTCAAAGATGTATTTGGCTGACTCTATGTGTATTGTCAATTTCTATCAACCCTAGGTATTAAGTTTCAATGTCTAGAACCTTCCTAGGAAGCATAAAATTTCCTATTTAAGAAAGGCCTAAACATTGTCTAGGATAGCTCTAGGTGGTAGTTCACAGCTTAGTCTTGTAGATTATTGTAATGAAGGTGCCCATGTGGGTTAGAATATTGTACTTATGAAAATAAGAAGTCCATATTTTTTCTTAGATTTTTTGTTGTTTCTTTGTTTCTATTATTTGATTATGGTATAAATGGGAGCACCCTTCATCAAGAACAAATCTTTGACTTAGGACTTCGAGTAAAAGAAAAGCTTCTCTAATCACATGTTGGGGGAAATATAAAGAGATACATTTTTAGAAGGGAAAGAAAAGAAAAGTTACATAGGTACCTCTTCTCCCCTTGAAGAAAATCACAAAGAAAGGGCATGAAGATCACAAGGGAAAATCATAGGAAGAAATCGTAGAGCAAGGGCATGAAGATCATAGAGACACAACAATGAAATAAAAAGATCACAAGGGAACACCAACAAAATGTAGAAATCATAAGGGTGTGGAAACAAAATGCAAAGATCACAATGATATGTCAATGAAATCTTAGATCTCCACTGATCTCCACCAACATTTATAGCTCTCCACTCTCATTCAGAGCTCTCTACACTCTTTTGTGCATAGTTCTCCATAATCCATGAAATAAAATTTGGAAACATTAATGGAATGTTTTTTTTTGTTTATAATCATGCATACTTTGCAATTACAATTCCAACATCAGTGTAACAATGACATTAGGTACACTAAAAAAAAGGAACATAAAAATCACAAACAAATCACAACATCATCACAACTTGACCCAAAATTTTGTAGTGATTATTTATTTTCTAAAACCTACTAATATTCCTTATGTAACAAAACTAATATAAGAATGTCAAAGAATTCATTTTTATACTCAAACACACAATACTTTGCTACTAAGTATCAATTTTTGAAAGAGATGATTGTAGAAAATGAAATACAATTAGACTATGTTAACTTAAAAAATGTAATATAGAAGATATATTTACTTAACCATTGACCTAGGATAAATTTGAGAATATTAGATTTAAGGCCTCAACCTAAGATCCTTGCAACAATGATAAATAAAAGCCAAGATTTTTTTTGTTTTAACAAGTATGGTGCACATGACGAACAACATACAAGGATCACAAGGATCACAAAAAATGTCTTAACCAATTGTCTAGACAACCAATGGATCTCCAAATGCCACTACCAAATAGAAATGCAAAAACTAAGCACTAAAAACCAAAGAGGACAATGGAACCTAAAAATATGTGATCTATCAAACCCTGAATATACAAGCAATCCAAAAGGGTACTCAAATCATCAAATTGCGTTCCTCAAAAAATAGTAGAGATGCCCTTTATTTTTTCATGTGAGAGAATCCCAATCAATAATTTTTCTTGAGTAAGTACCCATTTGCATGAGGAAGTATACCAAGCCATGTGAGTACCTACCTTTTGCATGAGGAAAAACTTGGTCCAGTAGAAAAAATACAATGTGTTGGTGTTGACATTCACGTGAGTAAGTATAATGAGTCACACAAAGAACTGCAAGACACCATGTTAAACTTCACACTCTCACACAAGAGAGAACAATCTCACATGAGGATTCACAATAGAAAAAAGGAAAACATAATATGAGAAGATAGGGGGGAAAAATCCTCCACACCATGGAGTGCTAGATCCACAAGTTGAGGCATAGACACTCAAATACAATATCTGGAAGATAGAAATTGCATCTTACCATCTAAACCATATAAATAAAGGAAAAAACAACAGAAAAATCACAATGAAGAAACATAAAAAAACTCATGTGTGGTACCTCCCAACCATAATAGCATCATGAGAGCTTGAAGGTTCTAGAAATCCCTCATACATAACATCCCAAACTACCAATTAGGAAGTTAGAGCTATCTTATGAAAATGTCACTACTAAAACATAATAACATTATAAGAATAGGAAATATAACATGCTAAACCAAGAATCAATAGATACTCCAACTAATAAAATCACATCATCTAATGATATGGTAAACATCATAATATAGGAATGTGTCAAATAAACTAACATCATCTAAACATGATATCCAAGCATTCCAATGAGAGCATAAACCACAAGGAAACATACACTAGATAAACCAAAATACCTAGTGAACATCAAGCATCGGTCGCACTAGAACAATATATTGTCTTTGTACACTAGTCCCCACTAGTAGTATAGGTAGCTATGCCTCCCAACCATGTGAAACTCGTAGGTCCACTCCCATTGTGTTGATGGAGATAATGATCCAATCAAAAACACACATAAAAAAAACATCCATGGCTAACACTGACGCTAGACAGTAAAGACAATTGAAACCAAGATCATGAGATAATGCAATTACTATAGGTCCTAGTCAAACACTCAAAGGATAACTATGTAGTGGCTGAAAATATGGAAAGTCACTTGGCATCAAATAGCCCAATCTAGTATCATGTGGCTCAATCCCAATGGAAGGCTCTTGTACTATGTCCTCAAGCTTAATTAGGTGCTCACGCATTTTATTATCTTAAGTTTTATTACCACATTGTATTTTATTTAGTTATCACTTGATTAAAACTTTAGCACAAAAATGCATTGGGCATAGATACTAGGCTGAAAAGATAGAAGCCATGTCCATGGATGCTACCATACCCTACCCATGCTCATTAAATGATGAGTTCCCATAGGTGTGTGCATTCATATCCCAACACCAAATGATCATAACTCAATCACATTACCACAGAAGCTCGAGCCTTGCAAGACCCCTGACTAATGCATCCACACATGTTCGTGTGTGGCACACCACAATCATGATGATCATAACACAATGAATGGATGCCAACACAAAAAATATAATACTCAACCAAATACAAGATTAGGAAGATATATTCTACACAAATCCCAAAGAACAATAAAGCTATACATCATGAACTCAGTTGGCCTCAATTTAGGAGTGTGGATTCTACATGAATCCAAATAATGCAATGAGAACAAGCATCATGAACTAAATCAACTGGCCTCAATCCTATAGAATGGATTCTAGATGAATCCTAATATCCACAAAATAATAACAAGGGTCCAAAAGAAATAACCACACTAGGTTTAAAATTGCTCAATTGAATACAATGTCGGGAGCACAAATGTGGCATGCATCTGAATGCAAACATAAAGATGTAAGAATGGTCTAACTAACATCCTACAAGTGATCAAAGTCCAAAACCAACATTATTCCATGGAAACCTAAGAAAATTGGGTGGCACACAAATTGAGGTAAAAACCCCAAAACTCAAAAACTTCAAAAATAAAAGCCATTTGGTCTTATGGCACAAAAGCCACAAATTTTCAATAAAATGTAGATTAGGACACCATATAAAAAAAGTGGCCTGCATAACAATGCAAAACCCCAAACCCTCATCCCAAAAAATAGGAAAATGTTCATACCCAACCAATCGAGTAAAACTAGCAATCAGAAACAGAGGGGAACACTAGTTGTAAGCCTCCTAACAAATGAATACCAAAAAAAAGTATAGAAATGGAGCTAAAAAAAAAAAATGGGAGAGCCTTACCTTGCATCCAAAAGGGGAAAAATAGGAATTTGAACCCTAAAATATAAATATAGCAAAAGTAATAAAAAATCATGACAATCTAAGGTCTCCCTGATCTAGATCCAACAAGACTAATCTCTTGATGATCCCACACTCGTAGCTCCCACAATAAATAGAATAGTAACTAGTCATGAAGAGTATTTTGTGATTTACCCTCAAACTTTCTAACTCAAAAGTGGGAAGTGAGGAATAAAATTCCTTTTTGGATACTTATTCACTTTTTGAGTGAATGATCAATTATGATAAATAACTAGGTAACTTAGTTAGACCCTGAATCAACCTAAACAAAAACATGCTATTCCAAGTAATTGGAATTCATTTGTTGAAAAGTTGGTAAAAATTAAAATCAATTAAAATAAAGCTTGAAAACCCAAAAACTAAAATCATAGAATCCTTGATGATCTCACAAAAAAGAGAACCTCTAAATGCACAATCCCATTCATAGGTCTAATCACATAATGAAAATGAGTCCAAATTTAATCAAATCATTAGAGGGTTTAATGTAACATTTAAATAAGATACATCAACCATACAGGAATTACATTGGGAAAATATGAATAGTTGAATCACTGACTACATGTGCAACTACCAAGGCTATAAATCCTATAGACTAAAACACATGATCAAGTGAAATTGCATATAATAATATAGATGAAACAATAAATGCATTAAATCACCTAATTTAACCATTTATTTAATTATATTAAAATAATCCATTTACATCACTCACTTTTGCATAAAGCATCATAAAGTAAGAATGAAGTAAATAGCCATAGCACCAAATCTAATGTATGAATGAAATCAGAGAATCGATCCAAATACTAAATAACCAGATATCCTCATAAAACAAATTGTCATCTAAAAAGAAAGAATCATCATGCAAATATGATCAATTGAACAACATTGTAGCGTGGACTATTGATTTCTAATTATTTAAGCATTTAATAATGGTTATATAAACAATATTAGAAGGCACTTAAAACACATAAGTGAATATGGTCGAATACAAGAACTTAGTCTAGTGTAGTAGGATAATAATACACCATGAAATCTATGCACACATCTCAGGGTAATCACAAAACAACATCAATCTAGGTAACCATTAGCACGAATCTCAAAGAACTCATCTAACACATCATAATATCATAAATGAGCCATAAGCATAATCAAAGCAACTAATACAGTAACATAAGTCTAATCACCTCAAAGTTGTTGACTAGTCATAGTCCCAATCATGATCCCTTTGAAGGAGAGATTAACTAGGTTGCATCCATCAAAAAAACCAAATGGTAGAGGCACTACATTAGAGGTATGGTTGGTGTAATGGACCCACCTAATTCAGAATAATTGATCCAATGATTATACAAGCCTAGTATAATCATCACAATATTCATTTTTTATTAGATTCTTGGTAGTTTTCTAATGGGGAAATAGTTTCTTTGCACAAAGTTAATTAAATAACTCTTGTGTGATTTTCTAGTATAACAATATCTATTTGCACTTGGTTTGATTGGTTTGATCCAATGCAAGGTATAATAATGGGAGCACTTTAGACTTCTTAGATTGGCATAATAACACCATTTTCATTATGTCAATAGGGGAGATATAACACATGATAAATGCATATATGTATAGGGGAGAGTAACACTAATGGGGGAGATTATGCTAAAGGAAGTGTAATATATATATTAGAAAATATTTAGATGAGAGATTATTAAAGCTATATTAAAACATCAATCCAAAAAGAAACAATAGTTGAATTTTTAAAATTTTCATGATATGTTGCTATCAAGGCCAAAGGGGGGAGATTGTTATAATTAAGAGGATATTATTAAGTGGTTGACACATTAATACCATTTTGTATTGGTGATGGGTTATTTATTGATGTCAACATATTTTCTTTGTCCATGTTAGAGAAAGTTTGTGTACATCACAAAGATTAGATTGAAAAAAATGTTAGAGTAATAAGTTATTATCTTATTAATTAAATATTTTTTATTTAATTATTATATAACTTATTATCTTTTAGTTTACTTAAGTTAAACTATATATGTATAATAATTACTTATTTTATTAATTATTATTGTTGGATACAATTGTTCATTTGTGTGTTGTCTTTGATGTTACACAAATTTCATATCAGTCATTAGATAGAGTCTACCAAGCTTAGTTGGTTAGCAAAGCAAATTCTAGAGTCTACCAAGCATTCCTAAAAAATACTCTATGAAAATAGTTTCTACTGAGCTCACTCAGGCTTCGAAAGTTTCTGTGGTAGAAATCAGTTTCTACTGAGCTCATAAGGTCGATAAAGGAAAGTCAGTGTTTACCAAGATCACTCGATCTCCAAAGGATTTTGTAGAGTTTGTAATGTTTACTAAGCTTCAGTTGGTTAACACTAGAAATCATTTCTGGAGCAGTGTTTACCGAGAAGGGTCAGCCAGTGAAGGATTTCATTGTTTTGAGAAATAAAGTTTAATTATTTCATGTAATGATTATAGCCGATTGATGTATTGATTACTGGTAATTGTAACTTGTAAATGAGCTAACTTGACAATTTGTAAGGTATATATGAAAGGTAAAGTTGTGAATTCTAAATTGTAATGAGCAAGCATGCAAGTGTATTATGTGAAGACGAAAGTATAACCAAATTTTGAAGATGGATCAGATACCCTTGAGGAGTAGAAAAGTTGCATTCGATCAGAGAGGATCTAGTGAAATAGAATAAACATCTGTATCAGAAAATTAGTTACATCTCATTCAGGTCAACTCATTGTTACTTTCTCATCATTGTAGTAGTGATTTCCAAATCTCTTAACAAAGTTGGTCTAACAACCATTTTGTAAATCATCTAACGAGGTGGAGTTTTCTATTGAATTTTTCTAAAGTCCTCTTGCAAGGCCACTCCTAGAAGGGTAATTAAATCCTCTAACAAGGTCACACCTAATAGTGTGTTTTGTAACCTTTAATTGGGTTGGCTCCTAACCAGGCTCACTTGAGAAGAGTGAAAATCAGTAGCTAGTTACTTGGTGGTTTTTCCCATATTGGGTTTTCATGTTGAATTTGGTGTCTCATGTGTTCATGTTATTTCTTGTATGCATGCATGTTAATCTCTATGAATGGCTAAAATTAGTAATAAGTTAACATTCAGTACATCTACTGAGTTACAACATTTTCCTATGTGGCTACTGAATGATATCAATAACTAGTTTTATAAGACATCTAAGGGATTTGTGGATTTTTTTTGAGGTAACTGATTCACACCCCCCCCCCCCCCCCCCTCAGTTACTCCATCTATATTTCCAAAAATTGGTATCAGAGCTTTTGGTGCTTGTAGGAAGGATTTCAAGGATCTAAGCTAAAGATCAGGCTATCTTACAAGAGGGAAATTCCAAGGCTTAACATGGATAACCTTTTAGCATGGCAAGGTCTCATGAGACTCCATTTGGCTTCCATTAGAGGTATAGGATTGAAATATGTTGATGAAGAATCTGTGACTCTTGCTAGTACATTATCTATCAATGACATTGCTGAGAAGAAGACTCATAACACCATGATGATAGATATTGCATCTGCCCTAAGCTATGAAGAATTCAATGATGTCAAGGATTGCAAAACTGTCTTTGCTATGTGGAACAAGCTGAAAGATATCTATGCACATGATGATAATGTGAGAAGAGCCAAAGTAGAAAGTTTTGAGATGACAATTTGATTAGATGAGGATGAGGGAGGATGAGAACATTGCCAAGTGTGTTGAAAGAGTCAAAGAAAGCATCAATCCAATCAAAGCTTCTAGAGGACATGTCAAAGAAGAAACAGTTATAAGTAAAGTTCTTAGAACATTACTTCCCATTTATGCAATTAGAGTCTGTAAAATTCAAGAAAGAAGATGTGAAGCAAATCATAAGATAATTTTAGGGGCCATAATAGGAAGATTGAGGAAATTTGAGCTAGATAACTATTACAACTATGTTCCAACTTCCAAGAACATTGAATTAGCATTTGAAGCCAAGCTTTCACTAAAAGATAAAGGATTCTTAGTTAGAAAGTGAAGAAGAATCAAAATAGAGTTTTGATAGTGATCTTGAGGTGGTTGAAGCTCTACTAGCAAGGAAATATTCTACAGGCAGAGGAAAATACAAAGATAAGGTTCCTTTGATCTATTTTTCATGTGAGGAAATTGGTCATATTGTTGTTAGGTGCCCAACCAAGAAAAAAAAGGATGAGAGGAAAGGTCGCAAGTGTAATGGAAAGAAAGACTTCAAATCAAGGAAAAAGGTAAGAAAACATGCTTCGTGGCTAAAGATTCTAAGGATTCTGATAATAGTGAAGATGAAATTGTTTACATTGATGTGAAAGATGAATCTGATAATGATGAGGAAGATAAGATGGCACATATCTCTCATGTAAGAAAAAATGATACATGGATCATAGATAGTGGTTGCTCTCATCGTATGACTGGTGACAAAACAAAGTTTGAACATTTTGAAAATTGTGATGGTGGTAGTGTGAGGTTTGGTAATAATCAACCAATTTGCATAAAAGGAAGAGGAAGAATCTAACTAACCAAAGATCTTTTATGTGATAATGCCTATTGGGTTGAAGGACTAAAACACAATTTTTTGAGTGTGGCACAACTAATCAATATTGGATTCAAAGTGGAATTCATGCATGGAAAAGCAAGACTGTTGGATGAAAAAAGAAAGCTAATTGGATCAAGCATACAAACTAAAGGTAACATGTTTTATTACTCAAGTTGAAGAACCCTGGTTATGGCATAGAAGGTTATGTCATGTAAATTTTGATAACCTGGTGAAAATAAGAAAATTCAAGAAAGTAAGAGGCATTCCTAGTATAAAGAAACCTGATGTTGGTCCATGCAAGAATTGTCACATTGGTAAGATGGGAAAGACTAGCTTTAAAAGTAAAAACTATCAATCTGAGGAAATTTTGGAAATTGTGCATACTAATTTGTGTGGACCTATTGGAATTGAGAGCTATATTGAGAAAAGTTTTTCATTCTTTTTGTTGATGATTACTCTACAAAGATGATTGTGATCTATTTGAGAGAGAAATCAAAAGCATTTGAGAAGTTCAAATGGTATTTGGCCAAAGGAGAAAATGAAATAGGAGAAATATTGAAATGCTTGAGGTCAAACAAAGGTGGTGAATTCATCTCCCTTGAATTTAACAACTTTTTCATTGAAAGAGGAATCAAAAGATTGGTATCATCTCCTAGAACTCCCATGCATAATGGAATAGTTGAAAGGAGAAATAGATCTATCATAGATTGTGCAAGAACTCTAATGATTGAAAAGAATGTTGCTATCAAATACTAGAAGAAAGCTATCAACACTATAGTTCATACTTTGAATTGAGTACAATTGAAGGACTCATTCAAAACCCCCTATGAGTTATGGTATGGCTATAAACCTAATGTAAGTTACATAAAAGTATTTGGAAGTAAATGTTACATCTTGAAAGAATATAGAAAAGGTAAATTTGATGTGAAGACTGATGAAGGTATATTTTTGGGATATTCTTGCAAGAGTAAGGCCTATAGATGTTTGAATTTGTCTACTCACAAAGTCATAGAAAGTACACATGTGAAAGTTGGTGAGTTTGCAAAGAGGACTGAAGAAGAAATAAAAAAGAACTAGAAGATTATAGGAGATTTGTTTTCACCGAACCTGATATAGTGCCAGATAAATCTATCAATCATGAAAATTCTACTCCCGAGTCTTCAGTCGCCGAGCTACAAGAAGTTTAAACTGAGTTGTAGGAACCTGAGTCATGTTCAGATGCTACCGAGCCAATGCCTACCGAGCCTAAAGGACCCAAGTAGCAGTTAGCTCAACCAAAGCTAGAAATTGAAATTCAAAGTGAGGATAGTGGAACATAGTCAAAAGGAAAAGAACCTATATTAGCAAAGTATGTTAGGAGACATCAGAATGAATGATAATAAGAAGTAAGCTAAAAGGTACTTGTTTACTTACTAATTTTGAACCTATAAATGTCAAAGATGCATTGGAAAATTAAAGTTGGATTAAGGCTATGAATGAAGAGATAGAGAAAATAGAGAAGAACAAAACATGGATTCTTATACCTAGGCCTAAAGATAAAAATGTGATTGAAAGTAAGTGGGTATTCAGAAATAAGTTGAATGAAAATGGTAAGGTATTAAGAAATAAATCTAGATTGGTATGTAAAGGCTACTCTCAAGAAGAAGGAATTGATTATGGAGAGACTTTTGCTCCTATTGCAAGATTAGAAGGTGTTATGACCTTACTTGCATATGTTGCACACAAAGGATTTAAGGTATATCAAATGGATCTCAAATTTGCATTTCTCAATTGTATTCTGGATGAAGAAGTCTACATTGAACAACCTGAAGGTTTTGTTGATCCAAACAAGAAGGACATGGTCTACAAATTACACAAAGAATTGTATGGTTTGAAACAAGCCCCTAGAGAATGGTATGAAAGATTTCATAACTATCTTATTCAGATTAGTTTTTAGAGAACTAATGATAACAATAGCTTGAATATCAAAGAAGGACCAGATAACAACACTGTTTTGGTGGAAATATTTGTGGATAATACTTTGTTTACAAGGAATGATGATCTATGAATTTTTTTTATAAAGAAAATGAAGAAGGAGTTTGAGATGTCAATGTTTGGTGAGATCAAATTCTTTGTTGGTCTCCAAATTCAGCAAAGAAAGAATGGTATCTACATCACTCAGTCTAAGTACATCAAGGAGATACTCAAGATGTTTGGTATGGAAGATTGTAAACCAATGGAAAAACCCATTTGTATGGGATTAAAGCTTACCAAGGATGATGAATCAAAAGAGGTAGATTAGACCTTATATAGATCAATGGTTGGAAAATCATAGTATGTCAGTCATACAAGGCTTGTTATTACTCTTGCAGTTACTATAGTAGCAAGATTTTCAGCAAAACCTAGAGAAAATCACATGATGGCAATCAACATGATCTTGAGATACTTGAAAGGAATAAAAGATTATGGGTTGTGGTACAAATTTGGAGGAAATCTGGACTTGAAAGTGATTATTGATTCTGATTGGGTAGGAAATATTGATGACATAAAAAGTACAAGTGGAGGAGTATTCTTTCTTGAAAAGAGGTTGGTTTCTTGGACAAGTAAAAAGAAAAATTGTACATCCCAATATACAATAGAAGCAGAGTATGTTGTTGTGGTAGTAAACTATTCTAATATTTTTTGGTTTAAATAATTATTGGAAGGCATGAAGGTTAAGATCAAAGAACCAATTGCTATGTTTTGTGACAATACAAGTGCAATTAACATTTCAAAGAATCCAGTAATGCATTCCCAAACCAAGCACGTTACAATAAAGTATCACTTTATCAGAAAATTGGTGCAACATAAAGAGATCAAAGTGGAATATGTCCATACAAAGGAACAAATTGATGTCATATTCACCAAGCCATTACCTAAGGATGCATTCTTGTATCTAAGAGGTAAGCTAGGGGTCATTCCCCTATCTGAAGCTCACTAAAATGAGGTTTTAGTGATACATCAACAGGAACCAAGTTGAAGATCCATTAGTTGATGCAATATAGCCATGAAAACATTGCATATGAATTAGTACTCAAGGTACATTGTTACTCATTTGATTTGTGTTGTCTTTGGCATGTGTTGTCAAAAAGGGAGAGTGTACTATCATATCTTTCTAAAATTTGAAATTGATTATTGAGAATTTTTTGTTTGAAAAGAAGCTATATAATTCCTTCATAAAGGGAGATTACTATATTTGAGAAGTTTGTGCCATAAAACCTAAGAGGGAGAAATGTTCTATCAAAAAATAATTGTTCTCAAATTTCATCTTCTATGACATGTTGTGTTTCCATCAATGCCAAAGAGGGAAATTGTTGGATACAATTGTTCAAATGTGTGTTGTCTTTGATGTTATAAAAATGTCATATTAGTCATCAGATAGAGTCTACCAAGCTCAGTTGGTCAGCAAAGAAAATTCTAGAGTCTACCAAGTGTTCCTAAAAAATACTCTATTGAAACAGTTTCTATTGAACTCACTCGAGCGTCGAAAGTTTCTACGGCAGAAGTTAGTTTCTACCAAGCTCACAATGTTAGCAAACGAAAGTATGTGTTTACCAAGTTCACTCACTCTCGAAAGGATTTTGTAGAGCTTGCAGTGTTTATCGAGTTTTAGTTGGTTAACACTGGAAATCATTTATGGAACAATGTTTATCAAGAAGGGTCGGCCAATGAAGGATTTCATTATTTTGAGAAATAAAGTTTACTTGTTTCATGTAATGATTGTAGCCAACTAATGTATTGATTATTGGAAATTATGACTTGTAAATCAGCCAACTTGACAATTTGGAAGCTATATATGAAAGGTTAAGTTGTGAATTCTAAAGTGTAATGAGCAAGCATAAAAGTGTGTTATGTGAAGAGGAAAGTATAAGTGAATTTTGAAGAAGGATCACATATCCTTGAGGAGCAGCAAAGTTGTATTTGATCAGAGAGGATCTAGTGAAATAGAACAAAGATCTATATCAACAAATTAGTTGCATCTCATTTAGGTCATCTCATTGTTACTTTCTCATCCTTATAGTAGTGATTTCGAAATCTCTTAATAGTTGGTCTAATAGCCATTTGTAAATCCTCTAACAAGGTGGATAGTTCTACTAAATTGTTTTAAAGTCCTCTAGCAAGGCCACTCCTAGTAGGGTGATTAAATCCTCTAACAAGGTTACATCTAATAGTGTGTTTTGTAACCTTTAATAGGGTTGGCTCCTAATAGGGCTCACTTGAGAAGAGTAAAAATTAGTAGCTAGTTACTTGGTTGTTTTTCCCATATCGAGTTTCCACGTTAAATTTGGTGTCTCATGTGTTCCTTTTTATTTTTTTTGCATGCATGTTAATCTATGTGAATGCCCAAAAATTGATAATAACTTAACATTTAGTACATCTACCGAGTTACAACATTTTCCTATTTGGCTACCAAGTGATATCAGTAACTAGCTTTATAAGACATCTAAGGGATCTATGGATTCATATTTGTGATAACTGATTCACCCCTCCTCTAAGTTACTCCATCTATATTTCCAACAATCATGCAACCTAGGTTTTACCTATTAGGGTTTTTATTTTCTTTTATAAAGATTGATCTCTTTGAAATTTATTCATTCACTTTTGATAATAGTAATTTCTCTTTTTCCTCATCAAGAATGTCTCATCTATGGATCCAAAAATTCCAACCTCCATGACTTTTTGCTTCTCTCTTTCTTTGTGATAGGTGTAGACACCTAAAAATCCTTTAGAAAATAATATTTTTATTTTTTGAAAAAAATCCCTGATGACATCATCATTTATTAATTAATTATTTAATTAATTAATTAATTAATTTTTATGCCATTAAATCCCTTTATCTTAATGAAAAATATTTAATTAAGGAATCCCTCCCAAAAATTTTTAAATCTTATTTAAACATTATTTCCTTATTTATTAATTATTTAATTAATAAATTGACCAAAAATCCTAAAATAAATAAAAATTTTATTTTTTGCCCAAAACTTGGCCAATTTCCTTAAGACCACTAACCTCTTCCAAAATCTTCTAATCCTTCTTTAATTTTGATTAAAGGCTAATCCCATCATTTCCTATCCCTAATCCCAACTCAAAATATTTAATCAAGATTAAATATTAATCCTCATGTTTATTAAAAATATTTTAATAAATATCTCCTCAACCCAAACCCTTGAAATAAATAAAATTTTATTTATTTCATAAAATCTTATCCTAGGAAGTTCTAGAAAGTCTTTATCCTCATCCAAAGTCTAGACTCTTCTAGAAGATGTCTTTAAACCTAATCCTAATCCCCTCCTAACCTTGTCACATTCCCTAAATATGGGTTAAGACTTGCTAACTCAAGCCAAAGTTAACAAATATCTCCTCCTTCACCCACCCTCATTAATTGCAATCCACTTGCCATCCACTTGCCTAGTCCTAAGCCATCTCTAACCCTTCCTCTAATCATTTTTACAACCCTAAGCAAGCTTAAAACCTCCCTAAACCCTCAAATTCGAATTTCATGGTATCTCTCACAAATATCTTCAACCACAAAACTTTATAAAGGCCAAAAATTCATAAATGCTCTTACAAAGCACTTATGAAGGGTCTTTATGAAGATTTTATCCCTTGAGCCTCCTTTGTTGACTCATCCTTCCCCTTTCCTCCATCCTCTCACCATATGACATGTGTCACTCCTTGATTGGTTGTAAGGAAGCACAATCCATGTGCTCTCCTCTCATGCAATCTAAGCCCTCCATGAGTTTTTCCCCATCCTTGCATCTTAGCCCTCAATTCCTCAAGCCCTTTCCCTATTTAAGGAATCCTCTCCCAAGCCATTTTAACACAATCCATGAAGTAAAGTTATAATGCTATTTTGAGAGCCAAATCCATACTAAAGCCATCTATCCACACCAAAAATCCACAATCATCTATTGAAGCCTTTTTGAAGCATAAAGCTTGAGCATACATCCTATCTATTTTGACAAAGCTACTCAACAAGAGAGCTTCTCATTGAGAGAGCCCATTAATGGCTCATATTCTCAATTGAGAGCTCATCTTAGTCTATCTTGAAGTTTATGAATTTTGTTTAGTTTGTAGAAGCTTTATTTAAATTTTGTTTCTATTAGCATACTAACATTGCTCATATACAATAGGTGTTTGTATGTAAGTGATTCTTGGGAGTTGTGGGGTTGATATTTCATCAACTTCAACATGGTATCAGATCTCTAGATCTTCATGGCCCTATTCTATTTATGAGAGTTCTTACTTGGCTTTCAGATCTATTCTTTTTCTTTTAGAGGGTTTCATTTTTTAAGAGATATTTTGTATTGAATCTAGGGGTTCACTAATTTTTAGGTTACTTTGAGCCAAAATGGTCATTGTTGTTGAGTTTAAAGCACCCAAAAAAATTATTTTCATGATATTTTTTTCCAATTTCAACAGAGTTAGAAATAAAGGCAAAATAATATTGCTTCCAAATTGGGCATGTTTCCTGAGGTGGTGATTTTCTATTTTTGGCACATTTTTTGAGGTAGTGATTTTTAGAGTTTGTATGCAAGTCAAGATTTTTTGTTCAAAAAATGAAAGTTTTGGCAAGTTTCCTGAGGTAGGACTTTCGTGATATTTTGTTTGTTTCCCAAGGTGGGGATTTTCTAATTTTTGACATGTAAATAAGGATTTTGTAATTCAAAAAATGAGATTCTTGGCACATTTCACAAGGTGGCAATGTTGTAAATTTTGGCATGAAAATTGAGATTTCTGAAATTAAATATTTTTTGTACATTTCCCAAGACAATGACTTTCTGATTATTGGCATGAAAGTTGATTTTTTTTGTGCAAATTGAGACAACTTTGATTCAAAACTAACACACTTTTTGAGGCATTTGGCATGAATCTAAAGGTAATGATTCTTTTTTCTTTTCTAGCACTTTTTCAAACTACCTATCATTTTTTGGTCGTAACTATCTCATCTAGACTTCATTTTTCGAAAATAAGATATTGTTGGAAAGCTAATTCTGAGCCTGTTGTGGTGGTGTAGTTTATTTAGATTTTTAATTTTTTTTGGCGGCCTGCTTTTGATATCAATGTTAGAAGTTCTATTTTTCACTTTGGGAGACATATCTTGAGACATTTTAGTTTCCAGATTCTACTCCAAGGACATCTTATTCAGTTTTTTCATACTTTGCATTATGATGGATATCATCTTTATTTCATGTTTGCAGATCCTTTTTTTTTTTTTTGTTTCTGATGTTTTTTCATGTGTTGGACTATCTATTGTATTAGCCTTATGTCTCTTTTTATCTTTTTGATGTCATTTTGTAGTATTTTTACAAACACACTAAGATAAAGTGTGACTCAATTACATTTCAGGATCTTGCACATTCATGTTTTTTTATACTTGCACTACATTATAAAGTGTCTTGTTGGGTTTCATGTGTGGCTATATTTTCCATATTATTTTATCAAGTGAGTGTTCCTTCCACAATATTAGCCTCATGATTTGTCAATGACACATGCCACTATAGGTGTTTGTACTTCTTTTGCACTCACGATGTTCTTGATTCTTCTTTCTATACGAGATATTACATTCAATTTCAGTATTCATGGCTTACCTCTTAGCATTATATTGGGAGATGTTGGTTCTATTTCTTTCTTAGTTTGATGGAGTGAACTATGTATTTAGTATTTGATCCTATGTACTAGGTGACTATGGGGGTTGGATAACTATGCATCTCAGTGAGATGGATCATTTATCATATAAAAATTATTTCTTTCCTAATTTTTGAGGCCATGGAGATACCTTTCATCTTTGATTAATCAACTTTTAGACTTAGTCTTCTCTACCTAATCATATTTTATATAGTGGAGGCTCTACAGATCAACAATTTGGCAATATTTGTAATTTCATGCTTCAATTGTATTCTTCATGATCATCCTTTTGTTCCTATCTTCTAGAACATTCTTCCCATCTCTTTTCGGAGTAGGGTTTTTTCCATGTGGTTTTCTCTATTTGTCCTCTTTACAAAGATTTGGTTGTGCTTGAATACCTCATCAAGCCTTGTTGTCAAGACCCAAGTTTTCTTTTAGTGGTATTTTCTAAGTTTTTATCTACTCCCTAAGTTTATCTTAAGCGAGGGTGTTAGAGTAATAAGATATTGCCTTATTAATTAAATTATTTTTATTTAATTATTAAGTCACTTATTATCTCTAGTTTACTTAAGATAAAATTTAGGCATATAATAATTATTTTTTTTATTAATTATTATCATACAACCTAGGTTTTACTTGTTAGGGGTTTGATCTTATTTTATAAGGATTGACCTCTTTGTGATTTAGTCATTCACTTTTTATAATAGTAATTTCTCTTTTTGCTTCTCTATTTCTGTGTGATAGGTGTTTGTATGTAAATGATTCTTGGGAGCTATGGGGTTGATCATTCATCAACTTCAACACAACAAAGATGGGATAAAAAAAGTTTAAGGTATTAAATATTAGAATATCTTCCAAAATGCACTAATATATTACATCTATTTTTGCATTTGTTTATTTCAATAATTTTTTGAGTTAAAAATTACTTTGTGAACACTCATAGTACATTACTATACAACAAATGAGTTGCTTTTAATTTGGCTATATCATATGAGCGAGATGAAATGAAGGTTAACAAGTTTATATTATGGTAGAAGACATATTATTGATTATATATTTTTGTTAGCATATCTAAAAGAGCATTCTCTCAATGTCATTAGAATGTATTATAAGATAGGTTTACTATTAGGTTGATTCTTGTATTGGGAACTATTTTGGAAGTTTACAAGTATAATAAAATGTGTGGGAACTTAATTTAATATCTTACAAAGTTCCCATATAAATAATTGTATATTGGAGAATGTCAATACGATGAGCTAATTAGTTGTTAGAATAATTTATAAAGGAAATATTGTTCCCATACATTGAAGTATGATTGTATGACATTGTCTAATTATGATGTTCATGTCTTGTGGATGCCAATTTCATTAGAAGAGTGGAGAAGATTATGTTTATGTCAGTTAGAGAATTTCAAAAACTATATTATAAACTGAGATGCAGATTTGGTTAGTTTACTATGTGGATTTTGTTATCCTGAAGAACTGTTTGTATAATAATTATTGAAGCAATTTGTTCAATGAGTTAAGTTGTCTTCCTTGAGGCTCCTAACAGGGCTACAATATTGTGACAAGGATTCAAAGTCTCCTAATAGGAACTAAATATAATAATTTTATTATAATTGGCTCATAATAGGGTCACATCCATTTACAAATAAAATTAATATTAGTACAATATTTTGGTTACCAAATTGTAATTGTAATTGTAATAGGTATACAAATTATTTCACTGCCATATAATTTGTAATGAAGGACTTAACTTTATAAAAAAAAGTCTCATATTACATGAAATTACATTTTTATCGATTGATCATTATGTTCTCCTCATGCAACCTTTCCATGATAATTTTAGAATGTTTGAGATGAGCCTCCTTACTCTTACTATACATCAGAATATCATCAAGGTATACCACCACACAAAAAAAATTATGAATACCTATAACGCCTCATTCAAAAGACTCATAACTGTTATAGGGGTAGTAGAGAGGTTGAATCCCATAACCAATACTTCTATAGTCCTTCATTTATTTTTCAGGTGGCTTTAAACTCATTCCCTTCTCTTATTAAAATTTGGTGATACTAATTTTTTAGATCATTCTATGAAAATTTTGTTGCTCTTTCAAGAATGTCCATGAGATGATCTATTCTTGGGATAAGAAACATATATCCTATTTTTTATCCTATTATTATTACACAACCTCTACTTTCCGTCCTTCCTAAGAGCTAGTATTACAGGCACTCTGCATGGACTTAGGCTCTTCATGTAGCTCCCCTACCTACATAAAATTAGATCACATAAACCAACAGACTAAATTTCATTTTTAATACTACTATAATGATAAGATAATAGATTAGAGAGAATTAAATGATACAAGATACCCCAAATATTACATCTTTACATAATCAAAAGTGCATCTCTCTATACTTGTTCAAAAACATAACATACTTCGTTACACATTGATTCTCTGTGTTTCCAAAACATCTACTCCCTATACTAGGACTTGCTTGAAATTATTTTTGGTACTCTAGATATCTTCTTGTTTGATTCAACATAACAACCAAAATTATATACTTATTCCTCTTTAGAACCTTTTAAGGGCTTGGTCTAGCTCTAGTGATTTAAATGGATGAATAACCTTTACACTTCCCTAAATTCCTAATGAATTATTGTTGTTTTATTTGATAGAGAATTACATAGGTTCCAACCTTGTGCAATGATCCTAACTCTTAATTTAGGATAGATTCCTTAAAATAGGCCTCACTGGCAATTAGGCCTACCCAAAAGAAAATTAGATTTCCACTTTTGATTCCCTAGTGATATGACCAAAAAAATTCTATTTCTAGATAGGTTTTTGAGTTATATAAAAAATATTATAAAATTCATACTTGGATCAATTATGCAAGGAATTTAATGCTTATTGACCTATTAGGCCTAAAGGATCAATAAGTTATTAGTCTACAAAGAGACTCTAAGAACTTGACTTTTTTCATGTAAATCCAAATTTTTCTTCAAACTCTAACTATTTGTCATTACCAAAAATTATCTTCTTTAACATTCAAACAACTTCCCTCCTCTTATTAATCAATTGACATACTTAAATTGCTTATTTTCTTGCATGTTACATTAACATTTCAAGCTTAGGTCTCACTATGCAAAATAACTATTTTATTTAAAGATATGATAGTTTTCTATTATTAACTGCCATATAAAGACTTATTAGTATCGTATGTTCCATGAAGTTCAACCACATGAAGATAAGATAAATTCCTTGTTTGTTATATAAGCCTATGTATTTGAGGGATTCAAACTACTTGATCTTAATGAAACCCCAATTAAATTACATCTTTCATGACTGTGATGAAGATGATCTATTTTACACATTATGAATTTGGTGTCACCACTTTTACCACTTTTAGACATATTGCACTTAGATCCCCAAGAGATCCTATTTGACAATATTGAACTAAATTCAGCTTACAATAAGATTCAATCCTTATGTCATGGCTTGTTATGACATACATTTTCACTGCATATTGCCTACATAAAATTATAAGGTTATGTTGCACCATGTCTCCCTCTAAATGTTGCTAAAGGGGCTAGGGGCAACTTGCCAAATATGGGGTCAAGGGGCAATGCCCTTGCAGTGTCCTAAGTTATTTCAAAATATATTCTTTTTTTTTTCTATAAGACCACACATTGTAACCCTAATTTTTTGAATAGAGATAAGTCTTGTTTAAAATTATTCAAGGTTATATTTTTCCCACAAGATTAGTTGCTAAACTAGTAGTTTTATTGAGTTTCTCTAAATTGCATGTTGTAATTAGGTTGAATCATTTTATAATACTATTGGACTCTCTATTTGGTGGATATAACCCAAAATTGGGTGAACCGTGATAAACCCTGATGTCCTCTATCTCCCTTACTCCATTGAATTATTGATTACATTTGCATGTAATTGTCATATTTTTTTTCTTCTGATCCTAACAATGAATATTGGCCCAAAAAGGTCCTAGATAAGCTCATACACATTAGTTCTTAGATCACTGAATGACATGAATCAAAGGTGAATTGGTGTATATTTGCACTTATTTTTCTTTAATTAATATATCCAATAAAATTAATTAACATTCAAAATGGGGGAAATATATATCTTTTTGAGTATGCATATGAAATGGATCTTAGGAGTCTAAAAGTAGATGTTTTTGACCCTAAGAATAAATTTATAGCTAAATTATGAAACGTAACATGACTTGTTTAATTCTTTTCCACTCCATATGAATAAGTTCTTAATTTGGAATGAATTTTGATAAGGTTTTTGAAAAACTCTGACTAAATTAAGATATAATTTTGTTAAACTTGGATCACCTATTATTAATAGAAAATAGGTCGTATATATATTTGGGTTCTTTGATTATGAGGGTAATACTAGCTTTTATTATTATTATTTTTTAACAGTAACATTAATTATTATTTGAAAAACAAATAGATGAAAGCTTGCAATATAATCATTTAACAAAAGTATTCTTTGAATAAAACAATCTCATTGCTTAGAATCCTCCATTTCAATCAAGAATAGGATCACAAGTTCCCCTTCATCAACAAGACAAGCTTGATAGTCATTAGACCAAAAGTTTACTATTAGCTCATTTCAATGATGACACATGATGTATATTCCCACAAAAGAAACTATTTGCAAAATATTTATACTCCAACCATGATGTATATACCCTAGCCATTGTAGGGTCAATGATGGTTTTTCTAGAACCAAACCCTAGTGTTTCATAGGTTTCAAACCCTGGTAGTTCCTATGGGATCAAGGCAGTTGCAAGGGCTAACACCTCGGCTATGATTCACACCCCTTTTTCTACTTCCTCCATTACACCTCAGAATGTGTGGCATTCTCACAGTCCTCTTGGATGTGCTGAGAAACTAGAGGAGAAATGATATGCTATTAGTTCAGAGGATTTTCATTTTGGCTTTAATCAAGTTTCAACTTTCTTGCAAAAGAGTTACTCCTCTCTCAAGAATGAGGAAGACATGGAAGAATTTTCATGAATTTTTGATGGTGGAACATTCAAGGTCTTACATACCTCTCCAGAAAGTACTATGTCAGGGATACCCTTGATAGACTTGGTAATTTAGATTTTCTTTGTACGAAAGAGGTTAAAATCTTTGGTTTCATGCTTTTCATTGCACATTGCGCCATTTGGTTGGATGAAATTATACTGTTCTCTCAGCATGAATCTAGTAGAGGTGGGTGTAGTTACTTTTTTGTCACCTTATCTTTATTCTGCTATTATTTGGCATGGTTCTAACCCCATGCACCTAATAATTTCACTTTTTCTTTCTATCAACAATCATTCTTTTGGAGTAGTTAATGTTTATGGTTCCAATGATGTTGTGGAAAGATCTCAATTGTGGGGCAAGATTGGTGAGAACTTGCCTCCAGTTACTTGGGTTATGTGTGGTGACTTCAATATGGTTGAGCTAGCCTCTGACAAAGATGATTTTTTTCCTTTTTTCTAGATAGATAGGGAAAGGGAATCCTGGTACTACATGCATAATAAATTGGACCTTTTTAATCTCAATACTAGCAATCACCGGCATAGTGGGGTCTACCACACTTGGTCCAACTTTTGAGCTGGCTCTTACTGCATCTTAAAATGTCTTGATTGTGCCATGATTATTGCACAATCCTTTTTCTCCTTTTCTGAGGATTGAGATTTATTTTTCATTCCTTTGCTAGATGTGATGTTATCATACCACTATCCCATTTATTTTTCCATTTCGTGGCATACAACTATCTAGCGGGTTGTCAAGACTCAATTTTTCCTCAATACCTCAATGCTAATGCATGCTTCCACTACTACTCATATCCTACATGTCTAGAATTTGGAGCCATCTCCACATTCTCAGATAGGGTGGATTCAGTGGTAGAATGATGCTATTGCTAGAACTAATCAATTTTTATGCATTTATGGGTGGTAGTTGGCAATTTTTAGATGATGGTCTTGTGAATCCACTACCACAACTCTCAAGAAAGCTTTTGAGGCTCTCTTCCTTAACCCTTTTGATTTTGATTTGCAAATTTAGCTTGCTAAGCTTCATCATAAAAAACAAGTTGTAGATAATTATGTTTCTCAAGGGGTCTAGATCAAAGATCACCTCAATTGGCTGGAGGCATCTGATAAGGCTTCGAATGAATTCTTTTAGGCTCTTAGAGTTTGTGATACCAATCTTGGGATTAGAAAAATCAAATAAGGAACTTTTGTTCTCTCCAGTCTCCCTAACATCTTGAAAGCTTTTGTTCACCATTACAAAAATGTGTTTGCTTCACAGGGAAATTCAGTTGCTCGGGAGGAAGCCCTCAAAAAGTGTATTTTTGTTACTCAAAACTATCTAGCAGTCAAGCAACTATGTTATAGGAAATATTTCTCACTAGCTCCACCTTGGCTTGACTAGTTTGAATGGAAATGAGTCATGTACAGGGAGATTTTATGCTTTTTGGGCATTCCCTTTTCCTTTCAAGCTTTGCCAATTGATTTGTTGAATGCTATGCTTGTCAAGATTGCAAAGAAGCTTGACTATTGTATTACTAAACCCTTTCTCTTGCAAGAAAATTCCATATTTTCTCAAAGGACCTAGCAGCTATGCATGTTTATTATTCTTCCTATTGGGCTCCTTCCAAAGCCTCATATCTGAAATTAGAGTGATTGTTCCATGATTTTCTTTGGTCTCTTAGTTCTGACCATCATAGCTTTCATAGAGTTGCTAGGATTTTTGTTGTCTCCCCAAAGAGTTTGGAGGCTTTGGCATCCTCTCCACATAAAAGAAAGGCCTCTCTCTTTGTGAAAAATGGATTATATGTGGCATTATTGGAGATGAAGCTTGCAAAGTTATGTTTTGGCATTGCATTTCTTCTAGGTTTCCTATTAATAGGCTTGGATGGAAGGGGATTGGCTTTCAAACCCTTCTTATCATGTAAACACCCATGCACATATAAGGCTCTTTTTTTATTAAGAGCATATGGAAAGCTTGGGAAGCTATCATGCCTTGGCTTTGATGGTCTGGTGATGGGTTCCATGATGGGCTCTCTTTGAACCAATAAAACATTTGGTGGTCTCCTCTGTTTTCCACCCAAGGTATTCCTCTAGCCAAGACTCAAGGTGCTAGTGCTCTATAGCTTTTCAAATATAGCACTAGGAATCTTAAGGACCTCTTATCAAGGGTCTTTATGAGGCTTTGATCCTGGAAAGATATGCAAGTCTAGTTCTGTCTTGCCCATTCAAATTGAGAGATTTTTGATCTATTTCTTTTTGCAATTCCAAATCACTTAATTCACAAGGTGGGTATTCAATCCGATTAACCTTGGTGGATAGACTAGAAGTGGTATCCTAACACTTCCTAAACCAAATACAAGCCATGTTTAGGTTATTGATGACTTTCTCCCCATTTGTTGATGGTGGATACCCTTAACCAATGTTGGCATTTGTAGTTTTCCCTTTCTTGGTGGAGAAAGTGTTTCAACATTATTTGGAGTGTCATTACAAAACCCAAGATTGCACATTTTGCTTGGTACCTAATTTTTCAAGGTCTTCCTCTTGGGCCTTAACTCAAGCATATTGGGGTTGTGGATTCTTGGTGTTCATTTTGTGGATAGCCAGAAACCATTTTGCATATTTTTTGGTTCTATAGGCATGCTCAAAACTATTGGAATTACATTCATGATATATTTAAGTCATTTTGGCCTGAACCCTTTTCCTAGCATATGGTTATTTTTTGTGATTCTCCTAGGTTCCCTAAAAAATTCAGCCAAATATAGCATACTTTTAGGATAGAGATTTTGTTTACTCTATGGAAAGATAGAAATGTTGTTCTTTTCCCTCACAAATTTCTTGACATAAATGTTGCTATGTACATTAAAGCATGCATTTGTAATAATGTAATGATGTAGATTCAAGTACAAGAAAACAAGGTGGTTCTAGACATGGACCACCTTCAAAAATTTCTCAATCATTGAGGTAATGCTCCTCGTACAGTTGCTAGAGTGCCTCTTAATGCTTTGGCTGATACTACTCCACCCAAGGGCCATTTTTGGGGGCTTAGTTATTTTGGCTAGTGCTTGCATATGTCACACTCACAAGCTTCCTACCACCACTCTCCCAATGGTAGTGATGGTGGTTGGAATTACTTCTTGGCTTTGCCAACCCATGGTGGAAAAATCTTGTCCTCGGTCTTGGTGGCTCCCCCTCTTGGTGTTCAGTGTGTTGTTTATGGTAAATGACCCATTCACCTAGAGTTGGTCATTTTACCTCTACAGACCGATGCCTAAGATGAAGACCAAGCCCCCAATGATGTTGCTGATAGTGAGATAGTTTCTAGCCCACTTGCCAATCCCTGGGATGACTAGGGATCTCTTGATTAGGATGAACCACCCCCCTTAGATGGCACTACTTTGGCTGCCTAAGGGTTGTTCCTTATAAGTTTATTTTGATGAATAGTTCTTGATTCTAGTTATGGACATGTGAACTTTCATGGGGTGATCTTGTATCCCCCAACCCCTTTTCTATGAATTGTAATTAAAGATATAATTTATAAATAGAAAGGACTATTTATCAAAAAAAACCTCTTAAATAGCTATTAGTGAATTCCTTGTAGGTATAAAAGTTGGTGCAAATAAAATGGAAGAGAAGTTCATAAGAATTGGGCTCTAACCTTAATGTAGATATAGAACATGTTACTAGAACCTTCTGATTGCACTGGGGATAAGATGGGCATATTACCAATATAGATCTAAAAGGAAATGAAGTAAAATATAGACATAGACATAGACAATACATGGCCTAATGAAATCAACACACTCGACATGACATGTTGTGCTAAAATATGAGAGCAAAGAATTTGTAAAAGAAAGTAGCGGCACCCAATTTCATGATAGTGAATATTGTTTTGTCAAGTGCAACCAATCCAGCACATCAGATGAGGCAAGAGTAGTGGAATGTGGAACCTACAAGTGGATGAGTAGAAGGGCAATGGTATTATTATAGTTATATGGTCTTTCAATCACAAATATCTTGTGCAAGTTGAGTACCTACATTATCATAATGCCACTGGTTTATACACATTGTTTCTATTTACAATGAGCTATGTTCATTAGTTTTAGTTTTCATCGAAGCTCTCATTAGAGTTTCTTTGTTGACCTATTCATGGTGTAGGTTACCACCACCAAATTATTGAGACCAATGCCTTAATTTCTCTTTAACTATCATGGAAAATGTGTAATAGTCAATATGGATATGTACAAATGATTCTAGGAAATATATCAAATTATTTTTAATAGGTCACAAGTAGGATAGAAATACAATTTAAAAGTAATCTAGACCAAAAAATGAAACATTCAATTAAACATGACTTCAGTGTGAAGTATACATTAAACTTCTTCACAGTATAGTCTGTGTTTTAGATACCAATGTTGTAGTGGCTTGTTACATTATCACTGCAAGCTATATTCATTTGCTGAATGTTGTCAAAGTGTGGATAATGTTGGAAATTAAATGTTGAGAGCCTGTAGGTTGTCCTTGAGCCCCGCACCCATCTACCCTGTCAATTTGTTTCTCATAGGCATCCATGGACAACATTTATTTATTTTGGTAGGTGATTTTGAAATTTGAACATTGAGAGGGAAAATGGAATATGACAAAAGGTAAATTTTCTACATTCATTCATTTAGAGAGTTAGTTCAACAGAGTAGAGCAAAGCAAAAGGAAAGAGATCAACAGATCCAGTTGGCAAGTGTTTCCCTTGTTCACTTTGTAAGTTTTCTATTGTTGGTTTTGTCCTATTGAAGCCATGATTGCTCCAGGCACCATTGTATGCATTCATTAGAGCTGCAAGTTTAAAGTTCATTGAAGTTTGAAGTTTTACCAGTTTAGGGTTATTTTAGGGTTTTCTGGTTGAAGCCGAATGCTCACAGATTTTGTAATATTTATAATCAAAGTTGAATAGAAAGAAAGAAAGAATACTTGAATCCATTTTTATTCTTCTATTCATTGAATTTGAGAAGTTTTTTTAGAAGCTTCAAGCTTTGGCTCTCTAGTTTTAATGGTGGAAACATTCATGTTGAAATTTCACTAACTTATAATTTTTTAGTTTGAGTTGAGCTCACTCAGCATCCATTGTTGCTGAGCATTGCCTTTGAGTGTTGAGCTCTTCTTGTAGAAAGCTAACTCAACACCTACTACTTGTCACTCGGCACCTTCATGTGCTAAGCCAAGAAAATTGCCATTTGGCACCTTCATGTGCTGAGCAAAACTAGCACTCGACAAAAGTTTGTGCCGAGTGAAATTTTTCGGTTGTGCAGTTTTAGGGTTGTGCAATTGTTTAAGTTGTGATTTATTTCTCACATGGTATTAGAGCTTTGAGGCCCCACATTCATAGTGAGTTAGAGAATTTATTTTCTTGGGATATTTGACATGGCAGTAGATACAGGAAAGATATGGCAGCGTCCACCACCATTCAATAGACAAAATTATGATACATGGGCAAAGAAGATGAAAACCATAATGGTTGCAAATGATTTGTGGGAGTTTGTAGTTAATGTGTTCAATGATGTGACAAACCCAGCTTAGTATGCTACTCTTACCAATAATCAAAAGACTCATTTGAAAGAGTCAAGGAGAAAGGATGAAAAGGTATTAAGTCTTATCGAGGCAACAATGACAAAGACAATATTTCCCATGATTGAAACAACACATTATGCAAAGGAAGCATGGGATATCCTTGAGATGAACTTCAAGGGGATTGATAAAGTCTATATGGTAAAGCTATAGAGTATAAGGAGGGAGTTTGAGAACCTTTAGATGAAGGAAAATGAATTAGTTGCAGATTTTAGTTCAAGGACTTCAAATGTGATTAACCAATTGAAGTCAAATGGTGAAGACTATCAAGAGTAGAGGATAGTGGAAAAGATATTGAGGAGTTTACCTCATAAATATGACAACTTGGTCATGACCATAGAAGAGGAAAAAGATCTCACTATTTTGACAATGGATGATTTGATGGGTACTCTTCAAACCCATGAGCATAGGACCAACAGATCTCCATCTTCTTCTTCCAAAGAGAAAGCATTCAAATCTTAGTCAAATCAAAGAGGAAGGGGGAGAGGAAGAAATGGATTAGGTAGAAACTCTAGAGGCAAAGGCCAAGGTAATGGAAGACAAAGAAATGTTGCAGAAGAAAGCTCAGGAAGAGTAAATGGAGCAACTAGCTCACAAAATACTTCAAGAGGAGCTAGGAAAAACTAACACTCAAATAGGAATAATGTAGAATGCTACTACTATCATAAATATGGGCATTATGCAAGTGAATGCTCAAAGAAGCAAGATGACTAGTCAGGACAAGCAAATGTGGCTGATGTGAACATGGGAAGTGGAAACAATGCCACTGCTTTCATCATGTGTAATGTTGGTGAAGAATAAAGCCTTGAGGTTTGGTACCTCAATAGTGGATGTAGCAACCACATGAGTGGTAATGAAACCTTGTTTTCATTTATTGACAAGAGTTTCAAAAATGAGATTAAAATGGGTAACAATGGAAACCTGCTAGTAGTGGGAAAAGGATCTATTATGGTCCGCACCAAGCAAGGTGAGAAGCAGGAAATACAAAATGTGTATTTTTCCCTTGGTATGAGACAAAATTTGATGAGCATTGGTCAGCTCATTCAAAATGGATACAAAGTACTGATGGAGAATGACACATGTGTCATTCATGAAAAGGATGGGAGCAAGACCTTACTTGCAGTACTTCAAATGACGAAGAACAAAATGTTTCCCTTGAGGATAGAGACATGTTTCTCATCTCAAGTTGGTGCTACACCTCCCACACAATTAGCTCTAAGGAGTGTGATTGAAGACCCTTCATGGCTATGGCACCTCATGTATGGTCACCTAGGCTATGCCAATTTAAATTTGTTGTCAAAAAAAGGAATGGTAGAAGGTTTTCCATGTATAGGAAATTCATGTGACAAGTGTGAGTCATGTATTTAGGGTAAGAAACATAGGCTTCCCTTTAATTCTAAAAATTCTAGGAGGGCTAGATATCCATTAGAGGTAGTGCATACTGACCTAGTCAGTCCTATGCAAGTTACTTCCATTGGGGGGAGTACTTATTTTATAACAATTATTTATGACTTCAGTGGTAGGAAATGGGTGTATTTCTTAAAGAATAAATCTGAAGCATTTGATAAGTTTCTTGAGTTCAAAGCCCAGGTTGAAAGAAAATTTGGACACTATATCAAGGCTCTAAGATCAGATAAAGGAGGGGAGTATATCTCCAATTCTTTTGTAATTTTTTGCAGGAAACATGATATAAAGAAAGAGCTCATAGCCATCTATAAACCATAGCAGAATGGAGTGGTTGAAAGAAAGAACCAAACCATTGTTGAAATGGCAAGGAGCATGATGTAAGAGAAAGGTCTCCAAATTGAATTTTGGGGAGAGGTTGTGATAATAGTAGTCTACCTAATTAATAGGTGTCCTACAAAGGTAGTTCATGATAGAATTTCAATGGAAGCATTGTCATGAGGAAGATGGACAATTGAACACCTAAGGGTGTTTGTATGTGTTACATATGCACACATGCCTAAAGAGAAAATGCAAAAATTGGATGATAAAGGTGTGAAGTGCATCTTCATAGGGTACAACTCAGAATTAAAGGCATACAGATTGTATGATCCATTGAAAAATAAGATGATTCTCTCAAGAGATGTGGAATTTCTTTAAAATCAGTTTTGGTATGGACAAACTGATGAGTCACCTAGCACCTCAAGTAAAGTGCCAATTATGAATGAAGAGGATGCTAATGAAAGGCAAGAAGAAGGAGTAGATAGAATAAAAGGCAAGTAGCCTCAGTCATTGCTGAGCTCCTCTAGGCATGACCAAGTGTCTTTTCCGAGTAATAGTGAAGACCAAGCTGGTTGGCAAAGTAGCAGCAGTGAATATTTTGATCCCACACTCTCCTCCCTTTTACCAAGAAAGGCAAATAGTCTTAGGGAGATATACCAAGATGAAAGGTATGAAGATTATGATGAGAGTATTAATTTTGCATTATTTTCTCATAGTGATCCAATATATTTTGAAGAAGCTATTAAGGAGAAGAAATGGTGTAAGGCCATGGATGAGGAGATAGATGCTATAGAAAGGAATGAGACATGAGAGCTAACTGAATTGCCTCCCAAAAGGCAAGTGATTGGAGTAAAATGGGTCTAGAAGACCAAATGTAATGTTGAAGGCAAGATTGAAAAACATAAGGAAAGGCTAGTAGTCAAGGGCTACAAACAATAGTATGGTAGAGATTATGATGAGACATATGGCCTGGTTGCAAGAATGGAAACTATGCATGCTGTCATAGCAATTACATTTCAGCACAAATGGAAGGTATATCAAATGGATGTGAAGTCCACCTTCTTAAATGGTGTATTGAAGGAAGAAGTATATGTGGAGCAACCACCTGGTTATGAAGTAGTAGGTGAAGAGAACAAATTATATAGATTGAAGAGAGCTCTTGATGGGCTCAAGCAAGCTCCAAGAGCATGGCATAGTAGGATTGGCTCATATTTGATGAGCAATGGCTTTAGCAAAAATAATGGTAAGCCTACTCTCTACATCAAGGCAGAAAATAGAAATGTGTTGATTGTTGTCTTGTATGTAGATGATTTGATTTTTACTGGTAATGACAAGACTCTAATTGGTGATTCCAAAGAGACCATGAAAAATGAATTTGAAATGATAGACCTAGGTCTCTTGAAATACTTTCTAGGCATAGAAGTAAAACAAATGCATGATGGCATCTTCATCTCTCAAGAAAAATATTCAAGGTAAATATTGGAGAGATTTAAAATGTAGAATAGTAAGGCAGCCCCAACACCAATAGCATTAGGGCTGAAGTTGAGCAAGGAAGACTCTAGCAAGAGAGTGCATCCGATACTATACAAGAGTATGGTTTGAAGTTTAATGTATTTGATTGCAACTCGGCCAGACTTGATGCATGTAGTAAGTCCGATTTCTAGATTTATGGAAACAGCAAAGGATTCCCATTGGCAAGTGGGAAAGATGATCCTAAGGTATGTGAATGGTACCAAGGGATTCGAGATTTTGTATACTACAGAAAATGAATTTAAGTTGATAGGTTATACTGATAGTGATTGGCCTGGAAGTATAGATGATAGGAAGAGCACTTTTGGATATGTATTTCATATGGGATTGGGTGCAATTTCATGGGCATCAAAGAAGCAACCTATTTTTGTTCAATCTATAGCAGAGGCTAAATATATAGCAACAAATGTAGCAGCATGTTAGGCCATTTGGTTAAGGAGGATCTTGACAGATTTGAATGAAAGGAAAGAGGATGGAACCACAATTTATTGTGACAACATCTTATCAATTGCATTGTCCAAGAATCTAGTCTTCATGGTAGAAGCAAGCATATTGAGATCGAATATCACTTCATCACAGAGTTGGTGGAGAATGGGGATATCAAAATGGAATTTTGTAAGTCTGAGCAACAACTAGCAGATATTTTCACAAAGCCATTAGGCATTGGAAATTTTGTACAGCTAAGAGAGTTTCCTAGTGTAGTTGAATTGGACTAGTAGTGATCCTTGTTTGTGGGTCTTATGACAAAGGGGGAGTGTAGGAAATTGAACATTGAGAGCCTATAGGTTGTCCTCAAGCACCACGCCCATCTACCCTATCAGTTTGTTTCCCGCAAGCATCCGTGGATGGTAGACATTTATTTTGGTAGGTGATTTTGAAATTTGAACATTGAGAGGGAAAATGGAATATGACAAAAGGAATATCTTCTTCATTCATTCATTCAAAGAGTCAGTTCAGCAGAGCAAAGAAGATAGAAGTTGCAGAGCAGAGCAACGCAAAAGGAAAGAGATCAATAGATCCAGTTGGTAAGTGTTTCCCTTGTTCACTCTATAAGTTTTCTATTGTTGGTTTTTTCCTGTTTAAGTGGTGATTTCTCCAAGCACCGTTGTATGAAGCCATTAGAGCTGCAAGTTTAAAGTTCATTGAAGTTTGAAGTTTTACCAGTTTAGGGTTATTTTAGGGTTTTCTAGTTGAAGCTGAATGCTCCCAAATTTTGTAATATTTATAATGAAAGTTGAATAGAAAGCAAGAAAGCATACTTGAATCCATTGTTCTTCCTCTATTCATTGCATTTTAGAAGTTTTTTTAGAAGCTTCAAGCTTTGGCTCTCTAGTTTTAATGGTGGAAACATTCATGTTGATATTTCACTAAGTTATAATTTTTCAGTTTGAGCCAAGCTCACTTGGCATCCATTGTTTCCAAGCATTTCCTTTGAGTGTCAAGTTCTTCTTGTACAAAGCTAACTTGGCACCTACTACCTGTCACTCGTCACCTTCACATGCCAAGAAAATTGCCACTTGACATCTTCATGTGTCGAGCAAAACTGGCACTTAGCAATAGTTTGTGTCGAGCGAAATTTTTGGGTTGTGAAATTTTATGGTTGTGCAATTTTTAAAGTTGTGATTTATTTCTCACAGTTAATGTCTCGATTAATATGTTGGCCATTGGCAGATTGGGCTTATTCTTACTATTTTTGTAGTCAATTTGGAGAAAAGTCTTTATGAACATAATATGGAAATGATCCACCATTAATCACATTACTATTTTAGTTTAGAGAAAAGGATGTATGTGTGTACAATAGATATAAATCTCATATGTAAAGTCTGCAGGAGCTGCCTATCTAGCCAATAGTTGTGGCTGTTGATTGTTTCCAAATATTCATCTCCTTGCATTTGAGTTAATGACCAAGTTTCCAACTACATTACAAGTAGGGTGATAAAATAGTCATCTCTTTTGAACTAATAAATGATGGCTAAATTAGTCTTTTAGAGGTAGGATGAGCTTTGAAAGCAGCACTTTCTTGTAAAAAAGTACAGAAAACAAAGCATCTATAGAGATCTCAAAATCAAGTTTAACTAGAGAATGAAACAAACAGTTTAAAATTGGACAGTTGATCATCTATTACATGATTTTTTTTTATAACCATTGGGCGCATATTTTAGTTTATCAAAATGTTCTTTTTGTATATTTTTAGATCAATTGAAATTATTTTTAGAGCCATTGGGCATTTTTGTAATGGTATTTAAAAAGATTCATAAGACACCTACCCTTATTTTTTTCTTTTGTTGTTTCTAGGGTCTATAGAAGAATGGCAATAGGCTAAAATGGCCCATACCTTTTAGTCAAAGAGTATAACTAGTATAGTTAGAATGTAAATCACATTTAATGTTTCAAAAAAATATCAATATAAACAATCTCCATTATATTATTTTGATAATAAAAAACTTTTATCAAAATTTTAAAGTAAGTTTTGAAAAAAAAATTGTTTCAATTTAATTAGGAACACATATATGATGGAATATCATGGGAGAGGAAACAAATGAATGATGACTAGATTTGTTGCTTTGAGCGATTGTCCAAAAACAAAGAACAATCGAATATGCCTTCTTATGAGAAGAAGGGTAGGAAGTTTCCATAATAAAAGTGGAAAATTCTCAATATATCTTAAAGAGTATAGGGATGAAACATCTTTAATAGGATCATAGTGTTGGCACTTAAAATTGAAGCCCTAATTTTGAGTACGATCCTAAAAATCAAGCCCTATCAGAGCTTGTCAATGCATGTGTACCCTGTTGTTCATTTGAGGCTTAATAGGTGTTTAATGTTTCTAACACATTGCATTCAGCATATCCACTCATCCCATGAAGATAAATTATCATTCCAATTCATTCTGTGAAGTTCTATTTTGAGCAATGTCAAAATCTGCATTTTTGTCTTACTGTCAAACAATGACAAGAGGCCTTGTTTGTAACTAAATATCTCTCACTCAGTAATGTTTCATCACCTACTACTTTGCGAGTGTTTTAAATCCATATTAGAGAACTTATGTTTCAATTTCAAAGTCATTTTGACATGTTTTTAATAGTTTTTGAATCCCTCAAAATTGGTCATTTATTGTTGTCATGCTAATGCAAATTGTTTAGAATTCTAGGAGGCCCTATTTGTCTTGTTATAACTTTGACCCAGTTGACCAAAATGAAAAAATTCTATTGAATTGCATTCTAGAGGTTAGAAACTTTTTATGTTTCATTTAAGCTTGTGATGAATCCATTTGATTAGTTTTCAAATGTGATTCCATTTGCAATTTGTAAAGTTTTACTAGTATCAAAAAGTGTAGATTGGTCAGTACATCTATTTGGGATATCATAACTTTGAAACTATGATAGGTGAGATCAAATAGAATGTGTTGTTACATTCTACTCTAAAAATTCTTAAAGTGTACCAGTTTGTAAATCTTGAAATAACTGTGTGCACAGTTTCCTATGTTGATTCCTTTTGTGAACACTACCTTTCTGCCAGTGTTTCTAGTTCTGTGAATCTAAGTAGCCGACATTAACCTCTTACCAAATGTGTCCTATTATTCATCATGAGCCATAATCATTGATTTATACTCTCCTCATGATATTAAAATTATGCCCCAGTTTTCATTGACCCAAGTGTTAGTTTGACCTATTTTCAAAGCTGAATTCGAACATAATTTATTGTTTTCCAACTTGTTTTCTTATAGGTAGTTTTGAGATGGTAACTTTGATGGTCAATATATTTTGACCTAGATGTCACCATGAGATAAAGTTTTCTAGGATAAGAGAATATGGAACAGAGAATCAGTGCACCCATTTTAAGATCTCGGTTAGGTGTTTTGGTTAGTTTTTGAGGAAAGTTAGAGGACCTCTTGGCACGAACTTGGCAATTTGTAAACAGATGTAAAATGAGTTTTAAAATTGTTTCCAGTGGTCAAATTTGTTTCAAATCAATGTCAGATGGTGATTGGGCTAGTTTGAAATGTCAATTGTTTGAAAGAAAATTTCTTTTAGTCGGACCCACTCTAGGATCTGACAGATTTCATTAGACCAATAAGATTTTGGGAATTGAAATGTCTCAGATGGATGAAACTAGAAATTCATGATAAACCAAACTAGGTCAATGGCATGGCATTATACCAAGTAGATTAATGATCATGCTTAAGATTATTTTCAAATTCCATAATATTCTATTTTGTCTTTTGATTAAAGAGTTAATGAATTAATTTTTGACTAAGCCAGATCAATGAGCCTATTGTTTTATTTAATCATATAACAAAGAATAGAAGCACCATCATTTTTCATGTCCAATATTAGTTTGAAGTATCCCAAAAAGGAAAGTGATGATGCATTTGATAGTGATGAAGATGAAGAATTTTTAAAGTATGTCCCTAGCTTGTAAAGTAGCCGATGAGGGAAACATTGACAGCATTGATGAATTGGCAAGGTAACGAAAATTTTCTATGTGGTGCTAATAGTACTAATATTAGCAAGTGTGGGGAATTCAAATTCTAGTGTAGCTAAGAAATGAGTCGAAGACATAAAAGGGAAGCATAGAGGCTAATTGGATGTGAAATTGGACCAATCTATATCTCATGCTATATATCTTTATTCCAACCAAGGTGCTCTTAAGATCTATCCAAAGATTCAAATACAAGTTTGACACATTGGCAGGAAAGCCATAAAGTGGAATAGAGGTGGTGCAACTACAACTATTTGGAGGTAATCTAGTTGTTCCCATCTTGACCCAAACCCCATCCATTTTTACTTGTGGCATATTTTGTCTGCATTCATTAAGAGCATGGAGGGAGACAAAAATAGTTTTTGAAATAAAAGCATTAACATAACAAATGAATTCCTCTTGGAATCCACTCACATGCCATGTCTCAGAATGGTTTATATTTCTTTTAAAATGACCAGTTTGAAGTGGGATGAGGAATGAATGGTCAGCAATTGTAGAAGGAAAGAAGAAAAATGGAGAATGAGTTTTTGCTATTAGGGAATGTTTAGAGTGTAGCTTCTTAGAAAGACAACATTCCACACCTAATGCTTCCTGAATTCATAAGGCATAAAAGGATACCATTTTTGTTAACTAAATGGAACTTGATTGGATGTCAATATACAAAGGGAACACTAAATGTTTTGAAGCTCACCGACACAAACAATTATGTGACTCCATTGAAAGAGTAAAAGAGGTAGAGATTCCCCATGCGAGGCAGGGCCTTCTCAGCTAGACAATGAAGACATGGTTTAGATGAAAGGAAAAATGTAGTTTGGATTCCAAGTGGAATCAACCATAAGGAGGGAGATGAAGTTGCATACATGCTTTATACGAATTGGACTTTGAAAGGGGCCGAAATGCCACGCTCTCCTTGTGCTGTGCCAGTTTGACTACAAGGATGGCCATTCCCAGTTTCTTGATTGTACTAGTGATCATAAGGAGATGGTTAACTACTGTAATGACTATGTTGCTAACTTTAGAAACATGTGTCAAAGGCTATGAAGAGTATTAGGCTCGAAATGGCCCATTTGGAGGATTCTAGTCTGGCAAAGGAAATGTGGATGAACCTCAGTGTCAACGAATATTCTTTGTATGCACAAAGTTTTTATGAAGAGATCATTCTATTTTATTGCATATTTTTTATTCTAGGGTATTTTGAAATATTTAAATACATCTTGACACAAATCATATAATTTCTTGAAGACAAGTGACTTTTGAAGGTGGAGCAAATGCTTGGTGGGACCCAGGTAGTGTGGTGCAAAGGCACCTAAATTTCAGGAAGACAAAGATATAAAAGCTAGAGAAGCCATTTGTAATAAGTTGTCAAAGGAGGTCTTGATATGATAAATAATGTAAAAATGTTTATTTAATTGGTGAATGGATCTACTCACATCCATCTAAAGTCATTTGAGTCATAATGTTGGTCTAGGTTGGGTTTGTATGAAAGTTGTAATGTAAAAATGCATAAAGTGCATAAAAATGTTGCCAAAAATGCAAAAGGGTTAAAGGAATGTAATGGGTTGGTTCAAAGGGTGGTTTGGAAGTTATAACCAACTAAAAAAAATATTTAAAACTGTATGTAAGGTCGAACCAAATCATGAAGGAAAGGAAGAGATACATTTTGAAAGAAATTTGGTAATATCCTAAGTTGTTATTTTGATTGGTTTTCTATTTTAGTGTTGGTTCCAGGTCTTGTACGACAATGTACAGCCTGAAAACCATGTAAATTTTCTATATTTGGATAGAGAAGTGAATAAAATTTCTTTTGGCTTTGGTTTGGATTTTTTTCATTTATAAATGAAGAAGTTATGCAGGTTTTGGCAAAGCTTGTAAATTGCAGATTTGAGAATGACCAACTACAGTCAGATTGAAATGTTTGGTACAGGAATATTTTGGAGACTCAAGACCTCTAAAAATATTCATTGGAAAGATACATGAATTAAATTTCATTTTGTTTTGGTTTGGGTTGCTTTTATATATATTTGTGAAACTTATGAAGATTTGAGTGGAAACTGGTTTTTAAATGCCTTCAATGGTGTTGCAGACAAAGATTTGTGCTTATACATTGATTTATGTATTGGATAAATCAATGGCTTACATATTTGGAAACTAGACTCAAGAATGGATAATATGGAATTGGTTTGGTTTAATTTAGATTTATTTTGAGGAAGATATCTGATGCCCTAGGCAGGGTTACCAGTTTTGTTTCTGATTTATGACAGAAAATACGGGTCTTGGTTTAGAGTACATAATTTATAATCTGATTATTGGATTGGTCTCATCTTTGGATATGTTTTATAATTACTAATTTGGAACAATTATTCCAAAAAAAATTTCAAGAAGATATTTAGAACTGAAGTTATGAACAATGCAATCAGACATAGCAATCTGATTGTGTGAGTGAAGATGTTGTCTTTATTGGTGTATAATGTCAGGGTTCTTTGTTGTAATCTTTGAGATGTTCTTGGTTCCTTGAGGGTGTACCAGCCTATTGTGAATCCTTTGAGTTGAACTAAGATTCCTTGAAGATAAATACAGAGGGCTCTACATCAGATTGGTATCAGAGCTAGAAGATCTTGAGTGTGTGGGTAGAGCGCCGAGGGAGGCAATCCACACCAGGACCTTGAAGAATTGGTATTTGTTTTGTTGATGATTTTTGGTTGTAGGTGCTTATCCATATTGCTGCACATGAAGGTTGGGATGTATGGGTAGACAAGAGAAGGTCTATCATAACCATTCTCCAATGGAGATAAAGCTGGGTAGAAGGTGCATGGCACAAAGAAGGTGAGGCATCTTCCAGGATCTACTATTGGGTAAGATGAATGGTCAAGGGCCATGGATTGGTCTAGTTGATTGCCAAGAGACTAGGGAGAGAGGCAAAGAGGAGGACTCCTAGGTGAGGCATAGGGGAGAGTTGTTTGTCGTGAGTTTGAAGCAGCAACGGTAAAGATGGATCTCTTACTGATAAGGCACCGTGGAAGTTGTAGCCATTAATGCTCCACTAAAAGGAGTATTTGAGAAGATGATTTTGAGGACAGTCCTGTGTCCTTAAGGGAAAAGATGATGGTGATAAAGGCATGAAGAGGCAAAGGAAAATATGAGGATTTTGATCTAATATTTTTTCTTGCAGGTTATTGATTCCATGTTTCCAAGGGACTTGGAAACTTTTCAAGGTTGGGAGTATGGTGCAGAGGCACCTAAATTTCAGGAAGACAAAGATATAAAAGCTAGAGAAGCCATTTGTAATAAGTTGTCAAAGGAGGTCTTGATATGATAAATAATATAAATTTTTTTATTTAATTGGTGAATGGATCTATTGACATCCATCTAAAGTCATTTGAGTCATAATGTTGGTCTAGGTTGGGTTTGTATGAAAGTTGTAATGTAAAAATGCATAAAGTGCATAAAATGTTGCCAAAAATGCAAAAGGGTTAAAGGAATGTAATGGGTTGGTTCAAAGGGTGGTTTGGAAGTTATAACCAACTAATAAAAATCTATAAAATTGTATGTAAGGTCGAACCAAATCATGAAGGAAAGGAAGAGATACATTTTGAAAGAAATTTGGTAATATCCTAAGTTGTTATTTTGATTGGTTTTCTATTTTAGTGTTGGTTCCAGGTCTTGTACGATAATTTATAGCCTAGAAATCATGTAAATTTTGTATATTTGGATAGAGAAGTGAATAAAATTTATTTTGGCTTTGGTTTGGATTTTTTTCATTTAGAAATGAAGAAGTTATACGGGTTTTGGCAAAGCTTGTAAATTGCAGATTTGAGAATGACCAACTATAGTCAGATTGAAATGTTTGGTAAAGGAATATTTTGGAGACTCAAGACCTCTAAAAATATTAATTGGAAATATACATGAATTAAATTTCATTTCCTTTTGGTTTGGGTTGTTTTTATATAAATTTGTGAAAGTTATGAAGATTTGAGTGAAAACTGGTTTTTAAATGCCTTCAATGGTGTTGCAGACAAATATTTGTGCTTATACATTGATTTATGTATTGGATAAATGAATGGCTTACATATTTGGAAACTATACTCAAGAATGGATAATATGGAATTGGTTTGGTTTAATTTAGATTTATTTTGAGGAAGATATATGATGCCCTAGGCAGGGATACCAGTTTTGTTTCTGATTTATGACAGAAAATATGGGTCTTGGTTCAGAGTACATAATTTATAATCTGATTATTGTATTGGTCTCATCTTTGGATATTTTTTATAATTACTAATTTGAAACAATTCTTCCAAAAAAAAATTCAAGAAGATATTTAGAACTGAAGTTATGAACAATGCAATCAGACATAGCAATCTGATTGTGTGAGTGAAGATGTTGTCTTTATTGGTGTATAATGTCAGGGTTCTTTGTTGTAATCTTTGAGATGTTCTTGGTTCCTTGAGGGTGTACCAGCCTATTGTGAATCCTTTGAGTTGAGCTAAGATTCCTTGAAGATAAATACAGAGGGCTCTGCATCATAGTGGGCGACTTATGTTAGCATGACTTGGACCCACAAGATCAATTGAAAATTGAAACATGGTGACCTAAGAACCAATTGTTAAATGACACATGGCAAGGATGTTCCATTCTAGCATGGAAACAGAGGTGTTGACATGTCATAGTGGGACATAAGTTGGAAGGACACATTCCTAGATACAAAGCCAACATCTAATAATTGTGCATGTGTGGAAGCACCTAGCTTCCATGTGGCAGTGAGCTCTAGTCCATAGTGACATAGTGGGTATAATGATTTGACCAATGGTAAAGTGTCATGTGGTGGTGAGGTGGCATGTTGTGGACACATGGTGACATGGAAACAATGGGGTAGTCAGGAGTACCAATGATATATTATCACATTGTAGTGCTTTAGAGACCAATCAGAGGGTTCCACATGGCACCTAGTGTTAGATGACTATGTAGCAAGAGGGCCATTGAGATGGTGACATGTGTCAACTTGGTCAAAGTGGATTGACCCAAATGGAAAAAAAGAAGAAAAATCCAAAAATGCAAAAATTCAATATTTTATTATTTTTCCCCAAGAAATCATGTGTAGGGCATTTCAAATCAAAAGGATTATAAGCTTGAGTTTTAACTTTAGAAGATTTTAAATTTTTGAGAAATGAAATGTAGACCAAAGAGCCAATATAGGAGCTAGATTTTCAAATGGGATTATGGGTATTTGTGATAAGTGAGTATAGCACTATTATATATTGTCATAATTGGAAGAGAATGAAATTTCCATTTTTGTAGTTTTTTTTTGCACGTGAAGCCACTAGTTCAAATTATGTGAGGATTTGTCTCAAGTGTCCATTTTTCAATTTCATTCAGTTTGGGCAGTTCAGATTTGATTCCTAGATAAATGGTGAACTAGATGAACATAAAAGGTCGTAAGAATGTAGTTAGGAATGAATTTTCTCACCTCCAAGTTAGTTGAATCAAGGTATTATCAACATTTTAGATTCATTTCAGATATTTTGGCAACACAATGGTTTTCATCACTCATAAGAGATATTTCCATGTTTGTTACAAAATAATGATGAAAATCATATCAGATTTCATGGGTAAAATGATGAGAGATATTTTACAATAGTAGGGAATGAGAATTCAAGTGGACACATGTCACTTCTAGATTAGATTTGAGATTTTGTTCCTTTCCTATATCTTTCTCTTTCTCATCCATTGTAAGGGTTTGCAGTTTTCAATATGAGACCAAGGTTCCAGTTTGTCTATGAGACCATGTTGTTGGATCCAGAGCTATGATTCGACCACATTCTTCAACATTTTTTCTCTTGTATAAACAACATTAGTTAATCTAATATAGCCAGTTCTGATCTATTTAGTGTTCTTATGAATTGTTTTACATGCATTTGAATGTATAGTTTCAAAGAAATGAATACAAATGAGCAAGAATCTCTTAGTTTCATTTTGATTCTCATATCCTATCTTTGTAATCTACAGTGTTTTGAGGTTTAGGTAAAAAGAACTTAGACCCATTTCCAACCCTATAAGGTTGTATGTTTGATATATTTTGTTGTTGGAACAAAATGGCCAAGTAAATGCTTGATGTATTTGACAGGGTTGCTAGTTATGTGATAAAGATATTTAATGAGAATGAGATCTTTATGAACATTGATGATTGATTCACAAAGTGATAAGATAGATATGATATCTTGATGAATGGAATATTTAATTGGTATCATAGATGCATGTATGTGATTCATGGAATTTCCCAATAAATAAGCCACTAATCAGCCACATGATCAACTTCTTCTTACTATTGCATATTTGGGGATTTGCTGAAATCAACATTATAATCATACATTTCCCTTTTCTTAAGAGCTAGAAGGATGCCCTAACTTAGCTTATCAATTTATTAGGCCATGTTATTAGATATTTCATGTATATGATCTTTGCATAATTACAGAAGATACAAAGATTTACTCTTCTTTGTTAGATTCAAGTGTATGTTTTAACACTGGTACCATATAAGTGAATCAAAGGTCCACCTACCTTGGTTTTGCAAAGCCTAAAGTAGAAGAAGGGTCCAAATTTATAGTTGGCCTAGTGTTTGAAAGGGTATGTTGAAGATGGGAAGTAGCTGCCCTTAGATGTATCTTGTTCTCATCAGGGTAATTTGAAACCATGATGTTTCAACACACCAACACATAGAAAGTGAAGTTTAATTTAAATTTTAGGTTTAGTGATTCTTTTGCACCCTATTTCTATGACATTTAGATGGATGTGTCTTTAGAATGATTTATGTTAGTTTATCTTTAACGTTGAATTAGATCTATTTTGATATCTTATTTAGGTTTGGGATATTTTCTTTGTGCATTATGTGATTGGTTGGTGTACCTTATATTTTTTTGGGCATTTTCTTGCATTCTATAATCATGTTGGACCCATGAGGGATTGGTCCATAATCCATTTTTTCAAAAATGGAACTATGAAATACATAATAATAAAAATCTAAAGATAACTAGTAGTTAACTACAAAGGAATGTGAGTGGGATCTTAATCCATTAGCTATTTAAATTATTAAATGGGGCCTTTTATCCTATTGGAATGGTGTGATCTACATATGTCACAGAGACAACTAGAATTCAATGGAAGAAGAATAGTATATGAATGGAAACCTAAACTAATCACAATTTTAATTATTAATAAATGAATCCTTGAACACAACATAGTCAGAACAATAATTCATTAGTGGTTATTAGACAATGGTTCAATATGATGATAAGACAAAACTCTAGTTAAGCTCCTTTACATGTAGAAGGTAAGGCATGAGAACATTCAATTGTCAATGGAGGTAAGAATATCAATAATATAGGCAATAATGTAGAGTTTTAAAAAACTATTGGAGTATGTATTATGTCATCTTTGTGAGGTAAAAGGTTCATCAAAATAAACCTATCAAAAGGGGATATGCGCACATGAGTTGAAAGGATTCACAAGAAAAAAAGGATTGTCTATACGTGGAGAAGGAACAAAGTTTACAACCCAGGTTCCCTATTAAGCCCATAAATTTGATTTAATCAAAGATAATCAAAACATAGTAAAAAATATTGTAACTTATTCATAGAGATTTGTTACATTAATAAGGAAGCCACATAGTAGTTCAATTGTTATAAAATAAGTATCACATATATCACCTAACTCTTTAACCCTAATGATCAATACATTAATATCTCCCCTTAATCAGATATGGTTATCTTGAAATTGGAGAGTATTTTAAACTCGTTAATCACCTTTTGAAATCATGTTACTATGAAAGGAGTTAAACTCTATTTGAACTTATGGATTTCAAACTTTTATACTTCAGTTTGTTGCCTATTCCTAGGCCTTAATTATTTTTTGAAGAGCCTATTACTTTGATAGGTTTTAGTTTTGGACTTATTTAGTCCATTTTAAGTTAGCACAATTTAGGTGCATAATCATTGAATGATAACATACATTGGTTGCAATGAACATGTTTTTTTCATGTGTTACAATTTCGTAATAACACACATGGAGTATTGTAAACTAGTTATGTCCATATTACAATTTGATAGAAAGAACACATGAGGTGCAATGGACTTATTTTGTCCATTTTTGCAAAATTGTATACATTGAATTATTATAATTGAAACCCACTTGAGCTTGAATCTGACATATTCATAATATTCCTTCCCTTGCCATAGAATAGCACTAAGAACATGATTTAACTTGATGAAACTATTGTGCTAGAGGCTACATTTTTATCTTTATAGCCTCAAATACATGGAATCCATTTGTATGAACCAATATCATAATAATGATCACAAATTTAATCTCCAACATTTGCAAAAGCATTTTGACAAATAAAACTTATCACCATGACAATTATCATCAACAATAACCTTATTTGGAGCTTTTCTTTGAAATTTTGCTAAAGATACCACAATTGCATTATCTAGAGCATAGTCTCTTCAGTTAAGAATGTGTTGAACACATGTAATATGGTCTAATAAAAATATTTCAGAACACTATCATTCTAGTATAATTTGGACATGTCACATACTAGATACAACCTACATATCTAATCTCCAAAGGTAACCCTTAGACAATGTGATATCACTTTAACAAGTCCAATAATAAGAGTTTTGTACTAATTTCTTAGAAAGAAGATGCCACACTATATTAAGTATCTCTTGAATATAAGTTTTTGACTTGTTCACATGAACCCAATCTCATGTTAATAATTGAAGTCATTCGTGCTAGAAAATCATGTTTTACAATCCTTTTCAAACAAAATCTTGAGCTATTATATGGACTAATTTTATAAGTATTCATACCACTCTAATGAAATTTACATATGGCTAAAATTAATAGTTTCCAAATGAAGTAATTAGTTGCTACTAGTCATTGGCATATAAGAGCAATAAAATTCTTCCATTTGTTTTTAAGCATCAAATATTGCATGACCATGAGTTATAATATTACATTTTATTTGTCTTGATATACGATTTAGTTCCCATATTTCCTCAAATTTAGATAAAGAAATGTTGTGGATTGAAGTCCACCAAAGTAAATAAGATGGGTGGGGGGTAGGGGGGAGGGGGGTGAATCGATTAAATAATTCCAGCTATCTGTATTAATTCCAATCTACATAAATAGTAGATGCAACAGCCATAGAAAGATCATCATACATAATAAAACCATATATGTTAACTAGGGGAACCCTTGATTAGAGGGAAATCATTGATGGTGGATGGTACTCACCAAATGATGTACTAATATAAATTTTCCTTCTAAGAGGATGCGCCTAAGTAGGAGTTAATGAAATATCTTTGGTACATAGCAGCCCATCTTAGGAGACATTGAATCTTTGTTAGGATTTTATAACCTTGTTAGGAGTTGTTAGAAAGATAGAAGTAGAAACTATCAAAATAGTTACAAAGAAAGACCTCCAAACTCATTGTAAAATTGGCCTTAGCACTATCCTTCTTAGAATATTACAAGTATACAATTATACAAAAAAAAATTCTTTCCAAAATGAAGTCTCTTTGTCTTCTCACCATTACTTATTGCACCAAAAACTTCTTTCATCAAAATATATTAGCTATCAAGCTTACTTGATCTCATATATAAGTATGCATACTCGTATTATAGAAATATTTAATTGATTACACAATATCGACACTAGATGATACAACCAAGAAAATCATCCTTCCTTTATAGCAAGTCCTAAAATAAACTATTGAGTGGAGCTTGAGGCTTTCCTAATTTACAATGATAATATAGGACCAACTTAAGATATTGTATTTACACATTGGATTACATCTTAACTCTTTTTATAGTTACAAATAACTATTGGCTCATAGTTTTCACAACTCTTCACTCATTTTTGATCTAGATATATGTGTTTGACCATAATATCTTCATCATCTCTTCTACCTCTACCCAGGTCCTTATAGCCAAATTATATCTTTGTTAGGAGATACAATCCAAACTATACTAACTGCTACAAAGGAACTCTATCTAAATATTGCCTTTAATAAACTCATCATATCTCTGTATTATCTGTATATTTCCATTTTTTCTCTTAACAGTAAATCCAAAGGACTTGTAAAACTTTATTTCAAGTGTGCATAAGGTCAACTTCATTCCTTGAACCTTGTGAAACTAAACTCTATCCATTGTACTTCTAGTCTTCAAAAAATAACTAATATGGTTACATTAATGTCAATGTTTTTCATGAATGCAACACACAACCTTTGTATCATATCTCTAACAATGTTAGGATACTCCCCCATAGAAATATAATTAGTATTCATTCTTAAAAATATCTCCCTTTGGCATTGATGGTAACATATATGATAAACATCTGCATTCCATGAATACCAAATGCCTCTACTACAACTGCTCCCCCATTCGCACTAACCATAAATGTCCATTGTACTATAACCAACATGCATTAGGAATGTTTTAATCTCTGTCATAGATCAACATCTTTTAAAATCCTCTTCATCAATCAAATCTCTCCATCAAGAACATCTCTACCCCATGTACATTAATCAATATAAAAGGATGTAGCATGTATTCCTCATCTCTCTCACCATTAATAAGGATGTTCTTCATGTATATCTATCCCCCATTGAAATCAATGAAAAAAGTATCATTATGTGATTTCTTTTCATAACATATGCAATAAGATCAATTTTTTAAAAATATTGTTAAATACTAGTACCAAGATTCCTTAATGATGTAGCTCAACCATAAAGCCTCCCTCATAGATGAAGCATCAAGCATCCAATCTAGATATTAAAAAAGGGCTATGTTGCCATTGGATTGATGCAATCTCTACATCGAGTACTCAAAAGTAAGTTGGGGCATAACCCCAAGTGTACCTCAAATGTACTCAAAAGTATTCTGCAAATTTTTTTTTGTAAATATGTTTGTTATCTACTACTTTGTGGTAATATACTCCAATCTGATCTCTTTCTCTATAAATTTCTCTCTTAAAAAGTGATACTTAATAGATATATATGATTTTTCTTTGAATGTAAAACATGATTCTTTTACATAATCAATATACTTGTGAATCACAATGTATGATGAAAGGCTTTTTAAACCCAATCCTAATATCTTTCTATACTTTTTATATCCAAATAATTTGATTACAACTATTTTCTACCACTATGTACTCTTCTTCTTCCATACTCTATGAAATACAGTTATATTTCTTGCTTAGCCAAGAAAACAATCTTTGTTCGAAGAAGAATGCTCCACTACTACTTGTTGGAATATTCAAATATGGAAAGAATACTTATGAGAAGGGGGGGGGGGGGGGTTGAATCATAAGTATCACACTTTAACCATTAAAACTTTTAACTGAAAGTAAATTGCATGCATGTAAATACATCAAGTAAACATGAAACTAAGACATGCATCAACAACTCATAACACTGGAATTTGGTAACCCAGAAAGCCTCCAAGAATAAGAAGGTAAAACTGGGGTGGGGATGATACCCACAAAAATTATTGCAGCAATATTGTTCAACAACTTTTGATGGTCTTCCCTATTAAAGGCTTTACACTGTATTAATAGTGACCTGGTTAGAGGCTTTACAAACACTTTACATGAAGTGTCACCCTGATAAAGGATTTAATCACCTAATTAAAGGATCTTCAAAATAGCTATTAAGCTAACCTTTCATCATAGGATTTTCATTCTAATACAATTGCTAGAAAGTATTAGGTATAATGAACCTGATATATTACAATCCTTGATTGCTGAATGCAGGCACCTATTTCGCTTTCTCTGATCTTGATCCTTTTGTGATCTGATAACCCTAACTTCTGAAAATAGATTTTCTTATGCACCCTTGTATGTCCACTCATATATTTTACAATGAAATTTCATCTTCCTTATAAAGACATTTGAGGATTTAGGGGTAGGTATGGATCTATGATCCATATTCAATCTCCATTTTCTGCTTATTATTTGCATTTCTTCTATTGGTTGCATGCCTTTATCATTTTTCTTATTGGCTGCATGTAGATTGCATGGGAAATATTTTAGATTTTATCTCATCATTAAATCCTTTGAGATTTACCTTATGTCGACTACAAAAATTGTTTGTTGTCCTGTTTGTTCTGTTCCTCTTTCTACACCTACACTTGGCTTCTATCTTAAAACATCAACTATGCTTGTTGGCATTTGAAATTGACTACTACTAGTTGTAGAAATGATAAAAGGTGGTTCGTGTGGATTCACCTTATCTTTGACTATACTTTCTACTAGTTTTTGCAATTCATCCATACTAACCAATACTGGATCTGCACATAATATTGCTTGTGGGTAGATTGGTCAAGAATTCTTTTAAGATCTTCTGCAGTTAATGGATTGATATTCTGACAAGGAGTATTAGGAACATCAGTAATAGTTACAATGTCTACAGGTGATATGGATGTTGGAGGAGGTCTAGGGGGTGGAAATTGTGTGTCTTGCAGACTCTGATCTGGTTGCTGCTCTTGCTTAGTTGTTCCCATTATATCCTATTTTTGTGTCTCTTCCTCCTCTCCATCTTTCTTTTCTTCTTCCTTCTTCTCTTCTTCTCTTTTCTTTTGTTCTTCTTCTTTCCTTTCTTCTTCTCTTTTCTTTTCTTCATCTTCTTTCCTTTTTCTCCTCTCCTCTATTGGTACAGCAGCTTCTTCCTTGTATTCTTCTTCAAGAAAATCGTCAATCTTTTTGTACAAGTTCCTCCATGATTTCATTGTTCTTTGAACAATTTCTTCCATCTTGTTTTGGAGTATGAAGAATGCCCTATATTTAGGTGTAAACCTATTATTGTGCCTTTTGACTGCATTCTTGACTTGTTCCTTAGTCAAATCCAGCAATACACTTGCTAGAGTTGATTCCCTCATCTCCTTCTCCATTTTCAAACAGAAATGCCATCTGTCTTCTACAATTTTTTATAGTTCTTTTGGCAATTGTCCATCTAATTCAAGTGGAGTGTACTTGAACTATGCCATCATTCCATAAATTGTTTCTTCTATCTTATTCTATTCTTCTTTAGTAAATTTATTGAAATCAACTTTATTTAAATTACTTAAGTCACCATTTCCAATCTTTTTACATAAGCTATCAACTGAAGAGTGGCTTACCTTTTTAGATTGGTCTTCTTCATCAGTATCAGGTTGAGCCATATATCTTCTTCTTTTCCTCAGCTCTTCCTGTGTTTCCTTGATTTGTTCCTTCTTTGTAACTTCCTCTTTGGCCTTTTGAGTGGAGACCCTTGTTGCTGCTCGTATTGTTGGCTTTTGAGGTGATGGTGTGGCAGCTTTCTTTGATTTGGGCTTAGCTGGAGGCTGTTCTGTTGCCTTTCTCTTCTTTGGCTCAGCTTCAGTTGGTGCTTCCTTGGCTTCTTCTTCCTCTGCACCTTCCTCCTTGTCTTCTCCAAGACCTTGAGTTAATTCCATTTTCCCTTGTTCTTGCTCATCTGCATCATCACTGTCATCTTCTTCTCGTTCTGCTTCAGCCTCAATTTCTTTACCAAATTTCTTCTTAATCTTTTTTAATAATTTGTCTTTCTTCTTCAATGTGGAAGTAGTTTTTAATTCTATGTTTATCTTTGATCTTACCACATCATAAGTGCCAAAATGTGGAGCACTTTTGTCTGTTTCTTTTGCCAATAATGCAGTTATTGCTGCATATGACTTATTAACATTAATTTCATATCCAAATGGCCTTAGCCATCTTACCCTTGGTATTACTACTTGAATATAGGTAAAATCAATGTCAACTAAGAAACATATATCATTATTATGTTTTTCCACTAAGGAAACTGGTATCCTTGATCTTTGCTTCATGGATTTCTTGAAATCCTCAAAATAGCTTGTCATCAAGGTATCAAAATTTTCTCCCATTTGTTCTATGTATTCATTGATTTGGGCAATGATGGTTTTGTCATTCCTCCATGCCACTTTGCCAAAAGAAGGAAACTCATTCTGAACATAAACGAATGTGCAAACTAGGATTGCTCCAAATTTGCACTGAGTGCCCTTTGTTCTTCTTATAGTAGCTAGGTTTTTATTGATCTATTGTAGTTGTAGTTATGCAAGATCATAAGTATGATTCTTTTTCACCTATTTGTAGCATACATCTACTGCAATACATGGTACATTGTTGAGTCTACTAGATTGGTAGAATTTATGGGCGATGACTCTAACAACAAACTCAACTAGAGGATCCTGTATGGTGTGAATTGTCATTCCTCTTTTGTTCCACTGGGCACCAGTGTTCTTTTCAATAACCTCCTTTGATTCACTTCCCAAAGTTTTGAACTGATCTAGGGTTGGGTACCTTGTTACTCTATGTATTATTTCTTTTTTCAATTTGATGGGAGTATCTTCTTACCACAAATTTCCACCATGAATTCTGCTCAGCACAAGTCTAACCCATTCTGTTTTGAATACGGTGGGAAAGCTCAAAACTTAGGTTAAACCCTTTCTTTAAATGATTTTGAATTCATCTTTCAAGACTCCATCTATGCACAATTTTTCATAAGCTTGTCTTATTTTGATGACTCCTAGGGCACCTATCTTACAATTGTAACATTTTCTCATGTCTTGGACCATTACAACTTTTGGGGGAATTTGGGAGAGAGCTCCGACTGGGTCATTTTTGTAGGCAACTTTGAGAATGGGTCAAAAATTGAGTTGCTTGACCTCATTTGAAACTAACTAAACTTCAAACATTTCTTTATCCTCAATTTTCTTCAAACTTGACGCCATTCATGCAAATTAGGGTTTTCATAATAAAAATATACGAAACTGCGTAGCTCGACACAAATGAAAATACCTTAAGATCGATGAAAAACATGTTGAATGAGGTTGTAATCTGCTTGAAATGCTGGATTCTTTCTATGAAGTCACTCAGCTCTCTTTATTCTTCTCTGTTCTTTGATCGCGATGAGTAAAACTGATTGAAATCATGATAATGTACCCTATTTCTATCGCATTAAATGCTCAACTGCCAACCCGGCTTTTGAAGAAATCTTGACCAAACTCGATTTGCACTATATTTTTCACTTTTCTTAGCTTCCATTCGAGTTAACCAACTCAACATCAATTATCAGCTCGATCGTTGTTAGGAGCTTGGCATGTGTTGGAGTTTAACTCGACATCCAAAGATATTTCGGCAACAACATTTAGATTTCATTTTGACATCTTGTTTCATGCCAATTTATACTTAGCATGGCTTCTTTGTCTAGGAACTGATGTGTGATATAGCTTTGTATATCATTCCAGTATACTTCTTATGCTTAGTTTGATCAAGTGTGATCACTTGACCCATTGGGTGAAGTGATCCCTTCGCTTGATGTGTTGCACTCATCTTTCTTTTTCCAAGTCTTATTCATTTGCCCCCTTATCTTTTTGACATCAATCTTTTCTTTTCCCTTATTTTCTTCAGTCTTGGGTGCCTTTGATCTTGTAGGACAGTTTTTGCTGATATGACCAATTTTCAAACAACTGAAACATGTAGTTTGATTCAACCATCTTTTGTAGTTCAGTCTGAAATGTGTTCTTATGCAGTTCTGTGGTATATGTCCATATTCTTGACAATAATGACAACTATACCTGGTATTGTAATCCCAATGATAATGACTTTCATTCCCTTCTTTTTTGCTTGTTGATTTGATGTCCACATAGGTTTTGACCTGCACTCAAATGCCCTATGTCCATAATTATTGAAATTATAACAATGTCCATCAATTTATCTCTGAGTTCTTGTGACATTGGATCTACAATTTTGTGTCATATGTCCTTGCATGTTGCACTTGTGACAGAAACTCTTATTTTTGGGTGTGCTTGATTGATTGAATCTTCTACTCTTGCACACATTAGCTGTATGCCCCTTCTTATTAAAGTAATGACAAGTGGGTTTTGAATTCTTACCTTTGTCACTTCTTTGTTCAACACTCTTTGATGATTCCCCAATTTTAGTGATATTATATCCTAGTCCTGATGTATCATGGGCAGATTTTGGGGATTTCAACAACTGTTCAAAATACTTGATGGCTTCACTTGACTTGTTGAGATTCTCTACTACCTCTTTTTCTCTGTTCAATTCATTTTGCATTTTTTCATTCTACATCTTTAAAGTAGAGATCTCACTATCTTTTACATTGAGTTCATGATGAAGGTTCATCATTTGGGCAAGTGTATCCATCTGCATGTTTGAGATTCTTGTCAATTCAGTACATTTTTCTTCAAGTCTGTTTGCAAGATTTCTTTTGTCATTTTCCATCATAACTTTATCTTCAACTTCTCTTTTCTTGTGTTCAGTGATTTCACATATCATTATGGCCTGTGATTCATGTTCCATCTTGAGAGATCTTATTTCATCTACTTAAACTTTATTTTTCTCCATCAGTTCTGCTATTACTGCATCAAACTCTTTAGTATCTCCGTTGGAAAATATGTTGGTGGTATCAATCTCCTTGTAGTGTATATCATTTTCAGCTATGGCTAGATCCTTCCTTTTTTTAAATGAGTTTCTCAACTTGTTTCTAAATTCCTCCAAGCTATGTAGAGCAAGTTGCACATCTATCACCTGATTTTCAATGATCTTTCCAAGTTTCAAAGCTTCCATCTTTAGATCTTTTCCTCCAAGCTGTTAGGCTTTTCCTTGTGAGAATTTGGATGCTCTGATATGAATTGTTGGAATATTCAAATATGGAAAGAATACTTATGAGAGGGGGGGGGGGAGGGGGGGGAGGGAGGGTGAATCAGAAGTATCACACTTTAACCAATAAAAATTTTAACTGAAAGTAAATTGCATGCATTTAAATACATCAAGTAAACATGAAACTAAGACATGCATCAACAACTCATAACACTAGAATTTGGTAACCCAGAAAGCCTCCAGGAATAAGAAGGTAAAACTAGGGTGGGGATGATACCCACAAAAATTATTGTAGGAATATTGTTCAACCACTTCTGATGGTCTTCCTTGTTAAAGGTCTGCCCTGTTAAAGGCTTTACACTATATTAATAGTGACCTAGTTAGAGGCTTTACAAACACTTTACATGAAGTGTCACCCTGATAAAGGATTTAATCAATTAATTAAAGGATCTTCGAAATAGCTGTTAATCTAACCTATCACCATAGGATTTTCATTCTAATACAATTACTAGAAAGTATTAGGTATAATGAACCTGATAGATTACAATCCTTGATTGCTGAATGCAGGCACCTGTTTCGCTTTCTTTGATCTTGATCCTTTTGTGATCTGATAACCCTCGCTTCTGAAAATAGATTTTCTTATGCACCCTTTTATGTCCACTCATATATTTTACAATGAAATTTCATCTTCCTTATAAAGACATTTGACGTTTTAGGGTAAGGTATGGATCTACGATCCATATTCAATCTCCATTTTTTGCTTATTATTTGCATTTCTTCTATTGGTTGCATGCCTTTATCATTTTTCTTATTGGCTGCAAGTAGATTGCAAAGGAAAGATAAAATATTTGATCTCATCATTAAATCCTTCGAGATTTTCCTTATGTCAGCTGCAAAAACTGTTTGCATCATAGTTTGTGCAATTACAAACTTTTATGCTGATATTCTGAGTTACTCAGCTCCTGAAGTATTGCTGATACTCGGCACATGCTATTTCCTGGATAGCTCAGCCCCTAAACAAAACTGTATCACTCAGCACCTTATGTTACTCGACATTTGTTAACACTCGGCACCTTGTGTTGCTTGGCACTTGTTAACACTCAGTATTTGATCTTCGCTCGTATCTAATCTTCACTCGACATCTAATCTTCACTCAGCATCTGAAAACTACTCACACATGAAGATCACTCAGCACCTGAACTCTTTCCTAACTCGACATTTGTTGTGGCTTGGCATGCATGTTGTACTCGGCTCCAATATAGAATAGGTAAGCGTTATTGGCACTCAAGTGTCAAAAACCATTATGAGGTTAACACTACTAATATTTTTGTCATCTACACTTCCTTCCCAATCCACATCGATGTATCCACATAAGATAAAATCATTCGATATATCATATCATAACTAAAAATTAGGTGTACCCTACAAATTCCTAAAATTTCTTTGTATTGTTGCACAATTTGACTCTTTAGGATTAGTTTGAAATCTTTCTAGAATACCAATTGTGTTAGATGTGTTAGGTCTAGTGTGTGTTGGATATGGCACTCCTCCAATCATAGATTTTTACTTTCTTTGCTCAATATTAGGGATTTCATCTTTTCTAGATAACTTATGAGCAATTATCATAGGTGTTCCAATAGGTTTACAAATTTTGAAACCAAATATTTTCAACAAGCTTTTGGGATACTTATCTTATGATATATAGATATTTTCTTTTTCTAAACAATTTGTAATCCCAAGAAATACTTCATTTCACCAATCATACTCATCTCCAATTCTTTCTTCATCATCACCTCCAAATATTATGTCATCCACAAATATTTCAATAGTTAGTAATCCTTTGTCAATCTCCTTCAAATATAAATTAATAATAACAAAACCTTTTTTAAATCCAAAACTAATCAAATACTTATTCAACATTGCATACCAGGCTCTAGGTGCTTGTTTCAATCCATATAATACTTACTTCAACTTAAAAACTATATCTGGTTGATATGTCAAAGTAAAACCTTGATGTTTCTCAATGTATAGCTCTACTTCTAGCTCACTATTTATAAAAATTGATACGACATCCATCTAGCACACTTTACCTAAAATGTTATTTGTATATATGAAAAAACATTTGAATTGCTCAAAGAACTAGAAAACATCTCCAATTGGAGAAATTAAAGTCCAACCCCCCACCCCGCGGAACCAAAAATAGGCTTTAAGCTCCAAGTCTACCAAGAGTGACATTAAACCCACCAAGAGGAAGAGACTTCACGAAGACATTGGAAAGAAACCCGTGTCCTGCCCTCCTAGTCCCCCCCACATTTTTGATACCCTTGATGCTGCTCATTCCCCAAATACAAGTGGGGGGAGGACATCACCTCCCCATGAAATGTACTCCCAAAGGTGGGGGGACAAAAGGGAAGTATATCCATGGTTAGATTCAAAGTAAAGTTTGAATGGATAGGGTGTAGTAGTCGATGAAGGAGATGGTGGAAAATCACATTGGCATTTACCAAAAAATTGACACTTTAGTGAAATTCTCCACAAAAGTTATGCATTCCACTACCTCTACCCTTTATTTCTTATAGCTGAATAAAAATGACAAAGACTTGGGCAAGAAGTTCAAGATTACCTACTCTATCTACAACATCCTAGCAGAGGACTAGCTAAAGACACTTCTAGACAAACCTGTCAAAGAGGAGGGTGTGGATGTGAACAGGGATGAGGCCGATGAGAAGAAATATGAGGCACCTGAAAATAATGAGAGTAGCTAGTCTTGGTTTGTTTTTAACCTTTCAATGTTATGTTGTTAATCACCTTCAACTTGAAGACCTACGAGGTTTATATATATATAAAAGTGTTGGACTAATAGTAGTAATTGTCTTTACTACTTGAATGATTTTATGTTTTATTTACTAGTCGACCATAGGACTAATGATAGTGATAGTTTTGTTATGGAACTTATTTGTTTTTTGAAGTCTAAAATTGGTATCATTTAGTTTGATTGGAAGGTAACCTCTGGTTGATCCTTCAACCTTTTTGTACTCTGGGGTCAACCCTCTATCCTTTTGGCTACTATCTAATACTTCAAAAATATTTGAACTACCTCTATTCTAATGTAATAGGTGCAAATTTTCCCTCAAAATTAGTACCTTCTTATGGTGAATAACCTTTACATACTAGTATTTTTTTGTTACTGACAACCTCACCTTGTTCATTCATTTTATATTTGAATAGCCACTTAGTTCCAATAATATTCTTATCCTTAGGTCTAGGGACCAATTCTCATTTATTATTATTATCAATATGCTATGGTTATTCTTTCACATCTTTAATCCAAAAAAAAATTATTACTAGCTTCATTAACACTTTTAGGTTCAATCTAAGAAATCAAACATAGTAATTCTTGTACCTTGTTTATTATGATAACCCATTTATCATTTCTTTAAATAATTTGATTAGCATGGTGATTCTTTATCCAATTTATGTTAGGTGTCATTGCTTCAACTTTGACTTCAACTCTTGGCTCAAATATTGGTTCTTCTCTTTGTTCTTCTCTCTGTGCTTCTCTCTAAAGTTTATTCTTCAAATTAGTGTTAGTCTCATCAAATAATTATTAATCAAAATTTCAACTATTAGGCCTTGGATTAGCTTCTTCCTCATAATTGTAATCAAGTATTGTTTCCTAAATTTTAAACTTCTAATCAACTCTTGCACTTTTTCTCTCAACAATAGTCTTAGTTCTCTAATTAAAACATATATATGGTTTACTTTTCAATGAATATTCAAGAAACATACCTTCATTGGTTCTTGAATAAAACTTTCCAATGTCATTATCTGTCTTAATGTAATACTTACTTCCAACGATTCCAAAATACTTAGCTAAGGGTGCATGTCCAAATAAAATTTCATAAGGTGTCTTAGTAGTTCCTTGTTTGATTTATACTTTTCTCATAGTACACATTGTTTTATTTACCACTTCTCTCGAAAAGATATTAGATACACTGTTCTCAAACATCATTTCTCTTTCTGCTTCTATCACTATTATGTTCCTAATTTTGCTATCTTATTTTATTCAAGTCTCTTAAGGTCTTAATGCTATCTTTTAAAGTTATTTTCTTCAAAACAATTGTTAACATAATTTGAAGTAAGCTCTTCACCTCTATCATATCTCAAACATTTAATCTTCAATCCAGATTCATTTCCAATTCTACTCTTAAATATCTTAAACTTATCAAAAAAAATATATTTCTATGTAAGAAATTCTACCTACATCATTCTAGAGAAATCATCAACAAGAATAACAAAATACCTTTCATCATAGAATACTTTTTTCTTTGTTGGACCACTCAAATCTATGTGCACAATCTCCATCTTCATAGATGTAGTAAATTTATTTCTTGGAAATGAAATTTTCTTTTGTTTCTCCATCACCCATTCAATACACACCATGTTAGTAGGATTCCAAATTTTAGGAAAATCTCTAACTACAAAAGTAGTACTTATCTTCACAATGTTATCAAGGTTGATACACAAAATATCTTATGCCAGCACCAACTATCATCCACTTTTGTAACCACTCAATGTGTCAAATTTGTTTTTGATAATGAAATTATTCTCTATAAATTGCAATTGGTATCCCTTGTCTACTAGCTTTTCACCACTCAAAAGATTATGTTTCAAACTATCACCAAGGTGAACATCATCAATACTAGTCTTTCCATGAAGTTTATGTTGACCTTATGGTCAAATCATTTGCCAATTAGAAACTAAAAACTTAATTAGATAAATTGACTACATTGCTACCAACCCTTAGAGAGAAATAATAGATTCTATAGAGTTTTACAGAGTCTAGTGAGCTTATCAGTGTAAACCATGCATGAAGGTAGTGTTTCCCAAGCTGTAGTTGTTAGAATGCTTTAGAATAATAGAGAGGGAGGGTGAATCAGTTATCCAAGGTCTAGATGTATACATAAAAAAATTCACAACTTATTGAACCAATAAAATATTTGCCTTCATGTATGAATCTATAAGATTATAGAATCACTTTAAAAAAATTAGGTTACTATCAAATCAAGTTGCAAAATTGTAAACATGAAACATAACAGATTCATCAACACACTTGACACAATGATTTAGAAACCCAATTTGGGAAAAACCACCAGTAACATGCTATTCCTTTTCGCTATTATGAAGTGATGTCCATTGAAAGTCCAACCCTCTTAAAGGTTATAATAGATATTGTTAAATGTGACCCTATCAAATGATTTCAATCACCCTATTAGGAGTGAGCCATACTAGAGGACTTTAGACCATTCACTTAGAATGTCACTTAATTGAAGGATTTACAAATGAATATTAGGTCAACCTTAATTGAAAGGATTTACCCAAGACTGATACAATTGTTAGAGAGTAATAGTAACACTTTGATCTAATAAAAATTTATTATTAGAAATATAAGAGGAGTAACTGATAGGGAAGGGGTGAATTAGTTACTACAAAAATAAATTTCAAGTCCCTTTTGATGTCAGTACAAAATGCAAATAAATAATTGAATACTGTTGAAGCTTGGTAAACACAGAATATTGTAAATCGGTAATAACTAGTTTAGCTCGATAATGATTAACATATAAAACTTTAGATGTTATCTATGATTACAATTACTTTAACTTAGTTAAAAACACATAAAGAAAATAGGCATGAACACATTTGACATCAAGATTTAACATGGAAATCCAATTTGGGAAAAACCACCAATAGCAACTAGTTACTAATTTTCACTCTTCTGAAGTGAGCCCTGTTAGGAGCCAACCCTCTTAAAGGTTACAAAACACACTATTAGGTGTGACCCTATTAAAGGATTTAATCACCCTATTAGGAGTGGCCTACTTAGAGGTCATCAGAACAATTCAATGGAATTTTCACCTTGTTAGAGGATTTGCAAATAGTTGTTAACCCAACTCTGATAAGAGATTTAGATCACTTCTACAATAGTTAGAGAGTAATGATGAGATGACTTGATTTGACTATGACCAATTTTTTGATCTATGTTTTGGCTTGTACTTCATCCATCCTGATCAAATATGATTTTCACTACTCCACAAGGATATTCTACTTATCCTTTAAATTCACTTCCTCTACTTATCAATAGATCTTCAGTCACATCATCACAATTTTCACATGCTCTTGCACACTTTCGCTTGCACACTTTTTCTAACTTTCACACTTTGAAATCACAACTTGATCTTATACTTATATCTTTCACTTTTTCAAGTTAGCTCAAATACAACTTACAATAATCACTATTCATCACCTTAGTTGTCTGGAATCAATAGATAAATCAATTAAGCTTAATACAACAAAATAAGAAAATCCTCTCTTAGCCAACCTTGCTCGATAGAGACTAACTCTAAAATGATTTCCTTTGTTAACCAAAAAAAGCTCTATTAACACTGCAAACTTACAAAAATCATTTGGCAATCACGTGAGCTTGGTTAGCACTTTTTCAATCCAACTTTCCTTCATTACCCAAGTGAGCTCGGTTAACACTCACTTTCTGTAACTTTTCATTCGACACCCAAGTGAACTCTATAAACACTACCTTAGGAAAACACAAGAATGCTTGGTAGGCACTAAGAACTATCTTTACTACCTAAGTGAGCTCAGCATATACTGACTGGTAATGATTATGACATTTGTGTAACATCAAAGACAACACACAATTAATCAATTGTACCCAACAATCTCCCTCTTTGGCATTGATGGCAACACAACATGTCATAGCACAATGAAATTTTTGATTTGAAAAAACTCCCTCTATCAATATGAGCTCTTCCTTCACTAAATTCTTTCTACAACAACTAATACCAAATTCATTCAGAACATTCTCCCTCTTTCATCTTTAGAAAACTACTCCCTTTTTGGTTTCTAACTTTACTTTGGTTCCAATAGTTTCTCAGAGATATGAAAATAAACTTCTCCATCTTTGATAATGTTAGTGTAGTTTTTATTTTTCCTATTTTGCTAGGTTTTTCCTACACTTTTAATAATCTCGCTTAGGTTAATAAAGCATGTCTTATTAGGTGAATGGTTGTGAGGTGTCATCTTCCTACATGTGAGCATCCATTAGCTATCTTGGGAAGATACTTTGCTATCTTTAGTCCGATAGATGGTTGCTCCTCATTGGTTGGTGTTTCCACCTCCTCCCTCTTCCTAGCCTATATAAGCATGCTACCTGGCTTGTATTTGGATCTCTTATTTTTGCATCCTCTTAATGCTATTTTGCTTCCAGCATTTGCATTACTCTCTTGGAGACTAACTCTATGATGCTATTTTGATTTTGTATCATTTGCATTCATAGTTTAGATATTTACTCTTTGCACTAGTTTTCTGGGTTATTAATCTTTTCAGATTCTAACAGATAACACATACCAAAGACAACAACTTTGTGAATACTAATGTATCTTAAGTACTAAGTCATCTACAATATGTGCTTGCCAATTCTGCATCAACTTATTGATTTTCAATAGGTTCTAGTTGATGCATTCACTATGTTGGTGTTTTTCAACTATTGAATATAAAAAGCTAAATACAAAAGTAATAATTCTCACAAATCTAGGGATTCTCTAATTTCCATTAACAATTATGTGTGCTTACCATTTGGATCCAACTTCAACAAAATTGAGGTTGGCTTTCTACTCTTTAGGCTCTATAGAACCAAGGTGAGTATACCTAAAGGATGATTCAAAATGAATGTGGTTGTATGAGAGTTTTTTTAGTTGCATTCTAATTCTCATCTTCTATCTCTAATATATACATAGTTATTCATTCCTTTAGATTTCTAGATGATATACACAACTTATAAGCAGATTTGGTCACAATTCTTCTCATATTTGCAAGTATTTCCAGCAATAGTAGCTAACTAAAGCTTAAAGGTTACACATAAACAAGTGTTGACCATCCTTGAAACTCTTAAAATAGTAGAATAAGGTTGATTTTGATTTTAGACTTGGTGTATGCTCATGGTCTACCTATCTGCAAATCGTATTAATTAGATCAGTGCATATTCCTTTGGGATTCAAAGTCTACTCCAATTTATAGATCTGATTTGTTGCATTAAAACAAACATTATCAACAATTCTTACTAGAATTCTTTCTTATATACATCATTTCTATTACCATATAAATCACATCAAATTCACTAAAGCATTTACTTAGTTCATTGAACCAATAGCAATAATGAACTAACATTCAACCTAAGTGAATTGCATTCAACTAGACAAGCTTTGCTCACAATTATCAGAATAACTAGGTACTAACAAAGGAAATTTTTTTTAGCAAGAATAGATACGGGGACAATTAAGTTATGTATTAATCTCCTTTTGAAGATTTTCATACAATTGTAATAAAACTCTGAATGACTCTAGACAAGACATTAAATCCCTATAATGTCAATATATTCTTAGTATTTGTAGAGAGAATACATCATAATTTTTGCATACATTTAATTGGACAAAACCATACTCAATATAAACTAAATTATATAAGAAATCAGATCCTTCTCTAGCCTTGGAATCTCACTTATATAGAGTGAGATGCAACAAGCTTCAGGCATCGAGAATTGACAGGTGTCCTTTTACAAAAGATATTTACATTTTTCTTAACAAGAAAAGACAAAACTTTGTGTAATAGAAAGGTAATACATCATATTATTCTCTTGTTAGGCCCCTCTTTTGTTACATCTTCAAATGCTACAAATCCCATGATTGTCCTTTATTCACTCTAAACCCTTGGCATATGTAGCTATCAAATTTTCTAGTGATGTGTTAGGCTCTGATTCCCACTTATATCATCATGTACAACCAAAGTGACAATTATATTTGGCTTCATTTCTGACACATTATCCATTTGGTCCACCATATCTTTCACAAAAGATGATTGCCCTTCTTTGTCTTCTTTCCCATGCACTCGTGGAAGTGAGTCAATGCTCTATATTTCATCTTAATGTGTCTCATCATCATCACTTTCAGCTCCTTCCAACTATTCATTCGAAGCAATATCTACCATCCACTTGTCAAAAAATGTATTATCTGGCCAATTAAATTGTAGAATACCCTATTCCTTCTTGATAACATATTCACCCTCTTTGTCAATATCAACAACATCTTGTTTCAAAGAATCAAAGAATATTTAGGCTTTCACCATTTCTTCTATTGTGGTGGCCCACCATGCATGTCCTATTTCATTGATGATTTTATTCATTCTTAGACAAAATAAATCATATAATTCTTTAGCCCATTCATCTTTATTTTTCAATTTATTTTTCCTATCCAAAGTATGTGGAAATAAATCAAATTTCTAGCTCTTATCCAAATAGCTAACAATTCTACTTTGTAACTCAACTCTCCTATCATCAAATTCTATGAGATCATGAGCAAGATCATAAGTTATTTCAATCTGATCATGTGAAGACCTCATGATAGAGGAGCACAAGAATGTAATTTATTTTCTTCTCTTTCCCTACTTATTCACAATAGGCTTCAAGGTCTCATCATTTGCTGTTATTTCATCCCATATGTTTACTATTCTTGATAATTGATCATAAAATAATGGCCATTCAATTTTATCTCCTAGACACATGAGAGCCTTTCTCAATTTGTCTTCATATTGCACATTCAACTCTACATGCAATGTCCATAGTTTTCTCTTTTCTTCTTCAAAGTCTTTAGCTATGTAGTATTGTGGGCTTTGTGGGGTCTTTGGTATTTCTATGAGAGGAGTGGATTTAAAAGGCTCCACTAGAGGGTGGAGATATTTTATTATTGGCCTAGAAGATCTTCCCATTACCTTAGTTTCAAGTTCAATTCTTTTCTAAACTTATTTATTATATGCCTCCAAAACTCTCTCATACTTGGCTTGCAATTCCAATCTCTTATTCTCATCTTTCTCTATAGTAGGAAAAGTTAATTGAGATGTCTAAACACTTAAATGTGTTGCCTCTACAGAAGTTGTATCATCTACTCTTTTACAATCAAATTTCTAATAAGCCTAGTATTATCTGATTCTAGAGACATTGTTCTAGATGATTTTCTAATGGACTAGATAACCAAAGTAGCTTGGTCTATACTAAACTTAGCTCTTGAGATCTCCTTTTTGTCTTGGTCCAATGCCTCTAATTTATTGGAAATAGAATTAAAAATTAGAGCATCTACTATATCCCAATTGAGAAGCAATAAAACACCTGATGTTCATACCATTTCTCTCCCTTCCTTAGGGGTCAAGCTTTGAAATTCCTTTATCAGTTCCTCTTTTATTTGTGTCTAAAGGGTTGCATCTTCAATCTTTTGATGCTCATTCTTCAATTTATTGCATCTTTCCTCATATTTGCCTATGTTTGTCCTCCATGCAAATTGGTGGAAGGCTTTGTAATTAAAAAAATTGTCATCTGAAAAAAATTGATGAGTGGCCTTCTCTATCATAGGGTCTAGTTCCTTTCCCTTGAAACCTTCCAGTATTAGCTCAAGGCTTGGCATAGGGGGCTATTGAGGGGTTCCCTCATCTTATTCTACCTGGGTGTTAAAAATGTTCAATCTATTCTTCAAAAAATTGTTCCTCTCCAATCCACAAAGTGAATTATGTAGGTGAATATTCCTCAATCTGAGAACCCTATTTTTTCATTATTTTTGCCTCTAAGGAGAGGGCTCATTAGGTCTTTCTTCTAGGGAAACACTAGTGGATGCTATTATTTATTTACCCTTATCTATAGTGGCCTTTTTATTTTGAATTATATTATAGCTTGGCCTTTTCTAGACAATCAATTATCCTACTCCTAGAATGGGAGTGAATCCCAGTCTCCTCATTACCTCCTTCACTTTATCTAGATAATTAATAAATTTTTTTTTTTTTTCTCATTCATAGCTTCCATTGTTTCAGGGAAAGTAATCATGAGTTTATTTGTGCTATCTACCTCTGTGATGGCATTACCTAGAGGACTATAATTTTCATCAAAACAATGAAAAAAATCCAAAACCCTTGAGAACACTCTCCACTTTTCTTTCTTGGTTTCATATTCATGCAAGGAGAACTCATGATCAATTTTTCTAAACTTAACTCTATGCCTAAAGGACAATTTATAGAATCCCTCAGTGTCACAAAAATGGGGATGAGAGACAACCAAATCGTATTGATCTAATATTTTATGTAGAGAAAGCCAAACCCCTTTTTTGATCACAAATTGGTGGGTTGCAGTGCAAGTTGGGAATATTGACCCTCTTTGCCTCTTCAACAAATAAGTTTCCTCCAATCCTCCTAGTTGCGACAAAAATTTATCTATCCCTACCTTCAATGGAGCCTAGTAAGGTAATACATGAGGAGTACCTCTAAAACCATAAATCCTAAAGATAGTTGAGACTGAGTATGGGATGATGTCTCCCCAATTATGTCACACTTTCAAACCAACATGATTATCTAGGGGCCTAATAAGACTTACTAGTGCCTTAGGCACTTTGGGATTGTTGCTCAATAATAGACACCTCAACTTTGAAGCAAAGTACCTATCAAACCTAAAAAAATTAGCCTTTTATGCTTCCTAAGTCATATTTGCACTCCATAACTAGACTGGTAGTGCTTCCCCATTTTGTTCTCTATTCAATTTCATTTCCTTACAAAAATATGTTACTCCTTTGAACAAAAACATATGAATCAATAAGAAATAGTGACCAAAAAATTTCTCCACCTTGCCTCTTGCAATCCTAACCAGGCCAGTGTGAATTTCTTTTGCTAAATAGGAGGCAAAATTAAAATTAAAATCGACACCAAAAGAGGGAATCTGAGTGATCATATACATAAAACCTATGGGCATAAAATCATCTTCATCTTCACCAAAAGCTCTACATAGAGTCATGTATGCCTTCACAAACTTGGTATTGAAATATGGCCTTTTGAAAGGTTCCCTAGAGGATGTTGTAATCACTAGAAAATTTCCAATTTTGCCTATATGTGCCCTCAGTGCACCCTAGGTAATTGCATCCTTCTTTGAAATATATTCTTTCTCTAATTATGGTAGGTCTATGGGCACATGATAGTCTATCAAAGGCCCTAAACCAAATACCTCTCAAATTTCCTCTAGGTTGATTGTGATCAAAATTTTACCATCAATTCTTCTCACTACTCTAATTGCTTGACCATAATTTTTTGCAACAACTTCTCAAATATCAAAATCCATAAAAACATTTAGAACTACTAACTTTCCTAATTTAGTGCTCGAAATATTAGCATGTGGGGTAAATAAATTCCTTTCTTAAAAACACTTCTTAAACAAAGAAAGACTAGTTTGAGAAGTTATGTCATCCTAGACCCAATTCCCCTTATCGTATAACCCATTTGTGATTTTGAGCCTAGTGTTTAATGAGGTAAACTTGTTCACTTTTACAGTTTCATTAGTAAACTTAGGGAGCAATTCAAGCAGGTCATCATGGATATTCCTAACCAAATAATCTTCATGCCCAGAGAATACATTCTTGGGAGGCATACTGGATAGAGTTTGAAGAAAACTAAATTTCTCCAATGGTTATAGTATATGGAAACATACTTGATTTTCTTGTTTACTCTTCTTTGTAATCCTGCAATGTCTTGCGAATAATGGGAAACTACTTCACATTTTGATCAAGCTCAGCACAAATTCTCACTAATTTCTCCTACTTTGGAAGCTTGAGATCTTGTTCACGTGGGATAGAAATGGCAAGATCTTTTGCAATATACTTTGTTTTCTGTTCACACGTGAAGCTTTCATTCCTCATAAATGAACTATAAGGGAAACATAGTGGCACCACCTTCTACGTTTAAATTCACACTATTGATCTCAAAAAATCCTATGATCAAGAAGTGAAAGTAGGGATGACTCATTTTCCACTTGATATGCTGGTAATCAATACAATGAAAATTCTTCACCTCTACTTTTCCTTTACTAGTAGAATTTCAAACTAGACCCACTAATCCTTGAGGATATGTGTCACTGAGTCGCTATCTTTCTATACATAAAGAGTAAGCATATTACCTATGGGATATAGAGACAACCATTGATTTCATCTTGATCGAGTGGTAGACATTTGATTCATTACTCAATACAAATGTGGTGGGTCCCCTATCCATTTACTTTACTCAATATGTTATTATCCTTAAAACTCGAGAACCTCTCCATAGAGACAAAGTGATAGCCATAGATCTAAGCTTTTTCTAAAGGTGAGGAAACTTTATTACATCCATATAACTATGGTGTGTCCCTCAGTCACCATGTTGCATTGAGTAAACATCATGCAAGATTCCATAGCAACTTGGTGATGATCATTGATCTGATTCAATTGAATGATCATTATCTTCTAGTGTTCCTAAAATTTTTGGTGCATATGTGTTTCCAATAGAATGCCATTGTGTCTAAGAGATTATGTGGTTCATTTATCACAAAGTAGATGTTGGGGCCCACCTTCAAAAATTGCTGCCACAAAACCATTTCTTGTCAAGTCACTATGTTGCTACTGGTGAGATCCATTATTTTTTCGATCACAACGTAGTGACCTCACGAATATAGTTGAGATCTAGTGCCAACAAGATAGCTACTTTTAAAACATGATTATAATAATCAACACCACTAACAAAGTAATAAAGATGCACATCTATAATACCACTTGCAAATTTCACACTCACCTTCATTTTCAAAATCTATCATCCTCTATATTCTCTGATAAGGTGTTATTCACTATTGACAGGGCGTAAACTTTTTTTGATCGCAACATAGAGACTCATTAGAAAAACTAGACTTTGGGGGCACCACTTGCAATTCATTAGACTTGGTTCCTTTTCTAATTCAAACAATTATGACATGAAGCATGTGACTGAACATTTTTGAAACAATGTAGTTTTCTAGCACCGACCGTCCACTTTACGAAACTACAAGTCAACTTCACAATAGTTGCTACATAGCTATAATTTAAAAAATTGTATTTTTACATAGTGATGACACTATAGCCATAGATCTTATAAAGGTTAGATGGTGGGAACAAAATGGGTAAAAGGCACTTGGTACAATGGAAGATTTAAATGGGTCAAGAAATATTCAAAATTTGAAAGGCTTTATGCTTGAATAAATTCAAAATGAATGCAGGACTTAGCGTTTGATAGGTATTTCTTTTAAAGGTTATTAAAAATGCAAGACCAAACAACCAAAAACCCTAGTAGGCAAGCAATGGATTCAACTATGATTTTTTATACCTAGACTAGAGGAATTTTATTTTTGTAAAAAATCAGAACAACACACTAAACTTTATTTAGTGAATTTTAGAGAGGGGAATGACACCTAGCTTACCTCTTAGATATAGAAATGCATCCTTAGGTAATGGCTTGGTTAATATATCTTCAATCTATTCCTTTTTATTCACATATTTCAATCTGATTTCTTTACCTTGTATCAACTCTCTTAAGGAGTGATACTTTATAGCAATGTACTTTGTTTTGGAATACATTACTAGGTTCTTTGATATGTTGACTGCACTAGTGTTATCATAGTATATGACAAATGGATCATTTATTTCTATCTTCATTTCTTCCAATAGTTGTCTGAACCAAACAATGTTAGAACAATTGATTCTTGATGCTACATATTTTGTCTCTGCTTTGGATTGAGATGTACAATTTTTCTTCTTACTTGTCCAAGATACTATTGTTTTACCAAGAAATAATGCTCCACCACTAGTGCTTTTCTTGTCATCAAGACTTTCTACCCAATCGACATCAATAAATACTTTCAAGTCAAAATCACCTAAAAGTTTGTACCATAAACCATATTCTTTAGTACATTTTAGATACCTCATGGTTCTCTTGACTCCCATCATATGATTTTCTATGGGATTTGCTAAGAATCTTGCCCCTATTCCAACTACTAGTGTAATATTAGGCCTTATGTGTGAAGCATACTACAATTTTCTAATCATTGATCTATAAGTGGTCTTATCTACTTATTTCGAACCATCATTTTTGGAAAGCTTATGTCCAATAGACATAGGTGTTGCAAATTGTCTTGAGCCTTCCATTCTAAATTTCTTTGGTATATCCATGATATAATTAGATTGAGTGATATAGATACCATTCTTGTTCTACTATATTTTCAATCCAACAAAGAATTTTATTTCACCAAACATGGACATTTCAAATACTTTGCTCATTTCTTCTAAGAATTCTTTGCATAAATCATCATCTTCTATAAATAGTGTCATCAACAAATATTTCTGCTAACACAAACTTCTTATCTAGTCCTTCCTTGATATACACACGATTGTTATCATGAGTCCTTTGAAAAAAAAATCTATACCAAGTAATTATGGAGAGTTTCATACCATGCTCTAGGAGGTTGCTTGAGACCATATAATGCTTTGTATAGTTTGTAATCCATGTCTCCTTTCCTAGGATCCAAAAAACCTTATGGTTGTTTAGTGTAGAATTCATCATCAAGAATTCCATATAAGAATGCATATTTAACATCCATTTGATATACTTTAAATCCTCTCTGTGTTGCATATTCTAGTAAAGTTCTAAAACCTTTAAGTATTGCTATAGAAAAAAAAGTCTCACCATAGTCAATACCTTCTTCTTGAGAGTAACCTTTGCATACCAATCTTGCTTAGTTCCTTGATACATTTCCATCTTCATTCAGCTTATCTCTAAATACCCATATTGTACCAATTGCATTTTTATCATTGGGTCTAGAAACAAGAGTCCATTTTTTTTTATTTTCTATCTGTTCTATATTTCTTCATTCATTGGCTCAATCCAACTTTCATTTTCTAATGCATCTTTAGCACTTCTAGGTTAAAATTTAGCAAGTAAACATGTACCTTTTAATTTTCTTCTTGTCATTGTTCCATTTGACTTGTCTCCAATGATTTGATTAGGTGCATGATATCTTCTGACATATCTTGCTAACACAAGCTCTTTGGTATTTGAATGAGCCACACCATCTTCTTCTTGAATTTTATTTTCAAGCTCAACTCCTTCTTTCTATGACTCAAGTCCATTAGGCTCAGTTTGCACTAGCTCGATAGCCTCTTATTGTGGCTCGAGTCCTTGTAGCTTGGTTGCACTATCTAAAACTTGGTAGCTATTGGAGTTTTTGTAAATTTGGGAGTTGAAGCATCTTTTCTTTCAGATAGATTAGGAAGGGTATCAGGTTTGTAGTAAATGAATCTTCTATAGTCTTGAGGTTCCTTACTGCTTTCTTCTTCACTATTTTCTACATATTCATCGATTTTGACATGTGCAATTTCTATGACTTTGTGAGTAGATAAATTCAAACATCTGTATGCTTTCCTTCTACAGGAGTATCCTAGAAATATGTCTTGTTCATCTTTCACATCAAATTTCCCTTTCCTAGATTCTTTCAATATGTGACATTTATTGCCAAACACTTTCAAGTAACTTCCATTAGGTTTGTAGCTATACCATAGCTACTAAGGTGTCTTAGTTGAATCTTTCTTCAACTAGACTTTGTACAAGAAATAAACTGTAATGTTGATAGCTTCCTCCCAGTATTTGAGAGAAATGTTCTTTTCAATCATTAGGGCTCTTTCACAATCCATGATATATCTATTTCTTCTTTCTACTATACGATTTTTTTTGGTGTACCAGGGGTACATGTCTTTTGATTCCTCTTTCAATGTAGAAATTGTTGAATTCATGGGAGATGAATTCACCACCTCTATCTGATCTTAGGTATTTAAGCTTCTTTCCAATTTATTTTTCTACTATTGCTAGATACCACTTGAATTTTTAAAAGGCTTTTGATTTTTCCTTTAGATGCATTACTTCCATCATTCTATAGTAGTCATTAACAAAGAGGATGAAAAACTTTTTTCCACTACAACTTTCTATTCCAATAGGACCACATAAGTCTATATAAACAATTTTGAAGACTTATTCTAACTAATAGTCTTTGCTCTTGAAGCTTGTCTTTCCCATCTTACCAATTTAGAAATTCTTACATAGACCCATGTCAGGCCTCTTCAAACTAGAGATACCTCTTACTCTTTTATGTTTTCTTATCTTAACCAGACTATCAAAGATCACATGACATAGAATTTTGTGCCATAACCAACTTTCCTCTACTTGAGCAATAAAGCATGAACAATCACTAAGATCAAGATAAAATATATTACCTTTTGTTTCCTTACCAAGTCTAACTAGATTTCCTTTTTCATCTAGTAGCTTGGCTTGTCCATTCATGAATTCTACCTTGAATTCAATGTTAATTAGTTGTTACACAATCAATGGATTATGCTTTAGTCCTTCAACCCAGTAGGCATTGTCACATACAAGTTCATTAGTCAAAAAGATACATCATTTTCCTTTCATGTTACAAGGTTCATTGTTTCCAAATTTTACACTACCTCCATTATAATATTCCATATGCTCAAATTTTATTTTTTCACCAGCTATACGATGTGTGCAACCATTGTCAATAATCCATATATCATTTTTGCTAACATGAGAGATAAGTGAAATCTTATCTCCTTCATCATTAGGTTCATCTTTTACTAATATATATACCATTTCATCTTCACTATTATCATAATCTTTAGCTACGAAATAAGATTTCTTACATTTTTCCTTGAAGCTCTTGTAGTTCTTGGAGTCCTTGCCTTTATGCTTAATGTTTTTCTTCTGATCCTTGCTTTTTTTGTTTTGACACCTAGTAGCGATGTGACCAATTTCTTCACAAGAAAAACATATCAAAGGAACTTTACCCTTGCACTTTCCTCTTCCTTCAGAATAGTTCCTTGCAAGCAGGGCTTCAACAACTTCAAGATCAATATCTAAACTTTCTTTTGACGATCCATCTTCTTCACAAACTGATTGACTAGATTTTGACTTTTTTCAATTTTCTTTGAGTGAAAGCTTAGCTTTAAATACAAATTCAATATTCTTTGAAGCACCAACATAGTTATCATAATTGTCTAATTCAAAAGTTGTTAATCTTCCAACTAGAGTATCCAACCCTATCTTATTAGTTGGGTCACATCTCATTTCTTGAATAGTGGATACTCTAATTGCATAAATAGGAAGAAGAGTTCTAAGCACTTTACTTACAAAAATTTCCTCATTGATGTATCCTTCAGATGCTTTGTTTGCACTTACACTAGCCTTGATTCTTTTCACATATTTTTCAATGTTTTCATCTTCTCTCATTCTCATTTGATCAAATTGTCCTCTAAGGCTTTCTCCTTTGTCTCTTCTTACATTGTCATATCCTCCATAGATATCTTTCAGTTTTTTCCACATTTCAAAATTAGTTTTGCAATATTTTCCCTCATCAAATTTGGCATAATTGAGAGCATATGCAATATCAATCATCATGATATTATGATTCTTCATTTTAGCAATGTCTTTAGCTTATAATGTTCCAATGGGAGTCTAATATTCAGCATCAAGATACTTGCAACCTAAATCATTGATGGTAGCCAGATGTAATCTCATAAGTTCTTGCTATGCTACAAAAATTTTCTCTATTCAATCTCCCTTTTATAAGTCATCTTGATCTTTAGTATAGGTCTTGAAACCTTCTCTACAAGTACCAATAACTCTGATAAAAATTGTTGAAAATATAAGAGGAGTAACTAAGAAGGGATGGGTGAATCAATTACTATGAAAATAAATCCTAGATCTCTTTTCATGTTAGTACAAAATGCAAATAAATAACTGAATACTATTGAAGCTCGGTAATAACTAGATTAGCTAGATAAATGATTAACATATAAACCTTTAGATGTTATCTATGATTACCATTACTTTAAATTAGTAGCAAACACATAAATAAAATACCATGAACACATTTGACACAAGGATTTAATGTGGAAACCCAATTTGGGAAAAACCACCAATAGCAACTAGTTACTAATTTTCACTCTTATGAAGTGAACTTGATTAGAAGCCAACCCTATTAAAGGTTACAAAACATATTGTTAGGTGTGAACCTATTAGAGGATTTAATCCCCCTATTAGGAGTGGCCTAGTTAGAGGTCTTGAGAATAATTCAATAGAATTGTCACCTTGTTAGAGGATTTTCAAATATTTGTTAAGCCAACTCTTTCAAGAGATTTAGATCATTGCTTCAATGGTTAGAGAGTAACATTGAGATAACATGAATTGATGGCAACTAATTTTTTTGATTTCATATCACTATTATGGCTTGTACTTGATCTTTCTTGATTGAATATGACTTTTGCTACACCACAAGGATATTCTACTTATCCTTTAAATTTTTTTTCTCTGCTCATCAATAGATCTTCAATCACATCATTACAATTCATAGATTCCTCTTGCACACTTTTTCATGCACTCTTTTTCTCACTTTCACACTTTGAAATCACAACTTAATCTTATACTTATATCTCGCACTTTATCAAGTTAGCTCAAATACAACTTACAATAATCACTATTCATCACCTTAGTCATTTGGAATCAATAGATAAATCAATTAATCTTAATGCAACAAAATAATAATATCCTTTTTTAGTTGACCGTGTTTGATAGAAACTAACTCAGAAATGATTTCCTTCATTAACACTAAAAACTTAGAAAAATTATTTGGCAACTGAATGAGATCGGTTAGCACTAGTTCCATACAACTTTCCTTCATTACCCAAGTGATCTTGGTTAACACTTGCTTTCTACAACTTTTCCTTCAATGGTCAAGTGAACTCTGTACACACTACCTTATGTAAACACAAGAACACTCAGGAGACACTGAGAATTGTCTTCACTACCAGAGTGAGCTTAGTATATACTGATTAATAATGGTTATGAAATTTGTGTAACATCAAAGACAATACACAATTAATTAATTGTATCCAACAATCTCCTTCTGTGGCATTGATGGCAACACAACATGGCATAGCACAATGAAATTTTTTATTTCAAAAAAATTTCCTTTGACAATATGAGCTCTTCCTTTCAATAAATTATATTTGAAATAGATCATACTAAGTTCATTCAGAACATCCTCCCTCTTTCATCTTTAGAAAACTTCTCCTTTTCTGGTTGCTAACATTATTTTGGTTCCAAAATCTTCTCAAATATATGACAATAAACATCTCCCTCTTTGACAATACATGCCAAAGACAATAAATTTGTAAATACCAATGTAACTTAAGTATTGATTCATCTGCAATATACCCCTACCAATTTTACATCAACTAATTGATTTTCAATAGGTTCTGAATGATGCATTCACTAAACTTTATTTAGTGAATTTTAGATAGGGTAATGACCCTAGCTTACCTATTAGATACAAAAACTTATCCTTAGGTAATGGCTTGGTGAAAATGTCTACAATTTGATCTATTGTATTCACATATTCTAATCTAACTTCTTTACCTTGTACCAACTCTCTTAAGAAGTGATACTTTATAGCAATGTGCTTTGTTTTGGAATGCATTACTGGGTTCTTTGATATGTTTATTACACTGGTGTTATCATAGTCCATGACAACTAGATCTTTTATTTGTACCTTCATTCCTTCTAATAGTAGTTTGAACCAAATAATATTAGAAAAATTTATTATTTTTGCTACATATTCTACCTTTTTTGTGGATTGAGATGTATAATTTCTCTTCTTACTTGTCCAAGATACTAGTCTTTTACCAAGAAAGGAAACTTCACTAGTAGTTTCTTTTTTTGTCATCGAGACTTCCTACCCAATCAACATTAGTAAATACTTTGAAGTCAAAATTGCCTCCAAGTTTGTACCATAAACCATAGTCTTCAATACCTTTCAGATACCTCATGATTCCCTTGATTTCCATCATATGATTTTCTTTGGTATTTGTTGAGAATCTTTCCACTATTCCAACTGCTAGAGCAATATCAGACCTTGTTTGTACAACATACTACAATTTTCTAATCATTGATCTAATAGTGGTATTATCTACTTCTTTGGAATCATCATTTTGGAAAGCTTACGTCCAAAAGACATAGGTGTTCCAATTAGTCTTGAGTCTTCCATTCCAAATTTCTTTAGTATCTCCTTGATATACTTAGATTGAGTGATGTAGATAACATTCTTGTTCTGTTGTATTTGCAATCCAAAAATTTTTTTTATTTCACCAAACATGGACATTTCAAATTCTTTACTCATTTCTTCTAAGAATGCTTTGCATAAATCATCATTTCCTGTAAATAGATTGTCATCAATAAATATTTTTGCTAACACAATCTTCTTATCTGGTCCTTCCTTGATATACACACTACTATTATCATTGGTACTTTGAAAACCAATCTATACCAAATAATTATAGAGTCTTTCATACCATGCTCTGGGAGCTTTATTGAGACCATATGATGCTTTGTGTAGTTTGAAAACCATTTCTCATTTGCTATGATCTATAAAGCATTCTGGTTATTCAATGTAGACTTCCTCATCAAGAATTCCATTCAAAAATGAAAATTTAACATTTATTTGATATAGTTTAAATCCTTTATGTGATGCATATGCTAGTAAAGTTCTAACACCTTCAAGTCTTGCTATAGGAGAAAAAGTCTCACCATAGTCAATATCTTCTTCTTGAGAATAACCTTTGCATAGCAATCTTGTTTTTTTCCTTGATACTTTTCCATCTTTATTCAGCTTATTTCTAAATATCCATTTTTTACCAATTACATTTTTATCCTTTGTTCTAGGAACAAGATTCCAAATTTTTTTCTTTTCTATTTGTTCTATTTCTTCATACATTGCCTTAATCCAACTTTCATTTTCTAGAGCATCTTTAACACTTCTAGGTTCAAATTCAATAAGTAAACATGTACCTTTTAATTTGCTTCTTGTCATTGTTCCATCTGATTTGTCTCTAGTGATATGATTAGATGTATGATGTCTTCTAACATATCTTGCTAACGTAGGCTCCTTGGTATTTGAATGAGTCCCACCATCTTCTTCTTGAATTTCAATTTCAAGCTCGATTCCTTCTGTCTATCACTCAAGTCCATTAGGCTTAGTTTGAACTAGCTCTTGATAGCCTTTGATTGTGACTTAGGTCCTTGTAGCTTGGGTTGTATTGTTTGCAACTCAGTAGCTATTAGAGTTTCTAGGGACTCAAGAGTTGAAGAATCTTTCTTTTCAGATAGATTAGGAAGGGTACCAGGTTTGTAGTAAACAAATCTTTTGTAGTCTTCAGGTTCCTTGTTATTTTCTTCTTCACTATTTTCTACATATTCATCAATTCTAACATGTGCACTTTCTATGATTTTGTGAGTAGATAAATTCAAACATTTGTATGCTTTGCTTCCATAGGAGTATCCTAGAGATATGCCTTCATCACCTTCTACATCAAATTTCTCTTTCTTATATTCTTTCAGTATGTAACATTTACTGCCAAATACTTTCAAGTAACTTATATTAGGTTTGTAGCCATACCATTATTGATAAGGTGTCTTGTTTGAATCTTTCTTCAACTAAACTTTGTTGAAGGTATGAACTATAGTGTTGATAACTTCCTTCTAGTATTTGAGACCAACATTCTTTTCAATAATTAGGAGTCTTGCACAATCCATGATACATCTATTTTTTCTTTCTACTATAGCATTCTGCTACAATGTACTAGGGGTAGATACTTTCCTTTTGATTCCTCTTTGAATGAAGAAATTTTTGAATTCATGGGAGATGGATTCATGACCTCTTTTTGATCATAGGCATTTAAGCTTCTTTCTAGTTTCTTTTTCTACTCTTGCCAGATAATACTTAAATTTTTGAAAGGCTTCTAATTTTTCATTTAGATACATTATTATCATCATTCTAGAGTAGTCATCAAAAAAGAGGATGAAAAACTTTTCTCCACTATAACTTTCTATTCCAATAGGTCCACATAAGTATATATGAACAATTTTTGGGACTTCTTCTAACTGATAGTCTTTGCTCTTGAAGCTTGTCTTTCCCATCTTACCAATTGGGCAATTGTCACATAGACCAATGCCAGGCTTCTTCAAACTAGGGATACCTCTTACTCTTATGTTTTCTTATCTTAACTAGATTATCAAAGTTCAAATGACATAGCCTTTTGTACCATATCCAACTTTCCTCTTCTTGAGCAGTAAAGCATGGAAAATCACTAAGATCAAGATAAAATAGATTACCTTTTGTTTGCTTGCTAGATCTAACCAGATTTCCTTTTCCATCCAGTAGCTTGGCCTATCCATTCATGAATTCTACGATGAATCCATTATTATTTAGCTATGCCACACTCAGTATATTATGCTTTAGTCCTTCAACCCAATAGACATTGTCACATACAAGTTCTTTAGTCAACAAGATATATCCTTTTCCTTTTACGTTGCAAGGTTCATTGTTTCCAAATCTTACGCTACCTCCATCATAATATTCCATATGCTCAAATTTTTTTTTAGCACCAGTCATATGATGTAAGAAGCTACTATCAATAATCCATATATCATTTTTGCTAATATGAGAGGTAAGTGCCATCTTATCTCCTTCATCATCAAATTCATCTTTCACTACTATATATGCCAATTCATCTTCACTATTATTAGAATCTTTAGCTATGAAATAAGATTTATTGCTTTTGTCCTTGAAGTTCTTGTAGTTCTTGGAGTCATTCTTTCCTTTATGCTTATTTCTTTTCTTCTCATCCTTGCTTTCTTTGTTTGGACATCTAGCAATGATGTGACCAATTTCTTCACAAGAAAAATAGATCAGATGAACTTTAACCATGTACTTTTCTCTTCCTTTGGAATACTTCCTTGCAAGCAAGGCTTCAACAACTTCAAGATCACTATCTCAACTTTCTTCTAATGATCCATTTTCTTCACTTCCTGATTGACTAAATTTTGACTTTTTACCCTTTTCTTTGAGTGAATGCATTTCTTTAAATGTAGATTCAATATTATTTGAAGCAAGAACATGGCTATCATAATTATCTAATTCAAAAGTTGTTAATTTTCCAACTAGAGCATCCAACCCTATATTATTAGGTGGATCACATCTCATTTCTTGAGTAGCATATACTCTAATTGCATAAATAGGAAGCAAAGTTCTGAGCACTTTAATTACAACAATTTCCTCCTTGATGTCTCCTCTAGATGCTTTGATTGCACTTACACTTGCCTTGATTCTTTCCACATCTTTTTCAATGTTTTGATCTTCTCTCATTCTCATTTGATCAAATTTTCCTCTAAGGCTTTCTACTTTGGCCCTTCTTACATTATCATCTCCTCCATAGATATCTTTCAATTTATTCCATAGTTCAAAAGTAGTTTTTTAATCTTTTACCTCATCAAATTCAACATAATTGAGAGAAAATGCAATATCAATCATCATGATATTATGATTCTTCTTTTCAACAATGTCTTCAACTGATCATGTTCTAGTGGGAGTCTTATATTCTGCATCAAGATACTTGCAACCTGAATCACTAATGATAGCCAAATGTAATCTCATAAGTCCTTGCCATGCTGCAAAATTGTCTCTATTCAACTTGAGAATCTCTCTTTTGTAAGACATCCTAAACTTTAGCTTTGGTCCTTGAAACCTTATTTGCAAGCACCAAAAGCTCTGATACCAATTGTTGAAAATATAAGAGTATTAATTGAAAGGGGAGGGGTGAATCAATTACTAAAAAACCAAATCCTAGATCCCTTTTAATGTTAGTTCAAAATGCAAACAAATAATTGAATAGTATTAAAGCTCAGAAAACACATAGAATGTTGTAACTTAGCAATAACTAGATTAGCTCTACAAATGATTAACATATAAACCTTTAGAAGTTATCTATGATTACCATTACTTTAACTTAGTTGCAAACACATAAAGAAAATAGCATGAACACATTTGACACCAAGGTTTAATGTGGACACCCATTTCGGGAAAAACCACCAATAGAAACTAGTTACATTATTAGATCTAATCCTATTAAATGATTGAATTTGTTGGAATTTTCAAGTGGGAAGAATACTTCTGAGAGGGGGTGGGTGAATCAGAAGTAACTATATTTTAAGCTATAAAATTTTTAACTGAGATCAATCACATGCATGTAACACATCTATTTTACGTGAAAGTAGAGACATGTATGTAAATAGATAACACAAGATTTGATCACCCAAAAAGCCTCCAAAATGAGAAGGTAAAAGTGGGGTGGGGATGACACCCATAACTTATCACTGTAGCAGTATGTAACTAGTTAAGGTTACAAAGCTTTACCACCATCAATGATCTACCCTATGAGATGCCTACCCTATTAAAGGCTCTACACCCTATTAAAAGTGACCAATCTAAAGGATTTACAAAAATTCACTTGGAATGTCACCTTGTTAAAGGATTTAACACCTTGTTAAAGGTTCTACAAAATAGTTTTTAAACCAACCTAATCTTCATAGGATTTTCATTCTCCTAATACAATGGCTAGAAAGTATAGTAGAATGTGTTGACCTAATGACTTACAATCTTCAATTGTTGATTCTAGATCCTTGTTCTGTCCAATCTAATATGATCCTTCTTGATCTAATATAACTCTATATGAAGTGATGATGCTCTATTCTGAATAACACTATTCTGCAATTATACTCCTCCTCTAAGTCTCTACACCCCTTTCACTTCCTTAAAAAATTTGCTAGCATTCTCTCATGCATTCCATATAATCCACACATATCTAAATTGTGGTGATTTGACCTCCTTATAATTTTTTCAAGACTTAGGGTTAGGTGTGAATCTACAATTGAGATTCATTCATCTTTCCTATTTAATTCTTTCCATTTTCTTGATCGGTTACATGTTGATTACATACAAAATGTAATAGATTTGATCTTATCTTTTAAATCCTTTGAGATTCATCTTGAATTAGCTCAAAAATGGTTTACATCTGAGTTTTGTGAAGGCATAAACTATTATGCTTATTCTGCGTTACTCAACACTTACTGATTGTTGATGCTCAATACACATAGGAATTTTGTCTTGCTCAGTTTCTATAATAATTTGGTCTTGCTAGGCACCTATAATTTACTCAGCACATATACTAGCTTAGCATCAATTGTCACTCGACACGTGAAACTTGCTTGGCACTTGAATAACTCAAAATTTGTTGACTTTTTGGCTCAACACATATTGTAGCTTGACATCTATATTATACTCGGCATCAACTTAGAAATTTCTTAAGTATTTTAACACTCAATTTTCAAAACCAATTTGAGACCAAAAATATCCCCCTTTGACATGAGTGTCAAAAAAACTTAACTAAACATTATGAATCTGATCTTTTATGAGTATAATATACATCTTGTTCCACATATGTACAAAATTTTGTAGAAGACTATATACCTCAAAACTTGTAACTCCCCCTAAGTTGATGTGTCATTTCTATATCCAAAACTCCTTATGTTAAATTTATCTCATATTGATTATTCTGATACTCTTTATCTCTTCCTTTTCATTCCTTCCCTTGTCTACCCTATTTCTGTGTGCTCTTTTTTTACTCCCCCTTTTCCATATCTTAGCTTACAATTTTTGCAACCTTTTGGCTTTATGTCCTTATCTCTCTATTAGTTTTATCTTCTCCTCAAAGATCAAAATTTTATTATCTCCCCCAGTATTGTATCTCCCCCTTTGGGTATCTCTCTTAATTTATTATTATCTCCCCCTTTTTGACACTTATGGAAAAGGGTTCTATGCATTAATTGAATACTTAGCTAAAAATGATTTTTTTACCTCCATTATAATCTTTAGGGTAGCATCCCAATTCTCTAATGCAATTTCTAGTGCTTTAAGTTGAATCCCTATCTCTGTTCCAAGGTGTACTAGGCCTTCCAATGTAGAAAGATTGGGATCTTTCATCAAGAAATTCTCTAAATAGGCCAATTCTTTGTGCAAAACTTCCATGTGAGGGGTTATAATAGAATTCACTTGTATTAACTTGACCTTTATGATAGCCTCATCTATTGTCAGCACATCTAATTCCTTTTGAGTGTGAAGCATTTTAGGAAAATGCTTCTCACTCTGAGCTAGATCCTTGGGTAGGTACATGCTTGATACTTTTAGATTCCTCTCCAAGCTCATAATCCTCTAACTAGTCTCATGTGTGAAAATTGATGGATCACGTAGTTTGGAGTACAATGAGAATATGTTCTCAAGTACTACTTTTACCTTTTCAACCTTCTTTACTAGCTCCACCTAAGATAGTGCTATCTCACTTGACATGTGTTCATTCATCTTCATTTGAAATTTCTTTTTAGACCATTCTAGCAATTTTGCATTTGTGTCTAGGCCTTTATTATGGGCTTGGTTTCATCAGGTACTTGCAAGTTGAATGCATCTAAAAATATGTCTTAATTTCAATCAAAGCTTGCCTTTGTTTATAGTCATTTCTGAGTATCTCTTGTTTCTTCTTCTTCTCTAGTGCCTCTTTCACTTCATTACTCTAGTCTATGTTCATAGTTTTATTGTCATACTTTGGAATGACTATCTCCTCATCAAGAGCAGGGTCTCCATAGTAAAGTACCCATACAACCTTTGTAGAGCTTGATTTTGGAGTAGATATTTGAAGTGGTATTGCATCGGTGCTCAGCTACTATGTTGTTCCTGTGGGATTCCTTGTTGTAGGAAAATTGATCAGTGTTTGAATTGCCTCTTGTTCTTTCTCCTTAGGGATCTCTTTGTCTTCTTCAATTCTTCCTCAATCAATAATTATGATCTGAGGTGGTGCACCTTGTCCTTGTGCTATAATGACAGAGGTATCCTTCTATCCTATTTGCTCCTTTTTCTAGCTCCTTAATAGTTGAAGTCACTATGACTGCGGAATCAACCCTAGCTGATGAATCTTCTCCTACTTTCTCTTGTGGTTGTCCACTTGTAGTTATTGGAGTATGTGAAGGTAGTTCTTATGGATTAGCCTTCTCCTTTGTAATCTCATCTATGACTTTCTAAAGTTCCTCCACACTCACCAAGACTAGATTGGTACATAGTTGTGATTGTAAAGTAGTTTGGCGGAGGATCTTTTTAAGATCCTCTCTAGTCAATGGATTGATGTTCTGACTAGAGGTGTTAGAAACATCCTTTAAAATTACTATATCTATAGGTGTGGGTGTTACATGTGGAGGACTTGGTGGTGGCAGTTGTGTGTCTTGCACACTCTGTTCCTATTGCTGCTCCTCAACAATTGTCATATCAATATTTTGTCTTCCCTTCTCCACTACAACATCTTCTTTTTCCTTTTTCTCCTTCTTCTTCCTTATCATTTTCTCCTTCTTCCTCCTTATCATTTTCCTCTTCCTCTTCATCATTATTTCTTCCCTAAAAGGGATCTTCTTATCCTTTCTTTATAGTTGTGAGCCCATAGATTACTATCCACATTATAGTGGACTTCTTCAAAACATCTTCAATTTTATTTTGCAAAATGCTAAATGCTCTATACTTGGGTGCAAATTTTCTCCCATGATTTTTATTAGCCTTGCTTATTTGTCCTTTTGTGAGTTTAGGAATCACATGAGCCAATGTTGACTCTCTTATTTCCTTCTCCATATTTAGGCAATACTACCATTTATTCTCTACAATGGAATATAAATTCTTGGTCATAGTATTATCTAGCTCAAGTGGAGTATTCTCAAACTTTTCCATCATAGTGTAAACTAATTCTTGCACTATGTTTTTCTCCTTTCTACTCAATTCATTTAAATCAATACCTTTAAGTCTTGACAAGTATGCATTGTCCCTAATATTGTCACATGTATTCTCCAAATCAGATTTAGTGGTGTGACTTACCACTTTGAATTGTCCATTTTCCTTAGACTATGTCCTCTCCTCATCTAGTTTAGGAGGTGCCACATACTTTCTTCTTTTTTTCTTCTCGATTGGTCCTCCTTACTCTATGGCTTTCTTCTTTTCTTATTCCTTAGCCACCTTTGTTGTAGCCCTTATATCTGCCCTAGTGGTAGGTTTTTTTGGGCTAGGTTTAGCTTTCTTGTTGCCTTTAGCCTGAGCTGTAGGGTATTTTTGTGCTTTCCTCTTCTTAGGCTCTAGCTTAGGTGCTTCTTCTTAGGCTTTGTCTTAGGTTCTTCTTCTTAGCACCTTCTTGTTCTTCAACATCTTCACCCATGCCTTGGGTTAGTGCTAGTGGCTCTTGCCCCTATTCTTCTTCTTCTTTTGCTAAGCCTTCACCAAATTTAGCCTTGAGCTTCTTCACTAATTTTTCCTTTCTCTTTAGTGTTGAAGTAATTTGGGTAAAAGCACAGATTTGTGTCACCATTTGTGATACAAAAACCTATTTTGGTCAAATTTCATTTCTCTATCAAAACTCAATTTTTTTCAAAAATTAAAAATACCCTTTTATAGATCTCAGATTCAATATCATCATTATATAAATTTTTGAGTGTTTTGATTAGTTATAATATGTTATAATCTCAAAGTATTATAAGTCGATATTTCAACATTTCAGAAGATGCTCCCTTTAAAAAGGACAAAAAATTGTTAATCATGTCAAAAAAATTTAAAAATTATATTTATCTCTAGAGGAGAGAATCCTCTTCATGAATATGTAATTTTTTTTCAAGAAGGTATAGATTTGATAGGAAAGTTTTGACGGGAGGAAAAAATTGTTGGATTCTGATAAGGTCAAACTTTAGTACTTATAACAAAGAAAATATACATCAAAAATAATTATTTCTTTTTTTGTGCACTAGCTATACATGTCATCTATAAGATAGTTTCAAATCAAAATAAAAAAAGATGATTTGCATATACTTGTTTGACGGGAACTACACCCTATATTTTTTATAGTTAAAAAAGGGACTTCAAAAAAAATAAAAATGAATAAATTCTTACTCAAAAAAATAAAAAAAATTATAGGCATAAAGTTCATCCAATTCTACACATTTTATCAGGTTACATCATCTTCATATTTTAAACAGAAATACCATTTTTTTTGTCACTAATGTTGAACTGTCACATTCTGATATCATGTTTCTTTATAAAAGGTGACACAAGTTTTTGCTTTTACCCATTTTCAATTCCATATCCACTTTGGATCTTAAAAAATCATATGTGCCAAAGTGTTGGGCACTCTTACCTACTTCTTCTACAAGTAGTGTTGTTATTGTTGCAGATGGGCTCATCAATATTTATCTCATAACCAAGCGGCCTAATCCATCTTACCCTTGGTATGGCTGCTTGGATGTAGGTGTAATCAATATCAACAAGAAAAAAAATATCATTTGTATGTTGCTCCACAGGTGAGACTAGAATCCTAAGTGTTTTTTTCATTCATTTCTTGAAATCTTTAAAATAACTAGTCATGATAGTCTCAAAATTGGCTCCCATTTGTTCTATGTATTCATTCACCTGGAGTATGATAGACCTATCTATCTTCTAGCTTATCTTTTCATAAGAAGAGAATTCATTCTATATATAGAAGAATATACATATCAAAATTGCTCAAAATTTAAATTGAGCTCCCTTTTTTCTTCTTATAGCTTCCAAATTTTCCATTATCTATTGTAGTTGCAATTCAGCTAGACCATAAGTATGATCCTTTTTGACAAGTTTGTAACCAATGTCTATTACAATATAGGGAACACTATTAAGTCTACTAGATTGGTAAAATTTATGAGAAATGACTCTGACTTCAAATTCAACAAGACAATCCTTAATGTTTTCAATGGTCATGCCTCTGTTACTCCACATAGCTCTAGTATTATTTTCAATTGCTTCTTTTGAATCACTCGTTGGTGTTTTGGGTCATTCTAGGGTTGGATACCCAATCAACCTATGAATAATTCTTTTTGAGATTTTGATTGGTCCATCTTCTAACCACAAACTACCATCATGTATCCTACTTAACACAATTTTGATCCATTTAGTTTTAAACATGGTAGGATAATCTAGGGTATAGGTTAAGCCCTTCTTTTGAATGATTTGGAATTCTTCTTTCAAGACTCCATTCTCACAAAAATTTTCATATGCCTCTCTAGTTTCCATGTCTCCAATAGCACCAATCTTATAGTTATGGCACCTCCTAACATCTTGAACCATTACATCCTTAGGAGGAATTGTAGATAAGGATTCGATAGGGTCATTTTTGTATGAAACTTTAGAGATAGGTTAAAAGATAGGATGTTTTATTTTATTTGATACTAACTAGACTTCAAATGGCTCTTGATCCTAAGGTTTCCTAGAGCTAGAGGCCATTTGTGCAATCTAGGGTTACAACAAAAAGAAATTTTGAAACTACATAGCTTAGCACAAGTAAAGTACCTTGAATTTTCAAAATTGTGTTGAATCTATGTTGAAATCTTCTCAAATGCTTGATTCTCTGCTTTGAAATCCTTTCTACGCTTTTCTCATTCTTGCTTTTTTTTTGTGATGGTGAAAAATGATTCAAAATGCGATCATATACCCTTGTTTCATAGAATTTAATGCTTAGTGCATTTGCAAACACTTTTGAGCTGTCAATCTCCTTATACTGTGTATCATTCTTAGCTATGGCAATCCCTTTTCTTTTCTTTAAGGATTTCCTCAATTTTTTCATAGCTTCTTCTACACAATGTAGAATGAGATGTATCTCAATCTCTTGGTTCTCTATGATCTTCCCAAGTGGGTAGACATCCATTTCCAGATCTTTTCTCCAAGCTATAAGGCTTCTCCTTGTGAGAGCTAAGCTTTGATACCAATAGTTGGAATTCAAAAGTGGGAAGAATAATTCTGAGGGGGGGGGGGGGGGGGTGAATAAAAAACTAACTATATTTTAAGCTATAAAACCTTTAATTGAGATCAATCACATGCATGTAACACATATAATTTACATGAAAGTAAAGACATGCATGAAAATAAATAACACAAGATTTGATCACTCAGAAACCCTCCAAAATGAGAAGGTAAAACTGGGGTGGGGATAACACCCACAACTTATCACTATGGCAATATGTAACTGGTTAAGGTTACAAAGTTTGACCACCATCAATGATCATCCATGTGAGAGGCCTATCCTATTAAAGGCTCTACACCTTATTAAAAGTTACCTATCTAAAGGATTTACAAACATTCACTCGAAATGTCACCTTATCAAAGGATGTAATACTTTGTTAAAGGTTCTACAAAATAGTTGTTAAACCAACCTATCCTCAGAGGATTTTCATTCTCCAAATAAAATGATTAGAAGGTATAGTAAAATGTGTTGACGTGATGACTTATAATCTTTAATTGCTAATTCTAAATCCTTGTTCTAATTAATCTAATATGATCCTTCTTGATTTGATATAACTTTATTCGAAGTGTTGATGCTCTGTTCTGAACAACTTGATTCTGCAATGATGTTCCTCCTCTATGTCTTTGCACCCTCTTCACTTCCTTCAAAAATTTGTTAGCATTCTCTCATGCATTCCATACAATCCACACATATCTAAATTGTGGGGTTTCAACCTCCTTAAAAAGGTTTCAATAATTAGGGTTAGGTATGAATCTGCAATTTAGATTCATCCATCTTTCCCACTCAATTCTTTCCATTTTTGTGATTGGTTTCCTATTGATTACATAGGGAATGTAATAGATTCTATCTTATCTTCTAGATCCTTCAAGATTCATCTTGATTTTTCTACAAAATGGTTTACATCTAAGTTTTTTGAAGGCACAAACTCTTATGCTAATTCTTTGTTACTTGGAAATTACTAATTGTTGATGCTCGACACATGTAGGAATTCTATCTTGCTCAAATCCTATAGTAATTCAGTATTGCTTAGCATGTATACTTTACTTGGAACATAGATTGGCTCAACATTATTTGTCACTCAGCACTTGAAACTTGCTCGACACTTGAATAACTCAGCACCTATTGAATTTCTAGCTCATCACATATTGTATCTCAGCATCTACATTATACTCGGCATCAACTTAGAAATTTCTTAATTGTGTTGACACTCAATTGTCAAAACCAATCTAAGACCAACATGATTACCCTATTAGGAGTGGCCTAGTTAGGGGTCTTGAGAACAATTGAATGGAATTGTCACCTTGATAGAGGATTTGCAAATAGTTGTTAAGAAAACTCTATTAAGAGATTTAGATCACTGCTACAATGGTTAGAGTGTAACAATGAGATGACCTAATTTAACTGAAACCAATTTGCTAATTTTAGATCTCTATTCTATCTTGTACTTTATCCTTCCTACACAAATATGAATTTTACTACAACACAAGGATATTCTACTTATCCTTTAAATTTTTTACCTCTACTCATCAATAGATCTTCAATCACATTGTCGCAATTCACACATTCTCTTGTACACTTTCTCTTGCACACTTTATAATCACAACTTGATCTTATATCTTTCACTTTTTCAAGTCAGCTCAAATAAAACTTACAATAATCACTATTAATCACCTTCATTGGATGAAAATAATAGATAAATCAATTAAGATTAATACAACAAAATAAGAAAATCCTTTCTTAGCTAGCCCTGCTTGGTGCTATTGTTACATCTTTTGATTAAATCCTCTTTATCAATCAGATAAGTGATAGTACTTTAATTATATAAGTATTTTTCCTCTCAACAAATAACATGTTTGGCATTAGTGAAAAAAAAATATTGAAGCATGTTAGTCATACTTGCATGTTCTCAACAATCTCCCTTTACAATTTCCCTCTTTGGAATTGATGGCAAACCAACCAAATGGAAAACACCTTATTCAATGAAACTGACTAGGTTAAAATAGTAAGACCAACAAAATACCAAAATAAAAAATTATTTGCATTGAAATCTCTCCCTCTATTAGAAACTTCCATCTTTTGAATAGGTTACAAAACTCTTGTCTATTATCCTTATAACTTCTTCTGAGTTTCTTACAATCTCTCCCTCTTAAAAGGTAGATGTTAGTATTTCTCCCTCTTTGTTCTCCTGATCAATAACTATCTCCTTCAAAAAATTTCTCCCTCTAAGATCAATCACTTTCTCCAATTATCTTTTGATATCTACTCTCGATCAATCTATCTCTTAGCAATTATATTGGCTTGATCAGGAATTATCTCCCTCTTTGACAACTATGCCGAAGACTTGTGCCAAAAACTTGTCATCTTAACCTGCAAATATAGACTTTTTTAGTTTATTTAGTTTTCTCCCTCCATCACCTTCCTTGTGACTAATTTGAAGTTTTAGCTTTTTTATTACTTTAGGCAACTCCTAAATTAAGATCCTTTGCATCAATGTGTAACATATGAACATCAACTTGTTTGATGTAGGGAACTCATATTGTTAGTTAGATAGCCTTTAATAGGGGTATTGCCCCTAATTTACCTCTAAGATACTCATGATCATCCTTAGGTAATACTTTTGTGAAAATATTAGCAATTTTCTCTTTTTGTGTTGACATATTCCATCTTCTTTGAACTAATTCTCTCAAGTAATGATACTTGATTGCAATATGCTTAGTCTTTGTGTACATCACTAGATTATTTGATACATTGATAGCACTTGTATTATCATAATAAAGTGTCCCTATTTCTATGATCTCTTCTTTCATTTTGTTGAGTAGATGTCTGATCCATACAATGTTTGTATAATTTATAGCAGCAACAACAAATTCATCTTCAATAGTAGATTGTGAAGTGTAGTTTTGTATCTTGCTAGTCCAAGTAACCAGCTTATTGCCTAAGAAAAATTCTCCTCGACTGGTGCTCTTTCTATCATCAATGTATCTAGCCCAATCAGCATCAGTGTAGGCTCTTAATTCAAATTCTACATTCTTCTTATAGTATAGGTCAAACTCTTCTATTCCTTTCAGATATCTCATTATTCTCTTTATAGCCATCAAGTGATTTTCCCTAGGATTAGCAAAGAATTTTGAAACTATCTCTACAAATAATGCAATATCCAATCATAGATCTGTACAATGTTTGATTTACCTTAGCTGAATCACTATTCTTTAACAAATTGTGTCATGTCATCATAGGTGTACTTACTAGTTTAGGATCCTCCAATCCAAAAGTTTTCAATATTTCCTTGACATATTTTGACTAAGTGATGTATATAGCATATTTCATTTGATATACTTGCAAACCCACAAAAAAATTGATCTCTCCAAACACAGACATTTCAAATTCTTGCTTTGTTTGATTTGCAAAATCTTTAGATAAAGTATTGATGCAGGAGCATCCATAGGTATAAGGGCAATCCTGTGTCACCCAAAAAAATTTACTTAGACTTAGTTTCTATTTCATGTGTTTTCATTTTTGGATACCCATTTGGGTCAAATAAAGGTTCCAACTCTCACAGTTCAACTATCAGTGTGCTACAAAATCCTAAAAAAATAGGAGCATGCAATTTGGCCATCATTTTGGTGACCTAGAAGGTGTTAATTGGTCATATGAATGTAATTGTGATTTAGAGCATTCCAGAAAAAGAATCAGGTCAAAAGGCCCCACGATTTGAAAGTTATTGCAGTTTTTCGAGTTTTGGAGACCTCCTAAGAATGCTTCAAAGTCAAGTTAGGGGCTTTAAATGACCTTGAAAAGGGCCAAAAAAATGGGTTACAAGTGAAGCTTGTCCATAGGGCTATAGAGTGCTTCAAGAGCTTTCAAAAAATGTAAACGGTTTGTCAATCGGAGCTACGGTTCAAAAGTTATGCCTCCTAAAAGTTCGGTTACCATTTTTGGATTCTTCTAGATTTGCACCGACTTCTAACACAACTTTTGGAACCTTCTATTTGGTCGGTGGATGCCTACTAGCACTTTCTGGAATGTACTCCTAGTCCTTAACCCTTTGGGGTCTATTTAAGGAGATTTTTGGCATTGTAAAAGGTAGTTCGGACTGGAGTTTGAGAGGAGGTTTGAAAAGGAGAAATTATCTCCAGATTTATGCTATTGTAAGCCCTTAGGGCATGTTTTGAAGTTTATTTTCTCTGTACTATTTGTACTAGCTTATTTTCTCAGTTATTATAATTTCCCCTTTTCTGTTGTGTCCATTCTATTCTTGGGGTTGTATAATTCTGTTCTTGGGTTGTGTCCCCATCAAGTGGTATCAGAGCGGGTTTTCCTGAGTGTGTAGACAGAGCATCAACTGTGAGGCAGTTTGCATAAGGATTGTGTGGTTGTGGGTTTGAGTTAGAAGATGCCTCCACGAGGAGAGCATGGCGAAAGGGCCAGAGCTATTAATCCTGAGGAGGTTAGAGCCCTCCAAAGTCAAGTATAAGCATTGCAAGAGGAGCTTCGTAGAGGAGAAAATGTTGCCGCTGGTGATGATAGTGAGGATGACAATGAAGAAGAAGTTATGGGACTAGAAGGGGAATTTGATAGGGAAGTTCTGAATCATGCAGAAGAAAGGATTTTTAGGGCCATTACTAAGTTTGGGAAAAGACCCACAATTGAAGTGGGTGTATTTTCAGGAAATCTAAAACCAGATGAGTTGATCGATTGGATCAATGAATTGGAAGAATACTTTGAGTATGAGGATATCAGGGACCCAAATAAGGTTAAGTTTGCAAAGGCCAAAATGAAAGGCCATGCCAAAATATGGTGGCAAGAGGTTCAATTGGAAAGAAATAGAAGAGGAAAGGAGACGATCACAAGATGGGATCGCATGGTGGACAAATTGAAGAAGCAATTCATTCCTATGGACTATGAGCTTGATTTGTTTAAGAAGATTCATGGGTTAAAGCAAGCAGGAAGATCCATCCAAGAATATATAGAGGAATTTTACCGACTCTTGATTAGAGAGGGACATGCAAAAGCAAATAAGGAGAAGGTTTCTCGTTATATCAGTGGGTTGCGACCTAGCATCCAGGAGGAATTAAGTCTGGTAAGAATCACCAGCATTGAAGAGGCATACCATTTTTCCCTATGAGTTGAAGAGAAGCTGAATAAAAGGTTTGAAGGAAGACAAAGAGGGCGCAGCCAAGGAGGAAGGGGAAGCGGTAGATCATTTGGAGGCCGCAATGAAACCCAAAAGAAAAATGAAGATGTGGGTACTAGCAGGAACTAGAGGAATGAGGGTTTCAACTGCTCCCATGATCAAGACTTTGAAAATCAGAGAGGAAGAGGCAGAGGACATGGACAAGGAAGAGGAGGCTTTTGTGGTACCTATTTCCATTGCAATGAAGAAGGTCATCATGCCTTGGAATGCCCTCAATGACAAGGAAGGACGGATAGGAGAGCTGAGGGCCAAGATAGGGTTGCTCATGTGGATGAGGATGCACAATCATCACATTCAGAGGATGCAAAAAGAGGAGAGACCTTGGTAAATGAAAGAGTCATACTAAGTGGTGATATTGAACCAGGACAACGGAGGAGTTTGTTCTATACCAGATGCAAGTGTGAGGATAAATATTGTGACATGATTATTGATGGTGGTAGCACTAATAACTTGGTATCAGAAGAGATGGTCTCTAAGTTGAAGCTTAAGAGGGAGAAACATCCCCAACCCTATCAGATTGCTTGGGTAAAAGATGATCATAAGGTCCTGGTAAGTGAACAATGTTTAGTAAAATTCAAAATTGGGAGTTACCATGATGAAGTTCTTTGTGATGTTATTTCGATGGATGTTTGCCATCTATTGTTGGGTAGACCATGGTAGTTTGATAGACATGTAGTACATGATGGACATGCAAACACATACTCTCTGACAAAGGATGGAATTCACCACAAATTGAAGCCCATGAAAAAGGAAGGTGAAAAGGTATGTAGCAGTGCTAGGATTTTTCTTGTTGATGAAAGGAAGCTTTTAGATGGCATGAAACATTAGCATATGTGCTATGCTTTGATTCCTTGGAAAGATAAAAAAGGTAGTAGTGAAATGCCACTTGAAGTTTTAGATTTACTAGGGGAGTTTGGAGATATTATCTCTGATAATGTTCCAGATGGATTGCCACTAGTAAGGCAAATCAGTAATCAGATATATCTGATTCCAGGAGCTAGTTTTCCTAACAAGGTTGCTCATAGGATGACTCCTACTGAAACAGAGGAGCTAAATAGATAGGTTCAGGAGCTATTGAGGAAGGGCTTCATTCGAGAGAGCCTAAGTCCATGTGTAGTACTTGCAGTACTCGCACCAAAGAAGGATGGAGAGTGGAGGATGTGTACAAATTCTCGAGCCATAAATAGGATAACCATCAAGTACCAGTTTCCTTTGCCAAGGATGGATGATCTTATGGACTGCTTGAGTGGAGCTCAGTACTTCACAAAGATAGATCTGAAGAGTGGTTATCATTAGATATGGATTCGAGAAGGAGATGAGTGGAAAACAGCCTAGGAGGGTCTTTATGAGTGGTTAGTCATGCCCTTTGGATTGATGAATGCCCCAAGCACCTTCATGCGGCTCATGAATGAGGTACTTAAGAAGTTCTTGGGAAAATTTGTTATTGTCTATTTGGATGATATTTTAATTTTCAGCAAGACTTTGGAAGAACATTTACTGCATATTTGCAGTGTCCTTGAAAGGCTAAGGGAAGAGAAATTGTTAATTAATCTGAAGAAGTGTAACTTTACAAAAAGGGAGTTAGTCTATTTGGGGTTTGTTATATCACCTGAAGGTCTCAAAATGGATCCAGAGAAGGTAAAAGCCATCTTGGAATGGCCTACTCCAAGGTCTGTTACTGAGTTAAGATCATTTCATGGTCTGGTTAGTTTTTACAGGAAGTTTATTAAGAATTTCAGTGGCATATGTGCACCCCTAACTGATACAATAAGACGGGATAGAAAAGAGTTCAAATGGATTGCAGCAGCTGCGAGAAGTTTTGAATTGCTAAAGAAGAAGGTGACAGAACAACCTGTGTTGGCACTTCCAGATTTTAGAAAGGTTTTCCAGGTGGATTGTGATGCCAGTGGCAATGCTATTGGGGCTGTATTAAACCAAGAAAGTAAGCCTATTGCATATTTTAGTGAAAAATTGAATGATGCAAAGAAGAAGTATTATGTTTATGATCAAGAGTTCTATGCAATAGTTCAGGCCTTAAAGAAATGGAGGCATTATTTATTTCCAAAGTAATTTGTTTTGTATACTGATCGTCAGACATTACAGTACCTAAATAGCCAAGGTAAATTGAATCAGAGGCATATGAAGTGGGTAGAGTTCTTGCAGAGTTATACATTTGTGTTGAACCATAGAAGTGAAAAATCTAATAGGGTTGCAGATGCACTAAGTAGGAGATAGTTTTTGCTTAGAGTAATGCAGGTTGAAGTAGTTGGGTTTGATGAACTCAAGAATTTATTCCCCGAGGATCCTAATTTTGTAGAAGCATGAAAAGCTTGTAAAGAACCTATTGCTGTAGATAGAACCAAGTGGTTAGACTATTTGATTTAGGATGGCATGTTGTTCAAAGGTAGTCAATTGTGCATTCCAAGGAGTTCCATGAGGGAAATTTTGATTAAGGAGGAACATAGTGGAGGGATGGCAGGACATTTTGGTCGAGATAAGACCATTGCCATTCTTAGAGAACATTATTTTTGGCCTCAAATTTCACAGGATGTGAAGAAGTTTTTATAGAGTTGCCAGGTTTGTCAAGTTGCCAAGGGGTTTAGTCACAAGACTAGCCTATATCAGGCATTGCCTGTTCCATCAAGGCCATGGGAGGACATAAGTATGGATTTTGTTCTTGGATTGCCAAGGACACAAAGGGGTAATGACTCAGTATTTGTGGTGGTTGATAGGTTCTCCAAAATGGCACATTTCATTCCATGCCACAAAACTCATGATGTTGTCCATATTGCAGACTTGTTTTTCAAAGAGGTGGTAAGACTACATGGTCTTCCAAGGAGTATAGTTTCTGACAGAGATACTAAATTTGTGGGGTATTTTTAGAGGACATTGTGGAAGAAGTTGAGAATAGACCTAAAATTCAGTTCCACGCATCACCCACAGACTAACAGCCAAATAGAAGTGGTAAACAGAAGTCTGGGCAATTTGCTGAGGTGTTTAGTTGGGGATAAGCCCAAGGGATGGGATTTGATTCTACAACAGGTAGAGTTTGCTTATAATAACTCTATAAATAGGAGTACTGGAAAATCACCATTCCAAATTGTATATGGGAATAGCCCAAGGACTGCACTAGAATTGAGGAAGATAGAGCAAGGGGAGAGGACAAGTGCTAAAGCTAAGGAATTTGCTAAACATATCAAGCATCTACATGAGGAGGTTCAGGCACACATTACCAAGATGAATCAAGAGTATAAAGCTAGGGCTTATCAAAGGAGAAGACATAAGGAATTCCAAGTAAAAGATCTAGTCATGGTGCACTTACGAAAAGAAATATTTCTAGTCGGTACTTACAACAAGCTGAAAATGAAGAAATTTGGCCCCTGCAAAATTCTGAAGAAACATGACTCAGGAAATGCATATGAGGTAGAGCTGCCAAATGGTATTCACATTTCTCCCATTTTCAACATTGCAAATTTAACAGAGTATCATGATGATGGTGTAGATGAGGAGCTGGTGTTAGAGCCATGTTCAATTCATGTTTCTAAGAAGGAGGAGATAGAAGACATTCTAGATCATCGTGTGGGTAGGAGAACTAGAAACATGCAGTATGAAGAGTATTTGGTCAAATGGAAAGGATGACTAATTGAGGACTCAACTTGGATTTCAGTAGTTGAGGTTTCCCATTTGAGATTTCCTCTACCATTCATAAAGTGACAGGGTCACTTTACAATCTACCCTGGGTGTCTAATGCAGGAGCATCCAGAGGTATAAGGGCAATCCTGTGCCACCCAAAAAAATGTACTTAGACTTAGTTTTTGTTTCATGTGTTTTCATTTTTGGATACCCATTTGGGTCAAATAAAGGTTCCAACTCTCACAGTTCAACTATCAGTGTACTAGAAAATACTGAAAAAATAGGAGCATGCTATTTGGCCATCATTTTGGTGACCTAGAAGGTGTGAATTGGTCAGATGAATGTAATTGTGATTTAGAGCATTCCAGAAAAGGAATCAGGTCAAAAGTCCCCACGGTTTGAAAGTTATTGCAATTTTTTGAGTTTTGGAGACCTCCTAAGAATGCTTCAAAGTCAAGTTAGGGGCATTAAATGACCTTGAAAAGGGCCAAAAAAATGGGAGACAAGAAAAGCTTGTCCATATGGCTATAGAGCACTTCAAGAGCTTTCCAAAAATGTAAACGGTTCATCAATCAGAGCTATGGTTCAAAAGTTATGCCTCCCGAAAGTTTGGTTACCATTTATGGATTCTTCTAGATTTGCACCGACTTCTAATGCAACTTTTGGAACCTTCTATTTGGTCAGTGGATGCCGACTACCACTTTCTAGAATGTACTCCTAGTCGTTAACCCTCCGGGGTCTATTTAAGGAGATTTTTGGCATTGTAAAAGGCAGTTCGGAGTGGAGTTTGAGAGGAGGTACTGAAAGGAGAAATTATCTCTAGATTTATGCTATTGTAAGCCCTTAGGGCATGTTTTGAAGTTTATTTTCTCTGTACTATTTGTACTAGCTTATTTTCTCAGTTAATATAATTTTACCTTTTCTGTTGTGTCCATTCTGTTCTTGGGTTGTGTCCCCATCAAGTATCTTGACCTCCAAATATGATATCATTAACAAACATTTTAGATAACAAAACATCTTTTCCTTTCTCTATCTTCATTTAGAGATTGTTGTTATCATTAGTCCTTTCAAATCCAATCTTCACAAGATAATTATGAAGTCTCTCATACCATGCTCTTGGTGCTTGTTTCAAACCATGTAGATCTTTGTGTAGTCTACATACCATGTTCTTGTTGTTAACATCATCAAAAACTTTTGGCTATTCTATTTAAACTTATTCCTCTAATATGCCATTCAAAAATATAGATCTAACATCCATTTGATAAACATTGAAACGTTTGTATGCAGAATAAGCAAGTAAAGTTCTTACTCCTTCTAACATAGCAACAAGGGAAAATGTCTCTCCATAATCAATTCCTTGCTCTTGTGCATATCCCTTGCAAACTAATCTTTTTCTATTCCTTTTGACTTCACCATTTTCATCTATTTTGTTTCTAAATACCCACTGAATGCCAATCACATTTTTATCTTCTGGTTTAGGAACTTGAGTCCATGTTTTTTTTTTTCTCAATTTGTTAAATTTCTTCTTCCATGGCTTTACTCTAGTCTACATCTTCCAATGCATCTCTTAGTGATTTAGGTTCATTCATGCTCAACAAGCATGTATCATTTTCCAATCCATTTCTTGTCAATTGTCTAGCATCTTTATCTCCAATGATTTTTGTAGCAGGATGATGCCTCTTCATATATTTGGGCAATATTGGTTTAGATCTAGTTTCCTTATTTTGTCTTTTAACTTCAGAGTCACTATGTAAATCTTTTTCAAGTAATTCAATGTCTCTTTCATGTATACTAATCTCAAAATCAGAATGTGCTTCAACTTCATTCTATAACTCTACATTTGAATGTAGTTTAGTTAATAAATGCAACTTGGCATTCATGAGATGTGACTCATTAGTCATTGAAACTTGCCGTTGATTTGTAGCTAGATACGCAACATCTTCTTTAGTAGGCATACCTTCATAAAAGTATACAAATGATTTGTATTCTTCTCGTTCTTTCATAGGTTCAGCCTCATGTACTTCTATATATTCATCAAAGTTCACATTTTCACTTTCCACAACTGTGTTAGTGTTAGCATTTAAATACTTATAAACTCTACTTCTTCTAGAGTATCCTAGGAATATACCTTCATCACTTTTTACATCTAGTTTACCTTTTCTAAAGTCTTTAAGAATGTAACACTTACTTCGATATACCTCAAAATATTTTACATTAGGTGAGTGTCCATGCCATAGTTCAAAAGGTGTTGAACGAGTACCTTTCTTGACTTATACACAATTTAAGGTATAGAAATTTGTAGTTACAACTTCTCTCTAGTATTTCAAAGTAACATTCTTCTCCATCGTGAGTGTTCTAGCATAGTCCATTATAGATTTGTTCCTTCTTTTAGCTATTCCATTTTGTGGAGGGGTTCTATGTGTAGATGTTTGTCTTTTAATTCCTCTGTCATTATAGAATGTCTCAAACTCATTTAATGTGAATTCCCCTCCTCTATTAGATCTCAAACACTTCAGACTTTTTCCTTTTTCCTTTTCAACTCTTGCTAAGTACCACTTAAACATTAGTAAAGCAACATATTTATGTTTCAGAAACATAATTGTCATCATTCTAGAATAATCGTCAACAAGCAACATAATGTATTTATCTCCTTTGTAGCTTTGTACATGAATTGGACCACACAATTCAATATGAGAAATCTCTAGTATTACTCTAATAGAGCTATAAATTTTACTCTTAAGATTTGAGTTTGTCATTTTTCCTAACTCACATTGTTTGTACATTACATTATCATGCTTCTTCAACTTAGGAAAACCTCTAACTTTTATCATGTTACTGATACTAACTAGATTATCAAAATTGACATGACATAACCTTTTGTGACATAGCCACACATCATGAAATTTTACAAGACAAGTAGCATCCTCTATATCAGGATAGAATAGATTACTCCTAGAGTTATCACCCTTTTCTAATAAATTTCCCATTAGTATCATATATCTTAGAAATCTTGTTTTCAAACTCAATCTTACATCCTGAATTATATAGTTGTGACACACTCAAAAGATTATAGTTAAGTCCTTCAACATAGTAAGCATTGTCATATAAAATCTTATTTGTGATCTTTTTAGAATGTTTTCCTTTTATCAAACATGGTGCATCATTACCAAATCTTACATTATTTCCATCATAACAATTCAAGGAAAGGAACTTAATTTTGTCTCTAGTCATATGATGTGAAAACCCACTATCAATGATCCATCTATCATTCTTGATCACGCAAGTCACAATTGTAGTTCCCTCATCTTCATCAGATTCATCCTTACACCACTTCATCATCATGTTCATCAAAATCATCCTTTATTTCCTCTTCTGAAATGTAGCATGACTTTTTTCCTCTGTCTCAATAGTCCTTGTTGTCTTCATCTCTTCTACTCTTGTATTTATCACCACCTCTGTAATTCTTCTTCTCTGGACATCTAGTAGCAATATGACTAACCATATTGCAATTAAAACAAATGATAGGTAATTTACCTTTGAACTTACCTTTACCTTCATGGAATCTTCTTGCCAGTAGTGCTTCAAGTTGTTCTACATCCTCCTCATCTATATCATTGTAACTAGACACATACTTCTTCTTTTTCTTTTCATTAGGTTCCTTTAATGATACCATAGATTTGAAATGAGATTAAATACTTTCATATTTGTAATTATCAAAGTTAGATAACTCAAAAGTATCGAGTCTACCTACCAGACCTTCAAGTAATAGTTTATTCCCTAGTATGCATCTTAGTTCTTGCATTGCAGAAACACTAATAACATATATAGGTAACAATATCCTTAAAACTTTTCTTAGTATAGTATGATTACCTATATTACTATTAGCTCCTATTATTGTATTGACAACTTATTTTATCCTTTCAACATATTGTACAATATTTTCACCTTCTTCCATTCTCATATCATCAAACTTACCTTTGAGACTTTTAGCATTGGCTCTTAAAAAATTTGTATCCCATCCATAGATAGTGGGTAGGGTATCCCACATTTTCTTTGCATTTTCAAGACTTTTGATATCATCAAATTCAGCATAGCTTTAAAGGGTAGAGGCAATCTCTAGCATTGCCTAGTTATGTTCTTTTTACTTTTTCATATCATCAACAATTGGGGCTCCAGTAGGATCAACATGCCCAATAGAAATGGTAGATTGTGCATGATCTCCAAGTACCCCAAGATGTAGCTTCATCAAAATTTGTTTGTCATGTAGGAAATTTATCCCTATTAAGCTTAGGTACTTCTCTATTTGACATCTTGATCTTTGTGCTTCTAGTACCTTTAAACTAGTCCTCTGATAACAATTGTTGGAATACTTTAGAATAAGTGATACATGGAGAGGGGGGGTGAATCAATTATCCAAGGTCCAGATGTATAAATAAAACTATTCACAAGTAAGTGAACCCATAAAATATTTACCTTCGTGCATGCATCCATAAGATTATGCAATCACTTGAAAACTTGTAAGTTATTATGAAATCAACTTGCAAAAATGTAAATATGAAACATAACAGATTCATCAACACACTTGACACAATTATTTATGTGGAAACCCAATTTGGGAAAACTAGGTCAGTAACATGCTACCCCTTTTCACTCTTTTGAAGTGATGCCTTGTGAAAGGCCAACCCTATTAAATGTTACAATACACATTGTTAAATGTGACCTTATTAAAGGATTTCAATCACCTTGTTAGGAGTGAGCCTTGTTAAACAACTTTAGACCATTCACTTGGAATGTCACCCAATTAAAGGATTTATAAATGACTATTAGGTTAACCTTAATCCAAAGGATTTACCCTAGATTGAAACACCTATTAGAGAGTAATAGTAAGGCTTTGATCTTATAAAAACTTACAACTTCATTTGTAGATTGCAAATGACTATTCATTCCTCCATTATAGTTGGAAATTATACATTGCAACTCTAATAGAATGTTCACCCTTCAAGCATTCATATCCTTAAGCCTTCTTGCTTAACAAATTCCATTGCAAACTCTTCTCTAGGTCACTTGATGAAGCAAAACCCTTGACTCCTCTTTCTTAGGTTCTAGCACATGACAACCTTGCTCATGACTAGCCATTCTTATAAATAGGAAATTAAGATCTTTTGGTGCTCATTCTCCATCATCAAATTTAGGGTTTTAATGGATTAGGTAGGATAAAATGAATCTACCCCACATTCCATATCTCTTCTAGAAACTTTTCCTAGAATCCTCTTTGAATTCACCTAAAATGGTTTACCTTGAATTCTGTGCCTCCAACTCATCAATCTTATCTTCCACCTAGTTCACATAATCGAAGAAAACAAACTTGTCAGCTCAGATCCATCAAATTCATGATCATTTAAATAATGTAGAAACTCAACATTATCTTTCTTTTGATGCTTGACACATACTACATTGTTTGGCATGCTCTAAAACATCACTCAGCATGAACTCAATTTTACAGATGCTTGGCATCAACTATTCTACTCGGCATACACTAGAATGAACTTTTACTTAGCTCCAACTAATTTTTTGCTCTATTTACACTAATTTTTCTCAGTACCTACTATCCATTCGGTCAAGCTTGGCAGAGAAACTTGGTGTAACTTGTTCTTCTAAACTTTCTTAGTGTAACTAGCCTTTGTAACCTTAAGCATATTATCAATACATCATGTTATCATTGTCTTAATTGATTCTTGTACTTCTTTATATTAGCATAACTCAAATTTTCCTCTAGGTTCTATTGTTACATCTGTTGATAATCCTCTTCATCAATTAGATAAGTTATAGTACTTAAATCATATAAGTAGTTATCTTGCTAGAAAATAGTAGGTTTGACATCAATGGAAAAATAATGATTGAAGCATATTAGTCATACTTGTATGTTCTCAAAAATCTCCCTTTACAATCTCTCTCTTTGATTAGCTTCTTCAATCTATTCTCAATAGTAGTGTCAACCAAGATCTTCAATATTTACTGAGCTCTCTAGTGTTCACCAAGTCATCAGTGCTAACTGAGTTCATGCTACTCCCAAGTGATCATTATGGACCGTGTATTGGAGTCAACTAAGTGTTGGAGCTTTTTGAGTTGATAGTTTTGCTGAGTGTCTAAATATCACCAAAGTGGTCTTTAGAAGCCAAGTTTTAGTAGTGAGCTGACCTAGTGAAATTATTAAATTTGGTATTGTAGTTGACTCTAGAAGGTAATTATTTAGATTGGTATATATGTAATATATCTTGTGTAATCCAAATGAGAATTTGTAAGAAGTAAGAAGCAATATGAGTGCAAATTAGAAGAAGGCTACAAGCAATATAAGGAAAAGTGTAGTCTTCTCTATTACAATAAAGTGACCAATTTGCATCAAAGGAATCTTATTTTAAGAAAACTAAGTTGTAGATCAGAGATCTACTACTGCTTCATCCTAATAGGTGCATCATTTAAATCCTCTAACAAGGTGGACTTAAAAATCCTATATAGAATCTCCTAACCAAGTGCATACTTAATTGTATTGCATAAATCCTTTCACAAGGTGTGAATAATAGTCCTTATTTCTCCTAATAGGGAAGATCGCCAAAAGTGATTAATTGTAAGCTTTAATAGGATAACATTATATAGTAGTACTAAATCTTTTAGGTATCATCCACACCCTAGTTTTACTTTCTATTTGAAAAGTTTCTAGGTTACCATTTATTGTGTCAAGTGTTATGAATGTTTAATTTCTTTTAGTCTTTCATGCATGAAATTAGATTAGATTATATTGTGAAGGTTTACTTGGTGAATTAAAGTATAAGTTTTATTGGTTCTTGATTCACCTGGCCTCTTAGTCACCTAGTCTATACTACATTTTCAATAATTGGTATTAGAGGATTTGGTTCTCACATCATAACTTTAGTAGCTTGAGAAACGATCAAAGGCAATGGAAGTGTACAAAATAGAGAAAGCTATTGAAAATGAAAAGTTAGATCTATAATTGACCATTGATCAATTCAATAAAATGAAAGAGCAACTCTCTCAATCCTTGCACAAAAGAAAAGAACTATTAGTACAAATGAATGACAATCTTTATATAGAAGAGAGAATTGAAGACATTTTCCAAGATAGAGGTTCAAATGAAGCTAAAGGATCAATCAAAGATCAACTTGAGAAGAATGTCACTCTACATTATGAATTCATAAAAAAGAAAAGGGAGCAAAAAATTCAATCAATAAGAATGTGTGAAAATATGGATCAAAAGAACATGTTAGAAATAGAGAAAAGATTGCGAACTAAAAGGATAGAAGAATAGGACATTGAAATTCAACACCTATCCCTTTAGCAAGTAGATTTGGTAAATCAATTCAATGATACAATTCAAGAACTTATCAACTTGAGGACAAAGAATGAAATATTACATAATGATCTCAGCATGGAAAGGAATACCAACGAAAGGATATTAAAATCTGAAGAAATTGTGAATCAATTGAATGTGAAAACTATATTAAGACACAAAAGCAAAGCAAGATTGGGCTATACAAATTAAGGTGAATCATCTAACCAAGCAACTTAGAAGAACAAAAGAACTACACATAATTATTGTGGAAAGATAGGACATACATCAAAAAAATGTTCAAGCAATAGTTAATCAAAATTTAGTAGTAAGTGTTATAATTGTAAAAAACATGGACACAGAGCTAGTGAATGCATAGAGAAAATCAAGTTCAAAGTAAAGTGTTTCAATTGCAACAAACAAGGGAACAAATCTCTAGAATGAAAGACCAAGAAAAGCAACCTAGTAGAACAAATAGTCAAAGATATCTTTGGTGAGATTATAACAAATGGTGCATTGGAGAAAATTGCATAAAATGTCACATGAGGAAGAGAGACCCTACAAAGAGATATTTTGTATGCACAAAACTTGGACATCTTTCCAAGAAATCTATAAAAGAAGGTAGATTTGAAGATGAATTAAAGGAAAAGGCTGACAATATCAAAAGTCAAATGAGCCAATAATGGATAAGGAAATCTCTTGAGAATAAAATTTAGCATCCTAAAAATGTTGATACCCAAGTCAATGAGTTGGGTGACTAAACCATTTCAAACTAGCTATTCATGGAGATCACTAGAACTATGATTCAAAAGGAGACATCTCATATCAGTTCGAGTCAGCAAGAAAGAAGAACTAGATCAACATTTTAGATGCAATGAGATCATCAAGTTAAGATGAAAATTGAAGTAATGCCCTAGATCTTACCAAGCTAGGTTGGGTTGTAAGTCCTTATCAAGCTAGGTCAATTTTTAAGACCTTGCTAAAAAAGGTCAAATTGCATGACCTAACTAAGATTCGATGCAGATGGCAAGTTGTAGACTCAACTAAGTTGGAGACTATATCAAGTTGAAGATTTAACTGAGTTGAAGACTTTACTGACTTGAAGACTTTACTGAGTTTGAAGGAATTTGTGAAGCTTGATAAGATATCACTGAGTTGTTTGAAGTATGATGCATTAATGATGCCTTAAAGGTATAATTTGGTTAAATGGAGAAATTGAAGGTTTTTGTTTTCACTGTGATTTTTAGATAAAATTGTGTATAGCATCCTTAATCCCCAATCAATTTTGAGAAGATCTATCAAGTTTTATCCTTGAATAACCAAGCAAAATGGCATCTTCCTCTAGTAGCAAAGTGAAGAAATGTTTAGAAATGTTGGTCTGAGGTGTTGAACAAGAAGCCCCATCATTCAAGTTGTGTCTAACAATTGCCAAATAACTTGATCTAATTGGAGAACAATATCAAATCCCTCCAAAGGTACTCCTAATTCATTACATTTGGTCATTTTATCATTTTTTACTTTAGGAATTAGGAACACTAGAAGTTAAACCAAGCATATGAAGCACTGTGTGTGGATGGAAGTTTGAAACCCAAGCACAAGCATTTGGAAACAAAGTATCTAACCCAAATATTCCATATGTTGAGAGATTTTCAAATCAAATGTAATAGATTCATCTTGAGCCACATCCATGACATGCAATTTTCACTTGATCAACCCATCCAAATCATGAAGATAATGATACATAGAGTTACAGGGTTGTCAATGCTGAGCAAAGAAAAGACAACAAAAACCCTAGGTTAGCTTCAACTAGCAAAGAAGAATTTTGTAGAGGAATAAAGTTAAATGGTGTAACAAAAATAGAAAATGAGTTCAGGATATATGTGATTGCTCATAAAATCTATAGTTCGAGTAGACTAAACAATATTATGTGTGAAGTTGTAGACTTGACATACAAAGTAGTCAAGAATAATCTATCATTTGACCTTACTGAGTTGTAGCTAAACCAACTAGGAAAGAATACCAAGAGAATCCAAGTGTCAAAGACAACCCTATGCAAGTTTGGCTCACTTTTGACATGGTTATTCTTTTATGTTCAAAATTTCTTCCCTTCAAAAGGCACTATGGTATAGAAGAAGGATATACCTATTATAGGTCATGCACCCCAACCATACTGAAGAAGAGAAAAGAGAAGAGGAACATGGAGATGAAGAAGAATTGAAAGAAGAAGAGCCTCCCAGGAAAAAGGGGAAGGCCATAATAAAGAAATTGGGAAAGACCTCACTTGATTTCTTCACAAGGAGACTTGCCAAATCAAGGAAGAAAATCCAATTGCAGGATGAAGAGGAAGATGAAGAAGAGCAACAAGTAACCTTTAAAAGGTATGCTCCTACTTTTGAGGAAAGACTAAGAATACTACAAGATGGTGGATGTATGGATGACTTTAAATTTGTTACATATGAAATAATGAGTAAAGAAGAGAAAAATAAGAGTGAAGAAGCACTAGTGACTATAATGGCTAAGTGGAAGTACTGTGCAAAAAAATTGACCAAACAAGTTCCTGATATCTTACTAAAGGCTGTTGCACATCAATGGGAAAAAATAGTAAATATTGCTAGAGATATCAAGGAATAGACCTTAACAAAAATAATGCCAAATCTTTCTGATAAGGAAGTGAAGGAAGCATGGAAAATGAATGAACATAAAATAATTCCTAGGTTCAATGCATTCTTGATTTTCTCAAAAGATATTGAATCAGTTGTGAAATCAAGCACAATTATGTGGAAAAACATATATGGATTGCATAACCCTAATAGGGAGGCTGTACAAATAGATGATAAGGATGATGAAGAAGATGTTAAGAAAGATGATGAGTAGGATGATGGGGGTATTTGCAAGATCATGATGTGCCAAAAAGTGGTTACCTAAAAATTATGTAGTTCAAAAATGCCTCAAAGCATTTCAAAATCTATTCTATTTTTTTTAAACCCATCCCAATACCAAACCAAAAAACTAATACCTTTATAAGGCCTATTATATATTTGTATAGAAAACCTATATGGTAAACTTTTAAAATGTCTTGAAAATGTGATTTTGGCATGTTATTGTGTGTTTTTGACTTCAGACATGTAGTTGACAACTTTTTTTTACCCAAATTTGATGAAACAAAAAGGATTTCTTAAGAATGTTCTTAGATTTCCTTGAATGTAATGTATGAAAAATTATGTGTTCAATAAATAATTATTACTTATTTCCTAATGGTATTTTGTATAAGGTGTTATTGACACACTAATTGAAAAACAACTATAACTTTCAAAAGGTACAACATTTTTAAAATCCAAAAGATGCATTGCATTTTATGCTTCTTCTACCATAAGGAAAGAAAATAGAAAAAAAAAATTTTGCAACATTTTGAATTAGTTAAGGTGGTTAGACATGAGATTTTTTTATTTCAAAAATATTATAGTATAAAATTAATAATTATTTATTTATTGAGACTAAAAATACTCTAAAATATGTGTCACACCTATGATTGAGTCTAATTCTTATATGTAGAATATTATTAAAAAATATTATGATTTGATTTTGATTAATGTGGTTAGACATACATCTACTTCTTATTTTTGCCTTAAATTTTTTGTAAAAATTCAAATTTTTGACCACTCAATTTATTTTTAGATAAGGCCAAGTAGTTTAGAAACTAAATTCAATTTCCTAGAAACTCTTTTCTATCAAATTTTTGATAGAAAGTTCATAATAAGTTGAAAATTGCACGTCATGTTGACATAACTCTTATTTTTAATTTTTTATTTTCACTTAAGGGCATAGTTTAGTTGACCATGATCATGCACATACCCATGAGGAAGAGAATAATGATGAAGAGGATGAGCATGATCAAATAGCATGTGGTGATCTTCTTGAAATTCAAAGCATTCAGGATTTAGATCTTGAGAAGATAGCAGTAGAGGTAATGGACTCCTCTCCTAAATCTTGAATAAAAGCCTTAGTGACATCTAGCTCATAGCAGGTTGCTACTATGTCAATTGGGGTAAACATAGTTCCATCAAACACCCAATTGATTGTTGGAGTTGTTTTACCGAGTGCAATGATGATTAATCTTTCCACCACTTTATCTACTAAGTAGTAGGCTCCACTCTTCTCAAAAAGGGGCTAGACATAGTCTCAGCAAGGAATAGTGTATGTATAGGCTCATGGTGTGCCAAAAAGTAGCAATCTAAAAAATATGTAGTTTTGAAATGCCTCAAAGCATTTCAAAATCTATTCTAACTCTTTTCCCACTCATCCTGATACCAAACCAAAATATCAATACCTTTATAAGGACTAGTATTTCTTTGGATAGCAATCCTACATAGTGAACTTTTAAAATGGCTCGAAAACATGTTTTTGGGTTGTTCTTGTGTACTTTTTTACTTTAAACATGTTTCTGATGACCTTTTTTCACCCAAATTCATTCAAATGAAAAGGGTTTCTTAAGAATGTTCTTATATTTCCATAAATGTAATGGGTGTCAAATAACGAGTTCAGTAAGTAATTATTATTCATTTTCTAATGGAGTTACACATATAGTGTTGATTGACACACTGATTGGAAAACAAATATAACTTTTAAATGGTATAACATTTTTGGAATGAAAAAGATGCATCACATTATATACTTTTTCTACTATAAGGAAAATAAAGTATAAAATATAAATTTTGTAAAGTTTTGAATTAGATAAGGTAGTTAGACACAAAAAAATTTTATTTCAAAAATACTATAGTAGAAAATTCATAATTAATTATTTATTTAGAATAAAAATACCCAAAAATATGTGTCACATTTGGGCATGAGTCTACTTCTGCATTCTGCGTTGATTAAGGTGGTCAGACATACACTTACTTGTTTTTCTTATCCTTTCGATAAGGTCTAGTAGTTCAAAAAATAAATTTAATTTCCTACAGATTCTTCTCACATCTTTTTGATTGAAAGTTCATAACAAGTTTAAAATTGTACATCAAGTTGACATAACCCTAATTTGCTGATTTTTCATTGCTACTTAAGGACATAGTTTGGTTGATCATGATCTCGCACATACCCAATAGTAACTTCTCTTGCTATAGTTTTTATTTCTCCATTGAGTAATATTGTTTCTACACCTAGTGTTTCTACTACTGTTGCAAGTGAAATGATAGTTGAGGTTAAGCCTCAGCTAAGCACTAAATATTATAGTAAAGGAAAGGAAATTATTTCTTCTACTATTCAGAAAGAAAAGGCTAAAGAGGTAGAATCCTCAAATGAAGAGATTGATCTTGAGGAGAACATAGTTATACCAAACTTGAATCTTTCCAATCTTACTCCTAATCAAATGCACACCCTAAGTGAGCTATGGAAGAAAAGGGAAAAATAACAGAAGCACAGAGAAGAAAAGAAGAAGACAAGTCAAGTGCTTGAAAACATTAAATGTATATTTTCTAATGCACTTAGTATAGAGGCTGATGAAAAGAAATTATTTTGGATCAACTTGTTGACATTGTTCACAAGTTTAATGAAGAATTGAGTGGATAAGAAAAACTTCTGTAGAGGTAAGAAAGGAAGTATGAAAACAAAGTTTTGGAAAATGTAGCACAAAAAATTGTTATTGGTCAAGTACAATTGTGAACTATTCTTGTAAAATTTGGATATTTTGAAAATAATGTTGTTTATTTATTTTTTAAGTTAAGTGATACTGCAAGTTTCACTAAGGAAAAAAAGGATAAGTTGTCACAGATAGATACTAATTTGAAGGCAAGTGCACAATAATTGTCACTTGATCCTAACACCTATTATGCATGTTTTGTGAAGATTAGATATTTGACAAACTTGTAGGAAAAATTGGTGAGGGAAGAAGCTAGACTTAGGGCCACACTGACAGTGATTCATAGTTTGATAATTCCCCATGTGGATGCAATGCAAAAACATATTGTGCATTCCAAAACATTAATCCATGATAATAGCTTTTCAATTGATGACCACATGATGGAATTATTTGTTGAAGTATAGATAGCTTTGTATGCTTCCAAAGTTTTGTGAGAGAATTGGGACAAAACCATGTCCATAATTTTGAAGGTATGTAGTGATCTCCTTTCATGTTTTTTTTTTACCTTGTAAATATGCATTTTTGGCATTTGTGTCAAGAAAGGGGGAAAGAGGTTATATCATACAAAAGGAAGATATATATATATATATATATATAGACACACACACACACACACACACACACACACAGGGGAGGAATATATGTAAGGAGAAAGAAGAAAAATATGTATAACAAAGCTACAAAAACAATTTTGAAAAGTAAAAAATAGAGTTAGAGTCTACCAAGAAGAAGCACTACAGTCAAAACTGAGTTGCAGACTCAAGCATATGGCTAGGGGAAATTTTGACTTAGATTTTTTAGTATTCATAATTTGTGTATGATAAGTTCTTTTTTCATTGATGTCAAAGGGGGAGATTTTTGACGTGATGGTTAAATCATTTGTTAGTTACTGACTAAACACTTAATTAGATTAATTGATTACATTACTATTGAGCCTCACATATAGATAGTAGAGTGTGCTAAGCTTCACAAACTTTATCGAGCTCATTAGTGTAAACCATGCATGAAGGTAGTGTTGACCAAGATATAGTGTCAATAGAGCCCTTCAATATCTACTAAGTTCTCTAGTGTTCACCAAGTCATCACTGCTAACCAGGTTCATGATACTCCTAAGTGATAAATGTGGACCATGCACTAGTATCAACTAAGTGATATAGCTTTCCAAGTTCACAATGTTATCTAGTGTCAAAATATCACCTGAGAGGTCTTTAGAACCTAAGTTTTAGTAGTGAACCAACCTAGTGAAAATTAGTGAATTTGGTGTTGTAGCCACTCCAGAAAGGTAATTATTTGGATTGGAATATATGTAATATATCTTATGTAATCCAAATGAGAATGCGTAACAAGTAAGAAGAATTATGAGTGTGAATTAGAAGAAGGCTACAAGAAGATAAGGAAAAGAAAAGTCTTATCTATCATAGCAAGGTGATCAATTTACATCAAAAGGAATCTCATTCAACAAACCAAGTTGCAGATCAGAGATCTAATACTCGTTCATCTGAACTGGTGCATCAGTCAGATCCTCTAACAAGGTGGATTTAGTAGTCCTAGATATAGAATCTCCTAAACTAGTGCAAACTTAATTGTATTGTATAAATCTTTTCACGAGGTGGACCTAATAGTTCGTATTGATCCTAATAGTGAAAACCACTGGAAGTGATGAATTGTGTGCTTTAACAGACTAACTTTATAGTGCAGTACTAAAGCTTGTGGGTATCATCCCTACCCTAGTTTTATTTTCTGTTTGGAAGGTTTTTGGGTTACCAAATATTGTGTCAAGTGTTATGAATGTCTTATTGCTTTAAGTCTTTCATGCATTCAATTAGATTAGATTATATTATGAAGGTTTAATTGGTGAATTAAAGTATTAGTTTTATTGGTTCCTAATTCACCACCCCCCCCCCCCCCCCCCAATCACCTAGTGTTTACTACATTTCCAACAATTTAATAGATCATTTTCACTTTATATGACAGGTTACATTGTTTCCAAATCTAGAAATTCCTCCATTATAGATATTGAATTAAATAAACTTATTCATATCTCCAATCGTGTGATGGTAACAACCACTATCAATAACTCAATAAAAATTATTCTTTTCAAATTGAGATACCAGTGTCTTTTCTTTGCTAAGTTCTTGTTAATCTAGGCTTTCTTCCTTAATATCAACAAATCCTATCTCATCGTCACTTTCACTCAAAACTTATTCTACCTTAGCATTTACTTCCTTCTCATGACTTGCATAAACACATTGCATAGGCTTTCTTGATTTTTAGTGATTTTTAGTCTTTGTTACTCTCGACAAAATTTAGAAGAATAATGATAATATTCATTACAAGTCCAACATTTAAAGATTTCTTTAACCTTAGGTTCTCTCTTCATTAGCAGGGAAATTTATTCCTTAATCTTCTTTTTATCCTCTACTCTTGTTTGGCTACTACTAGTATAATCTCCTCTTGTACTTGTTGACAACATAGGTTGAACACTTAATGTGCTAAAAATAGTTTCAACATTACGAAATTATCCACTTTCTTCATCTACATTTTTGTTGACTAAAATCTCGCAAGAAGAGTCTCTCTTGTAAATTTTGGTGATAAGGGAATAACTTGTCCAATCATCTATGATGTTTGTCTATATGTAGGTGTCAATTTCCTCCATATCTTCCATGTCATCTCATCTTCATATTTTTCTCTTGCATATGTCTTAATTCCTGCAATATATTCTTCTTTTATACCAAAACAACTTCTTATAGATTCATCTATCATTATTTTAGTATCTTGATACATGTATGTTCATTTCCTCATTCTAACCTTCTAATCATAATTATCACCTTCAAATGTACTTTGCAAAGTAGTCCAAATTTAATGATTCAATATTAAAGTTTTTACCTAAGAAATTCAATTTTAGCAAAGGAGTAATAATAAAGATTCTCTTGCGAGCATATTTAGCATGAATACATCTCTTAGAGCTTCATCATTAGCTTCAAAATCATTTCCTTTAGTCTCATCATTTTTCTTTGCAATACTCAACCAATAACCCAAACCCATGCATAGCAAAAGTGTCATCATCTTTTCCTTCCATCTGTCATAGTTACGTCCACCAAACTTTGAACTTCTTTTCTAAATTATGGCATATATATCTTGAAGATATTAATATTTTCTTTCAAATATTTTTTGAAAGATTTTGGTTTATCTTTTATACGGTTATCAAAGGGTAAAAGCAAGGAGTTGGGTCTCAATTTTGCAGAAGTCTATGGATTGAGATTGTACTATTTTAGAAATGGGTACCCATTTTTAAAAAATGGGTACTTGTTTTAGGCTTAGGCACCCAATCCAAAATTAAAAAAATGGTCACCCATTTTTTAAAAAATCGGATGCCCATTTTTTATTTTCAAAAAATGGGTACCCATTTTTTAAAACATAAAAAAATTAATATTTTTTAAAAAGTAAAAAATGGGTACCCATTTTTACTTTTAAAAAATAGGTACCTATTTGTAAAAATTGAAAAAATAAAATTTAGGGGGATTTTATATGGTGATTTTACTTTTTCAAAACAGGTACTAATTTTTTAAATTTTAAATAATTGGTGCCCATTTCTTACAACATGAAGCAAGATTGTTTTCTCCTAGCTCCAATTTTTGTTTAGGATAGGATTGTCGAGACCAAGCCTATGCCTTGACCTCTTAAGATTTGGCTAAGGCATTGAACTAACAAATTCACGCTTCGCCATAATTTTTAGAGCATCTTCCCAATCAATTTTTTTAATGAAAGAAAAATCCATTAGAGCTCCTAGTGTCCTTATTTTAGACATATAAATTTTATAGTGCTTTGATTTTAATTACTATTTTTGCATTATTTTTTAGTGAAAGGTGGCACCTAAATGTAAAATGGTGAAGTTCACTAAAACTCTAATAAATTTTTTATTTTATAATTTTTCTTAAATTAATTTATATTTCATCAATCTAAATACAATTTTTTTGAGGTTTAAAAAAGGAATTTTTGATAAAAGTAAAATTTTGATCAAATTATGGATTTCATACATGAGAAGTTTTAAAAATTTACCTTTATAGCCAATTAATAATTTATAAAAAAATATATTCAGGAAAAAATTAATTAAAAATATTATCATCAATCTTACATGTATTAGGTAACTCCCTTTAAAAATATTTACAAAAATTCATTTATTTGTGTCAAATTATAGTGTCCATACACAAGTGTGGTATGGTCCTGAAATATGCATTTTGAAAAAGTGGTTTTTAAAGATCCTTACCAAAAACAAAATCTATCATATGTGTAAAAAATAAATTACATATTCTAAAACTAGGTTCCAAACAACAAAATATTTATTTCTAAATTTTTTTATATTCAATCTCTAAATGCCTCAAATTTTGACATCAATTGACAAGAAATTTCAAAAATAGGAAAAACACTTCCACTTTTTGCCCAAAAGTGAGACCCAACTTCTTGCACTTACCCCAAACTTATTGTTAGCCAAACTAAACCTTTTAGTAGGAAACAACAATTGGAAAACTTTAAACTTATCTTAAACATAGTGTAGCATTCTTGAGTGGAAATTCTTTAAACTAAATAGAACTACATTATTTTTATGAGATCAAGCAATGTTTATTTTTTTGTAATTTCTCTTTGATATTTATATTTATTTAGTAAATATACCCATATTTATCATGGATGAACCATTCTTCCCTATTTTTTTAAATTTTATGCTCTAGGTACATTATATCAAAGTGATATTGGAATTTTCAAGTGGGAAGATTTACTTCTGAGAGGGGATTGAATCAGAAGTAACTAACTTTAACCTTTTCAAAACTTTTTAACTGATATCATTCACATGTATCTAATTCATCTAACAAACATGAAAGTAAATACATGTATGAAAAAGGATAACACAAGAATTTGGTAACCCAGAAACCCTTCAAAATGATAAGGTAAAACTGGGGTGGGGATGACAACCACAAAGTATCACTGTAGCAATATGTAACTATTTAAGGTTACAAAGTTTGACCACTTCCAATGGTTTTCCCTATGAAAGGCTTGTCTTGTTAAAGACTTTACACCCTATTAAAAGTGACCTAGTTAAAGAATTTACAAACATTCACTTTGAATGTTACCCTTTTACAGGATTTAGCACCTTGTTTAAAGGCTTACAACATGGCTATTAAACCAACCTATCATCATATGATTTTCATTCCTAATACAATTTCTAGAGAGTATTAGAAAGTCTTGACTTGATGACTTGCAATCCTTAATTGTTGATTCTAGGTCCTTGTTTTTCTCTGTCTATTCTAATCCTTGCTTGATCTGATACACCTCTCTTTGAAACTCTGATACTTTGTACTCAATCAACTAAATTCTGCAATGATGTTCTACTCTTTCTAAATCTTTACACCCTTCTGCACTTTTCTATAACTCACTCATACACTTCTCCTCATACACATAAAATGGACTTTCATCCTCCTTTTAAAGGCTTCAAAGACTTAGGGTTAGGTATGAATCTAGGATCAATATTTATTCTTCATTTCCCACTCAATTCTTTCAATTTTCCTATTTGTTGCATGCCTTCTCCATTTTTCTTATTGGTTGCATGCTAATTACATAGATAATGCAAAATATTTGATCTTATCTTCAAGATCCTTCAAGATTCATCCTATGTTGGTTCAAAAATGGCTTACATCAGAGTTCATGAAGGAACAAACTTATATGTTGATTCTATGTTACTCGACACTTACTAGTTGTTGATGCTCAATACCTATAGGAATTTAGCCTCAGTTGACTCCTATAGTAATTCTATTTCACTCAGCATCTATACTCTGCTCGACACCTATAGTAACTTGACATCACTTATCACTCGGCACTTGAACTCTTCTTAGCACCTAAAGTTCTCTTGGAACCTATTGAATTCTTTGGCTTGACACGCATTTTAGCTTGGCTTCTATATTATACTTGCTATTAACTATAAAATTGGTTAAGTGTGTTGACACTCAATTGCCAAAACCAATCTGAGACTAACAATCTACCCCTTTGACATGAGTGGCAAAAATATTTAACTAAACATTATGAATCTAATCTCTCTGAGTATACTATAAATTCTATTCGTCATATGTACAAAACTTCAAAAACTTGTTCAAAATTCTATATAACTCAAAAAATTTGTTACTCCTCTGTGCTGATGTACCCTTTATGTAACCAAAGTTTCATTCCTATAGCTAAAGACTCTTGTGCTGAATTTGTCTGATGCTAATGTGTTTGATACTCTTTGCCTTGTCTGATACTCTACATCTATTTATTTTGTTTCTTCTCCCCCTTTCACATCTTCTTGCAATTTTTGCATCCTTTTGGCTTTATTCCCTTATTTCTTCTTCAAAAGTTGAATATCTCCCTCTTTCTTTATTACCTTAGTCAAATAATGTATTATCTCCCCATTCTTATTATATGCATAATGAATATCCCCAAAAATTTAATTTCTCCCCCTTTTTGACACTTATGTCAAAGGGTCCTAAGAATGAATAGAATATTTAGCCAAAAATGTTTTGTTTACCTCCATGATCATCTTCAGAGAAACGTCCTAATTGTCTAAGGAAATTTCTAGTGATTTGTGTTGGATGTCTATCTCTATTACAAGATGTAAGGGCCTTATAAAGTAGAAATATTAGAATCTTTCTTTAGAACATTTTTTGCATAGTTCATTTCCTTATGTAGAACTTATAGATGTGGAGTAATGGCAAATTGAATATGTATCAATTTGGCCTTGACATTGGCCTCTTCTGCTCTCAATACAACTAACTCCTTCTAAGTGTGAAGCATGTTGCAAAATTCTTCTCACTTTGAGCTCAATCTTTGGGTAGCTATGTGTTAGAAATCTTGAGATTTTGTTCCAAGCTCAGTATTCTTTGGCTAGCTTTGTATGTGAAGTATGATGAGTCACATAATTTGGAGTACAATAAGAATATATTCTCAAGTTTTTTTTTCACTTTCTCAACATTCTTAGCCAATTCAACTTGTAAAAATGCTATCTCACTAGATATCTTTTCATTGGCATTCATTTGAAACATCTTTTCATTGACTTTCATTCGAAACATCTTTTCAGACCACTCTAATAACTTAACATTTGTATCAAGGTCTTCATTTTCTACCTTGTCCACTATGCTAGAAAATTACTCCATGATGGGCTTGGTTTCATTAGGTACTAGCAAGCTAAATACACCAAGGAATATATCTTTGATTTCCACCAATGCCTGCTTTTGTCTATACTCATTTATGAGTATCTCCTACTTCTTCTTTCTCTCTAGTGCCTCTTGCACTTCATTTATCTAAGGTAGGTTCATTTTTTTTTGGTCATAACTAGGTATGACTATTTCCTCATCAAGTGTAGGTTCTCCATAGTAAACTAGCCTTGCTACCTTGGTGGAGCTTGAGCCTAGTGCTGGAATTTGCAGTGGTACTACATCAGTGCTTGGTTGTTTGGTAGGAGTCCCTGAGGTAGGCAAGTTCGCCAGTGTCTATATTGCCTTTTGCTCTTTTTCCTTAGCACTCTTCTCCTCTTCCTTCTATTCTTCCCTACTACAATGATAAATGACAATGATTTGAGGAGGTGCACCTTGGTTTTGTGTTGTAGGAACATCTTGTCTTGTTTGTTCCTTTGCTGGCTCCTTGGCAATTGTTGTTGCTATGAATGTATGATCAACCTTAGTAGTTATATCCTATGCTTCTTTCTCTTTTGGTTGATCTATTATAGCTATGGGAGATTGTGAAGGCAGTTCTTGTGTGTTCACCTTCTCCCTAGTGATCTCTACTATAACCTTTTGCAACTCTTCCACACTCACCAAAATAGGATATGTACATAATTGTGATTGCAATGTGGTTTGGTGAAGGATTTTTTTGAGATCCTCTATAGTTAATGGATTGATTTTTTGACGTAAAATGTTAGGAACATCCTTAACAAATATTATTTTTGTAGGCGTTGTATGTGGAGGACTTGGTGGTGGAAATTGGGTCTCTTGCACACTCTATTATGGCTGCTGCTCTTCAGCTATTGCCTCTTCACCTTGTGTCTTCTCCACTATTTCATCTTCTTTTTCTTTCTCTCCTTCTTCCTATTTTTAATTTTCCTCTTCCTCCTTATCATTTATTCCCTCAAAGGGATCTTCCTACCCTTCCTTCATATTAGTTAATCCATAAATCAATTTCCACATTTGTGTGGACTTTTGCACATCTTCAATTTGATTTTCCAAAATTCTAAAGGCTCTATATTTAGGTGCAAAATTCCTCCCATGTTTCTTGTTAGCCTTGCTTATTTTACCTTTAGTTAGGTCATGCATTACATGAGCCAATGTTGAATCCCTTATTTCCTTCTCCATTTTAAGGTAGTAATGACATTTATTCTCTACAATGGAGCTTAGCTCCTTAGTCATTGAATTGTCTAGTTCAAGTGGGGTGCTCTTGAACTTAGCCATCATAGTGTAGATGGACTCTTCCACTATGTTTTTTTCTTCTCTTGAAAATTTATTAAAATCAATGGTCTTCAAACCAATTAAATCTACATTATCTCTAATGGTATTACAAACGCTTTCCTATTTATACTTGGTTGAATGCCTTCCAATCTGAATTGATCATTATCAGACTCTGTCTATTCTTTGTCTGATTTTTGAGGTGCAACATATTTTCTTATTTACTTTTTTTCTATAGGCCTTCCTTTCTCTATGGCCTTTTTCTTCCCATGTTCCTTTGCCACTTGAGTTGTTTCCTTGGTGGCTACCCTTATAGTTGTCTTGGCTGGGCTTAGCTTTGTTGCCTTCTTCTCCCCCTTGGGCTATGCAACTAGGTTTTTCTACTAATGAAACTAGTATTCTTAGCCTTTGCTTCATGGTTTTCTTGAAGTCTTCAAAATAGCCAGTCATAAGGGTCTCAAACTTAGCTCCCATCTATTCAATGTATTCATTAACTTGAGCTATGATAGACCTATTAGCTTTTCAAAAAACTTTTCCAAAAGAAGGAAACTCATTCGATACATATAAGAATATATAAATCAAAATAGCACAAAACTTGCATTGTGATCCCATGGTTCTCCTTATTGCTACTAAATTTTCAATAATTTGCTACAATTGCAGTTCTGCAAGATCATAAGTATGATCCTTTTTCACCAATTTGTAACCAACATCCACTGCAACGCAAGGCACACTGTTAAGTCTTCTAGATTGGTAGAACTTATGTGCAATGAATCTAATAGAAAAATCAACAAGAGGGTCTTGAATGGTGTCTATTTTCATTCCTCTATTGTTCCACTCAGTACCATGGTTTTTCTCAATTGCTTCCTTAGAATCACTCCTAAGGGCCTTTGGCCAATCTAGGGTTGGGTACCCTATCACTCTATGTACAACTCTTTTTATAATTTTCACTAGACCATCCTCCAACCATAAACTTCCATCATGTATTCTATTAAGCACTAGCCTGATCCATTCAGTTTTGAAAATTGTGGGGAATTCTAGTGCTCGCATCAAACCCTTCTTTTCAACAATTTGGTATTCTTCTTTTAAAACTTTGTTTTCGCACAATTTATCATAAGCTTCCCTCATCTCCATATCTCCCATGGCTCCATTATTTTAATTGTAACATCTCCTAATATCTTAAACCAAAACTACCTTAGGGGGTATGATAGATAGGGCTCCAGCTGAGTCATTTTTATATTCCACTTTAGGGATTGGGCAAAAATCTAATTTTTTCACTTCATTGGACACTAGCTAAACTTCAAATGGTTATATCTACTATGTTTTCACAGAGCTAGAAGCCATTTGTACAATCTAGGGTTTGAACGCAAAGAAAATATGTAATTGATTAACTTGGTACAAAAGAAAATACCTCAAAATCAATAAAATTGTGTTGAATTGTTGTTGAAATCTGCTTAAACACTAGATTCTCTACTTTGAAGTCATTTTGCACTCTTATTCATCTTTTCTCTTCATTTGCGATGAAGAAAAATGAACAAAAATGTGATAATATACCCTATTTTCATTGTATTTAATGCTTAGTGTGCTTATAGTTGTCCACTTGGCTTCCACTATCTCTTCACTACTTAGCATCCATAGGAGTATCCTATACTCAACTTCAACTACAACTTCTCTTTACTCACCTTCTTCTACCAACTAGGCTGCAACTAATCATTCAACTTCTATTGTTTTTGACAATCAACTCGACATGTACTAGAATTTTACTTGACATCTGAGGGAAACTCAAAAATACTTATGAAATCTTGAAATTTTAATTTTGCATCTCTAATCATGTCGATCTCTTATTTTTAGTACTTTATTATTTAGGAACTAATGTATGATAAAGCTTTTTAAATCAGTCCCTCATGCCTTCTCTTTTCTTAGTTTAATAATGTGTGACCACTTGACCTTTTAGGTGAAGTGATCCCTTCATTTTTTGTGCTACTCCCATCTTTCTTCTTCTAAGACTTATTCATTTCTCCTCTGATGTGTTCAACATCTACCTTCTCTTTACCTTTATTGACCTCTGAATTGGGTGCCCTTGACCTTGTTGGGTGATTCCTGCTAATATGACCAGTCTTCAAGAAACTAAAACATGTGGTTTGATTCAACCATCTACTATAGTTTCCTTTGAAATGTGTCCTTATGCAATTTTCAGGAATGTATCCATATTCCTGATAGTAATGACAACTATACCTAGTGTTGTAGTCCTAATTGTAGTGATGTCCATGGTTATTTCCCCTTGTTGGCTAATTAGGTGTCCACATAGGCTTTGATCTACACTCAAAAGCTCTATGTCCATACTTCTTACAATTTTAGTAGTGTCCTTCAAATCTTGGTGTTCTGATGGTCCTAGTCTTGCAGTCATGTGCTTCATGTTCGTGCTTGTTGCACTTATGATAGTGACCCACATTCTTAGGTTTGTCATGCTGATGAGCATTCTTGCTCCTGCATACATTAGAGGTATGTCCATTTTTACCACAGAAATGAAAAGTCGATTTAGTGTTCTTAACTTTGTTACTCCTTTCTTCTATAGTCTTGGATGATTCTCCTTGTTTAGTGCTGGTGTATACTAGTCCTAAAGTATCATTTCTAGCCCTTGGTGATTTTAATAGCTACTCAAAGAACTTTATTGCTTCATTGGGTTTGTTGAAGTTCTCTACAATTTCCTTCTCTCTTTTTACGTCATTTTGTATTTGTTCATTTTGCATCTTCAATGTAGAGATCTCAATATCCTTGACATTCAGTTCATGATGTGGATTCATCATCTAGCTTAGGGTGTCTAGCTACATGTTTAAAATTCTTGCAAGTTCAATTGATTTTTCTTCTAGTCTATTGGCAAGATTTATCTTGTCTTCTTCTAGCATAGCCTTATCTTCAATGCCTCTTTTCTTTTGTTTAGTCATCTCACAAAGTATCATGGCTTGTGACTCTTGTTCAAGCTTGAGTGTTCTAATTTCTTCTGGTTGAGCTCTATTCTTCTCTATTAGGTCTACTATTGTTGCATCAAACTCTTTGGAATCTCCATTTGCAAATAGTTTTGAGGTGTCAATCTCCTTGTATTGTGTATCATTCTCAACTATAGAAATCTATCTTCTTTTCTTTAAGGATTTTCTCAGTTCTTCCTTGGCTTCTTTTGAAGCATGTAGAGAAAGTTGTATATCAATTACCTAACTCTCTATGATCTTACCAAGTTTTTTGACTTCTATTTCCAGATCTTTTCTCCAAGTTTTAAGGCTTCTCCTTGTGAGAACTTAGCTCTGATACTAATTGTTGGAATTTACAAGTGGGAAGATTTACTTTTGAGAGCAGGGGTGAATTAGAAGTAACTAACTTTAACCTTTTCAAAAACTTTTAAATGATATCATTCACATGCATCTTGTTCATCTAATAAACATGAAAGCAAAGACATGTATGAAAAAAGATAACACAAGAATTTGGTAACCCAGAAACCCTTCAAAATGAGAAGGTAAAACTGGGGTGAGGATGACAACCACAAAGTATCACTGCAGCAATATGTAACTATTTAAGGTTACAAAGTTTTACCACTTCCAATGGTTTTCCTTGTGAAAGGCCTATGATGTTAAAGACTTTACACCCTATTAAAAGTGACCTGGTTAAAGGATTTACAAACATCCACTTGGAATGTTACCCTATTAAAGGATTTAGCACCTTGTTTAAAGACTTACAACATGGCTATTAAACCAACCTATCATCATAGGATTTTCATTCATAATACAATTGCTAGAGAGTATTAGAAAGTCTTGACCTGATGACTTGCAATCCTTAATTGTTGACTCCAAATCCTCATTCTACTCTGTCTGTTCTAATCCTTGCTTGATCTAATATGTCTCTCTTTGAAGCTTTGATACTTTGTTCTCAATCAACTAAATTCTACAATGTTGTTCTACTCTTTCTAAGTCTTTCCACCCTTCTCCACTTCACCATAATTCACCCATACACTTCTCCTCATATGCACGCACAATGGGGTTTTTTCCTCCTTTTAAAGGCTTCAAAGACTTAGGGTTAGGTATGAACTATGATCAATATTTATTCTTCATTTCCCACTCAATTCTTTCACTTTTCCTATCGGTTGCATGGCTTCTCCCTTTTTTTTATTGGCTACATGCTAATTACGTAGATAATACAAAATATTTGATCTTATCTTCAAGATCCTTTGAGATTCATCCTATGTCAACTCAAAAATGGTTTACAGTTGAGTTCATGAAGGCACAAACTCATATGCTCATTCTGTATTACTCAACATTTACTAGTTGCTAAAGCTTGACACCTATAGGAATTCAATCTCACTTAGCTCTTATAGTAATTCTATTTTGGTCTACATCTATACTATACTCGCCACCTATAGTGACTCGACATCACTTATCACCCAGCACTTGAACTTCACTCAACACCTAAAGTTCACTCGACGCCTATTGAATTCTCAGGCTTGGCACACATTGTAGCTTGGTTTTGGTATTATACTCGGTGTTAACTAAAGAATTGGTTAAATATATTGACACTCAATTTTCAAAAAAATCTAAGACCAACAAGTGAAGTTCATTCTTAAAAAATGAGAGAAAAGAAAGGAAGCAATCATGCAATAGTCTATTTTATTTTGTATATCTCATTAAAGGATTGGAGTCATCATAGATATTTAATCTTTACATGCAATGCCTGCATTTTAACATCTAATGTAGAAGTCATTATCAATTAGTTGTTGATTAAATAAGATTACATTGCTAACCTTTTATCATTAGGGTTTGTTAATTGAAATTAGGATACAAACATAGGACAATACCAATTCTAAGCTTGATGTACATTAAATTGATTTTGGAGTTTGAAATAATTAGTCTACATGTTGTGGCATCTATTCTCACCCATTATAACCAGTCTATAAATATACTAGACTATGCTAAATCTTTTTAGCTTTGTACTTATGAGTTGCTATAACTATGGTTCCATATCTTAGTCGCTCCCATCAATCTCATTTTTAGGAATTACTCTTAAATGGTGTTGTTGTCATTCAACTTCTAGATTTCACTATGTTTGGGTGTTAGAATCAATTTGGGTGTTAGTAATGCATACTATAGGTTTAATTATTACTATGAGATAAAATCTCTACTATAATTAATATACCCTTGATGAGCTTTTATTTAATATTATACCTTTAACAAAGTTGTGTTGAGTTTGGGCATATAGGTAACAGACCAATTTCTTGGACATAAATTATGAGTTTCTTTTTTATGAGAAGAGAAAATTTATATTCTTAATGTTAGTATATCTTGAATCCTTACAATGAAATTTCTACTAAACCAAAGTACATGTGCTTTTCTCATTGAGATCTCTTTAAAGAAAATACTTCTTGTCTCTAATTTAACAAAAATATGAGAACCCTAAAAATAATGAACTTGGGTATATTTATAAAATTCATAGCACAAATCAGACCCATCATGAACATATAATCCAAAATTTAAATTTAGACATAATGTCTTGTTAATTTTAGTATTGGAAATTTTAAGGATGAATTTTAATTTTATATAGTATACATGAGTTCTTTTAGTGTTTTACTTGGTAGACCATGGAAACTTCATATAGGAGCTATACATGATTGTAGAAAGAATAGTGTTATAGTTGAAAATGATGGTGAGATATTTTTTTTTAAATTCCTTTTAAGGAGGAAGAAGTATTCAATTCAAAGAGCTTGAGTATTTTTTGGACTTTCAATTTGAAAACAACATAACCTATGGTTGTGGTTCCTATATAGTATGATTTGAACTTATCTAAATTTTTTTGTTAAGCATAAAGGTAAAATAAATAAAATTCATAATAGGAGAAGGTATGCAATAGGTATGATTCATTTGATCATAGGAGTTGTAGTAGTGGTAGTAGAGTTGATGTTTCTAATGATAAATTTGGTTGTAGCAATACGTTTGGATAGAATTTTTTTGCTAATTAAAGAATAGAATTTTTGGATTAAGAATGAGAATGGGATTTATGCTCTAAATCCTTTTAGATATTCATATTTTCTTATGGAACATATTTTTGTCACCTTGGGGGTCTAATGCAAGAGGTTCCTTAGGATGCTGGCAATCTTGCATCACCCAAAGATGTTGTGATGTGGAGCCTAATTAGACTCATAGGTTTATTTAGACATTGTTTTATCCCCATAGATGGGGTCAAGGGCCAGTGCCCCTATAGGGTCCTAGGGGAATGCCCCTAGTGTGCTTCTTGTCATAGTACAAAGTTGGGTTGAGGGGAAATGCCCTCATAGGGGTTTTTTGGGGGCAACACCCTCAAAGCCAAAAATGACCTTATATTGTGAAAGGTGTAGGCTACTATTTTTCTTATTTGACAACTTATTCTAGCCCTAATTTTTTAAGCAATAAAATCTTGTATAAAAAGGCTTAGGGTTAGGTATTTCATAATTTAATATTGATATTATAGCTTCTTGTGGTTGTATTGAACTGTAAGGGATTGTGGATTGTAATCACTAGATAATAATAATATATAACTTGTTGTTGGTGGACATAGCTCAAGGATTGGGTGAACCATGTTAAATCTTCATGTTGTGTTCTCTTTTGTGTAATCTATTATTTTCTGATATTGGTTATATTTTCATGTAAATGTTATTTTTATCCAAGGTTAATCCTAACATAAAATATATTTTTTAGTTTTTGATTTACAATTAGCTATTTAATTTTTTTTTTGGCAAAAAATTATTTTCTATTTGCAGATTCTACAAGTTTGGCTTCATATTGTGGATACACCATGGATCATTATCCTAAGTTGTCATAACTCCATGTGACTACTAGTGGAATTTATGGTTCATCTTCTCAGGTGTTATTTTCCAATATTGCTCTTCATGTAATGCATTACATCTAATTTGGTGAGGTCCTATATTTAAGAGTTAGATCACACACTCTTGGATCTAGGCATTTGGTTAACATGTAGACCTATATTTTAGGCTACATTATGTTATATCATGTTTTATGTATTTATCCAATAATTTGGGTCAATCATATATTGTAATGCATGTTTCATATTATTGCAGACTGTGACCTCAAATACAACCTATGTGTCTTGATGGTTATATATGTAATGTCCTAGAGTCTTAAATGTTATCATTCAAGGAGTATCACTCAAGGGTACACTTGAAGAAATTTTAGATAATGAAATTTGGTCTCTAATATGGAAGGGTATTATTAGAATGATTAGAATATTTAAGAGGTGGGGGGGAGGAGGGAGGGAGTAATTTATTGTGTGGTCCAAATGTACCAATTTCAACAACTTTAAATAGCTCAATCCATTTCATAATTCTACTAGGTAAATATAGAATCTTAATAGTAAATAATTTTTTTTCATATAATTACTCAATTCTTTGGTTTAGTGTATGCCAACTAATAGTAACATAAAATAGTAAACAACATGCAAACATCATTCATACACATATAACACTTTTATACTAGTATTTAATGTGGAAACCCAATTTGGTAAAACCTACCAAGTAACATGCTACCACTTTTTTACTCTTCTAAAGTGAGCTTGTTTAATAGCCAACCATGTTAAAGGTTACAAAGCACACTATTAGGTGTGACCCTATTAAAGGATTTACTCACCCTATTAGTAGTGGCCTTCTTAGAGGAATTTGAATATTCCCTTAGAATGTAACCTTGATTAAAGGATTTTTACTGCCATAATGGTTATAAAGTAACAACAGGTTTGATTTGTAAAACACAATTCATTTTACAAATTAATATCTTCGTTCATTTCATTTTCTTATTCATTGACTACAGTCCATTAACATCTCCATCACTGATCTACTTGGCAACCCTTCAAGAAATCATACTTCACCAATATCTTCATGTCTCTTCTTCTACTCTACTCTTCACAAGTTTTCTTTAATATCACTAAGAAAAAATAATCCAACCTTAGAAAACATCTCTTATGCCTCCTTAAATAGGTCATTTTGATCTCTTGTCACTTAAATATAACCATCGATCTTAGGGTAAGGTTAGATTCATCAAATGCTTTGATCATTATGTTCTCCTTCTCCTCTCTAAAAACTCATCAAACCCTTACCATAGACAAATTAACAAACTCTCATCATATATTGCATATGATAGCTCATCAATCTTTATCATAATCATACTTTGACTAATCTAAAAATTAAACTATGTCAAACTCAAATCTCAATTATTTAATAAACACTCAACTTATTATAGCTTGATAATCACTTAGTTCTTTTTCTTGGTCATTACTATGTATCTTGTCCATCAATATTCTATCTTTCCTGGCATTCATTATCTTTCTTAGTCAATGCTAACAATTGATCAACACTTATTTAGCTTGACTCCTTATAGTCTAATTTGCTCCATACTATAGTACATCTTTTCAATATCTGTATGTAGCTCCTAAAGTGTGACCTCCTACACCAATCTTTATAATATTCTAATCATAAAAATTGATGCAATAGTGCATATTTTATCAACTTTCTTCAGTTAGGGGAATGATCTGTAACTTACCTCTTAGTTATTCAAAAGCATCATTAGGTAGTGCCTTTGTGAATATGCTATCTATTAATAATTTTGTGTTCAAATACTCCATTCTCACTTCTTTGTCTTGCACTGACTCTCTTAATTATGATAGTTGATCTCAATATGTTTATTCTTTGTGTGTGTGATAGGCTTCTTTGATATGTTTATAGCACTTGTGTTATAATAATATATCATAATAAGTTCATTAATTTCTTCCTTTATACCTTTCAATGATTGCTTGATCCACACAATATTAGAACAATTGACTATTATAGAAATATACTCATCTTCCAATGTATATGTGAAATACATTTTTCCTTCTTTCTTGACTATGAAATTAGTCTCTTTCCTAGAGAGAAAGTGCCTCCACTTGTACTCTTTCTATCATCAACATTTCCAACCTAATCTGCATCAGTGAAAACCTTCAACTCAAACTTATCATTTTTCTTCTACCATAATCCATAGTCTTCTATCCTATTCTGATACCTCAGTATCCTTTTCACCACCATGATATAATTTTTTGTAGGATTAGCAAAATAATTAGCAACAATACCAACTACTAATACAATATCTAGTCTACTATATATAACATATTATCATTTTCCAATAACTGACCTCTATAGTGTTTGATTCATCTCTCTAGAATCATCATTCTTAGAAAATTTATGGCGAGTAACCATAAGTGTTCCAACATCTCTTGAACCATCTATCCAAGAGTCTTCAATATCTTCATGATATACTTTATTTTGTAATGTATATACATTCTTACATTTGATAGAATTTTGATGCAACTAAGATTTTTGTCTCTCCAAATATTTCCATCTCAAATTCCTTTTTCATTTCATTAGTAAAATATTTTCACGTTTAATCTTTTCCTCCAAATTTGATATCATCAACAAAAATTTCAGCTAACAATATCTTTCTTTCAAATTTCCTTTTCAAGTACAAATTGATATTGTCATTTATTCTTGCAAAACCAATTTTCACCAAATAATTGTGTAATCTTTTATACCAAGCCCTAGGGGCTTGCTTTGAACTATACAAAGCCTTTTATAACTTACATACCAAGTTCCTCCTATTCTGATCAACAAATCCTTCAGGTTGTTGAATGTAGACTTATTCCACCAATATTCCATTCAAAAATGCAGATTTGACATCTATTTGGTTTACTTAATTTAAATCCTTTGTAAGAAGCATATGTAAAAAAACATTACCACTACTTCTAACCTTGCTACCAAGAAAGAAGTCTCACCATAGTCAACTCCTTCTTATGCATATCCCTTACAAACTAGTCTTTCCCTATTCCTTGTGACTTTAACTTTTTCATTCATCTTGTTTTTGAGAACCCACTTAGTTCTAATCACATTCTTATCCTTTAGCCTTGGTAGCAATCTCCATGTCTTTTTTTTCTATATTTTATCAATCTCTTCATTCATTTCTCCTATCTAATCTTCATTCTCTAAAGTTTCTTTAACTGACTTTGGTTGAAACACACATAATATAAATGTATCACTTTTTAAATTTCTTCTTTTCATGACTCCTAAATGTTTACATCCAATAATTTGGTCTGGTATAATTGTACTCCTTACATACTTTTCGAGGGTAGTTTCAAATCTTCTTTCTTCTTCTAATGCTTCTCCTTGTTCTACTTTCTCTTCTTCTTTAGGTATTTCTAGCTGCAATTTGATTCACTCTATCTAATGATCAATAGTATCTATCTATAACATGGCTCTTATAGCTTGATTCCTAACAATATATTGATGCATAGTAGAGATCTTCTCTTGAACCTCGATAGTGCCTAGATGTGGATTCTTAGCAGGCTCCTTCTATAGGTAAAGTAATAGGTTCACCTTCACAAACATAGACAAAATTCCAATAATCTTTAGGTTCTTTCTTGCATTCTTCTTCATTATTTTTTGCAAATTTATCAACTATAATATTTGTACTTTAAACAATTTTTTTAGTGTTAGAATTCAAACATTTGTAAACCTTTCTTTTAGTGAAATATCACAGAAATATACATTCATTAGTTTTCTATCAAGTTTTCCTTTTCTTGTATATTTAAATATGTAACAATTGCTTACAAAAACTTTAAAATATTTCACATTAGGTGCATAGCCATACCAAAGTTCAAAAGGAGATTTGTTTGTACTTTTTTCACTTAAACCTAAATTCAGATTATAGACTGCAGTACTTACAACTTCTCTCTAATATTTTTTTGAAACAATCTTTTCCATTATCAATGTCCTAGTATAGTACATAATTAATCTATTCCTTCTCTCAACTATACCTTTATGTGGTGGAGTATTAGGTGTGTGCTCATTTGATCTCTTGATTCCTTTGTTAGTGAAAAATACGTTTAGCTCAACTAATATGAATTCACCTCCTCTATCCAATCTCAAGTACTTCAAACTCTTTCTTATTTCCTTTTCAACTCTATCCAAATGCAAATTAAATATTTGAAATGCATCAAAAAAAAAAATTTTGAAACATCATAGTCATCATTCTTGAAAAGTCATCAATAAATAGAATAAAATATTTATCACCATAATATACTATCACTTGAATAGGACACATAAATCAATATAAACCAATTCCTAAATATAATAAAATTTTAGGTCTTCCTCTTCCAACTACACTTTATCATTTTACCCATGTGACATTGTTTATACATCATCTTAACAAGTTTTCTCAATCTTGGTAATCCTCCAACTCTTTTCATCTTACAAATGCTTACCAAATTATCAAAGTTAATTTGACATTGCTTCTTGTTCTATTTCCAAACATCCTCAACTTGTACAAATAAATATGTATCCTCATATAGGTCTATGTAGAATAGGATAGCACTTTTTTGTTCTCCACATCTAATTTTTTCAGCAGTAGCATCATAGATATATTCTTTCTTGCTTTGGAATTGAAGTCGGTAGCCTAGATTGTTCCACTATGCCACACTTAGAATATTAAAATTTAGTCCATCAACCCAAATACATTATCACATATGATCTTATCATTTAGTATAATTGATCCTTTACCTTTTACATAACATGGCACTTTATTTCCAAACTTAAACACTACTTCCATTATAATGTTCTAGATTCTCAAACTTAGTTGTATCACTAGTCATGTGATGTGAAAAGCCACTATCAATTTTCCATTTATCATTCTTACTCACATGTGAAACTAGCATAAGTTTCTCATCTTCATCAAAATTATCTTTCATTGCAACATAAACAACTTCTTCCTCATTATCATTAGAATCACCACCAGAACCATCTTATCCAACAATGTTGCAATATTTCTTAAATTTATCTTTGGAGGATTTTTTACCTTGTTTGTGTCTATTATCACTCCTTCCTCAGTACTTAAAGTCTTTCCTTTTATCATTCTCATCTCTATCAAGACATCTTGCACCAATATGACAAACTTTTTTACATGAAAATTAGATTATAGGGAGTTTACATTTGTATTTTCACTTTCCTCTTGGTAGCCTTCTAGAAAATAATTATTTAAGCTCATCAAGGTCATCAAGTGATTCACTATCACTTTCCACATGTTTACTATTATTCTTTATTCTAGATCCATAAAAGGTTAGTTGAGCCTTAAAAGAAGATTCAACACTAGTATGTGTATAATTATCAAATTTTAATAATTCAAATGCAATGAGTCTACCAACTAGCCTACCGAAGATTAGATCAATACCAAGTGTACATCTCAACTCTTGTATTGCAATAACTCTAATAGCATAAATAGAAAGTGAAGCTCTCAATACCTTGCTTTTCATAGTCTCTTCAATTTTGTATCCTCCATCTCCTCTATTAGAATTTATTACCTATTTAAATTGGCCCCAATATTGTGCAATAGTGTCAACTTCTTTCATTCTCACATCATAAAAGATGCCTCTTAAGCTTTCTTCCTTATCCCTCAATATATATTTGTCTCTGCCATGCATTTGTGCCAACTTATCCCACATTTTCTTTATGGTAGTTCATCCCTTATAATCATCAAATTATGCATAACTTAGGGTTGTTGTTAGTTCTATCATCATTTGATTATGCTCCTTCTTCTCTTTCATTTTTTCAATAGTCATAGGTGTAGGTAACTCAATGTATTCATTATTCATGTAGTATGATTTAGAATCTTGAACAACAAACATGTGTAATCTCATCAAGCATTTCCATGCTACAAAGTTCAACTTAGGTATCTCTCTCTTGTACATCTTGATTTCTATCTATAAGTCTCTTCAATATTTTTATTATACAACCAAAGGCTCTAATACCAATTATTATAAAGATTAAAATTACTAAGAGGGGGGATGAATCGGTTATCCTTAGGTCTAGATGTATCAATTTTAATTTTAACAATGTTAAATAACTCAATCAAATTCATTATCCCACAATGTCAATATTGCATCTTAACAATGAATCAACTCGTTCATATAATTGCTAAACTCTTTGTTTCAGTGTATTTCAACTAATAGTAACATAAAATAGCAAATAGCATGAAAACAATATTCATACACACAAAATACTTTGACACTATATTGAACGTGGAAACTCAATTTGGGAAAAACCACCAAGTAACATGCTACTACTTTTTCACTTTTTTGATGTGAGCTTGGTTAAGAGATAACCCTATTAAAGGTTACAAAATAAATTATTAGGTGTGACCATTTTAAAGGATTTAAACACCCTGTCAGGCATGCCCTTGTTAGAGGACTTTAAACAGTCCCTTAGAATGTGACCTTGATTAATGGATTTACAAAAGGACTATTAGGTCGACCTTGATTAGAGGCTTTTTACTCTCACAATGGTTAGAAACTATTTTATCCATAAAACACAACTCACTTTGTGAATTCAATTCTCCATTTAGCTTATTGACTAGACTTTATTAACAACTTCATCACTAATCTACTTGGTAACTCTTCAAGCAAGCACACATCACCAATATTTCTAGTTCTCTTGTGCTAGACTATTCTTCACAAGTTCTTCTTAAGATTACCAATCAACAATAAACCAACCTTATAAAACATTTCTTATGCCTCCTTAAATTGGTAATTTTGATTTTTTCCCACTTAAACATCATCATAGATCTTAGAGTTAGGTCGGATTCATCAAATCCTTACATCATTTTGTTCTCCATGTCCCTTCTATAAACTTCTCATCAAATCCTTTCCATAAATTGGTTAAAAAACTCTCATCATGTATCGAATATCTCAGCTCATCAATCTTGATCGTAATCATGCTTTGAGTGATCATAGAATTCAACTATGTCAGCCTCATATCTCAAATATTTCATAGATTATAAACCCATTGTATCTCGGCAATCATAAGTTCTTCTACTTGTTCATTACTATGTAGCTCATTCATTAGTATTCTATCTTTCTTGGCATTCTCTATCTTGCTTGCTCAATGTACTATCATTTACATCATCTACTTTCTTGGCCATAACTATCACTCAACTTATAATGTTTGTTTGGCTTCTTCTTATGTTCCTTTGTCTTTTTTCTTAGCTCCTTGATTGAGTGACCATATTTAACTACATTTTTCTTGTGTTCAACTCAACACTTCCATGCTTCATAAGATTGTTGAACAATACATTATCTTGTCAAAGACCAACTTACCAAGTGCTTATTGTAATTCAATAACTCTTAACTTATTTCTTCTGAACAATGCCTTTCTATCTCCTCGTTTCAAATTATCTTCATCAATCAAATGACATGGCACTCTACATTATTAGTAAATATCTCTTTGGAAGGTTTGACATCAATAACAACATAACAATTGTTTAAATTATGGTTTCCAATAGGTATTTCTCCATAACCAAGAAGGCCTTATAGCTTAACATATAGTATATTTTATCATGTGAGTGTTGGCATTATGATACATTTTTGTCATTAGTTACAACACTTATTGGATTCTGAATGCTTACCGAGCTCTCACCGGAAGCCAAGCTTTACCTAGTTCTCAGTGTTTACCGAGTAATCAAGGTGAACAAAGAAGTTAGTGTTTACCGAGTAATCAAGGTGAACAAAGAAGTCAGTGTTTACCGAGTGATCAAGGTGAACAAAGCAGCTAGTGTTTACCGAGTGTTCAAGGTAAAGAAAGGAATCAGTTTTGACCGAGTGAAGATGTACTAAGATGTAACTGAGAACTTCATGATAATCGAGCTCCTGAGGTTATCAAGGAAATTAATTTTTACCGAGCTCAGACGGATATCAAGGAAACTAACTATCACTGAGTCACAAGGTTCTATCAAGTGTTTCCTTTGATCACCGAGCTACAATTCAGATAGAAGTATTCACCGAGTGACATCTCTTCTACCGAGTCTCCAGTGGTTACCGAGTTCAGAACTACTCGAAGTGTTTAGTATGGACCATGCCTTCACTTCTACCGAGTGCATGACGATGCTGAGTAACACAGTGGACGCTGAGTATCAGAAGGACACCGACTCAGTTCAGTGAACCCAAGTTTTTACCTTCGGCCGACTTTGTATAGAGATTTGAACTTGTTGTTTTGGCCGACCTTGCATGTATTGTTTAGCCGACCTTGCATGTATTGTTTATATGGATGGTATATATATGCAATGTATTGTATCATTCAAATATAGTTGTTATGGCAATGGTAATGAATGGAAATGTGAAAGTGTAAAAGTGTGAAAGTACGAAAGAAATACATGCGTGCGAAAGTATGTGGGCTGAATTGTGAAGATATTCAGCAGGTCAAGTTTTGGAGCAGAAAAGTTTTATCTATCACATCAAGGTGAATCAGAGCATAGCAGATCTTATCAGCAATCAGTTGTAATCAGATCCACTATTTCATTCTAACAGGTGAATCAGTTTTTGTAAATCCTTTAACAAGGTAGACTTAACAGTCTTTTGTAAATCTCCTAACAGAGTGCATACTTTATTGTATGTTTGGAAATCCTCTAACAAGGTGGATCTAGCAATCCTTTGTGCTCCTAACAGGGTAGATCACCAGAAGTGGTCATTGTAAGCCTTAACCGGCCAACTTCATACTGCAGTAACGAAGCTTGTGGGTTTCATCCCCACCCCAGTTTTACTTTCTATTTGGAAGGTTTCTGGGTCACCAAATCTGTGTGTTCAAGTGTTGCAAATGATTTTGTTTCATGCTTACAGTAGGTTACTTGGATGAATGGTGAATATATCAGTATACAGTTTTATTGTTTGAAATTTTAGAAGTTACTGATTCACCCCTCCCCTCTCAGTAACTTTTCATATCTTGAATATTTCCAACAATTGGTATCAGAGCTATAAGGTTCTCAAGATAAAAGTTTCACAGCTTGAGCAAAGATCAATGACAATGGAGATATTCAGACTTGACAAAACTATTGAGAATGAAAAGCTAGATCTAAAAATGGCCATGGCTCAACTCAATGAAGCAAAAGAGCATCTTTCACAATCCTTGAAAAGAAGAAAAGAACTTGCAAAGCAAATGAATGACCATCAGTATGTTGAAGAAAAGATTGAAGATCTCTCACCATCAAATAGTTCAGATGAAGCTGACAAAGCAATCAAAGAACTCTTAAAAAAGAATGGATCTCTGCAGGAAGAAGTAAGAAAGCTCAAAAGGGAACAAGGAATCCAGTCCATCAGGCTATGCGAAATCTTGGAGCAAAGGAACAAGGCAGCTGAAGACTTAGAGGTAAGAAATAATCAATCCTCTTAGCTTGAAAATCTTGTAACTCAATTATCTAATGCAAATGAAGAAATTATGAATCTGAGATCTGAGAATGAGAATTTGAGAAATGACTTAATTACTGAAAGACAAATCAATGCAAGCTTACAAAGTGATCTAATCTCTAAAAAACAAGTCAATGAGAGAATGGTAAAATCTCAAAAGGACATGGATCAATTGAATCTGCAAAATGAAGAAAACTTTCATAAACAAAATGGTAAAGCAGGCCTTGGATACAAGGAAGAAGGTGAATCCTCCAAACAGGGTACTCAAAAGAATCAAAAACCTACTTACAGCCACTGTGGTAAGTTAGGTCATACATCTAACGGATGTTGGAGCAATGGAAAAGGCAAATTTAATGGAAAGTGCTACAATTGCAATAAGCATGGACACAAAGCAAATGAATGCAAAAAGAAACCGAAATTTGAAGGTAAATGTCAAAAATGCCAAAAGCAAGGTCATAAGGCATCACAATGCAAATTCAAATCATTTAATCCAGCTGAACAACTTGTCAAAGCAATATTTGGTTGGGACTACAACACTTGGTGCAGATGTCATTATTGTGGAGAATATGGTCATACTGGCATAAACTGTGCAAGGCATCACCTAAGAAAAAGGGATACCACTGTAAGATGTTATACATGTACAGAACTTGGTCATATATCTAAAAACTGCATGAATATAAAGAAAGTCGAGGATGAAAAGCAAATCAAAGTGGAAAATATTCGGAAGCAAATGAAGCAGCAATGGATTTCTAAGTCTACCGAGCCAGATAATTCAAGTGATGGAATGGTCACTCAAGAAGTGAGTGACTCTACCATTTCCAATTAAGACTCATCAGGATAAGATCAGGACTGTATCTACAAAGCAATATCCTAAGCAGTCCTAGAATGAAAATATGATCAAATCAGTATTTCAGATACATCAGGATCATGGTCGGTACATGACCTTACCGAGCTCAGTCAGGTGCAATAAGGCCTCTTTCACCAAGTTGCACTTACCGAGCATGGTTGGTTCTTCTCTTACCAAGTTAAGAGCGGTTTAACCTATTTTCTTTTGGTCACCGAGTTGCAAAGTTTAAGCCAAGCTAGTGGATGACAGCCTGTCAATCACAGCTACCTCCGTACTAAACATTAATGGCAAATTTTTCATCAAAAGGGCACATTTCAACCTCATTTTTCACTGCGAATTCGAGATTTACAAAAAGAGGGCTTTCAAGCGAATTCAAGTGAGTTGAAGAGATTTTCCAACGAAGTATTCTTACGAAATCTTCTTACTCACCGAGCAGCAATGGCTTCCGCAAGCACCAGCAGCAGCAAGGCGAAGAAAGGATCCAAAATGCTTGTGAAGGGAATGGAATGGAAGGCACCGATGTTCAAGCTTGTTCCTGCCATCGCTGAATCACTCGACCCGCATGGAGCTCAATCACAGATTCCTCCAAAGGTACTTCTAATCAATGATATTCATACTCATTTCAAGTGTACTGTGCAAGAAATAGGGACACTAGATATGGATAGCACCCTAGCCGAGTTATGCATGGATGGAACCCTAAAACCTGAGTTCAAACATTTGGAAACCAAAGGCTTAACCCATATCCCGCATCTGCCAAGAAGTTTCCAAGTGAAATGGGTGAGGTATATCTTGAGCCGAGTACATAATGGTCAGTTGTGGTTGGAACAACCAGTTTTGATAACCAAGAAGATGATTCACAAAATCACGGGTCTCCCAATGCTCAGCAAAGCCAAAACCACCAAAAACCTAGGACGGGATGAGTTACAGAAGAAAACCCAAGCTGAATGGGATGGCAGAGGTTTAAAACTCAACAACGTTTCAGATATAGAACTAAAATTTGGTATTTATGTTATTACATACAAACTGTATAGTTCCAACAGGCTGAATAGTGTACCTTGCGAGGTATTTATGTTATTTTTCTATGTACAGAAATTCTTTCCATCCAAAGGTACAGTTGTATGGAGGAAAGATACTCCAATTTTGTATCAAATAAATGAATTCATAGTAGAAATGGGTATGAATTTTGACAAAGTAATGGATAATTATTTTGAAGATTTCAAGGAAAGGATGAACAACAGATTTAGAATACCTCCAAAACTTGTTGAAGAGTATAAGGATGATGTCTATTTCATGGTTGACTATGACAAGGTATACATACAGGCAGTTAGACCCCGAGTTGCTTGGGTGAAACCTCTTCCATATGAGGTAAATATTGATGAAACAAGGGATATCATTGAAGCACTGGTAAATGAGCCAGTAGACCCAAGGCAACAAATTTTTGGTACTTATGATGAAGCAAAGGCCAGAATTGAACTGGAAATCAAAATTCCACAGGCCATCAGCAAAGGTAAGAGGAAAGTGGCCAAACTGAAAACTGAAATGAGTCCTCTTATGGTCACCGAGGGAAAAGGTGAAGATAAAGAAAGTGAAGAAGAAGAAGAAGGAGAAAAAGAATCAGAAAAAGAGCAACCGGCAAAGAAGAAAGGCAAGGTAATTATTACCAAGCCCAAGAAGCAGCCTACTGCAACATTCACTCAGAGAACGAGAAAAGGTATTCAGGAACCTGTATTGGTCAAACCTGCACCTACATTTGAGCAAAGGCTCAAATCATTGGAAGAAGGAGCTGGCATCGCAAATTTCAAGGCATTAAGATTTGAGACAAGGACTGATGCAGAGAAAATGCAAATTGAGGAATTGGTACTTAACAAAATGGGAAAATGGAAATACTCCTCGGACCAGATTGCTCCTCATATCTCTAAAGAACTACTGGAGAGAGTACAGCCAAGATGGGAGTTAGCCACCAAGACGGTAAAAGATATATATGAGCAATCTCTGAAGAATCTTCGGCCTAGTCTCACTGGAGCAGAGGTAAAATCTAAATTGAAAACCTATGAAGGTAAAATGATGATCAGATTCCACACTTGTTTGGTTTTAATAAAAGATATAGAGCATGTTGTAAATGATGCTACAAACATGTGGAAAAACATCTATCATCTACATAAGCCCAGTGTAGACCTAGTAGAAATAAAGGATGATGACAGCGGCAGCAGTAGTGATGAATCAGATAGCACTACATCCATCACAGTTACACTAGGAGAGTTGCATGCAATGATGGAAGAGAAAGAGGAAGAAGACAAAGAGGAAGAAGCTGAAGAGGAAGATAAGGAGGATGATACGGTAAAAATTGCAGCAGCAGTTATTGCATCCCTTCCTCACTCCCCAGCCAAACCTGTGACATCATCAAGGTTGGAGTCAGCTTCAGCAGGTTCATCTACACCAGATTTACCATCTACACCTGCCATATCTCAGCTCCATGTATCATCAGTAGAAGTGACTACCACTTCATCTACTGAGCTGCATCCCTCTTCGACTACCGAGCTGCACCCCTTTTCATCTACCGAGTTAGCCTCCTCGACTCCATCATCATCAGTTGGTATTGCTGTAAGTTCTTAAATTTTGACAACTCAAATTTGTTCTACAATTTTGTCGCCATCTACTTCAGGCACAGTGAGCTCAGATACTATATTACCGAGTGTATCACCATTTTTGGCTAGCACTCAAATTTTTGACCCTGTACATACTTCTATTGGCACTCAAACCTCAAGCATCCCAGTTTTTACTACTAGTCCTTCTATCTCTACTATTGTGTCTATTCCAAAGGTCAAACCAGTCATCTCAGAAGTCAAACAAAAGCAACCATTAAGACTTATGATCACTGGAAAGGAAATTCCTGAAGACATTGACTTGGACACAGAGATAGTAATTCCAAAGATTGACTTTGATAATGCTACCATTGAAGAAATGAGGTATGCTAGTCAACTTATTGAGAAAAAGGCTACTCAGATGCAGTTAAGATCAAAAAGGGATAAGGAATATAGGATAATTGAGGAAGCCCGAAACATAATTACTGAGGCTATAGGTGTTGATGTTGATACTTCTCAACACATTTTGATTCAACTGGAAGAGGCAGTTAATAAATTCAATGAAGATGCCTCCGGACAAGAAAAGCTAATTGAGTGTGCAGAAAAGAAATTTGATAATAAGGTATTAGGGCACATTGCCCAGAACATTACAATAAATCAGGTTGCATTAACCTCAGTTTTGGCAGATATGGAAAATTCTTTTAATAATGTAACATCTCTTTTTGCTAAGCTTTGTGATGTTACCAAGTACACTAAAGGAATAAGAGAGAAATTAAATAAAATTGATGAAGATCTGAAGGTAAGCGCACAGAACTTGAAGCTTGACCCCAATTCAAGCTCATCTCATCACCTCAGAATCAAATTTTTGTCAGAGAAGCAGGAAGAGCTGTTGAGGGAAGAGGCAAGGATCCGATCTACATTGATAGATATCCAAAACATGATCCTTCCCATCATGGATTCAATGTAGAAGCATATTGCACATTCAAAGACATTAATCCATGATAATAACTTCTCCATTGCAGATCATGTGATTGAACTTTTGGCTAAAGTTCAAATAGCTCTTTCCACTTGCAAAATTTTGCAAGAGAATTGGGATAAAACTCTCCAGCTTATTCTCCAGGTACATTCAGAGTTCATCTCTCATTTTGGTGTTTCTATATAAGTATATATATTCTTTTATTCTTTGGCATTATTGTCAAAAAGGGGGAGATTATTGTTGGATATGTATACTATGGGTGAATAAGTGTTTTCAGAAAAATTGTACAAAGGAAGAGATATACAGCTCATGTAAATAATGTATGTACATTCTATGGGGGAGTTGTATATAACAAAGCTATTCTATGGGGGAGTTGTATATAACAAAGCTATGTATATTCAGAATCAGTCATCAGCATGTCAGATAAATTTTGTCTCACAAGTGTTTTTGTCACTAATGCCAAAGGGGGAGATTGTTGGCATTATGATACATTTTTGTCATTAGTTACAACACTTATTGGATTCTGAATGCTTACCGAGCTCTCACTGGAAGCCAAGATTTACCTAGTTCTCAGTGTTTACTGAGTAATCAAGGTGAACAAAGAAGTTAGTGTTTACCGAGTAATCAAGGTGAACAAAGAAGTCAGTGTTTACCGAGTAATCAAGGTGAACAAAGAAGTCAGTTTTTACCGAGTGATCAAGGTGAACAAAGCAGCCAGTGTTTACCGAGTGTTCAAGGTAAAGAAAGGAATCAGTTTTGACCGAGTGAAGATGTACTAAGATGTAACCGAGAACTTCATGATAACGGAGCTCCTGATGTTATCAAGGAAATTAATTTTTACCGAGCTCAGACGGATATCAAGGAAACTAACTATCACTGAGTCACAAGGTTCTATCAAGTGTTTCCTTTGATCACCGAGCTACAATTCAGATAGAAGTATTCACCGAGTGACATCTCTTCTACCGAGTCTCCAGTGGTTACCGAGTTCAAAACTACTCAAAGTGTTTAGTATGGACCATGCCTTCACTTCTACCGAGTGCATGACGATGCCGAGTAACACAGTGGATGCCAAGTATCAGAAGAACACCGAGTTAGTTCAGTGAACCCGAGTTTTTACCTTGGACCGACTTTGTATAGAGATTTGCACTTGTTGTTTTGGCTGACCTTGCATGTATTGTTTAGCCGACCTTGCATGTATTGTTTATATGGATGGTATATATATGCAATGTATTGTATCATTCAAATATAGTTGTTATGGCAATGGTAATGAATGGAAATGTGAAAGTGTAAAAGTGTGAAAGTACGAAAGAAATACATGTGTGCGAAAGTATGTGGGCTGAATTGTGAAGATATTCAGCAGGTCGAGTTTTGGAGCAGAAAAGTTTTATCTATCACATCAAGGTGAATCAGAGCATAGCGGATCTTATCAGCAATCAATTGTAATCAGATCCACTGTTTCATTCTAACAGGTGAATCAATTTTTGTAAATCCTTTAACAAGGTAGACTTAACAGTCTTTTGTAAATCTCCTAACAGAGTGCATACTTTATTGTATGTTTGGAAATCCTCTAACAAGGTGGATCTAGCAATCCTTTGTGCTCCTAACAGGGCAGATCACCAGAAGTGGTCATTGTAAGCCTTAACCGGCCAACTTCATACTGCAGTAACGAAGCTTGTGGGTTTCATCCCCACCCCAGTTTTACTTTCTATTTGGAAGGTTTCTGGGTCACCAAATCTGTGTGTTCAAGTGTTGCAAATGATTTTGTTTCATGCTTACAGTAGGTTACTTGGATGAATGGTGAATATATCAGTATACAGTTTATTGTTTGAAATTTTAGAAGTTACTGATTCACCCCTCCCCTCTCAATAACTTGTCATATCTTGAATATTTCCAATAGTGAGTTGTTTTATGAATTAGTGGAATGTATGGTGAGCTTTTTATGATATTGAAGGTCTATTGAAAATAAAGTGCTTTTTCTTGCAATTATATCTTATGTAATTCTAATCTATTGTATTTTTTGGGGACTTGGTCATCTTCCTTGGAGACTCACCTCTATACTACATAACACACATACTTTGGAACATGCATAACACAAATGTAGGAAACATAATGAATTGCTGGACTAGACAAATATTTGAGAGGTGAGGACCATGATATCTGAACTAGAATAAGATTGATAAAATTGTATGAATATTTAATTTATAAAGAGAGATAATTTAAGACATAATGGTATAATTATAATATTGCAATGATATTATAATAAAAAATAATATGCTACATAATAATAATAATGTGATATTATAGCAATAAAAAAATATCATAATAAATTATATAATTTATATAATTTACATAATGATTAAATTAGCAATTCAAATATGTAATCTCAAGAGTATATAATTACATAAATTATTAGTATTGATATAAGTAAATTGTATTAATAAATAATAATATTAATTAATATTAATATTACTAAATAAAAATATATTATATTAAATAAAGTGGCATACCCATTCATATAAAAGGAAATATAAGAATATTAGACACCAATAGTAGAATCATGGGCTAAAAAAATGGGCAAAAAAAATTTTTAATTAATATCCCACAAGAGGACATTATAATTTCTTAGGCTAATAAGGCAATAGATAGTAGACCAACATGTACTACTATAGACATTAGGAATAGTAGAACTATTTAGGGAATCTTTGAATCTCTCAATTTTCTTATTAGTACGTGCAACATTTTCTTGAGGTGGAAATGGCTAACTTTGCCATAATGTCTAGGATAAAATATAGAAATGTGTTTACATAAAATAATTTATTTCAGTTGTCAAACTAAATGTATAAATCTTTCTTAAACTTTAAAAAAAAAAAAACTACATCATAATTTTATACATGAATCTCTCTCTCTCTCTCTCTCTCTCTCTCTCTCTCTCTCTCTCTCTCTCTCTCTCTCTCTCTCATGGAGAGGTAAGTGTGGTGGATGAATGGACCAATTATGAACTCCTCAAGTTGTGAAGATTGACTAGCATTTCACAAATTCTCTATAAGGCAAAATAGTACTCAGATGACTCCAATAATTCCTAGATGGATAGGATGATTGACTTAGGTAAACAAAAAATGGATTTAAATGTTTTCAACACAATTTTAGTTATCAAGCATCACCCAACACCTAAATCACCTCAAACAACCTTCTAGGCCTATTTTCCCCAATTAGGTCTCCATGAAATAGAATCTTGATTTCCTCTCAATTTTCCTAGAGAAATGGTTTAACTCTATAGATTTTTAGATACCCATTTGGCCATACTCAAATATATCAAAAGGATTTCATTGGTTCTTTGGGACCATACCCTACTATTGTTATATCATGGCTCTAAAATTCATAAAAAGTGAGCAATTTAACAAAGAAACTATAATTTATTTGCACTCCCCATACTTCATACTCTATAGAGTCCCTTCTTAGGTCATGAATGTCATATATCTAAGAGGAATTAGGCCTAAGGACTATTTAACACGATAAGCCCCAAATTGCTTCTTAAAATCCTCTGAAACTACGACTTTCTAATTGAGTGTTGTTCCAACACTTATGGAAACAAAAAAAGGTGGATTCACCTTGTATAGGGTGTATCTAGTTACCTAAGAACATAATACTTGCCCCTCCTTTGGATATTTTCTCTATTGTTCTTCCATACCCACATCTTCATTCACCATTAAGACTTCCTCCTTGGGTGATCACCTACAAACCAGCTCTCAACTGCACATGTTAGTGTTAGAATATCATTGTACAAGTTAGGGATGATTCATTCCATGAGAATCAGCAATGTCATGTTAGCATGAGTGTTGATGATACTACATTGGGGGAGTATTCTAAGAATTGGAGAGTATCGACATGTTGCATTCATGAATTTTTTTGTCATTGATGTCAACATAGCATGGTTTATGTAAAGTTTGGTTGAGTAGTAGATAGAGATCTTTATGATACCAAAAAAAAATTCATTTTTTGGTGATGCATAGTTATGGACTTGTTTGGCATAGTGTCCTGATGACTTGGTCAAGTGCATAGAGTCTAAGTCGAAGACATACGAAAGTTGTACCTAATTTACTGAGAGTAATTCAAAGACAAAGTATTGGAAGAGTAGTTCCTAATGCTTTTCTTCTATATTTCATTTGAGATGCAATGAGAAGATGCATAGTAAGATAGTGGCTAATGATGTCGATGAGTGCACAAGCCCTAGTATCAGACATATGAAGTTTTGTAGAGACTATGAGCTGATAATGCTATTGTAATTATAATTGATTGGGAAAGCCTCAAGGCCAACTCGAGGAATTATTATGGAGATATGCTATAAAGGAAAGATGTTTTCCTTTATTTTAATGTATGGTGATTGTTGTATGAAGTTTGAAGTACAAAAAGGAGAACAATGCTTTAGGAATGTGTGTAAGTGATCCAAGGGACTATTGGATGCAATATTTGTGATCTAGATGGAAGATCAGAAGTATCAAAATTCTAGTTTATAGGATAGAAAAAGAGGAAGGAACAATATAGTACAATTTTAGCATTTTACAAGGAATAATATAGAGATCATTTGGATAGTGGGTCCATTGGTCCTTGTCTTGAAGTTGTTTGGGCAATGGGTCCAGCTGTCGTCCACAACTCCTAATAGGATTGGTACAACTCCTAACAGGGTTGACACAAGTCCTAACATGGTTGGAATCTCCTAATAGGGATTCAAAGTTTCCTAAGGAGACATATGTACTGAATGTATTGATATACTCCTAACAGAGTCCATCCTCTAATAAGGAACATTTATATTACTACATCATCTTGTGGGTACCATCCCCATTAGGGTTTCCCCTCTGATCTAGGATTTCTCTAGTTAACATATCTAGTGTTATTGTGTATGAGTATCTTGTTGTGGTTTTAGTTTATATTACTCATATATTTAAGTTTGTTTAAGGATGGTAATTGTGAAAATAGTTAGATAACTAATTCACCCCCGCCCCCGTCCCCCACCCCCCCGCCTCTCTGTTATATTAGTAGACTATATATTCTAACAATTGGTATTAGAGAATCAAGTCCTTGAAGGATAAGCGTAACAACTTTGGAAGATTAGTGGCAAGTCATTTCAAAAAGGATAGTCCTAAATCTAATGGAGGAAATATTTACACCCAAAAGATGGATCTTCTTGGTGAGTTATCAGAATTGTGCATTGAGTTTCCAAATCTAGAATCCTTTTGTTGCATACAAAAGAATAGAGGCACAAGTAAAGATATATTTAGATCCAAAGTAGACAAGAAGATCGAGGAAGGTATTGATCTCCTTTGTTGGATACAATTATTAATTGTGTATTGTCTTTGATGTTACACAAATGTCATATCAGCCATTAGATAGAGTCTACCAAGCTTAGATGGTTAGCAAAGCAATTTATAGTGACTACCGAGCATTCCTAAACATTACATAGTAAGTTAGCTCTTACCAAGCTCACTCGGGCATCAAAGGATTTTGTAGCAGAAAGTTAATGTTAACCGATCTCCCAAAGTTAACAAAGTGAAAGTCAATATCTACTGAGTTCACTTGGTCATTGAAGAAAAAGTTAGCTTTTACCGAGCTCACTTGGTAAGTGAAGGAAGGTTAGTGTTTACCGAGTTAACTCGATCTCCGAAGGAAGTTGCAAGGTTTGTAGTGTTTACCAAGCTTCACTTGGTTAATATTGGGGAAACCATTTTGGAGCAGTGGTCACCAAGCTAGTTCGGGCAGGGAAGAATTTTATTATTCTAAAGAATTAAGTTTTGTGCAAAGTTTGCAGCCAATTGATTTAATAATTTTCAGTTGGTATAACTTGTAATTGAGCTGACTTGACAATCTGTAAGGTATATATGAAAGGTCAAGTTGTGAATTCAAGAAGAGTGTGGATGCATAAGAGTGTGAATGTATGAATGAAATAAGAAAATATTGAAGATATGAACAAATATTGTGAAAGGATTAGATATCCTTAAGGAGCTGCAAAGTTGTATTCGATTAGTGAGGATCTAGTGAAGTAGAATAAAGATCTGTATTCATCAAAGATAAGTTGCATATATTTCAGATCACTTCATTTTTGCTTTCTAATCATTGTAATAGTGATTCAAATCTCTTAACAGAGTTGTTTTAACAACCATTTTGTAAATCCTCTAACAAGATGACAATTCAGTTGAATTGTTCTTAAGACCTCCAAAAAGGCCACTCCTTACAGGGTGATTAAATCCTCTAACAAGGTCACACCTAACAGTGTGTTTTGTAACCTTTAACAAGGTTGGCTCCTAACAGGGCTCATTTTAGAAGAGTGAAAATTGGTAACTAGTTACTTGGTGGTTTTTCCAAAATTGGGTTTCCACGTTAAATCTAGTTCTCTTGTGTTCATGTTATTTCCTTCATGCATGCATGTTAATCACTTTAAATGCTAAATAAGTTAACAGAACATCTATCAAGTTTCAGCATCTATTTGTATGGTTATCAAGTATCAGCAACAACTATATTTTAAGACATCTAAGGATCTGTGGATTTATTTTTGTGGTAACTGATTTACCCCTCCCCTCTCAGTTACTCCATCTCTATTTCCAAAACTTTTTATGAAAAGAGAGGGAGAGGGTATGGAAAAAAAAATTTGTTGGACATGTAAAGAATTTAGTCATTTTGTGCTAAGATTTCCTAAGAGAGTAAGAAAATTTAGAAAGAGTTCTCTTTTTGATGAAAATGAAGAATTTAAAGAAAATATGGAGAAATTCCTAAATGACTATGATGATAAAGATAATGAGCTTGATTAGATTAAGTAAGAGGAAGTAGTAGAAGATATAGCTTTGGTAACTATTATTGATCTAAAAGCTAACAATGAAAATGTGGAAGTTAACATTTAGACTAACAATAATTTCTAGAATGATGTGTTAATTATTGAGAAAAGAGGAAAGCAAATATATGAAATAAGAGATGAGATAAGAGTTGAGATGTCAAATCCTACCCCTAATAAGAATGTAAGAAATAATTTCCCTCCTCAAAAGTTAATTGGAAGCAAAGACAAAGGTGCAATGACCAGAAAAGGAGTAAATGAGGAGATATGTTTGATATTTCAAGTTGAACCTAAGAGCATAGATGAAGCATGTAAAGATGATCATTGGATTAAACTAATGAAAGAAGAATTAGATTATATTGTGAAGAATGATTCATGGGAGTTAGTTTCTAGACCTAAAGACAAGAATGTGACAAGAACCAAATGGGTATTCAGAAACAAGATGAATGAGCAAGGAAAAGTTGTGAGAAAGAAAGCATAGACTATGAGGATACATATGTACCTATAGCTAGAATGGAAATACTAAGGATGTTCCTGGCTTATGCAACAAATAATAAGTTCAAGGTTTATTAGATGGCTATTAAATTAGCCTTCCTAAATGGAGAACATAAAGAAGATATATATATTGTACCTATAGCTAGAATGGAAATACTAAGGATGTTCCTGGCTTATGCAACAAATAATAAGTTCAAGGTTTATTAGATGGCTATTAAATTAGCCTTCCTAAATGGAGAACATAAAGAAGATATATATATTGAGAAGCTTGGAGGTTTTCCTTTATCAAAATACAAAGACATGGTATGTAGATTAATGAAAGATCTATATGGTCTAAAGAAAGCACCTAGAACCCAATATACAAGGTTGGATAGTTATTTGGAAAAGCTTGGATTTGCTAAAGGTGCGACATATAGTAACTTGTATTTAAAACAATTTGAGAATGGTTTGCTAATAATATTAGTATTTTTTGATGATATCATTTTTGGAGGTAATGATGAGACAACTGATAATTTTTATGAAAAGATGAAGAATGAGTTCCAAATGAGCATGATATGAGAAATGAAGTTCTTCCTACAATTGCAAATTGTATAGAATAGTAATGGTATTTTCATTTCACAAGCTAAGTACTTGAATGATTTGTTGAAAAGGTTTAATTTGGAAAGTTGTAAACCTATTGGTACACCTATGGTAACTACTCACAAATTATCTATTAAAGATGAGACACCTATAGTAGAGCAGAAGAACTACAAATCCATGATCAGAGGTTCGCAGTATCTGGTGCACACTAGACCATATATAAAAAATCTAGTTGGGATTGTAGCTAGATTTCAAGCTAGTCCTAAGGAGTATCATTTTGTAGAAGTGAAGAGAATATTTAGATATTTGAAAGGAACATCTAAGTATGTAATTTGGTATGATAGATCATGTGACTTAACTCTATGTGCATTTACTAATGTGGATTTCGCACGCAGTATGGATAATAGAAAGAGCACCAGTAGTGGAGCATTCTTAATTGGAGGAAGATTGGTTTCTTGGTTAAGAAAGAAGCAAGACTATATCTCATAGGGTACTATTGAGGTAGAGTATGTTGTAGCAACAAATAACTATAATCAAGTTATGTGGATGAAACAGATGTTGAAGGATACCATAATTAAGTTTGAAGAACCTATTACCATTTACTATAAGAACACAAGTACAATGAGTATGTCTAAGAATCTTGTATTGCATTCTAAGGCTAAGCATATGTCTATTAAGTATCATGTGCTTAGAGATAAAGAAGTAGAAAATAAGATCAGATTGGAGTATGTGAGTGCTAAAGATTAGATTGTATATATCTTTATGTAGCCTTTGCCTAATGGTACATTTGAGTACTTGAGAGGTATGCTTGGAGTTATGCCCCTTCCTACTTCTAAGTAGATGATGTAGAGAGTGCATTAGCCTAGTGCTACAGAGCACTACTATTTACCTAGACTGAATGTTGATGGTTCCCATATGGAGGAGTATCTATGATGAGAATAGTTAATGAGGACTCTTGGTATTTGGTATTGAACAATGTCTTTGGATACTAGAGCTTTTTGAAGATTTGGTACAACATATTAGCAATTGGTATTTAACAATTGGTATATTCTAACACTGAGATGGAGAACCTTGACATTGATGTCAATGGAGGATAATATACATGAAAAACATCTCCTAAGTTATGGGGGAGAAGAACTCCTAAGAAATGGAGGAAAGATATCTATTTAGAGAGATTTAGAAAGATTCATGAAAGGAAGTAGGACTATGCACCTGATGTATTGTAATTGCTTAGTCTCAAGTAAAAAAATTATGTCCAAGAAGAAGAAGTATGAACCTATTGTGGGCCTATTATTTTGAGACTTTTTAGCATGTGGACAACTGATGCAGGTAAGCAGTAGCAACATAAAATTGTTTGGTATACTTGGGTCTTAGATGTTTTTCATCTATGTTGTCATTAATGCCAAAGGGGGAGATTGTTAGTATGAATGTTGATGATACTACATTGGGGGAGTATTCTAAGCATTGGAGAGTATTGAAATGTTGTATTCATGACTGCATTTGTAATTGATGTCAACATAGCATGGTTTTTATAAATAGTGGTTGAGTAGCATATAGGGATATTTATGGTACAAATAATTGTTTGGTTGTATGGTGGTGCACAATTATGGACATGTTTGGCACAATGTCTTGATGATGTGGTCAACTGCACAGAGTTTAAGTTGAAGACATATGGAAGTAGTACCTAATTTATAGAGAGAAGTTCAAAGACATTCTATTGGGAAATCTATTCCTAATGTTTGTTTTCTATCTTACATCTAAGATGCAATGAGAAGATGCATAGTTAGACAGTGGAAAAATATAGTCAGCTGATGACATTAGTGAGTACACAAGCCCTAGTATTGCACATGTAAATTTTTGTATAAAATGTGAGCCAACAATGCTATAGTAATTATTATTAATTAAATATCTTATTATAATTAATTGGGAAATGCTCAACAATGACTCGAGGAATTATTATGAAGATATGGTATAAAGAAAAGATGTTTTCCTTGTTTGTAATATATGATGATCATTATATGAAGTGTGAAGTGTAAAAAGGAGTAGAGTGCTTGAGGAATGTGTGTAAGCAATCCAAGGGATTATTGGGTGCAAGATTTGTGATCTAGATACAAGATTAGAAGGAGCAGAAGTCTAGCTGATAAGATAGAGAAAGAGGAAGGGACAGTAAAGTACAATTCTATTATTCTTGAAGGAATAATATAGAGATCATTTGGATAGTGGTTTCATTGGTCTTTCCTTTGAAGCTATTTTGGAAGTGGGCCCATCTGTCTTCAACAACTCCAACCAAGGTTGGAATCTATTGGTGTAAATACATACTTTACTATTTACACTTACTTAAGTTTACTTAGGTTAATGCATTATTTAATTATATTGCATTATTTTATTATTTTTATTTGTGAGACACTTATGAGTTCACACACCTTGTGAGTTGTCATGTTGACAACACAGGAGTATGCAACTGTATTTGAGCACATGGTGTCTACAACACTGTTTTGCATGTCCCACCCTTGTAGACTTATCCTCACATCACCGCACTTACTTTCGTGCTTAATGGAGGATAACCCATATCTGGTGGACATGTGTTTGGTTGTATGACACATCATGATGCTAACTTCTATGCATTCTAGGAGCTCTCCTAAGGCCTTTATATTCAGGCACTCCTAGTGTACTATGATGAACCAATTATTGAATACATTGTTATTCTAATCATACTCTCTCCATTTTTGGTCTACAGTTGTGCTTGTGTATGAGTTCTTAGTTCTTGGGTGAATTTTTCCCTTAGGCAAATTCTTATAAGGTATCAGAGCTTGGAGAGCTTCTCATCACATAGCTATATGAGACCTCTTGCTTGCTTCATCACCTCAACCTAAATCTGGAGTGCTGCAAAAATTGGGAGTGTCTGGCACCAGATCTAACCTCTCCATTGTGTCTGGAATGCTGAACTGCTGAAAATACTCTATAAGAATGCCTACCTTGGCCCAAAGTTGACCATGAGGAAAATTTTTTTTGCAAATTGGCACCCGAAGGTACCGATTTTCAAGTTGGGTATGATTTTTTTGGATCTATTGAATTAATTTTTGGATCTGAAATATTTTTCTTCTCTGCATTAATTTTCAATTCTGGACATCATTGAAGGGCATTTTAGAATTGCGTTGATGGCCATTTGACCATCAAATTTAGACTTCCAATTTCTCCTACAGACCCCTCTCCAGATTGCTTTTCAATTTGGCAGCCCAACTTTGCGAGCTCCTAACTTGGACATTCGGACCCCAATTCAGGTACAATTCTTTTTGAAATCAGATAGAATTTCTTGAATTTTTCATCGGTGGTGTTGTTTTCTGGTTTTGGTGTATAGATTTTGTAGAATTTGCATTTTTTGGTGACTATACCTACATAATCTTGCGTTTTGCAACTTCAGAAGCTCCGTACGGGCACATTTGATCACTTTTTGAAGTTTCCTTTTTTTTGAAAGTGCATATTTTTTCATCTACTTTCCAAATCTGAAGTTAGATTCTAGAGTTGTGTGAAAAAATTTCTCACTTTGAAAATTAGGCCTTCTTTGGCATTGTAAAGCTTTGATTCTTTTTCAAAATTGTTGGGTGAACCCACAATAGTGGGTTACACTTTTTTGGAGGAAGAAATTCCTCCAAAATCGCAAAAGTCAGATTTTTTGCCGAAAAACTTTCAATAGAATGTAATCATCTAGTTTCGATAGAAACTATAAAAGTTTCTATCGAAACTACTTTTGATGGTAGTTTCGATCGAAACTAACTATGCAAAAAAAAATTTATCCTAAATAGTTTCGATTGAAACTAACTATGCAAATTTTTTTTAATCCTAAATAGTTTCAATAGAAACTATTTTTTACATGAAAACTCAGCCTTATTAGTTTCGATAGAAACTAACTAAAAATAGTTTCTATTGAAAGTATTAAAAAATTTTTGATAGAAAGTTAGTTTCTATCGAAACTAGTAAAGTAGATGGCTTTTACAAAGCCTATAACATTCTTAATTGTTTTCATGGCTTCTAGGCTCAATTTCTAAGTTCAGATGGAGCACTAAAGACATGTCATTTTCCATGACTCAAGTACTTAGAATGAGCTTTCTAATGAATATGGATTTGATAAATTTTGAATTTTTTTAGTATACATTTTTTTACGTTAATTGAACAGAGGTTCATTATAAAAAATAAACCTATATATTGAACGCTCATGGAAAAATAGTAAATAAGAGAATAAAAATTCTGAAAAATAACTACGGTCTTTGTATTTGAGTCCTCTTTCAATCAAAAAATAATAATTTGAAATTGGATAAATATATAATAAGTTACATGTGTCGAAAGCCATGTATGTCCAAATTAGTGTTAGGTCAACTTTAAACTCTGATAAAATATGAAATACTAATGATAAAGACATCAAATCACCTTTTTGGTTTTGGTATGGATGTTAAAAAAATAAATTCGAAAGAATTATATTGATATATATTGTAGAAAAAAAGTTATGTGTGTCAAAAACAATATCGCTTTTTAAAAATTAGGTTTTTGATAACATAGCAATTTTCTTGGGAGAAAAATTAATTCAATCAAATCAGTTAAAAAAATATATTTAAAAAATATATTTAGAATCTACATAGAAAATCCTAAAGGACTCTAGTTTACTTCATCTTTAAATTCCTTACCGTTAAATGGCAATTCGCATCTGAATGCAAAATTTTTCTTGAAAATTCATAGTTCAGTGTTAGTTTAGGCAAAAAAGTGTAACCCATTATTGTGGGTCCACCCTGTTGTAAAACTGAGCTATAGTGCTTAAGTGATAGATTTCAACCTCATAAGGTAGTTGTAATAGCCAAATCATAAAGTCCACTTTGTTTATTTTTACAAGTGTCCCATTGTAAACGCACTACTTATAAAGTGCCAAAGCATCATTTTTTGGGGAGGGTCTTTTGATTGAGTGAAAAGGGGGGGTGTGTACTATTTTTTTTGTCTCTCTATTGTGCTCTTTTATTTCTGCATCATGGGTTTTAAATGTCCTTCTCTAACTTCATGCAACTATTCTACATGGAAAGATATTGCATGGAGTAGATTAAAGGAAAAAGGATATAGTCTTTATGTAGATGGTACAATTACCCAACCTATTGATGCTAAAGAACTCATTGATTGGAAAAGACAAGACCAACTAGCTTTAGGTGTTATCAGGAGTTGTGTACATAGCAATCTTCTCTTCCACATTAAAAATTGTTCAGACTCTAAAGAAGCTTGGGATAAACTTGAATAGTTGTATGGTAAAGTTGATGAAGAAAAGGGATTTCAGATTGAGGATGATCTACTTCTCTTAGATCCTAAGAATTATGACACAATTTTGGATTACATTATTAAAGTCAATGAGTATAGGGAACTTCCCAAAGATTGTGGAAATCCCATGAAGGATGATAGGTTGATACATCACATCCTAAAAAAGCTACCTATTGAGTACACCAACTTTGTTTTGAGTTTTAATACTCACAAGTTGACCATGGGATCTGCTTACCAAAAGCATTCCTTTGATGGATTTGTAGACATGTTGATTGTTAAACAATCTCACTTGGTGGATTTTGGACTTCTCAAGTCATCTAAGACTAAAGCGTTGGTGGCTAGTGATACTCAGGAATCTATTCAAGGGGGAAAAAGCAACAACAAGAAGAAGCAATGGAAGCAGAAAACACAACTTGAGACACAACATGACTCCTCTCAATAAGGCGGTTCTTCTTCAAACAAGAAAGGAAGTAATGAAAAGAAGGAAAAACTCTTCTGTGCATATTGCAAAAAGCCAAATCATGACGAGCATCATTGCAAAAAAAAAAGAGTTGATGAGTTAGAAAATCTACTCAAGAAGAAAAAAATTCAAGTCCCAGGTACATCCAGGGATTCTACTCCTACCTCTTCGAAGGGTAAAGGTCAAGCACTTATGGCAAACACAAATTCTTCTTCGAAATAGATACTTGACTCAGGTGCCTCTTACCACATGGGTTCTTCAAAGCAAGAATTTTCTTCATTAAAGCAGTCAAAGGTGCCACACATCTTTGTGGGAGATGATGCAAAAATGGAAGTTGAAGGAAAAGGACATGTAGAAATGAAAGATGGGGAATTCAAAGACATTCTCTATGTTCCAAATCTAAGCTTCAATCTACTATTAGTTTACCAAATCACTCACCTAGGAGATGGTCATAAGGTTGAGTTCCTTCCCGATTCAGTGATGGTGCGCAGTCTAAAAGATGATTGATTGGTAGCCGTTGGGAAAGTCAATGATGATAGGAGGCTTTATTCCTTCTCCCACTTTGTTCCTAAGAGTTCTTCTCAACCCTTGTTAACTCACTCTACTTCAAACAAAAATTTATGGCATGAGTGGTTTGGTCACCTTGACTTTCGCTCTCTTCAGCAAATTTGCTCAAAACACATGGTCAAAGGTCTACCCAACATCAACTTTTCTAAGGGAGAGTGTTCATCTTGTTTAGTGGATATGCATCTCAAGGAGAAGTATGATAAAGGGAAGTCTTCTCGAGCTCCAGTTGTTCTTCAACTAGTTCACATGGTATTAGCAGGACCATTTGTAGTGACTTCAGTTAGCCAAGGCCACTACATACTCATATTTGTTGATGACTTTTCCAGATTCACTTGGGTCTTCTTTCTTCATCATAAGGATGAAGTGGTTCATAAGCTTCATGAATTCAAGACTCATGTTGAACACAAGTCAAAGAAAGTCATCAAGGTACTTACGGTGGACAATGAGAACAGATATGTTGACAGAAGACTTAAGAACTTTTGCATAATTGAGGGCATTGATCTTCAGAACTCAGCAGCATTTAGTCGACACAAGACTTATGTTGCAGCAATGAGGATTAGGACTCTCAAGACCATGGCAAGTTGCATGATAAAGGCCAAGTCTCTCAGTCCTACATTAGAAGTTGAAGCCATTAGCAGTGCTACTCACATACTTAACAAGTCTCCTCATCCAACCTTAGATGGCAAGACTCCTTTTGAGGCATGGTGTGGCAAAAAACTAGTTGTGAGTCACCTTAGAGTCTTCGGTTGTCCAGCATGGGCTAACCTATCTTCCAAGAGTTGCAAGGCACTAAAATCTAGGCCTTGTACCTTCATTGGTTATGAAGACAATGTGAAGGCTTACAGACTAATGGATCCTGAGACTCATGAGATTTTTGTGGAGAAGGATGTTCACTTTGAGGGAAGTTCTATGAGCTTATCCTCTACTCCTCTCTACACTTCATACACAATGGAAACTGATAGTGACACCATCGATAGTGCTTCAATAGGTTCAGACATGTGGGGTTCTGTCGATAGTTGCAATGAGAGGTCACATCAGTCCAGTCCACGTGCTTATATTGCCATAGTGAAAGGTCCATCTTAGCATGGTACATCTCATCTTCTAGCTCCAGCTTCACTTGACTTGGGAGACAGACTTGAGGACTTACATCTTCTAATTGATAATGATTCTTCTATAGTTGTTGCGAGGGCTCACTTTGACCCTCATGTATATTCTCTACATGATCAATTTGCACAAGTTGGCGTGATTGTGGATCCTTATGAACATCAATTATTGGAGGTCTCTTTGTTAGTAGAGGAGATAGATGGTTCAGTGGAACAGGTTCAACAGACATCCTTGCCAAATCTGCATTCATTCTTTTCAGCATAGTTCGAAGGGGTGAACTTCAGCATCAGTATAGGGATACTTGAGCAGGTTTCAGGGCCAACATAAATCTTTAGGAGTGTAAATTTGCCTTTGTTTCTTCCTAAGGGGAAGAACACTATTCTACATTCATGGACCAGCTTCTTCATCAGAGTAGCTTTCACTTGTCGGAATTCTTCTTTTGGGGGGGGGAGCCTATTCTATCTCTCTTCCTTCTCTTATTCTCTTTTGTATATACTAGATGTATGTCGTAATGGGGGGTCTTGATTACTCCATCCATCAATGCATCCTCTTCTATCTCTCTTTGTGGGGGAGGGTTTTTCCCATGAGGTTTTCCCTCTTTCCTCGCTTTATGGGAGATTGCATTTTCATTATGTAATTTGGTACCTAACATGGCCTAGTAGTCGGGACCCATTATGCATCTTCATCCTAGTTTGTAAGCTTAAGGGCATTCCCCTAAGTTGCACTTAAGGCGGGGTGTTTGTGTAAATACATACTTTATTATTTACACTTACTTAAGTTTACTTAGGTTAATGCATTATTTAATTATATTGCATTATTTTATTATTTTTATTTGTGAGACACTTAGGGGTTTGCACACCTTGTGAGTTTTCATGTTGACAACACAGGAGTATGCAACTCTATTTGAGCACATGGTGTCTACAACACTATTTTGTGTGTCCCACCCTTGTAGACTTATCCTCACATCACCGCACTTACTTCCATGCTTAATGGAGGATAACCCATATCTGGTGGACATGTGCTTGGTTGTATGACACATCATGATGCTAACTTCTATGCATTCTAGAAGCTCTCTTGAGGCCTTTATATTCAGGCACTCCTAGTGTACTATGATGAACCAGTTATTGAATACATTGTTATTCTGATCATACTCTCTCCAGTTTGGGTCTGCAATTGTGCTTGTGTATGAGTTCTTGGTTCTTGGGTGACTTTTTCCCTTAGGCAAATTCTTACACAATCTCCTAATATGGATTCAAAGTCTCCTAATAGGGACTCATATATACCGAATGTATTCATAGAATCCTAACAGGGTCTATCTTCTAACAAGGAACATTTATTTTAGTACATCATCTTGTGGGTGCCATCCCCACTAGAGTTTTTCCTCTGATCAAGGGTTTCCCTAGTTAACATATCTAGTGTTATTGTGTATGAGAATCTTTTGGTTGTTTTGTTTATATTACTCATATGGTTAAGTATGTTTAAGGTTGATAATTGTGATAATAGTTGGATAATTGATTCAACCCCCACCCCCCCATCTCAGTTAAATTAGTGGACTATATATTCTAACGTGTCATTCATGGAATGATCATCTATCCATTAGTTCCTATCAAAAACTAATAAAAAGAACACTATTCCTAATCTTGTTAGCATGAATTTGCAAAATTAGAGATCATTAAGTGACTTAAAAATAGTTAAAGTGGATCTTCATAGACTAGAATGTCAAACAATGGTTAGAACATAAATTGATCACAAAACTATATAGGACATCTCAAGACTGCATTAAAAAAATGGAGTGTTTTTATCTTTCTTGCATAGTCTGCACAAAATGGATGATTCCCAATTCTTCTCTCCTATAATGTCTCCAACTTAACTTAATAACCTTCCTAGAAGCTACCCCAATTGATTGAGAATGGTTCCCGTGCTTAGTTAGGCTTAAAACTCCTTAACCTACTTTCCCTCTAAAATGCATTAACCGTTGGGATTCAAATATTTGAATTCTCCAACTTATAATTTATTGTATAAAACAATTATTTAACTCCTAAATTTTTTCTATTAGGCCATCAAGACTAATTTAACCAATCTTAAATTCTTCAAGGATTCATAAAGACTTATTTGAATCCATATCTCCCTTCTACCCCGAATTTATTACTAAAGATCCTACGATCCTTAACAAACCCTTTAGGATTCATTACATTTTGAGCATCTTTAAACCCTCACAAGTCCATGATTAGCTTCAACGAATGCCAATTTATTGGTTCATAGTCTTCTTTACCCTTGATCCATCTTTTGTCTTCTATAGCAACCCTTACATGTCCTGATGCTCCTGCATCATACTCCCCTTCTCCAATAAGACTCTTGCCTCAAGATTTGATCTTCTTAGGCCAAGAATTGATCTTTTTTGGTTGTTGGGTTGATATCCCAAAGTGAATTTCCTCTTCATAAAATTATATAAACTAGTATACAAAATTAGTAGAACAAGGTTCCTTTACTAAAAATGTTGAAGAAGGATAGTAAGATGGTTTTAAGGCTTACATCATTGATCCTTTATTTGGATAAAACATCCCCCTCCCCATTTCTTATTTAGTTCTAGGTGGTGGCTCCATTATAGGATATTTAACTACCCCAACTTACACATAGTGCAGATCCCAAAGCTCCCCTCTTGTAGGATTATTCTAACTACTCTGTGGTTGCACTTCCTTACTACTATACCATCTAGTATCATACTAAACTTGCACCTTTATTTCCTTTCCCAAAACACATGATAATCGGATCTTCTTGCTCCTTTGACAAGGATTGTAATTCATACCTCCTACCATCATGTTGGAATAAATACTTATTATTAAAACCATCATGGATAATTCTTCTAGACCATTGCCAAGCTTCCTAAAATCAAATGTCCACAACTCATACTAAGAACATCAAACCATACCTTATCCCTATAATTTATAACTAAGAACTCAATCATGACTTAATTATAAACAAGCATATGTTGATTAATGTTCACCCAAGTAGCATAATATGGTTGAGGATGTGGAAAAGTTTATAGATTCAATTTCCCAACAACTTCATGAGACACTAAATTATGGCATGCTCCTGTGTCTATAATGAAATGGAATATACCTTGGATCAAACAAGTGGGTCTAAAGATGCTTGGATTGTCTGATTTTAGTCTTTCCATTAGCTAAAATTCTCCCTTTTCAAGTAAAACCACTATGTTTCAAGACTCCACTTTTTGTTTTGGTTCTTCTTGGTCTAAAGTGACTCTCCTATCTCTTCCCTTATATTCAATCCATTTAGGGTACCTATATGACTAGTGGCCCTCTTCATTACAAGTGAAACATCTCCCTATGAACACTACATCATTTCTTCCTCCATGTCTTCCTCCCCTATAACCTCCTCTATAGCCTCATCTTTTCTCTAATGTGTATGGTTTATCCTTGTTTTTATCACTACTATTCTAAAAATTAGTAGTACCTCTACCACCTTTTCCTCTCATTGATGAACCTCCTCTTGTGTTGGTTTGTCTCTCTTGCCTTCTCTTCATTTTTTCCTTAGTCTTAATGGAAAATTTGTAACACTCTTCAACTGATATATGGGTAAAAATACTAAGGTCATATTGGATATTGAACCTAAGTCCCCCCATATATCTTTCAATCTTTTCTTCACCATCTTCATCATGACACACCCTGATGTCAAATTTATGAAACTCCTTAGTGTACTTCTACACATACATGTCTTTTTATTTGAGAACTTGCAACTTCTTATATAGTTGTGCCCTATAATCATTAGGTAGAAATTTTTCCTTCATCTTATCCATCATTGTGTACCAAGATGTGATTTTTGGCTTCTTTTTCCTCCATCTCTCTGGTTAAACACAATCCAACCATAATAGAGTGTGTCCCATCAACTTTGACTTTTCTATCTTAAACTTATGACCCTCTTCAACATTCTCACAATCAAATAATTTCTGTATGGCACTAAACTAATCTATCAATTCCACATCATCCATATTTCCTCCTTTCATAGAAACATATGCTCTTTCCCTTGTACCTCCACTCTTTATAACTTTTACAAACCTAGGCATCCTTATGTCATTAGGATCTAATTGTTCTTCCTCTTAGGGTGCTTCTTTCTCTTCTTCTTCCATTTCTATTTCCTCATCATGTCCTCTACCTTTAACTCTTTTCTCTAATTCCAAGATTATATCCATCATAACTTCTAGTGTCTTACCCTTCGCATGTCTCTCCTTCTCACTTTTTTCTAAAGTTTCCTTCAACTTGTTGTTACCTACCAACTATTCTTTGATTATCCTTGCCAACTCCACATTTTTCATCCTTGTGAGAAAATACCCTTGCCCTACAAAAATGGTTACCAATGTCCTTGACAAGTTGAATCAACTCAAGTGCTTCTCCTCAAATGATACTTCAACTCTAAGGGCTAACTTGTTGGAAATCTGATTGAAAAAGCTCATTTGTTGAAGATCAAAGAGGGAGATTATTGTAAAGAAGGAAGTTAGTTGTTAAAAGAATGTTTTCAATCATTGTTTTTTCATTGATTTCAAACCTACTATTTGTAGGAATGACATTTACTTATAAAATCCAAATACTATCACTAATTGATGAAGAGGATTTGATCAAAAAGATGCAACAAGAGTACCTAAGGGAAAGGTTGAGTTATGATGTTGAAATCAAGTGCAGGGACCAGTTAAGACAATGGCAAAATGATCTATTGATAGCATACTCAAAGATAAGAGGTTGGTCACACTTAGAAACATTGGAGTAAGAAGAAGTAACAAGGTTGACTGCAAAGCCTTAAAGTAAGATCATTAGTGGGTGCCAAGCAAGTTAGTTGAAGCTAAGCAAATTCTTAGTTGGAGCCAAGTAATAAGAAATTATAGTGTGTGCCAAGTGATCTTTAGGTGCTGAGTGAAGATCCGCTACTGAGAGATCTTTAGGTGTCAAGCATCAAAAAATCCTAGCTTGTGCCAAGTGATCTTTAGGTGCCGAGCATCAGGAAAAACATAGTTGATGCCGAGTAATGTAGTATGTGCTGAGCATCAATATTTCAATAGTGTCAAGCTACCGCATTATTTCAAATGACAAAAATTTACCAAATCTGAGCCAACAAAGTGCTTGCCTTGAATTTTGTGAACAAGTTGAAAGATAAGGATGCTGAGTTGGTGCCATAGAAATCTATGTAAACCATTTTTGGGTGAATTCTAAAGGATTATTCAAGAGGTTTCTAGAGGAAACAAAATATGGGTTAGATGCAATGAATCCTACCTAATCCATACAAAGTGAAATTAAAGAATGGAAGAATTGATCGGGAAAAGGACTTCAAGACTTCTATTTAAGGAGCCATAGACCAAGAAGCAAAGAGTTGATGATACTACTGCTACTGAAGAGCCAATCTATGATGTAGTCAGAAGGGTGTCAAGGAGGGGACATCTAGGAGAAGGAAGAGCATAGATAGTCTACCTCTAGAAGTGGTCACGAAGAGATGATTGCACTATTACATTGAGCATAGAGACTCAAGGAGACTAAGCTTGAAAGGAGGGAAAGCTATCAGAGTTGTAGAGATTGAAGGCCAGGCAATGGTATGAGCTGAGAAGTGATCTAAGATCTGCAAGATAAGTTGTATGTTATAGTCAAGTCAAGATTTTCTAATACTCTCTAGCAATTGTATTAGATCTAAAAAATCCTTTGGACTTAGGTTGGTTTAATAGTCATTTGTAAATCCTTTAATAGGGTGGCTTTCCAAGTGAATGTTCTAAAGTCCTTTAACTAGGCCCACTTCTAATAGGGTGGTTAAATCCTCTAACAAGGTCACATTTAACAGTGTGTTGTAAACCTTTAATAGGGAAGGCCTTTCACAGGGAATCACTTCAAAAGAGTGAGAATGGAGTAGCATGTTACTAGTGGCTTTTTCCAAATTGGGTTTCCACGTAAATCACTATGTCCTATGTTAATTTCTTATGTGTTATGCTTGCATGTTGATTTATAATAACTTACTGATTAGAAAAGTTAAAGTTTGGATGAAGGAATAGTTGAATGGGCTCACTATACTTAGTGAAAAATTTGAATAGGGCACTTGGACCTTGAATAACTGATTCACCCCCCTACCCCTCTTATTTATTCTAAAGAATTTCTAAAAATTGGTATCAGAGCCATCTACTGATTTAGTTTCAAGGTACTAGAAGCAGGAAGATCAAGATGTCCAAGAGAGAAGTTCCCAAGCTCAACAAAGACAACTTTGTTGAATGGCAAAGTTTGATGAAATTACAATTTGGATCAATAGATGACTATGCACAAATATCAATTGGAATTGAACATGTAAATCTAGTAGGACCTCTTACTATAGATGATTTGAATAAAAAGGAGCATAATCAAGCAATGTTAGAGATTTCTTTTGCACTGAATTATGTAGAATATGATGACATCAAAGATTGTGACACTACATTCAAGATGTGGAAAGCCTTTTCATATATCTATGGAGGAGATTAGAATGTCTAGAGAGCAAAGAAAGAAAACCTAAGAGGAAAGTTTGATGACATCAAAATGGAGGAAGGTGAAAATGCTGCTCAATATGCTGCAAGAATGAAAGAAGTGGTAAGTGCAATAAGAAGTCTAAGTCGCCAATTGGAATAAGAAACTATCATCAAAAAATACTTAAGAACTCTACTCCCTATTTATGCTATTACAATTTTACCCATCCAAGAGTTGAGGTGTGTACAAGAGAACACACTAACATTTGAAGGAATAGTGGGAAGACTTATTGCATTTGAATTGTCCAATTTTGATGATTACATACCTAAGAACCTTGAATCTTCTTTCAAGGCCAAGATGACAATAATAGAAACTGAGGAGGAGTCATTAGGCAAGAAGAGGATAAAAGCAAAACATGCCTACAATAATAGTAGCACAGATGAGGAAGATGTGGAATAGTTAGAAGCACTACTGGCTAGGAGATTCCATAGAGGCAAAGATAAATTCAAAGGTAAGCTCCTTATCATATGTTTCAATTGTAATAAAGTAGGTCATATTGTTGCAAGATGTACACAAAAGAAGAACTACAAAGAAGGACACAAGCACAGGAACAAAATAGAAGATGATAGCAAAGACTACAAGGAGAAAGGCAAGAGATGCTACATTGTTGAAGAAGATTCTAATGAGAAAGATGATGAAGTAGTCTATGTGATGCAAGAGCATCCAGAGGTATAAGGGCAATCCTGTGTCACCCAAAAAAAAAATGTACTTAGACTTAGTTTATGTTTCATGTGTTTTCATTTTTGGATACCCATTTGGGTCAAATAAAGGTTCCAACTCTCACAGTTCCACTATCAGTGTTCTAGGATAGAGTATTCGAGCAACTTGGGATACGTGTGAATGGTAGAAAAATAGGAGTATGTAATTGAGCCATAATTTTGGTGAACTAGAAGGTGTGAATTGGTCAAATGATTGTAATTGTAATTTAGAGCATTCTAGAAAAAGAATCAGGTCAAAAGGCCCCACAGTTTGAAAGTTATCACAGTTTTTTGGTTTTTGGAGACCTCCTAAGAATGCTTCAAAGCTAGGTTAGGGGCATTAAATGAAATCAAATAGGGCCAAAAAATGGGGGACAAGTGAAGCTGGTATATAGAGCTATAGAGTACTTTGAGAGCTTTCCAAAAATGTAAACGGTTCGTCAATCGAAGCTACGGTTCAAAAGTTATGCCTCCCGAAAGTTCGGCTACTATTTTTGGAATCTTCTAATTTTGCACCAACTTCTAAAGCGACTTCTAGAGCCTTCTATTTAGTCGATGGATGCCAACTACCACTTTCTAGAATTTATTCCTAATCCTTAACCCTCCAGGGTCTATTTAAGAACATTTCTAGCATTGTAAAAGGTAGTTTGGAGTGGAGTTTGAGAGAAGGTACTGGGAGGAGAATTTATCTCTAGATTTATGCTATTGTAAGCCCATAGGGCAAGTTTTGGAGTCTGTTTTCCTGCACTAAGTGTACTAGCATATTTTCATAGTTAATAAAATTTTCCCTTTCCTATTGTGTCCATTTTGTTCTTGGGTTGTGTCCCCATCAAGTGTTATCAGAGCTGGTTTTCCTAAGTGTGTAGACAAAGTGCCAACTATGAGGTAGTTTGCACCAGGATTGTGTGGTTGTGAGTTTGAGTTAAGAATATGCCTCCATGAAGAGAGCATGGTGGAAGGGCCGTAGCTATTAATCCTAAGGAGGTTAGAGCCCTCCAAAGGCAGGTACAAGTGTTGCAGGAGGAGCTTCATAGAGGAACAAATGTTGCCGCAGGCGACAAAAGTGAGGATGACAATGAAGAAGAAAAAATTGGACCAGAAGGGGAATTTGACGAGGAAGTTCTGAATCAGGTAGAGGAAAGGATTTTTAGGGCCATTACTAAGTTTGGGAAAAGACCTACAATTGATGTAGGTGTATTTTCAGGAAATCTGAAACTAGATGAGTTGATCGACTGGATCAATGAACTGGAAGAGTACTTTGAGTATGACGATATCAAGGATCCAGATAGGGTTAAGTTTGCAAAGGCCAAACTGAAAGGCCATGCCAAAATATGGTCGCAAGAAGTTCAATTGGAAAGAAACAGAAGAGGAAAGGAGAAGATCAAAAGGTGGAATTGCATGGTGAACAAACTAAAGAAGCAGTTCATTCCTGTTGACTATGAGCTTGATTTGTTTAAGAAGATGCATGGGTTAAAGCAAGCATGAAAATTAGTCCAAGAATATACAGAGAAGTTTTATAGATTTTTGATTAGAGTGGGGCATGTAGAAGTAAATAAGGAGAAGGTTGCTCATTATATCAGTGGATTGCGACCTAGCATCTAGGAGGAATTAAGTCTAGTAAGAATGATCAATGTTGAAGAGCCAAACCAATTTACCCTACGAGTTGAAGAGAAGATAAATAAAAGGTTTGAAGGGAGACAAAGAGGGCATGGTCAAGGAGGAAGGGGTAGTGGTAGGTCATCTGGAGGTCGAAATAAAACCCAAAAGAAAAATGAAGATGTAGATACTAGTAGGAACCAGAGGAACGAGGGTTTCAACCGCTCCCATGATCAAAACTTTGGAAATCAGAGTGGAAGAGGTAGAGGACGTGGACAAGGAAGAGGAGGGTTCTATGGTACCTATTTCCATTCCAATGAAGAAGGTCATCGTGCCTTTGAATGCCCTCAATGACAAGGAAGGATAGATAGGAGAGCTAAGGGTCAAGCTAGGGTTGCTCATGTAGATGAGGATGCACAATCATCACATTCAGAGGATGCAGAAAGAGGAGAGACTTTAGTGAATGAAAGGGTCCTACTAAGTGGTGAGATTGAACCAGGACAAAGAAGGAGTCTATTTCATACCAGGTGCAAGTGTGAGGATAAATGTTGTGATGTGATCATTGATGGTGGTAGCACTAATAACTTGTTATCAGAGGAGATGGTCTCTAAGCTGAAGCTCAAGAGGGAGAAACACCCCCAACCCTATCAGACTGCTTGGGTGAAATATGATCATAAGCTCTTGGTAAGTGAACAATTTTTAGTGAAATTCAAATCTAGGAGTTACCATGATGAAGTTCTCTATGATGTTATTCCAATGGATGTTTGCCATCTATTGTTGTGAAGGCCATGGCAGTTTGATAGGCATGCAGTACATGATGGTCATGCAAACACATACTCTCTAACAAAGGATGGAGTTCGCCACAAACTGAAGCCCATGAAAAAGGAAGGCGAAAAGGTATGTAGCAGTGCTAGGATTTGTCTTGTTGATGGAATGACATTTTTAGATGGCATGAAACATCAGCATATGTGCTATGCTTTGATCCCTAGAAAAGATAAAGAAGGTAGTAGTGAAATACCACTTGAAGTTTCAGATTTACTAGGTGAGTTTGGAGATATTATCTCTGACAATGTTCCAGAAGGATTGCCACTGGTAAGGAAAATCAATCATCAAATAGATTTAATCCTAGGAGCTATTTTTCCTAACAAGGCTGCTCACAGGATGATTCCTACTGAAACTGAGGAGCTAAATAGATAGGTTCATGAGCTAATGAGGAAAGGCTTGATTCGAGAGAGCCTCAGTCCATGTGCAATGCCTGTAGTACTCGCACCAAAGAAGGATGGAGAGTGGAGGATGTGTACAGACTCTCGAGCTATAAATAGGATAACCATCAAGTATTGATTTCCTTTGCCAAGAATGGGTGATCTTATGGATTGTTTGAGTGGAGCTCGGTACTTCACAAAGATAGATCTCAAGAGTGGCTATCGTCATGATATAGATACGAGATTGAGATGAGTGGAAAATAGCCTTCAAGACCAAGGAGGGTCTTTATGAGTGGTTAGTCATTCCCTTTGGATTGACAAACGCCACAAGCACCTTCATGCGGCTTATGAATGAGGTACTTAAGAAGTTCTTGGGAAAATTCGTTATTGTCTATTTGGATGATATTTTAATTTTGAGCAAGACTTTGGAAGAACATATATTGCATATTTGTAGTGTCCTTGAAACGTTAAGGGAAGAGAAACTATTAATTAATCTGAAGAAGTGTATCTTTGCAAAAAGGGAGTTAGTCTACTTGGGGTTTGTTATATCACCTGAAGGTCTTAAAATGGATCTAGAGAAGGTAAAAGCCATCTTGGAATGGCCTACTCCAAGGTCTACTACTAAGGTAAGATCATTTCATGGTCTGGTTAGTTTTTATAGGAAGTTCATTAAGAATTTTAGTGGCATATGTGCACCCCTGACTGTCACAATAAGAGGGGATGGAAAAGAGTTCAAATGGACTGCGACAATTATGAGAAGTTTTGAATTACTAAAGAAGAAGGTGACAGAACAACCTATGTTGGCACTTCCAAATTTTAGAAAGGTGTTCTAGGTGGATTGTGATGCTAGTCGCAGTACTATTGGGGTTGTATTAAGCCAAGAAGGTAAGCCTATTGCATATTTTAGTGAAAAATTGAATGATGCGAAAAAGAATTATTTTGTTTATGATCAAGAGTTCTATGCAATAGTTCAGGCCTTAAAAAAATGGAGGCATTATTTATTGCCAAAGGAATTTGTTTTATATAGTAATCACCAGGCATTATAGTACCTAAATAGCCAAGGTAAATTGAATCAGAGGCATATGAAGTGGGTAGAGTTCTTGTAGAGCTATACATTTGTGTTGAAGCATAGAAGTGGAAAATCTAACAGGGTTGCAGATGCACTAAGTAGGAGATAGTTGTTTCTTACAGCAATGCAAGTTGAAGTAGTTAGGTTTGATGAACTCAAGAATCTATACCCTAAGGATCTTGATTTTGCTGAAGCATGGAAAGCTTGTAAAGAGCCTATTTCCTTAGATAGAACCAAGTGGCTAGACTATTTGATTCAAGATGGTATGTTGTTCAAGGGTAGTCAATTGTGCATTCCAAGGATTTTCATGAGGGAAAATCTGATTAAGGAGAAACGCAGTGGAGGGATGGCAAGACATTTTGGTCGAGATATGACCATTTCCATTCTTAGAGAACATTATTTTTGGCCTCAGATTTCATAGGATGTGAAGAAGTTTGTACAGAGTTGTTAGATTTGTCAGGTTGCCAAGGGATTTAATCACAATACTAGACTATATCAGCCATTGCTTGTTCCATCAAAGCCATGGGAGGACATAAGCATGGATTTTGTTCTTGGATTTCCAAGGACACAAAGGGGTAATGACTTCCTATTTTTGGTGGTTGATAGGTTCTCCAAAATGGCACATTTCATTCCATGCCACAAAACTCATGATGCTTTCCATATTGCAAACTTATTTTTCATAGAGGTGGTAAGACTACATGGCCCCCCAAAGAGTATAGTTTCTGATAGAGACACTAAATTTGTGGGGTATTTCTGGAGAACATTGGGGAAGAAGTTGAGAATAGCCTTGAAATTTAGTTCCACACATCACCCGAAAACTGATGGCCAAACATAAGTGGTAAACTGAAGTTTGAGCAATTTGCTGAGATGTTTAGTTGGGGATAAGCCCAAGGGGTGGGATTTGATTCTACCATAGGAAGAGTTTGCTTACAATAACTCTATAAACATGAGTACTGGTAGATCACCATTTCAAATTGTATATGGAAGTAGCCCAAGGACTGCACCAGAATTGAGGAAGATAGAGCAAGGGGAGAGGACAAGTGCTGAAGCTGAAGAATTTGCTAAACATATCAAGCGTCTACATGAGGAGTTGTAGGCACACATTACCAAGATAAATCAAGAGTATAAAGCTAGGGCTGATCAAAGGAGAAGACATAAGGAATTCCAAGTAGGGGATCTAGTCATGGTACACTTACGAAAAGAAAGATTGCTAGCTGGTACTTACAACAAGTTGAAAATGAAGAAATTTGGCCCTTGAAAATTTTTGAAGAAACATGACTCCGAAAATGTATATGAAGTAGAGTTTCGAGATGGAATTCACATTTCTCCTATTTTCAACATTACAGAATTAACAGAGTATCATGATGATGGTGTAGATGAGGAGCCAATGTTAGAGCCATGTCCAATTCCTACTTCTAAGAAGGAGGAGATAGAGGAGATTCTCGATAGTCATGTGGATAGGAGCACCAAAAATAGGTAGTATGAAGAGTATCTTGTCAAGTCAAAAGGATGGTCGATAGAGGACTCAACTTGGATATTAGCAGCTAAGGTTTCCCATTTGGGATTTCCTCTACCATTCATAAAGTGATAGGGTTTCTTTCAATCTACCCTGGGTGTCTGATGCAGGAGCATCAAGAGGTATAAGGGAAATCCTGTGTCACCCAAAAAAAACATGTACTTAGATTTAGTTTCTATTTCATGTGTTTTCATTTCTTGATACCCATTTGGGTCAAACAAAGGTTCCAACTCTCACAGCTCTACTATCAGTGTTCTAGGATAGAGTATTTGAGCACCTTGGGATACATGTAAATGTCAAAAAAATAGGAGTGTGTAATTGAGCCATCATTTTGGTGAACTAGAAGGTGTAAATTGGTTGGATTATTGTACTTGTAATTTACAGCATTCCAGAAAAAGAATCAGGTCAAAAGGCCCCACGGTTTGAAAGTTATTGCATTTTTTCAATTTTTGGAGACCTCCTAAGAATTATTCAAATTTAGGTTAGGGGCATTAAATGAACTCAAATAGGTCAAAAAAATGGGTGACAATCGAAGCTGGTCCATAGGGCTATAGAGCACTTCGAGAGCTTTTCGTAAATGTAAACGGTTCATCAATCGGAGCTACGGTTCAAAAGTTATGCCTCCCGAAAGTTTGGCTACCATTTTAGGAATCTTCTAATTTTGCACTAACTTCTAAAGTGACTTCTAGAGCCTTCTATTTGGTTAGTGGATGCTAACTAACAATTTCTAGAATCTATTCCTAATCCTTAACCCTCTGGGGTCTATTTAAGAACATTTATGGCATTGTAAAAAGAAATTCAGAGTGGAGTTTGAGAGAAGGTACTGGGAGGAGAATTTATCTCCAAATTTATGCTATTGTAAGCCCATAGGGCAAGTTTTGGAGTCTATTTCTCTGCACTAAGTGTACTAGCATATTTTCATAGTTAATAAAATTTTCTCTTTCCTGTTGTGTCCATTTTGTTCTTGGGTTGTGTCCCCATCACTATGTGGCCATGAACAATGGATTAGATAAAGATGAAGACGAAGAAATAGTATTGGTTACTTGTGTGAACAAGAATGACAAGTGGATCATAGATAGTGGATGCTCACATCACATGACAGGAGATAAAAATAACTTCATTACCTTTACTCAATATGATTGAAATAATGTTAGATTTTGCAATGATGCTCCATGCCAAATCAAAGGTAAAGGATCTATTAAACTCACAGAGAAAATTTCATGTGATAATGCATACTATGTTGAAGGATTGAACTACAACTTTTTGAGTGTATCTCAATTAGGCAATTTAGGTTGCAAAGTTGAATTTGAAAAAAAAAACTGCCAAGATCTATGACTCTGATGGAAATCTAATAGGAAAACGTGAAAAAACTAGGAGTAATTTTTTTTACCTAGTTTTGGAAGATGCAGCATGTCTTATTGTTAGACTTGATGATGTGTGGTTGTGGCATAAAAGGTTGTGTCATGTTAACTTTGATAATCTGATTAGCATCAGCAAGAAGAACAAAGTTAGAGGGTGACCCAAGTTGAAGAAACCTAAGAACACAATATGCAAACAATGTAAACTAGAGAAGATGACTAAATCTAGTTTCAAAAAAAAATCATACACTTCCAAAGAAGTACTAGAGTTAGTCCATACAGACTTATGTGGACCAATAGAAGTGCAAAGCTACCTAAGAGATAGATACATAATGCTATTTGTAGATGATTATTCCAAGATGATGACTACTATATTTAAAAAAAAAAAACTAGTGCATTTAAAATGTTTAAGTGGTATTTGGCCAGAGTTAAGAAGGAAACAGGTAAGAACCTAAAATGCCTAAGGTAAGACAGAGGAGGTGAGTTCACATCAAAAGAGTTTGAAATATTCTGCAATGACAAAGGTATCAAAAGGAAAATATTAGCACCAAGAACTCCACCACAAAATGGTATTGTTGAAAGAATGAATAGCTCAATGATTGACTATGCCAGAACCTTAATGAGGGAGAAAAATGTTGCACTAAAGTACTAGAGAGAAGCTATAAGTACTACAATCTACACACTAAATAGAGTTCAAGTCAAGAAAGGTACAAATGCAACATCTTTTGAATTATGGTATGGCCATTCACCTAATGTTAAACACTTCAAAGTATTTGGTTGTAAATGTTATATTTTTAAAGATACTAGAAATGGCAAGTTTGATGCAAAAAGTGATGGAGGCACATTCCTTGGATATTCCACTAGAAGCAAAGCATATAAGTGTTTGAACATTAATACTAAAAAAATTGTGGAGAGTGTAAATGTAAATTTTGATGAGCATGCAGAAGTTCAAGTTGATAAGTCCAAGCAATCAAAGGATTATAGATCCTTTGTATAGTTCTATTAAGGAATGACTATTGAAGATAACACTGCAAATAAAGTTAGGAATCAACAAAAAAATTTAGTATCTGCCAAGTCTCAGCCTATGAATGTCGAGTTGCATTCAAAAGCCAAGCTACAGAATATAGAAAATGCACATTCTAGTTTTGAAAATAGTATACATGAGAGGAATGATGAAGTGTCAAATGAAGAAGAAAAAAATGACTCTGAATCTAAAGGATCCAATATGGAAAGAAGGAAAAACCAAGGTTAGCCAAGTATGTGAGAAGATATTAGCCTATAGATCAAATCATTGGTGACAAGGATGCAAGGCCAATGACAAGGAATATACTTAGGAATGAATCATGTCTGTTGAGAAAGGTTGAACCTAAAATAGTGAAAGATGAACTACAAGATGATGACTAGTGTAAAGTCATGGAAGAGGAGATAGATTAGAATGAGAAGAAAAAAACATGGACTTTAGTTCCTAGACCAATTGATAAGAATGTGATTGGTACCAAATGGGTGTTTAGAAACAAACTTGATGAAAATGTTGAGATAATAAGAACCAAAGCCAGGCTAGTTTGCAAAGGCTATGCACAAGAAGAAGGGCTGGATTATGGAGAAACATTTGCTCCTATTGCAAGAATGGAAGGAGTAAGAATATTACTTGCATATGCTACATATAAAGGTTTCAAAGTCTACCAGATGGATGTGAAGTCTACTTTTTTCAATGGAATATTGGAAGAGGAAGTCTACATAGAACAACCAAAGGGATTTGTCGATAAGAAGAACAAGGACATGGTTTCCAAACTACACAAAGCACTTTATGGATTGAAGCAAGCACCAAGAGCATGGTATGAGAGGTTGCACAAATATCTTGTTAAGATAGGATTTGAGAGAATAGACGATAACAATTTATACATCAAAGCTGAAAAGGGTAAAGACATTTTGATATCAGAAATCTTTCTTGATGATATAATATTTGGAGGAAAAGATGTCCTATGCAAAGATTTTCATGATCAAATGAAACGTGAATTTGAGATGTCAATGTTTGAAGAAATCAAATTCTTTGTCAGATTACAAGTACATCAATTGAAGCATGGCATTTTGTGACCCAATCCAAATAAACATTTGGATCAGAAGAGTCAAAACTAGTTAACACACCAATGGTAATTAAACATAAGCTATCCAAGAATGATGAGTCAACTGAAGTAAATCAGATATTGTATAGATCAATGATTGGAACGCTATAATATGTTGTACATAATAGACTAGACATTGCATTAGCTGTTGGAATAGTGGCAAGATTCTCTGCAAATCCAAGAGAAAATCACTTAATGGTAGTGAAGAGAATATTGAGGTACCTAAAAAGAACTCATAACTTTGGCTTGTACTACAAGAGGAGTGAAAATTTTGAACTAAAAGCCTACATTGATGCGGATTGAGAAGGTAACATTGATGATAGAAAAAGCACCAATGGAGGAGAACCTTTCTTAAGAAAGAGGTTGATTACATGGATTAGAAAAAAGCAAAGTTGCACTTCATAGTCTACTGCTAAAGCTAAATATGTTGTAGCTGCTATAAATTGCAGCAATATTGTATGGATCAGACATTTGTTGAAAGGTATGAAGGAAGAGGTAACTGAACCTATGATACTTTATTGTGATAATACAAGTGCTATCAACATACCAAAGAACCCTATAATGCATGCAAAAACCAAACACATTGCAATCAAGTATCACTATGTAAGAGAGTTGGTGGAAGACAAACAAATGAAGATGGAATATGTTATCTCAAAGGAATAGATTGCTGACATCTTCACAAAAGCACTACCTAAAGATACTTTTGAGTATCTTAGCTGTAAGTTAGAGGTGATACCTCTAGCTAAGGCTACTTAAAGAAAAAGCAAGACTGCATTGTATCAAATGAGCTGAATGTTGAAGATTTAAGACAGTGATGCAAAGGATATTTTCTTTAGGATTCATGCCTGAAGTAGTAGAAGTGTTGAAGTTCAAAATTAGTCACAAGCAAGGTGACAAATGGAGAAACAGAATAAACCTAAAAAAACTATACTTGCATACCAAAATGCTAATATGTCTTTGGCATTGTTGTCAAAGAGGGAGAAATAGTAGAAAATTGATCAACAAGAGAAGTTGTGAGAAACTAATCACATGCTGATGATCTGGTGATCATAAGTATGAGGGAAATACTAATCAAATGAGAATAAAGGGAGAAATTGATAGACATAATTAGAAGTTTATCAGAACAGCAAAAGAGGGAGAAGCATAAATGAAGCAATCAAAATAGTAGAAGGAGATGTGAAGTTATAGTTTACTTTTTGGCATTTGACTTACTATTCTAACCTACTAAGCTTGTGGTTGAATAGTTTAGTCTGATGGTTGATCAGTTTTGTTTTCCATCAATGCCAAAGAGGGAGATTGATGACAATCTTATTGAAAAAGCTCATTTGTTGAAGATCAAAAAGGGAGATTATTGTAAAGAAGGAAGTTTTTTGTTAAAAGAATGTTTTCAATCATTGTTTTGTCATTGATGTCAAACCTGCTATTTGTAGGAATGACATTTTCTTATAAGATCCAAGTACTATCACTTAGTTGATTGATGAAGAGGATTTGATCAACAAGATGTAAGAAGAGCACCTAAGGGAAAGGTTGAGTTATGATGTTGTAATGAAGTGCAAGGATTAGTTAAGACAATGGTCAAATGATGTATTGAAGCAAAGCTTGAACTAAGATCATTAGTAGGTGCCGAGCAAGTTAGTTGAAGCTGAGCAAATTGTCAATTGGAGCCAAGTAATAGGAAATTTTAGTGTGTACCAAGTCATCTTTAGGTGCTGAGTAAAGATCAGGTGTCAAGCATCAAAAAATCCTAGTTGGTGCTGAGTGATCTTTATGTGTTGAGCATCAAGAAAAACACAGTTGATGCCGAGTAACACAGTATGTGCTGAGGATTAGTATTTCAATAATGTCAAGCTTCTACATTATTTTAAATGATGAAGATTCACCAAATCTAAGCCAACAAAGTGGTTACCTTGAATTTTGTGAACAAGTTGAAAGATAAGGATGATGAGCTGGTGGCCTAGAAATCTATGTAAACCATTTTTGGGGAAATTCTAAAGGATTATTCAAGAAGTTTCTAGAGGAAACAAAATATGGGTTAGATGCAATGAATCCTACATAATCCATACAAAGTGAAATTAAAGAATGGAAGAATCGAGTGTGAAAAGAACTCAAAGACTTATATTTAAGGAGTCATAGACCAAGAAGTAAAGAGTTGTTGATACTGTTGCTACTGAAGAGCCAATCTGTGAAGTAGTTAGAACGGTGTTAAGGAGGGGAAATCTAGGAGAAGGAAGAGCACATAGGCTCTACTTCTATAAGTGGTCATGAAGAGATGATTGCACTAGTACATTGAGCATGGAGACTCAAGGAGACTAAGCTTGAAAGGAGGGCAAGCTATCAGAGTTGCAGAGATTGAAGGCTAGGTAATGGTATGAGCTAAGAAGTGATCTAAGATCTGCAAGATAAGTTAAATGTTGTAGTCAAGTCAAGATTTTCTAATACTCTCTAGCAATTGTATTAGACCTAAAAAATCATATGGACTTATGTTGGTTTAATAGCCATTTGTAAATCCTTTGATAGGGTGGCATTCCAAGTGAATGTTCTAAAGTCCTTTAACCAAGCCCACTTCTAATAGGGTGGCTAAATCCTCTAACAATGTCACATTTAACAGTGTGTTGTAAGCCTTTAATAGGGCATCACTTCAGAAGAGTGAGAATGGAGTAGCATGTTACTAGTGGTTTTTTTCAAATTTGGTTTCCACATAAATCATAGTGTCATGTCTTGATTTCTTATGTGTTATGCTTGCATGTTGATTTACAGTAACTTGTTGATTAGAAAAGTTAAAGCTTGGATGAATGAATAGTTGAATGGGCTCATTATACTTAGTGAAAAGCTTGAATAAGACATTTGGACCTTGAATAACTAATTCACCCCACCCCCCCCCTTAGTTAGTCTAAAGCATTTCTAACATAACTATGTTTCCAAACTATCAAAGTTCTTAAGACCACTTTCCCAATTTCACAAGGATTCTTATAGAATCTTTGATACCACTTGATGTAGACGTAAGTGTGGTAGATGAATGGCCCAATTATAAACCCCTTCAATTTTGAAGATTGATTAGTATTTCCTAAATCCTCTATAAGGAAAAATAGTACTCAAATGACTCCAAGACTTCCTGGATGGATAGCATGATTGAATTCAATCAAAGAAAGATGGATTTAAAGGTTTTCAACACAATTTTGATTATCAGGCATCACCAAACACCTAAATCACCTCAAATAGCCCTCTAGGCCTAGTTGCCCCAATTAGGTCTCCAACGATAAAGAATCTTGATTTCCTCTCAAATTTCCCAAAGAACTAATTTAATTCTATATCTTTTTAAATACCCATTTAGCCATATTCTAATATATCAAAATGATTCCTAGCATTATTTTGGACCATACCCTACTATTGTTATATTGTTGCTCTAAAATGCATAAAAAGTGAGTAATTTAAGAAAGAAAATATAAGTTCTTTGCACTCCCTAGACTCTATACTCCAGAAAATCCCTTCTTAGGTACTAAATGTCACAAATCCATGAGGAATTAGGCCCAAAGCTTCTGCAACACCAAAAGCTCCAAATTGCTCATCAAAACCCTCTCAAACTAGGGCTTTCTAATTAAGTGTTGTCCAATACTTCTTAGAACAAAAAAGGGTCAATTCACCTTGTACAAGGTGTATCTAGACACCTTAAAACATAATACATTCCCCTCCTTCAAACAGATCCTCTACTACTATTTCATACCCACATCTCCATTCACCATTAACACTTCCTCCTTGAGTGATTACCTAAAAACAAACTCTCAACTGCACATGCCAATATTAAATATAATTGTACAAGTCAAGGATGAGTCATTCTATGAGAATTAACAATGTCATTCATGGAATGATCATCCATCCATTAGTTCTTATCAAAAACTAGTAAAATGAGCACTATTCCTAATGCTGTCGGCACAAGTTTGCAAAATCAGAGATCAATAAGTGACTTGAAAATAGTTAAAGTGGATTTTCATAGAGTAGAATGTCCAACAATGGTTAGAACATCAATTGATCACAACACTATATATATATATATATATATATATATATATATATATATATATATATATATATATATAGAGAGAGAGAGAGAGAGAGAGAGAGAGAGAGAGAGAGAGAGAGAGAGACACACACATGTATATATACAAGTGTGTGTAAGTGTATGTGTGTGTGTGTGTGTGTGTGTGTGTGTGTGTGTGTTGTATACACCTATATTATACACATATTCACAAGCCTATACATATTGTGTGAATGTTAGATGGATGCATGTGCATGTTTATATATTCACCTATATACATACATGTGCATACATATGCATAAATATATAAAATACATATGATATATAATATCATGAATATAACATGTTATAGAACATATTTTGGATAATTTTTGGCATGTTATATGTATTTGTGTGTGTGTGTGTGTGTACATATAAGAGATAAACATGAACATCCTTATATACATATTTGTATGTTATATGTATTCATCTGTATGTGTATGTACAAATATATATACACACACACACACACACACACTTATATATACACACAAACATACATACATGTGTGTGTGTGTGTGTGTGTGTGTGTGTGTGTGTAACTAAATAAAATTCTTATAATCTTTTGGATGTATTTCCTCCTTCACTAGCCTCTTGGTCTCCCATGGAGAGAGGGCAGGCCTTCTTTATATCATTAGCAATATTTGGAACATGGGATCCATCGATCATGTTATCCTTTAAAATATTGGGGGTAGTGAAGTCCTATAGATCTATTTGTACATCTTTATAGATATGTGTTAGTGGCTAGAGGCTCTACCCATTCCTTATAATATAATGAAAATAACCTTAAATGTAAAATGGTATCACTATTATCAACCGTTAATTAAACAATATATCTTTTTGAATCATAGAGCTATACAAACATAATTAAAAATAAAATATCATTAAATAAGGAAAATAATTATGAAGAGGTTACATATTTAGAAGTTTGTGTTCACCATTCTTAGGAATAATCAAAACCTGATCGTCCTAGAAATCAAGATATTTGTTTCTACTGTAATAAAACTATCGTATAGTCAGATGAAAATTTTGGCCTACGCTATCAAACCCACAGTCTCCCTACATGGAATACCACCAATGCCTAGCGTCCAATTACGGCAATTTTAAGCTATCATACGCCTAGAAAATGTAATGTACTCAGAAGACAACTTATGGATTTCATGCCATTACTAGGGTGGAAAGATTGAAAGGATGCATAATAGAGGAATCTCCACTCCATATTGCATTCGCGGAAATCTGAGCAGCTTTTTGTGTGGGATGACCCCAATCCCAAAACAAGTATTTGTCTGGATCCTTACAATATTGATTGGGGGGGGGTCGTCAATCCGCAATGCGTCGTCGCATTGAACGCTCCTGAACCACAGCAAGCCTTTTTCGTCTCCACAAATTCTACAACGCACATATTCAATCTATTAAAAGATGAAATTTCAATGTGCCAATTTAGCTTGTCAAAAATTATGAAAGAAGGACCCAAAAATGAAAAAAAAGGGTGGATGGATTCTTACCATATGATTCACCGTGAATTATCATGTCCATCACTTGAGTATAGGAATCAAGAAGAACGATAGAAGCTCCTTCTAAATTTTCATTTAAGTGGTCAACTAATTTTTTCAACAAGCTGTTATATTTTACACTCAAATCGTTTGCAGGAAAGAAACAATTGTATGAGAAGGTTCTTGCATAAGGAGTGCATCCGAGAGCAGGGACATTTGCAAGAAGAAACTTTCTTGCTCCAGAATTGTAAAGCCCCTAAGAAGTAACACATTTCAAATTTAGTTAATGTACAATTCCTAGTTTTTTCTAAAACTGAGTAAAATTAATCATAAATCGAATCCATTTTATTCCTAATGTTACTAAAACAAATTATTACGAGACATACTAATAAATGTTGATCGGATGCGTTGACAAGTTCTAATGATAATTGATCCATTGAAATTTGAAATGGTGGGCAGGTGAAGTAGTTGGCGATATCATTGCTCCCAATTGCAATACAAAACAAGGACTTGGCTATGAAGGCCTTGGCTTCCTCCTCTCCACCTGGGTGCTTAGATTCCCCTTCTTTAATAAACATACTAGAAATATTTCTAAAATTGTCTATTTGTTTACTCAAAGGCATAACATTCTGCATAAAGAAGACAATTCGCGTAAGGCTTTCTATTTGCATTTGCAGCAATTATCTAATGTTGCACTCATTGTCAATCTCCAAATGATTAAATAAATATGATACCGATCAAACATACCTTTGTTTCCCCTGTTGAGTTGAGTAATCCACTTCCTGCAGATGCAAAATTGATTCCATGTGAAAAGTTTTTGTGTTGTGATAGAAGTAGATCCGGAGAAGGTACACGTAACAAGGTACCTACAAAGACAGTAACACTAAAACATAATTTTTGATGATATTTAGTCATATTGTTATTATGATTTAAGTGTGTAATTTTTGAGTTAAATTCTGGACGGTTTAAAGATCACACACTAAGACTTCATTTCTAAACTAAAATTTAATTCTGTAGTTTTTGAGTCAAATTCCAGACTGTTTAAACATCACACACAGACTTCATTTGTGGGTTAAAAGTGTTAAATAGTAAATGTTGACTTTATTTGTAAAATTGATTTTTCCATTAGTGTGTGATGTTTAAGGGCGGTTGTCAAATCCATGACTCAAATTTGATGAGTAGTGATTCATATGAATCCATCTTTCATGAGAATAAGTGGAACACATAGCACCCATTGGATCTAGGTGATGCTCACAGAGGTGAAGCACCCAGACTTCATGAGAATAAATGGAACACATAACACTCATTGGATCTAGGTGATGCTCACAGAGGTGAAGCACCAGGAATTTCCAGGAGATCACCCATTCCTAGTATGTTTTTGAGTCAAAATCATGGCTCAAGTTTAATGGGTAGTGATTCACAGGAACCAAAATTTCATGAGAACAAGTGGAACATATGGCACTGATTGGATCTAGGCAATGCTCACAAAGGTGAAGCACCACAACTTCCCTGGATGTCAACCACCCCAGTACTATTCCAGCTTGAGCGCGCTCAACTAAAGAGTTTTTTCCCTAGTTAAATTGATTCTGCTTGCAATCCCATTTGCAAAACCTTCACCAAGTCTTGTACCTAATGAACGATTTATTGGAAAGCCCCTTGAGCTCATCAATTGATAAGTAGGAGATATTTTTCTCACTATTTCAAATTGTGATATTGCTATCAGAATTTAACTGTTTAATTTTGGAGTAAAACTAATTGAATCATTTTTCATGAGTATTAATTCACACAAATTCATCTCTTATAAGAATAAACAAAATACAGTTAAATCCATATCTAATACTTATCTTTATTATCTAACGAGGCCATCTGAAAACCGCTACTTAATCAAAATACATACCCATATAATCAAAAGTGACGAGGCCGTACGGTGTAAAGTTGGCACGCACTTCACAGTTTGGGATGAAGTTGTTATTCCCCGTATCTGCTAGTGAGTCTCCAAAAACAAACATTGCAGACACATATGGAGTTCCATCTGTTTCTGTTACAACTCTGTCAATGAAACACAGGAAGATAAAGCCAACCACTACTAAATTAAGCATTGGATTACCAATGTGAATTACCAGCTCCTTTTCGCAGATGAATTTACAAGAGGATGACATTTGACATTTGGGATCTTAAGGCGTCTTGTACCCATTATAAAGCTGCCGAAAGTTTTGGTGTCCAATAATTTTATATTCCCACTTATTATGTAGTAGTGTTACAATATTGGAAGCCTAACGAGAAGGTTACCAAGCAGCCGAACATATGGGCATCTAATCGTTTTAATATCATAGAGTTTAATCATTAAAATTAAGCAGCAATCATCCTCGATCTCTTTTGTAACGCTCCCGGATTTCGCAATACTAGAAATTGTTTTTTCTATCAAAATTGGTCATTCATCGGCTTAGTGAACTCAATCTCGAACGATGACTGATTTTTTCTTTTGGCCATCATCGAGCTCGCTTTGTTATTTACGAGATCTCGATCGATGGAGAGCAGACCGAAAATCAAAGTTTACTTAATGAATATCTATATTGCTATCATCTTGTGATCCCCGCGGACACTGTCTTGAAATCTATGTAAATTAACTTATTCTTATGAATAATTTTGGACCAAATAATATGAAGATAGCTATAATGGTAGATTGATTTTAGTGACTATAACGGAGACCGAATTATTCATGGTTGGAAATCTCCGTAATCAGCAACGAGTTTCAACAAAACATCAAAAGTCACTTTTTGTTGAATGAGACACAAATATCTACTGTGTTTGACATTTTTCATAGATTATTTGAAATATAAGTAAGCTGTATTGATCATGGCTTGGAGAGGTTCCTTTCACGTCATATAACTACATGTTGCATGTATTCACTGGATAAAATCGTATAGAAGTGAACGCTAAACATTAATATTTGTTCTATTTTAAAATTAATCTTTTAAAAAAAAAAAAAATTTAACATGTCAAATGTAATATAATTTTTGAAGTTCACAAGTAATATTATTTAATGTAAATAGAAACATTTCTAAATTTCAATAAATTGTCTTTCATTTTTCTTTTTTCAATAGAATCATGTTGTCATGACCCACTTTGTGTGATTCACATTTTGTAGGAAGTTGTCAATGTATTTTGACTTAGTCAATTAGGCCAATCAGCTTTTACTAGAGATTTCATGATGTTCACATCAAGTCGATATGTCATTCAACCTAGACTCTAGTCGAAGTGTAGATCCAGTATGTGATTACGTGATTTCATCTTCACGAGCTTTCTAATTTTTTAGACTTGATGAGTCAATGAGATGATCAACAATGTGAACATCTCCTTTCTTTTCATGATGTGTTGGATACATGATGGACAAAAATTATATATTTATCTATTGATGCTAGTTATGATGTGAAACAAATATAATGATGTTATAATTAAAGATGATCAGAGAATGACTCGTGTGTATTTTAAATTTACGTGAGATGTAATATTATCTCATATGCTATACTGACTCATTGACTTGTTGTGAGTGTCTATGTTTTTGCAAGAATGAGGGCGAGGGCATGGTCAAGGTAGATGAGGCTAGCTCCTTGATAGGGTTCATATGGGATCTCTTGGAGTATTTAGATACATACCTTAGGAATTTTTTTGTTTTATTGTGAATATGAGTTGCATCTTTTATCTTAATCTAATTGACTATGTCCTTGCTAAAATTTAGGAAGATTAACAATTTATTTGTGAAAAAATATTTTCATCATGAAAATACAAATTTTATGTTCTATTAGATAAGGTTAGGAATTTAATTTCATATACATCTCTCTATGTGTGTGTGTGTGTGTGTGTCTGTGCGTGTGTGTGTTGTATCTTATTTAGATAGATAGTGTCACTTTTGTATTGCATATATATTGTATAAAGAAGTGACCCAATTAGATAGTGTCAATTCTTTACAAGATCACTCATCTTTCTTTATGTGTCACTGCTTGTATATATATGTCTATGTATTGTACCTTATCTAATGGTGATGCAAGTGTATGTAGGTACTAGACATTGACTCCACTCAGCTACACAGGTTTGAGTGAGCCTAAAAATCTTTGACCTAGTTGATATTGAAAAGGAGATGGAACTACGATGACCCACCCTCATCTAGAAGATAGACAAAGAAAAGTAAACAAACACATATATAAGGGATCCTAGCTTACCTAGGTTAGCTTAGTATGAAATATTAAATAGAATATTATAAAAAGGTATTGAAAACATATTAATGAATTCAAAATAACATATATGGTATGGTACAAATCAACTATATACCTAATCTCCTAAGGACATTATATAGAACCTAAGAACATAGTTGATTAACAATTTTTTGGTAGATAGACCTTACCTTTTTTTGTGTTAAGATCGTGGGATGTTATCTTATAGTTTAACCTATGCATGAATTTGTAAAGTTGAGAAATTAAGGAGTACTACAAGTAACCTTATCTCCGAACCTAGTCCAAGAATACTTTGACTATCTTCAAAATCCTACTAATACATGGTAAGATAAGAGGGGTATTACATTCCTAAATGTTCAGAAACATTATATCTAAGATGATTATGATTAAGAGACAAAATATATGAAGGAGATGAGGTGGAAAATATTTATCTATATGAGGAAGAGACAAGAAGACAATTATTGTTGGTATGTTTGCTAGTCAAGTTGATACTGAACACATAAGAAGTGTGAAGTGAAGTAGTACGATGATGTTGATATGATGACTAGTAAGTGTGCAAGAGATATGGAAAGAATGGAAATGTATTCAAGGAATATGAGTTGCTAATTCTAATAGATAAGTTAATCTTACTATCTAACCATTATTGCAGAAAATCTCTTAGTTGTGGACCTAATAGTCTTTTTAAATTTTAAATGTGTTTGCATCTAGTGACATTCAATTGAATATATCTAAGACCTTTCGATAGGCCACTCATTGAATGGTGATAAGGTCTAGATGATATTTGGTGAAAATTCCCTAATAGGGTCACACCTATTAGTGTTCTTGTATCCTATAATAGAGTTGACTCTTAAATAAGCTTGTTTCATAAATGTAAAATTATTTTGGGTGACTATTTTGATGTGGCTTTTACCCTAATTGATCTTGCACATTAAAAGTACTTTTTTCTCTATGGGTTTTTTCATATTATCATTTTTTTACATGTTAAATGTTTTATATTGATGTAAGTTAGTTAATGAGCCTAATACTAGGTGAGAACTACAAATCTATTTATTACTATATAAATGATAAAGTTTATTATTTTACCAAGTTGATCAACACATAAGTTGAAGTTGCTAAGAGTTTCTAAAAAGTATTCAAAAGGCCTTAGGATAACCAATTCAACTATCCCCCATGATCTCCCCACAAAGTTATCTAACAAGATATCTCTAGGAAAGGTTTTTTTTTTTAGATCCATATTGTTTCATGTTTATATTATGAATAATAATTATAGTTATTAGTTTTTAGTTTGATTTTTAGTTTCCCTTGGATATAATTTTGTTTCAAATTTGAATAAAAGATAAAGGGATAATTTGAATATCTACAACTCTATATTTTTTATGTTTTTATTGGACTTGTTTGCATTGCATATTTAAATAAAAGAGTTACAATCATTATGTTTTCATACTTGATGAAGGGTTCTCTTATAACACTTGGTCAAGGGGGCTACGCTTAATACAACAAACACATAATGAAAATTGAGAAATTATAGAAGTTGCAAAAACAAAATATTGGCTTCTTATTATCTCCAAAAGTATGAAACTTCATATTTCATAAATACACCATGTAAATCCACATGGGCATTTTATTTGCAATATTTTGTAAGATAGATCCAAAGACAACCACATAGAACTATCCTAGAAAACCGTATGCATCTTCATTGTTGGATGAGGAGCTCAACCCACTCATGGCCAACTTTGGGATGGCCAAGTTCAAGATGAAGGACAAGACACGTGCTACACTATGCGCACCGTAGGAATGATGGGATATGTGGCTCAAGTACATGCTATGCGGGTACCTAAATGAAAAAAGCCACATGTTCAGCTTTGGTATCACTATTTTGGAGCTCTTGATAGGGCATTGGGCTTTCAACTCCCACACCAATCAACTCAAGCACATGCTCATTTGCAATTAGGTGGTAGACATGACTCATAATGGCAAATTGGGGTAAATCATAGACGAGAGGATTTGGGAAGCTGGTTATGGATAGAGTATGGAGAAATATGTTGGAGTGTAGGCCCCAATATCCCTGTCATGCAACATTTTGATACGTGGGTAAGTATTGTTTGTTCCTCATTTCAATTAATCAATAAATCCAAAATAAATAGTTTAATTAAACCTAGTTGATTTAAAATTAAAACTGTGTTTAACCCAAACTACACAACTTATAGTCGACTTAATAATGCTAATGAATTTATTAAATAATAATTATTAAATTATTTTAAAAATTATGCAAATTTATTAATAACTTATAACTATTATTTAATAATAGAAATTACTTTTAAAAATAATAATCATATTTGATATTAATTAATTAATAATTATTAAAATTTATATTAACTAAATTAATTAATAATTATTTCAAATTAGATTAACTAAACTAATTAATAATAATATAAACTATATTATACAAATAATAATTAATAATTTTTAAAAGAAAAAATTAAAATTTTATATAAAAAAAATAAAAATAAAAATAACATTTTAGGCCTGTCAACCAAACTTCAACTATCTACAACAGTGCTACCATAGCAAACTGTTGTCCAAGCAGCAGTACATGTTGCGACAATGGCAATAAGGTTGTCGCTGGCTGAAAGGGAAACCAGGGGGAAAGAAAGGTGGGTGGGGGTTTTGTGGCCTCGCCCACCATTTATTATTGAATTTTTATTTTATTTTATTTATTTTGATTTTAAAAATAAAATCAAACCCCGACCAATTAAATTGCCAATTGCATTTTTAAAAAAAACTTAATAATGTGATTACATTGTAATTACAAATTACCATGCAATGATATATATATATATATATATATATATATATATATATAGATAGATAGATAGATAGGTAGATAGATAGATATAGATATAGATATAGATATAGATATAGATAATAAATTTGGCAATGTAAACTAGATATACAAACCTAGATCAAACAATTGAAATCTATAAACAAACTTGATTTTCATTTCAAAACCCACATCCTGGTTTTTTGTTCAATCAAACATAGGTTTCATATAAAATCTATTCCTAGAAATTCTCATGAAAAAAAGGGAGATGAGACATAAAAGAGGGCTTTCTAATTCTTAAAGCATAAATAAATATTTCTCAATCAATAACATTAAACTCACATACAAGGTTTTAAATACCCAAAGAATTCTGAAAATAGGAAATACAATAGACACAAAGAAGATAGAAGATCAAAGAACAAAAACCACAGTAAAAATAAACCATAAGATCCTACCTAGATCTGATGCTAAGATGACAACCACACAAAGCATGTAAAAAAAACCTTTTTAAAAAAAACCTTCCCCTTTGAAATTGCTCCTCCAAAACTTGGTTAGTGAAAAATGAACTCTAAATTGCTGATCAATAGTCCCAACATAAATTTGGTGCTCTGATTTTGTAATCACCCAGGAGAACTCAATGATCACTATCTTTTAATATTTAATTATCTTTTATGTTTTCATGCATGCTTTTTGTTATATAAAATATCTTTATTAAATTTATTTTCTTTATCTTTTTAATTAATTTGTTATATTTCAATTTCATGCATAAGCTTTATGCAATTTAATTAAAATAAAATTTATTAAATTATGTTTTCTTTCTCTTATTAAATCTTGACACACTGTAATAATATATTTATTAATTCAACTAATAATAATATTTATAGTTTGTTATTAAAATAAAACACATAAAGAATAATTATTAAATAAATATAAATATAAATAAGCCCAAATTAGAACATTAATTAAATATTTAAAACTAATTCATTTATTTAATTATTTCATGAGATGTTTTTGATAATATATTTATTAACTTAATTAATAACATTATTTAGAGTTTATTATTAAAATAAAACTCCTAAATAATTATCATTAAATTATCTTTTCACTTGATTTAATTATAATAGAAAGTTACAACAGACCCAAAAAACCAAATATGATAGCTCAACTGAAAGTCAAAGAACATAATCGAACTCCATGGTCAAAGTCATGAAATCATGTCACTTGACAAATTTAGAAAGGTGAACTCACTCGGATACTTGTCCTATTTTTTAGGACAATTGCCTTAGGATTTAAGATTTGGACTCAAGAGTTCACTCCCCACTTATACCATTGAAATATTGCGATAGGGTATGCTCATCCGAGCAATTCAAAGAAGTTGATATCTAATACCTACAATTTGCATAAAATCCATGCATGTACAAACACAATATTCTAAACTAAATAGGTAATGGTAGGAAATGGTCTATCATTAAGATCCTGACGAGCAAGTGACTATGACTCCCTTCCTCAACCACATCAAAAGCTTCAAACAGAATGAAAACATACATGCACACCATACGCATGCAAGTATGAGGTAAGTATCCATAGAAACTACATAAATATCATTCATATAACTAACATCATCAAAATAATCATGAAATAACTAAAATAACTAGTACTAAGTAACTCAATATATATATATATATATCAACTGAATAGGAAATATAATTAATCAATTCTAGTAATCCACCACTAGTCATAAAACATAACAATAGAATAGGCCTAAAAGAATCTAATAATTTTTTTTAGAAAAGTCAAGTATGGGTAGGCACTATAGAAAATGTGGTTGAGAATATCCTACTCAAGTTTAAGAAGGCTTTGTGTGTTGCTTTACTAGTTTCTGACAAGATCCATATAGATGGTTAGGAAATGGTGTGCGAATAAAAGTAGAGAAGTAAAGGCTTAGTGAATGTCTTTGCCTTGCTAGGTTGACTTTTTCTATTTAGCTTTGCACTTGAAGAAGATAGATGCATCGTCTTGGTAGGATCTTGGTGATTAGGGATTTATGTGTTGACTTTGGTTAAATTGAAACTTGGATTTAACCCACCAATGGACCTTCACCATATGGCACTAGTTTGGATAAGACTCCATTGCCTTTCACTAGAGTTTTTGGATGATAATATTTTTAAATGGATTGGAGACAACTTTGGTCATTTTATTTGAACTGAGAGTGTTATGTTAAACCAATCCAAACTTGTGTGTACAAGATTTTGCATGAATATTGCCATCACTAAAACCCTTCCTACTGTTGCAGTTCTAAAATAAAAATGGAGACTTATGACTCCAACCCATTACATATGAGAATGATGCTATTTTTTTTTTAGAAACACTCATCAAATTATCATGTTTCCTTCAATTGTATTTTGAATTAGGAGATGGGGATTAGGAAGAAAGATAAGGAGAAGGTGACAGTGACAAATACTACTAATCCATGAGAAGTTTCTAACACTCTCCCCTTGAAAAAAGGGGAGGCAAAGGAGAGTAAAGAGAGGGAGAATCTTATTATTGAGGAGGAGAAAATGGTAATAGAGGAGTACCCTTTCTCTAAGTCCACCTAGCTAAGATTGTTTCCTCTCTAAAAATAAATGTAAGGAGGAGCCTCAAGAGAACTTGGAAGAAGGTGAAATCCTAAATGAGGGTATTAGGAATGTTGAAGGGGATCCCCCAATGACTTCTAGGGCTCAAACTCCTTTGGTTGACTAATCTATGAAACTCAAGGGAAAGGGAATTTTTCTCCCATGGGTAGAGGAATGGATTGGCATATGGGAGAAGGATACAAAGGTGTATGTAGAGGATCCTATGGAGAGAAAGAGTGATATGTTGACTATGCCTAGAAGGAGGGAGTTAGGAGGGAGGATGTGGGAGGAGTGTACTTCAGCTATAAGATCCCCAACATTATCTCTCCCAATCTGTGAGGAAATACTTTCCCCATCTATACCAAGGTTGGATTACCTATAGGCCCTCACCCTTCCTTTGGGGGACCCTTCTAAGGGATTGAATATATTTAAAAGGAAGACTTGTTGAAAAGTCAAACCTAATGTGGGACCAAAATCAAACGTTTGGACACCCCCAAAGAAAACTACATAGATAGGATAAATTGTAAAAGACATTCCGCAAAGTACTCAATTTACATTGGATGATACTCAAAGGCATAGGAAATGAAGGTCATTTCTTGGAATGTTAGGAGGCTAAGTAGTCCTAGGAAGCTTTATGTTATTAAGAAGAAACTCATATAGATTAAAGTGGATATAATTCTTATTCAGGAAGTGAAAATGGATGTTAGGAACCTAAAAGTTTGGTGGCATACATATGGCCTTGTGCTAACTATACTTAAAGGGAGGTTGCTGGTGTCTTTGGTGACATTGCCACTTTAGAAGACCCTAACAATATTTCAGGTAGAGAGGTTTTCTTAAACCCCCATTTCCTTGTGGTTGAGATTATTGAGAATGGTCTTAGATGGGTCTTATTTAGTTTTTTTCACCCAATAGGAGGGCTATGAGGCTTCAAGTTTTGTACGATGTCCCTAGGATTATTGATTTACTTCGAACTATTAAGATAATTTGTGTTGGTGACTTTAATACATCCCTTTATCCCTCTAAACAACTGGGAGATTTGGAGGATTATTCTAAGAGTGTTTCATACTTGAGTGACTTTCTTTGGCATAATGACCTCCTTAATATTGATCTCCAAGGAAACCCCTTCACCTAGTCCAATAATATAATGGGAATAAACCTTATCCAAGTAAGGTTAGATCAAGTGTTGATATTGGTACAATGGGACATTCTCCCTTTATCTTGGCTACAATATTATTCTAGGATGATATTTGATGAGGTTGTTTATCTAGGTCAAATACAACTCTCTTAGTTCTAAACCTTTCAAACATGAGATTATGTGGCATTCTCACCCCCAATTTAGGGAATACATCAATGGAAGGGATGACCATGTATAAGATTATGAGGAAGTTGCAAATATATAAAAGGGAAGTGTGTAGATGGAGTAAATCAACCTTCAAAAATATATTTTAAATTAAAAAAGGCCATTAAGAAGAAGCTTGAGGATTTTAAAACTTCTACGGGAAATGGGGATATTACAGAAGAAACTATTAGGGAGGAAAGGAGATGAGAAGAAAGTGAAAAAACATTGTGAGCAGAAAGAGAATTGTGAGGAGGGAAGAGATATTTTGGCAAAAATGATCATGGCTTAGTGTCTTACATAACATGATAGGAAAACTACTCTCTTTCATAGGTCCGCTTCTAAGCATACAAAAAGGAATACTATAACCAAATTGGTGGATGATCAAAATAGGAAGCTTATTGAAGATATTATTTTATGAACTTGGGTATCTAATTACTTCAATAACATTTACAATCATCTTATTCTTTCTCATGATCAAAACAAAAAGTAAGTAGTTTCTAATAATCATTACCTCATTGGTGGATGTGGGTATGAATAATGAGTTTTTCAAAAGGGTGAAATTTGAGCAGGTGAAAGTGACTATCTCCATGGGAGACTATGAAGCCCCAAGTTGTTATGAATTCCATCATACTTTCTGTTAGGAGTTATGGGAAATTATAAAATATGACCTCACTCATGTGGTTAAAGACTTCATAAATAAGTAAACATTAATGAAGGAGCTTATTAGACATACATTGTTTGTTGTTTTAAAAGTTGGTGATCCCATCAAGAAGGAGGATTTTTGGCCCATTAGCCTTTGTAACATGGTTTAAAAAATCCTTTCCAATATTTTGTTGAATCATCTAAAGCCCCTTCTCGATATATTTATCACCTAGTCTCAGAATCCCTTTATTTCATGTACACAAATTCTAGATGTAGTTATTACCTCAGTGACCATAAAGTTATATATTATATGGAGAATAGTCAGAAACTGAGTATGTCATTTAAACTAGATATATCAAAGGCATATGAAAAATTAAGGCATGATTTCCTTTTGACATTCTATTAAGGTCAGGCTTTGCGTAGAGTTTTCTGCTGCTGATTAAAGAGATTACCAATTTTGTCCAATTAATTATACTCCTTAATTGGACCTCATGGGATTTTTTTAACTCTAGTAGAGGCTTGAGACAAGGGGACCCGCTCTCCCCTTATTTTTTCATCATTTTTTCTAAGGTTCTTTCAAGTAACTTTATGGCCATGGTCGAGCAAGGACTGATAAAAGGCATTAGAACCACTAGGTCACTCTCCCCCACAGGTCCTCCAAGAGTTTTTGGATGATACATTTTTCTACAATATTACATCAATCACAAAAGCCACGTGTTATAAGGAGATCTTAGACAACTATGTTGTTGTTTCAGGACAATATGTTAACTTTCATAAGAGTGGGATTTATTTCTTTAATACCGAGAGAGGATTGCATGTTTAAATTAGTAGAAAATTATAGTGTCAAATGGCTAATCTTCTTAACACTTACCTTGGGTTACCTCTCACTATTAAGGAGGTTGCTCCCTAGTTTTGGACCTCAATTATGGAGCATATGCAAAGGGAAAATGATGGATGGAAAAGGATGGTAATGAAAATTTCTAGTAAGTTGTAGCTCCTCTCAGTCTCCTTGGAAGGTATTCATATCTTTCATATTCCTTTTTAAAAAGCCTAGAAAAGTTTGAGACACATAGAATTTTTTTTATGTAATTTCCTATGGTCAGGAAGAGAGTAGACATCCAAGATGAGCCTTGTGGCCTGAGATAAGTTATACAAACCTAAACCATAAGGGGGGTTAAATATGAGGTGAATAGCTGACGTTAGTCATGCAGTCATGGAAAAAGTGGGTTGGAGGCTAATTTTGATTCGATGGGATGGTACAGACTCATTAATGCTAAATACTTGAGGGGGAAACCTTTTAATTACCTCCTTGTTAACAACAACCTCCTATATGGACAAGAATATGGACCAATATTGCTTGTAATAGAAACTCCTAAGGAAGGGCATTAGATGGGTGATTCAAGGTGGGAATAACGTTTGTCTTTAGAGGATAATTTTATGGGTAATACCATATATCAAACTCAATTCACCCTATTGAGGAATGCTTGTTTAAACCAATTTGGTATATGGTTGAACAACTATATAGATAACAATGGAAGAAAGATACAGATGGATTAACTATTCCAACACTAGAATTTATCCCAAGATTTGTTGAACTTGATGGATAGAAAAAGGATCCTTATTTTCCCTTTTTAGAATTTTTTTTTTTGGGACACAAATACCTCCAAGGAATTCAGTCTTAAAGTAGCCTATAATTTCATTATTAGTTATGAGAAGTGAAGAGAATGGAAATATATTTCTAATCTGAGAATAATCCTGAAAGTCAATTTCTTCTAGTAGGAAATGCTACATGAGAGCATCCTTATATTTGACAACCTAAAGAGAAGAGGATTTCAATTTCTAATTCACTGTGTTTTATGTCATAAGGAGGAAGAAGCTATCTCTCAACTCTTTATCCATTAAACTTAAGCCATGGAGGTCTGGATGGGCATGTTACATAAATTTGGGATTCAATAGGTTTTCAAAGGTGATCTTCAACAACTCATTCTTCGCTGGGAGGCTCCCTCCACCCAACCCCTCATTAGAATGTTATGAAAGGTGTTACTTGCATATGTATAATAACAATTATGGATGGAAAGATATAACCATATTTTTAGGGACAAGTCCTCACCTCCCTTAATTACTCTTAAGATTACTATTAACCTCTTTCATGAATGGATGCTCCATTGGCATTGGAAGAATCATTCTCATCCTCTAGAGGTCAAAGAATGTATTATCGTGAAGAACATGAGATTGCTTGATTTAATTAATAAATTTGACAATTCCAAATTTTCGGAAAAGCACACTATGAGATGGAAACCTCCCCCCACCTCCTAGTTTAAACTTATCTTTGATGGCTCTACTAGGGAGGGTCTTGTGGTGATGTGAGGCACTATGAGGGATTACATAGGAAACTTGGTCATGACTTATTCTAGCCATTGCAGACAGAGAATAATAATAAATTGGCTAAGACTATGGGGTTATTTTGGGGAGTCAAACATACCAACTTGATTGGCATTCAATGGCTACTTTTGGAGGGAGACTTGTAGCTTATTATTTAGGCGATTAAAAGGGAAAAAAAAGTTAACTAGAACATTGCCCAAATAATCAAGGATGCCCATACTCGCATCTCAAAATTTTAGGAAATGACAATACAACATATCTTCCATGAAGGTAATAGTGTGGTAGATGCAATGGTGGTGATTGGTCATGTCATAATTGATGAATTTAGCTTGGATAATTGTGATGGCCTTCATGCTCACATTCAATCCTTCATTTTAAATGAAATAAATTAACCCCATGATGTTTTTTATTTACATGTTTAAATACCCCACTTTTTAGGAAATTATTATATGGAGCATATTTTATAAAGTTGGCCCATGCATTATTAATTAAAGTATGGACATGCTTGGTTGTTTGGTTCATAATCATGTTGGGAATGATTTTTGCATTAAGAAGAATGCCTAGACTAAAAATCCTAAACACTAAACCCCCACCTTTATCAAGATTTGGCAAGATCATTTTAGAACCAGTAGGACAGATATTTAAATATTAAAAGTACTAGCATTACTATTAGGAGTGAATGTGGCTTGCATCTTATAGAGAATACTAGGGCTCATAATGATTTTTGATGGTTTGTGCCCCTAAACCACAATTATTACTTGGGTTTTTAACATTCACATGACCACCACTAAAATTTCTTCATTCTTAAGTTTATGTGTGTGAGCTTTACTAGTATTTTCACTCTCCATTATGAGGAAGTCAAGGTAATGTTGGACACCTTTGAAGATTTCATTTAGCATCTAGAGGAGAGTGAAGAAATGGCTGTGAACAATATGCATTTTGAGTCCAACTCCTTCAAAACATAATACAAAGTCACTTGGACTTATTTGAAGGAGGGTGGATTGCTTCTATTTATGCACTATATTGAGGGCTATGATGAGTTGGTTTTAATGTAGTTTATCAACACTTGGAATAATAGGTGAGTGATTTTGAATAAGATCTTTGAGATTAATGAATAATTCACTAGAAACGAGGGCATTCTCTCTTTGGATGGATGAAAATGATGAAAGAAGACTCATTATATGGATGAATCTAGCCTCAATCAATTGTTTTTCCCTAGTGACAGAAAAATTTGTGGCCATGAGTGGTTTGTCATAATGGATTTTTTGGAGCCCTTGAATGAGGTATGCTATGTTATCATGTACTATATCACCTCAGAGGGTAGGTTCTAGATTTTTTACTATTATCACTTTCCCATTTTGAACCATTTTAGGAACAATGATCTTATTTAGTTTCCCTAACTCATCCTTCATTCCATGGAAGACAATATGCTTCAGATTGGGGACAAGATGAAAAAAGTTAAACCCTATAATGTTCTTTAGCAAGCTTTCATGTTTAAACCATAGTACTTTCATAAAGACCTTTTCCCTTTCTAACCTATTAACATCCAAATTATCCTCCCTAATCCTCTATCTATACCTTGACCCCTCATATTTTGGTTAAAGTTGTATCCACTATTGGTACTAAGAACCCTTAGTCCTCTTTGCACCATATCCTTACGTAAAACAAAATCAAGAAGGTAATTCAAGTTGTGGATGTGGATATGAAAACAGAATGGGGAAGACAAGGTTCCTTAAGAAATAGGGAAAAGTAGGTGATAATGGATCCTAAGGCTAAGGATGAGCACCCTGCTAGCTCTAACTCTACTAGTAATGGAAAAATAAAACCTCCATAAAAAGGTAGAAAAAGATAGATTTTAGGAAGAAGTACATTGAGGATTAAGAAGAGGAGACAACTAGTGAGGGGAAATGTGAAGAAAGCAACCGTACTAACAACCACTTAAGCCCTATTTCATCTCATGTGATGGATACCATCGTCAATGATACCCCAAAAACTCCTAAATAGGTGGCTCATGAGGGTGAAATTCTCACCTACCCTCCTCATCAGTACAAAAAAGGAGAGATCCAAGACAAGGTTCCCTAGGGGACCCCCAAAGGTACAAATAGAAATGTAGTGAAGAGTTGGAGGCCATGGAGAAGAGGTTCAGGAAAATGTATGAAAGGTAGGATATTTTTGAACAAAGATTTGACAATGTGTCTAGGTTTGTGGTCAATGTCATGCAGTCTGTGACATCGATGGTTCATCCCCTACATGTTAAAAAGAGATGCCTTACTCCTGCAACATAGGTTGATACCATGAGCTCTCTCTACACGTTCCTTGCTGATGATTGGCTACAATTGTTGCTTGACAAGCCAAAGGGGGAGGAGAAGAACGATGATAGTTAAATATTCTTTTTATGTTTTTTATTTTTTGTTATGTTTTTTAATTTAGCACTGGACCCTTATGGGCCTAATTCATGGTGCTTTTATGTACTCTTTATTAATACTAGTTATGTATATATTATGTTTATGAGGACTTGTAGTTTATTGCCCATGGTTAGGTTTTGGGAAACTCTAATGTGTGGGTTTTAAAATAAACAAAGGGGGTAGGTTAGTGTGATGTATTTGACTTGTAGTTGTTCTACAATATTTTGTTTAATGGGTCAACCCTATTTTTGGCTCCTTTTTAATTACAAAAATATGAACCAAAGAAACTATAAAATAAGAGTTAAAATTATTAAAAGCATCTATACTAGTAGGATATACATTGTCTATGTTTCAACCTACTAAATCATAGTGTATCATATATATCAAATTCAAAAGTACATTTTAGTAGCCACGAAAATCATTTAATAAACGTATAAAATATCTAAATATATAATCCAATTTCATTCAACCAAGTAAATAATTAAAACCTTTCTGAAATAAATGTTTACAAATATATAAGAGTGCTGAGGAGAATCCTTCAAGGGGGGAATAACGAGTCACTAAGATTCATGATGGCCAAGAATTATTCTATTTTGTTTATAATAACACAATCAAATACACTAAATAAATCTAATTAAAATAAATAAAAATAATTAGCAAAGGAAAGTATAGTAAGATACAAGATTTGAACAAGACAACCAACTACTATAGATATGCATGTAATAAGAAAAAGAGGTCTTGGGCTTTTGTGTTCAACTAGAAAGGTAGGCTATGGTTCAGGAGGACTATAAGAATGAGTGAAATGAATAAAGGTAGATACGAATTTGGAAGAGGATGTTTCTATGATGGAGAACTACCGAACCCTCTTGACGGCCATGCTCACTTTTTGTATAGAATCTATCAAAAAATGAAGCCACTAACTTATAGGTTCGAAACATATGATAGCATATATAGAGCCTTTTACTAAAAGTAGCCTCCTTTAGCCTCTGAAAAAATAAAAATCAAACAAGCACAATACTCTTGCCACTCTTCATTCCAATGTTGTGGCTGATTTTGCTTCTCAAAAGGATGTGTCTTCAGAATAGAACCGTGAGCTCATGCAAAAAGAATTAATGAATAGTAAGTACCTAAAATCCCTCATCATTATTTAACTATCAGCTGATTCTTCCTGTTTAGTTTGTCCTGTTGATCAATTTATTTTGGGCCTATTTTATCAAAACCCTTTTATTCAGCCGTATTTCTGAAGAATTAATCAGAACTTATTGATCAGGAACCATTCAGAAGCTTATGTAAACTAAGCTATGACAGTGTTAAGCTCATTCACTAATCCATACCGATGACTGATTGGATTAATATAAGAAATTGCATTCAACAGATCATTAAAATTTATTCCTTCGTTAATAATAATATAAAAATAATAGGCCTGCAAATGAAGTGCTTTCTTTCAATCCCAATAACGAACACTGCATACAAATGTGAATACCAAATCCACATTCCCCCAAAGCTTCGAATCCCTTATTCCAACTAATTTTGTTTTGAAGTGGTTGTTGGCGAAGGCCATCCCCTCTCAAGTATTATTTTCCTAAAGATCTTAATTTACCGAGACAGTAATCGATCACTTGCTTGCCATTACCAGAGCAGAGAGATTGAGGGGATGGATGAGAGTGGAATTTCCACTCCAAATGGCATCCGAAAATAACTCTGAAGCCCTTTGTGTGGGATGAGCGAAATCCCAAAACAAGTACGTGTCTGGATGCTCGCAGTGTAGGTCATTAGGCGTTGTAAGCCCACAATGCACTTCTGCATTTAACTTTCCAGAACCACAACATGCGTTTTTGGTCTCCACAAACCCTACAGCACACATATTCCATATATTAAACTATTAAATTACATAAGAGAATTTAGGCGACCAGAAACTATAGCATATGCATGTGATATTTGATAAGGCCGGATGAACATATACCATAAGAGTCACCATGATGTACCATATCTATCACATAAGGATAGCCTTTATAGAGAATGATGGACGCTCCATCCATTTTTTCATTCAAATCATCCACTAGATTTGTCAGCCCATTGTTATATATCTCACTCAAATTGTTTACCCAAGCATTACATTCATCCGGCGCAGTAACATCCGTGAAATTTCTTGCAAAAGGAGTGCATCCCGGAGCAGGGGCGTCTATCACAAGGAATTTTCTTGCTCCAGCTTCGTAGAGCTCCTAGGAATTGACGGATTCCAAAAGTCATTATAGAAAAGTTGAATACATCATTTGTCCAAGACTGAATAGAAGTAATTAAAAATCTATGCAACTTTTTTTGCAGGTGCTAAAATGAAAGGATTAGGACGCATACTCCAAAGTGTTGATCAAATTCTTTTAGAAGATCTTTAGTGTAATTTTCTCCTTCAGGAGGCGACGTAAGATTGAAGTACGCCCCTATGTCATTGCTTGCAGCTGAAATACAAAACAAGGAGTTGCCGATGAGGGAGCTGGCTTTCTCAGCTCCTTGTTCTTTAATGAAGATGTTGGAAACATTTTGAAATTGTTGTATCTGTTGACTCATAGGCATAACATTCTGCATATAGAAGATAAGTTTATGAAAAGCTTTGTATTTGCATGTAGATTGGTCTTTTAAAATTGCGGCAGTGTAAAAGCTTGATTTACTAAAGAAATAAAATGACAAGAACACTGACCTTATCTTTCCCAGTTGAATCGAGCAGCCCACTCCCTGCAGATGCAAAATTGATTCCAGTTGAAAAATTTGTCCCCGGGGAAAGCAGTGGTTTGGGGGATTGTACTAATCCCAGACGGACAGCTGCAACCACATTAATTAGTTTTAGTTAGTTCTAATCAAGAACAATTATTCACGGTGGCTACAAAAATAACAATACAAGTTAATTATCCTACTGTCTATCTTATTAAAACTAATTATTTAGGATTGATATAGGAGAATAATTGATGGACAGCGGCATAATGTATTTGTCAAATCATGATACTTTTTTTGTGGTGGTCACCTATGATCAAACCGATGGGAGGAGACTAACAGTGCAGGTCACGTGTCTTCAGTGGGCTAACATATTTTCAAGATGTGTGCTTTCATTAGGTTTTGTTGATAGAGTGTGAGTGTTTGCTTCTTGTTGAATTTATTGGTTCAAACAATATGATAATTTTGTAGGAATTGAGGTCAGCCAGTAGTGCCCAAAATAGTGGACTCACTGAGATGGTTGTATCCATTTAGACTTTCAGTATTTTCTGATCCTGAACGAGCCGCTTATGAGTGGATGGTATTACATAGCAGACGAAAACAAAAACTCAATGAAGGCTCAAAGCTACAACCATGATAACCTGATGAAGACCCATTTCGCCAGTAAATTTCCTTAATTGACATTCAAACATAATGATCTGATGGAAGATTTGAACCTTAGCCACCGATATAAATTCTAGGTTAGTGAAAATTATAGATTCCTTCGATATTTTTAATCACCCATGAAATTGTCATCTAAAACGTCATGAAATTCATTTGCAGAGATGTACAATAAATGACAAATTAACAACAAGAAGCGCATTGCTTATGTGAGAGCATATGTGAAAAACATTCTAAGTTATGTAGTTATGTAAAGAAAAATAACGTGTCATTAGAAATGTCGTTAATTATATAGTTATACATATGAAGAAATATGAAGAAATAAAGACTACTTATACGAATCGTTAATTCTTTGTTCACTAGCTGCTTTTCAACATGAGAATATGTCTCTACAATAATTAAGAATAAATACCTATATGATCAAAAGTATTAAATCCATCGGAAAAGCGGCCAGTCGGTTCGCGAAAAGCCGAGATACCATATGGTGTGAAATTCGCCCTAATTTTACAGTCTGGAATGTAATTGTTTGTTCCCATATCTGCTAGAGAGTCCCCAAAAATAAACATTGCAGGCACATACGGAGCTCCATCGACATCCATTACCCCGAGGTTAACACAACCAATCAAGATCCAACCCAAGAAAAATAAATGAGGAATTGGGTTCTTAGGGCTAAACACTTCCATTGTCCAAAACAATTTTAAAGTGGATAACTAATGGGATATTCAGACCTCTTTGTTTTTCCCCCTCTATTCAGTATGCCTTATGGAACTAAGTCCTTTAACACTGAAACTTCACTATTTATACACGAAATGTTTGTGCAAGACCATTATAATATTGCAAGCCCGACCAAAAAAAGATTACAAATAATTCGCATATTTAGGCATATTATCATTTTATCTTGTGTTATTTATCATTAAATTTCAACCACGCGTCTCACAAGCAATTATCCTCGATCTCTGTTATAACGATCACGGTTTCCGCAATGAAGTAAATTGTTTATAGTTTATAATTAACCATATAAATCTCTTTTTATCCGAAGTAATCACACTGAATAGCGACCCTTTTCCGTTGCGTACGTTGTAGTTGAGATTATCGAGCTTGGTTTCCTGGCATGACAATTGTGTGGATGGAAATCAAGGCAACATTAAAGATGATGTGGGTGAAGATCTTTATTATTGTTGTTATCTTGTGATCTCCGCGGTCATCGTTTGGCCAGCTATTGAAATTTACCCGTCACGAAAATTTTCGCCACAATTTCTCTGCTTTAGCCGACTAATACGATGGTAGCTATACTGCAAAAATGACGTTAAGTTGCGATAAAGGAGAGTGGAGAAGTCTTGCTTCTACGGAAAATAAACAATGATTTTCAGCTTAAGATACGACATAGAGATTTTATTGTATGACGCTGCAAGAGAACTGAGATGGCGGAGGCTTCTTGGTATGTTGGCCGCTTCTGTCATTAAATAAAGAGATAATCATAATGTTATTTCTGATGCGTATTATTATTTCTTATGTTACTCCATCCCTCGACGTGTCGCATACGAAAACTCTTGGTTTTTCTTGACAAAGTCGATCAACTCATTTTGGAGGTGTCGATTTTATACAAGTTTCATCTTCGCAAAGAGGAGTGGTAGGCTGTGAATAGTTTGAGCCTTTTCTGAATTTTGTATTTAATAGTCTTCCCCTTCTTCCCATCTTTTTTCCTCCTCTTTGGTATTTGCGGATCTCATGCGTCCAATTTTCTTCAAAGTTTCTATTTAAGTGGTCCGACAATCTACCGATTTATCTAGAAACTGTCCTTAAAAAAGTTTCTTTCGAGATACATCGTCATATTATAATGTAAATAGGACTTTAGTGAATGATGTACAATACTTATTAGTTCCTGCCGCAAGAAATCTTATGGAATCATTCAGTTCCAAATAAAACTATAAAATATATTACTTGAATCAGTAAGATTCAAATTTTTTTTTCAATTGTAAGTTTTTTTATAAAGTTTGAATATTTTGATTATTTTTTGAAATGGAAAAAAGTTATTTAACTAGAATCTTATTGGTCCTCACTAATAATAGTAAGGGAGATAATTAATTTTTAAAACAAAAAAATCAAGAAAAATTTAAAGCTCTAACTTTTAGAATTAATTATACAATTAATGAATGAAAATATATAAAAGATGACATGACACTACATTTAGTTTATCATTTCAAAGTTTCAGAATTTAAATTCTTTATTATGATTGAAAATATCATAAAAGATAATGTGACACTACATTTACTTTATCATTTAAGAATTTGAGAATTTAAATTCTTTATAAAGTTTGAATATTTTTATTTTATTTTTTGAAAAACCAGAATATTATTTAATTAAAATCTTATTAGATCTAACTAAATAGTAATGGAAAAATTCAATTTTTAAAATAAAAAATCAATGAAAATTTAAAATTCTAACTTTTTCTATTAATTGTGCAATTAATATAATTATTATAAGAGATATGTCACCCCACACTTCACTTTAGCATTAGTCAAATTAATAATAATAATAGAATGTGCTAACTCGATTTTTTTTAATTCATTTTGTGCTTAAAGCATTATCTTTTAAAATAATTAAAAGCAATAAAAACTAAATAATGTAACAAAGAATTTTTAAAACTAAAAACTAAATAATGTTACAAAGAATTTGAAAATGGCAGTTATTGTAAGTACAATTATGTTTATTGTTTCTATATTTAAAATTTAAAATATCTTTATCATTTTTGGGTGTCAAGTTGTTCATTAAATATTTTTTTATAAATAAAAACTTACAATGCTAATTACTAATGATATTTTGCAATATATATTGAGAACTATAATTTTTTTTTCCTTTTATTGAAATGTACCTATTTTCACATGTGAATGAGTATAATTATATTATTCAGTCATTAAATATAAATTTTAGTTCTGATATTAATTCAAATTATTTAAAATATTTAAGCTTCTCAATTTTGTTAGTTAAATATTCTTTACATTTTTCAATATTTTTAGTTAAATATTTATTATTATCAAATACAACCTTTTACCATTAGATGAAAACATCCTTCAAATTTTTAGTAGTTCTCCTAAAAGTTCAAAAAAGGATTATACATACACAAATTCTATTTTTTTTTCCCTTCAAACTTGTACTCATATTTACAAAAAAATAGCATATCATGCTTAATTTCTATCTATGAATTAAAGACCAACACCAAAAATTTCTTTACATGTCCTTGTGCCAACAACACCGCCAAGAGCAAGAACTTTGGTGCTTGTGCCTCTTGTTTTAATCGCTTACTTTTTGGCTTCTTATTTATTATTTTGTTTTTTTTAATTTAATACAACTTTGGTCCAAAAGGAGCAAAATGAATAAAGGTGAATCGACATTTGGAAGAGGATGTTGTTATGTATTTGAATTCCAACGGTCACTTGGGTCTTTCCCTCCAAATTTATTGTATTTCTTCATCTGATCATTTGTGATCTATAAATGTTGGTAGCATCTATTGTAAATGTATTCTTTTCAGTTGATATAATTCCTCTACACTCAATTTGGATATAACCATGATTTCTGGTGAACCACGATAAACACATGTGTTTATGTGTCTTGTTCTATAACTGAATTTCGGAGTCATGGAGGAATCAAGAGTGCAAAAATTCTCAAGAAATAATTTCAGTCTATGGAAAGAACATATAGGTTAATTATTAATTAGGAAAGATCTCGCATTGGCAATTAGAGGAAAGGTGAAAAAGCCATCCTATATTATAGATGATAATTGAAATAGAACTGATGGAAAGGTGATTGCAGAAATCTTTCTTTTGGTATCTTAGAATGTCTTGTTTAATGTAAATGATGAAAAAAAAACCAAGGTGGTATGGGACAATCTTCAAACCATATATGAAATCACATATGGTACAAACAAGATTTTCATCATGAAAAAGCTTTATAAGTGGAAGATGAAGGACAAAACAATGATGTCGAATCACATAAATGAGTTAAATGCTATTTTTATGTCAAGGAAACTCCATTGATATGCCTCAAGATGACAAAAATAGGGTTGTCTTCTTATTATGCTCCCTACCATACAATTGGGATGGTGTAGTAACATCAATCAAGACTTCCATTACTGGCAAAATCAAGCTAGTTTATGATAAAGTAGTTACTACTTTTCTTAGTAAAGACATGAGAAGAAAAAATAAGGATTCTTCATCTAGTGATGCTCTAACAATGGTGAGCATGGAAAATAGAGGAAAAACTCATTATAGAGGGAAAAGTAATTACAATCATAGATCTCAATCAGCTAGAAGATCATAGTCCTAAGGTAGACAAAATTGTTGTTGGTTTTGTGGAAAGATTAGTCATGTTAAGAAGGACTATCAAAAATATTAAAGGGCTCAAGAAAATGTTTTGGATATTGGAGAAAATATCATTCATGAAAAGGATGATAGTATTTTGATTATTGCAACAAGTGACAAAACCTCAAGTTTGTGGGCAATTGATTCTAGGGCTTCATTTCATGCATCTTCTTTCAACGAATCCTTGGGTGATAAAAAGGATTGTAAAATTGTAGGAAAGGTTGATATTCTATAATTAGTAGAAGGAGGTGCTAAATTATTGCTTAAAGATATTTGGCATATTCCCAAGTTAAAAAGGAATTTTATTTCCATAAGTTAGTTATATAACCAAGGCTTTCTTACACTTCTCACAAACACATGAAAAATTACAAAGGGTTCCATGGTTATTGCCAAAGGAGATAAAGTTGGTAACCTATATGTTGTAGAAACTAATGATGAGCTTGGAGCTACTATGACTATTTTGGTTAGTGATGCTACACTTTGGCATCAAAGATTAGGCCACATGACCAAAAAAGGGCTAGAGGTTATGCCTAACCATGATCAACTTTTGGGTCTTCAATCAACAAAATTAGAATTTTTTTAGCATTGCATTCGTGGGAAAAAAAATTGTGTTAGTTTTTTGAAGAATTGACCATTACAAGAAGACAATACTATTGGAGTTAGTGCACTTGGATGTCTTTGGTCCCACAGAGGTAACCTCTTATGGAGGAGAAAATTATTTTATTTCTTTTTTTTGTGATTGTACTAGAAAGGTTTGGGTTTATATGATCTGTAGGAAATCCAAAGTTTTCTCAAAATTTAAAGGTTTTAAAGCTCTATAAAAAATCAGAGTGGGGACAAAATCAAATGTTTAAAAATGGATAATAGAGATTTGTTTTTTTTGGAGCTCATCAAATTTTGTCTTGATGACACTATCTGATGGTTGAAGTTGTGTCATTCACTCCTCAAGAAAATGTGGTAGTGGAAAGGCTAAATCGAACCATTCTTGAGAAAGCTTGGTGCATGCTTTCTAATGTTAGTTTAGGAAAATAATTATGGTTGAATGCTTGTAATATAGCTATAATATAATTAATCAAGTCCTTTATCTTGTTTGGTCTTTCAAATTCTAGAAGAAGAATGACTTGGAAGAAGAATTTCCTACTCACATCTTTAGGTATTTGGGTGTCAAATATTTTTTGATGTTCCTAAATAAAAATGGACCAAGATGGATTCAAAACCACAATAGTGTATCTTCATGGCTATGGTGAAGATCAATTTGGATTTCAAATATAAGATCCCATTACAAAGAAAATTGTGTAAAGTAGAGACATGGTCTTTAATGAGATGAATTTTCTAGCTCTTCAATCAACATCACATACTAAAGAATTAATTCATGTCTCTATCTAATAAGAACAATTCTTCCCTAAATCCAAAATCCCAGCCTATTCTTAATACTCTGTTGGTAAACAGATTTGTCCTTTCTTGTTTCCTGTGAAAATATGACTCTTAATGCCTCAAATTAGGAATAATATTTGAATACAATAGTTGAAAAGTCGCTGTGTGATTACTGACTTCTCTCTGAATTGGTAGGTACAGGTCCCTAAGTGAATGATGTTCAAGGAATGTGGGGTATGCTCTTAACTTGAGAGTAGAAGAGGCAAACCAAATTAAGCCTAACTAGAACTTAATTCAGGTAAGAAAAACTTCTCAATATTGAAATAGATTCACGTACCCACACATCTTATGAACCCATAAATCTATTCGCATCAGGCTAGAATAAGCTGAAATTCAAATCTAAACTATAACTGATAAATTAGGAACGTTAACAAAATCTTTTAGTTGAATGAATCATAACAATACTTATCACATCCATTCATGATCTTGCAAACAGGGGAAAGAAGCTTTGTTCCTCCTTAATTCTCCGTAAAATGAAAAGGAAAAATGGACCGAACACAATACCTACTAGAAGAAAAAATGATTGACATAAAATACCATTTAATTGACTCTGCAACAAAAATTACTTCACACCAAAAATTTTTCGACCTTTCATTAATCATTCAACTTCATACATATAGAGTTGAGAGATGATTGTTACAATAGGAATTTAAATCAGTTCATCTTCTAAGGATGACAAATGACAAGATACCAGTTTGTTGTAATACAAAATTTACAAAATTTACATCAGAGATTGAAAAGGGAGTGTCAACTGAATTACTTAGACTTCTTTCCCTTTTCAGTTTTTGCTCTATATGCCTTAGTAGCTACTATAATTGGGATCATTTCTTCGTGACTAGGCACATGTACATTAGTGAATCTTGAGAGCCACTTCGAATGATCTTGAGCCAACTCCTTCACCACATTTAGCTAACTTGTCAATTCTCTAGCAGCCACGTGCACGTATCCACCAAACGTCTACAACTCTACCACTCTATCTTGATTACTTGAAGTCATTCCAGATAGATTGCTCAAGTATGTGGAGAATTTGTTCTTCATTACTTCTACTCCGATGAGAACTTTCCCTTGCCCACTAGTTTGTGGGTCAGTGTGTAATCCCTGCATGAGTTCAAATGCTATGTCTTGGATCTTCTTCACCTTTTCCCTTGTTTCTTTGAGTCCTTCTTTGGCCTCTTGAATCATCAGCTGCTTAAATTGCATGTTTTGAAGCCATTTGAATAGAGGCGTGGTCCCTTTCTTCAAAATATTTTCTTCAACTGCCTCTTTTACCTTCACTTGGATGACCATATTTAGGAGAGAAATACATTCATCACCTTGCCTTCTCTGTGGCCAAAGTGTTGTGATTAGATATGATATTATCCTTCTAAATTTCCAATCGAAGGATAACATTTCCAATTTGATCAATCAAAGCAATTCCATCTACATTGAGTTTCTCAATCCATTCTCTTCCAATCTGGCCAAAATGTCTATCCTTCTGAAGCTGTGAGATGAAGGCTTGCACTTCTTTTGCTATAGGGTTCTCAATAGTAGGCACACTAGTAATGGTTGCCAATGGAACAACCAATTGCCTGATAAATTTTTTCAATTCTTCAATCTCGGCCTTCATTCTAATTTTTGACAATTTGAGGTTCTTGAATTGTTCTTCTATCACCTCGTTACTTGATCTCCATAGGCCCACCTTTGTATCATGCCTAGCCTCTCCAAGATCAATCAAATGCAAAGTGAAATCATTGGGTGTCATGTCCTCAATTCTCCCTGCTTTGTTTGGTAATTGCTACCTCCATTGTTAAGTGTCCTATTTTTGGATCTTGCCCAAGTATTGATAAAGTCTTCTACTTCTTAGCTTTCACTTCTATAGATCTAGAGCAAATTGCTTGAGACACAGTATCCTTTACAGAGATACTCTCATATTTCCTCTTTCTCTTCTTTTCTAAGGTATCTTCTAGCCAGGACTCTATGCTGATCACTTTAGAAGCAGCCCCAAGTGACTCTATATTGAACATCTTCTTCCTCACTGGAGTCACTGGCGCTGAAGTTGAAGACAAAGGATTCTTAGGATCCTAAAATAGAAGCCTAAAAGAACTTGGGGCTTTCTCTTGCTCTTGAGTTTTCCTTGCAACTTCGTCAAATTTAGTGGATTCGTTGCTACTACTCTATTCATCCCTAATCTCTACTATCTAAATGGGGGAACTAGTTGGTTTCAAAAGGGGAGCACTTGCAGATGGAGTAGCAACCACATGAGGAGGTGAAACTGGAGTAGTAACATGAGGAGGTGAAACTGGAGCAGGAACACAAGGAGGTGAAACTGGAGTAGTAACACCATCTTTTAGTTCTTTGGTCCTCTTTTCTTCGGTGCTAGCTTGGGCTCCAATAACTGGTAGAGAAATGCCTTGGCAAGTTGGAGCTATTGAAATGTTCTTCTCTGAGGGTTGGTCACTTCCTCCTGCAGATTGAGCAGGTCCTTGAGCAACCGTGGTTATAACACTAGGTGCGGCACCTTGAGGAGAAGTGAGAGTAGTAGTGGCTGGAGAAGGTTGAGTAGTCTTTCTCCTACTCTGGCCCTTTTTTGCTATCCACTCGACCCATTTTTTGGTTCTTTTGACAATCTAGGCCATCATAACATCAAGGTCTTCTTCCACATCAACATATGGCTCGAAACTGATTGGAGTACTTTTCAATTTGGTCAAATATGTATTACTATACATATTTTTCCCATCATCCTCTAGCCCTTCCACCTCTAAGTTAATGCCATATGTCTTTATTTGTTCTATTGTCAATCTTGCAAAAGCCCGATCTCGGCTTTCCAACTCATTTTTACAATCCGCCCAATAATCTTCCACAGTAGTAACATGCTTAATCATGCTTCCAATTTGAAGCACGTCTCTGGCATACCCATTTGGGTCAAACATAGGCCTCACGACTTCATATTCTTCCAATTTGAACTTGTTCTCGAATGACTTGAGCATGTTTTTGGCATCTAATCGGGACTCACAACTGTATACCCCAATTTTTATGGGAAATTCGTATCCCTTTTTCTTCAAATTGGTGCTTAGCACATTCACTTGGATTTCTTCTCTCATGATTTCAGTGAGCATGATCATGTCATCCAGATATCTGGGCAGCTTTAGGGGAAATCCATCAAAAGCTGCAAGACGTAAATATGAAAAGGATGAAAATTGGATGAAATAACTACCCAACTAACTGATGGCCGCCATCGCTTCTAGGTTGAGTCTCCTCTTCGGACACCCTTGGAGTTCCTTGCAAAGCCTCATTGTAAATGCATCATTAACTCTGATATACTTTGCATAACTATTCTGTAACTACAAGCATGGGTAAAACTCATAACTTTTAACATCATCTAGAAAATTCTCTATTCTAGGAAGGCCCAGCCATAATTTTAGGGAAGCCAACATATATATCAAGAAAGAAAACATATAAAATGAATTGTAGAACTTGGCTGCACTGAGAGCCCTAGACAGATGCTCACTTACCTCGTATGCCCAGTCAACATATTGTGTATCGAAGGAGATAATTTGCACCAAAAAGAGGTATTGTTCTACAAAGTTAAGGGCTTTGACCTCACCTTTCAATCGATGCAAAAGAACTAGAATGTCCACAGTCTCGAGCTTGAGATCAGTGCCAAAAAGGGTTTTAGGAACTTTACTTTTAGCTCCTCTTGGCTTTTGGAACCAAGAACTCATGATCTCCTTTCACCACACCATCTTCTTCAGAGAGAATTTGGACATAGCTCCTCCAATTGTTAATTCAAAGAAATCCTCTCTTTTTGGAATCCGTAGACAATTGACTACTACTTGCCTATCAATTGAGATTAACACCATTTGATCAAGCAGTAAAATTTTCTTCGTATCTAGGTTATAGTGATTGATACATTCAATAATTAGCTCTGGGGCTTGTACTGCTATGGGAAATCATGCTGCTTCTACCAACCCACTTCTTTGGAGTTTCTCCATTATGGGATGGATTGGTTATGTCCTCAACCTTCTTTGGAAATCTTGCATGTCAAAGAAATGGAGTGAAGTGTCTGTGATATTCTACCATGTAGACTTGATTTCACCCAATCCATCAAATCCAGCAAATCTTGTTGCCATCTTGACTGGGGTAGAGATAAATTAGAAATCTTAAAACTCAAAATAAGATAGAGAGTAGAACTTTGTAACTATGGGGATTTGGGAATCAATAATCAACTTAACAGCATAACAGTTCAAATGAGTAAGCATTAGTTTGAAAATCCGTTATGTTCATCTCTATATAGAAACTCCAATCCACCCATTAATCTTTAAAATCTGTGCCACAAAAATGAATTAAATGATAAATCCATTAGATTAGTAAATGTGGAGGTTACAACGGATTCTTTCATGTGTTTTCATTGTTTCCATTGGCCCAATGGTTATTTTCCTTTATTATAGCTTACTTTCCCATTTTTCACCAAGCTGGGAAGAATTAAGAACGGAGAACTCCATGAGTAAAATTCTCCTCAGCCAAAATTTGAATAGAATACTTTCCTCAAAGTGATCAACATGCTTCCCTTACCTTTTTTAGCCTCCTGTATCCAATTCATCAAATAACCATGCTTGCAAGAGTGATCTTCCGCTCAATGAGAAAAACTACCTTCAAGGGTAGAAACCCTGCAGAGGAGAAGATGATTTCCACTTTTCCACCTTTGCCCTCGTTTTACCTTCTCTGCCCTAACCACTTTACTTTAAGCCTTCGAAAAATATAAAATTGACTTCACAATGAGAGGTGGGACCCACTGGTTCACTTTATTCTTTTACAAATGCCTTTTCAGAAAACTGACTTCTTGGTTTGAAACCTGCCAAGAAGAAGTTATTTCCGAGTTTTCCGCCAATGCCCTTTTTAATCATCTTAGTGAGTTTTGAAAGATTCCCGTAGCAAAAACATGGCAACACTTGAATGATCTAACAATAACATAATTTGCTTCTCTTCATTTAAGCTTGAGAATCACATTTGGGAATCTCAACAGAGTTTCACCTTCAGGGTGCGAAACCCACCAAGGAGAAGATGAAACTGGATTTTCTGCCAGTTCAACTTTCTATAAGTTTAGAACAAAATGACTTGTATGTAAGTTCATTTGAAGTAAAATAATTTAAGAATCTCCATCGAGCAAGGTCCTAAACTACTCCAAAGACTCATGATGATCAACAAAACCCACTCGGCCATACAATGCGAGAGAAGGAAAAGACGAAAACCCAATGGAGATACTTATCACTTGAAGAAGAAAAGAGGCAACTGACTCGACTAAACTAAACACAATACAAGCTAATCTCCACTTTGCAAAATCTGTACATAGTGAAAAGTGAGGCAACATACTCCTACCTCATTTTTAGCCCCAAATCCTACACTATCATCATCCTCGGTGTCTAGTTGCATGGACCTTCATCATACCAGAGTCCTAGCCTATTCGTAATACTCGTACCTCATTTTTAGCCCCGAATCCTACTATGTCATCATCCTCGGTGTCGAGTTGCATGGACCTTCAACATACTAACGAAGAATTCATCATACTAAAGAAGAATTGAAGAATTTCTTTAAGAAAGCTCATACAAACACACGGGTTCGAATGTTCAGTTTGAGAAGAAACAAACATGTCCTGAGTCGGACATTCCGAACGGGTATGGAGGACAATTAGATAGTCCATGTAGGAGATATCAGACCAGTCAGGGTAGTGGAGATGTTTTTGAAAATAAGAGTTCCATACAATTTCTTGTAGACTGCTCCACAAAAGTTGCTCAAACTCACCACACCCAAACTGAGTTTATCACACACCCAACCTCCATTTTTCCTAAATCACAGCCGCATCATATCTCTGCACCCTTGGACATTGAAAGGCAGAGTATACAGTCACACACTCATGATGTAGACTATGGTGAGCAGTGTGTGTGACCTTCTCAGCACGACTGGAGTCCTAATCTTCAGCACCAGATAGTGGAAGAGCACGAGAGACAGGACATTTCCACCCATGGTCCAAACAATTGAAGGCACACCCGTGACAAACAAGGCGTTCATACAAAAGTCACGCCAAGGATTGGTGTTTCCTTCACAACCTGTCTAACTTGTCCATGCCATCTAACATAGAAATTTAATATTGTGAAACATAATAGTTTTGCAGAAGGATATACTGCTCACACGAATGTGGAATGGGCTCGTGAGTTTGAAAATAACAGACATGGTCAGTCACATCAAAGTTCACACTCTTTCCTTTCCCAAATCAACCTACTTACACTCCCGCACGCGGATTACAGTCATCAAGTCACGATGTTGTGCGTGAACAACATGGTATTCAAGGGTCGCTCAAAAGTTTGCGGCCTCCAATTTAAATCATTCTGGACTCCATAATGTTGGACCAGTGCACAACATAGAAGAACTTGGTCTTCGGAACAATTTGGGTAATTCGATCGATACCTCTAGCCATGAAATTCAACAGAGGACTTGCACATCCTCAAAGGGCAGTGACTATGAATTGGTAAGAAGCAATTCTTAGAATGAGAAACATATTCCATAATTAAGGCGTTCTACAAGGGAAAGAAGAATGCCCACCAAGTATTCAGATTATGAATTACTTTATTCCGAGGAGGCAAGTCAGAGATTTTAATTTCTAATCAATCTAAACCAGTTAATTTCAAAGATGCTTGCAGAAGTACTTATAAAAATCAGTGAATGGTTGTCATGCGGGAGAGACGACTTCTCTTAAAACCAATAAAACTTGGGATTTAGTAGCATCTCGACCCAACCATAAAGATCTTAAAAACTGTTGGGTGTATAAATTGAAAGAGAAATATGGTGACAGGTTGGTTGTTTGTCAAAGGGTATGCTCAACAAAAGGGACTAGACTTTGCTCCTAGAGTTTCTCATTAGTTGTCTAAATGCCTACAATCTAGGCAGTTTTAGCTTTGGTATCCATTTGGGATCTTGAATTAGAACAATTTGATTTCAAGATGTGTTTTCTACATGGCAACATCAATGAAGAATTGTAAATGGAATGGCCTAAAGACTTTGTTCAAAGAGGAAAAGAACATCTCTATTGCCAACTGAAGCATAGTTTGTATGGGCTTAAGCAACCTTCAAGGTAGTGGGTACATTAAATTTGATCGATTCATGGCTAAACACAACTTTACCTACTATGAATCAGATCTATGTGTATACTATAAAAGGCTTCCTAGTGGTGAGTTTGTCATTATCCTACTTTATGTGGATGACATGTTGGTTGATCGTTTTTCTTCATGAATTGTTAACAACTTAAAGAAATAGTTAGGCTCTCGGTTTTCCATGAAAGTTCTAGGCACTGCCAAAAAGATTCCTGAAATGACTATCACTAGAGGTAGACAAAATAAGGTGTTTACTTTGTCACAAAAATCATACATTGACAAAGTTGTAGAGTAGTTTGGTATGACAGATGCAAAAATTGTTCCTATTCTTCTTTCTCCTCACTTTTGATTGACTTCTAATTGATGTCCCAAGACACAAGAAGAAAATGAATTTATAAATAATATTCCTTATAAATCAGCGATTCGTAGCACAATGTATGAAATGGTTTACACACATCCCAATATTGCTCATGTGGTAGGAGTGGTTAGTAGATTCATGACCAATCCTAGAAAGCCTCACTGGGAAGTAGATAAGTCGATATTATAGTACCTCAAGGGTACTTCCTATTATGCAATATGTTTTGGTAGAAATTATATTCAGATACAAGTATTCGGTGATTCTAGTCTTGCCAAAGATCAAGAAAAATGTAGATCTAGTACTAGTTATAATTTCATGTTTTTTGGGGCTGCCATTAGTTGGACGTCAAGGCTGCAACAATGTGTTTCTCTTTCTTCCACTGAAGGTAAATACTTGGCTCTTTCCAAAGGTGCTAGAGAGATGATTTGGTTCCAATACTTGTTTAGTGATCTACATTCACAACAAGATGATTATGTCTTATTTTCTGATAGTTGGAGTTCAATTCTCTTGAACCACAACCATTCCACTTAGAGTCAGTCCAAACATATTAACAAGCATGCTCGCTATTTTTGCTATGTGGTGGAAGAAGCAAAATCAAAAGTTTCCAAAATTGAAACAAAGATCAATCTGACAGATATATTGAAAAAGGTTGTTACCAAGGAGAAGTTTGAATCTACAAGGACTTCTCTTGGCCTTATTAAAAAAAAGTAAGTTAGGATTTAGAGTAGGAGAATGGGTGATCAGTTGAACCATGCAATATATTCAGGTGGGAGATTGTTATGTATTTGAAGCCCAATGGTCACTTGGGTCTTTCCCTCCAAATTTAATGAGTCTCTTCAGCTAATCATTTGTGATCTAGAAATGTTGATAGCATCTATTTAGAATTCATTCTTTTTCGCCAATAAAATTCCTCTACTATCAGTGTGGATGTAGCCAAGATTTGTGGTGAACCATGATACACATATTTGTTTATGTTTCTTGTTGTTCTATATTTTTCTTTTGCACTTTCAGATATATTTTTTAGATATTTGTATGATGGAGAACTAATGAGCCCTCTTAAATTCCATAAATGACATCATTTACATTTGTATAGAATCTATAAAAAATTAAGTCATTATCTTATAGGTTCTATAAATGGTAGGTTCTATGACACAAAGTAAAAATAATGAGAAGCATAATACACTAGAAGGAACATTTTACTCATATTACCATCCTTTTGTAGATAATTGATGATGCTGCTGGAAAAAATAGAAGTTTTTCCTTAAGAAGGTTTTAGTTTGTTTTTTAGTTTTTAATGCAAATAAGAATGTGTTATATGCATATATTTAGGATAGATTTTTATTTTTTTAAAGTTTTATTCTCTTGCAAATAAAAAATGTAGCTATGAATTCTTTATACTCAAGTCTTTGTAATTTTTTTTCACGATAGAGCTGCAATAAAAGTATAATTTCATAATTGTGTTGATATGTAAAATATACATTTGGTATCAGAGCTTCATGATTGCGAAGATTTTATTATGGAAAACAATACTTTGCAAATTCTAGAATTTAATGGAGTTGATCATCAATATTGGTCAATCAAGATGAAGACTTTTATGATAGGAAATTTTTTTTGGGACATTGTTGAATTAGGATATGAGGAGCCCGAGGATTGGAATAATCTTCAAGGAAATGATAAGAGAATAAAGAAGGAAGTTGAAAAAAAGAATGCAATGACTCTATTTCACATTCAAATGGCTCCTGAAAAGAGCTTATTTCCTAGAATTTATGATGCCCAAACTACAAAGTAGGCCAGGAAGACTCCAAAAGATTCTTATCATGCAAAGAATCATATTAAGGTTGTAAAGATACAAATTGTAAAAGGAGAATATGAAATTTTGAAGATGAAGGAAATGGAGAATATGGGATACTTTTGTGCGAGAGTTAAATATGTGGTCAATAAAATTGCAAATTTAGATGAACCTATGACCTAAGAGAATGCATTACAAAAGGTATTGAGATCTCTAACATTAAGATGGAATAGTATAGCAATTATTATGGAAGAAAGCAAAGATTTAGCTACCATGGAGTATGATCAATTGGTTGGATCTCTCATGTCACATGATGATAGAATTAGGGACACTTATACTAGTGTTAATGTGAAGGCTCTTGCTTTGCAATTGCAAGTTATAAAGAATAATGATGTTAGTAGAAATAATAAAAACAACAAACGCTCAAGAAGGGGTCAAAATCAGAATTATTCAAGAGAAACTAGAAGAAGAGGAGGCACTCAAGGAGGAAGAGGATGAGGTAGATTTGGTATAAAGAATATTAAATTCTATCACTACAATATGTATGGTCATTTTGAAAGAGAGTGTAAATTAAAATAAGGTAATAATAATGCAAATTATGCACAACAAAATGAAGATCCTTCATGTTGCTCCACTTTTCATTCTCTAACCAACTTGCAAAGTGAAAATTCTGTGTTCCAGTTAGAGTCCTAGGTATGTTTGAGTCTAAGTCCAAGTCCCCTTAGGTTCAAGGAGTCTTCATCGGATTTTTCATCTTCCCCTTCCCCACATTTCATCACCAAGATGTTTTCCTTTTGTGTTGTGAGTTTTTGTAGGTAGTTTAGTACCTAATCTGATGGAGATTCCTGTAACATGCAAAGATCACTTACAAAGACTGTATCCACTTGAGATTCATTATTTTCGCCATGAGAATGGAGGTTTACATAAATTTTGACTTTGCCTTCTCCTTAGTGGGTTTTCAACTGATGAAGGCAATTTTTCATGAAAAGCAACAAATGATACATATGGGCCAAAGTAAGAAGACAACAAGGTACCCTATGAAAAATTGAGGTTCCTCTTACAATTATGTACTTCAAGAAACATTTAGAATTTTTCACAAGTCTTAGAATCACTCTGGGTAGAAAACTAGAAACTGACTTCTCTTCAGCAGGTTTTCAACCCATAAAGTAAGTTTCCCATAAAAGCTAATTACAAAAGAAAAGAAGTAAAGGTTGGCCCCTAATAACTTCTTGCACTACTTTTTGGACATCTCTAAACCCAAAGGAAACCATGATCAAGAGGTAAAGTTAAAAGGCAAGCCTAGGCAGAGAAATGAAAATTGCCTTCTCCTCGGCATATTGAAAACCCATGAAAATAATTTTTTGGATTTTAAAGAAAATTAAGTTGGTGAGTGAATTAAACCCATATTTTTCATGCTAAACCTCTCAAGATGATAATGGAAAAAACCTAACCATGGTGAGAAAGATCTACTAAGAAAAATTCACTTTAGCAGATATTTTGTTATGGAGTATTCTGTTTATAACTTTCCAAAACTTAGTGTAAAATGCGAAAGTAAATATGAGGGATAGAAAGTTACCATTGGCCCAATGGAAAAGTGAAAGGACATCAAATTATCCATTGAAACTATGCATTTACTATTACAATGGACCTCTCCTTTAATTCATTCACGTGGCATGAACCCTAAAGATTAATAGATGGATTGAAACTCCTATATAGAGATACACGAATAGTAGCAAAAATTGTCACTCTTACTCAAACTATTATTCTATTAATTTGTAGAACCTCTATTTGAAAAGCTAGCATCTATGAATTTACTATTCTCTACTTTTCTAGATTTTGAAATTCACCGACAAATGGAATGACAACTAAATTCATGTGTTTTGATGGATTAAATGGAATCAAGTCTTCTCTATAGAATTTTATGGATACCTCTCTCTATTTATTGACATGCAAGACTATCAAAAGAGAGTAAAATTGGAGCCAATCCATCCCATTAGTGAGAAGCTCTAAGGATGTGGGCTAGTTGAAGCAACCAGTTTCCTAGTTGTAGTCTAGGCTCCTGAATTGATCTATGAATACATAAATAATTATAATCTAGATACCAAGTAGAATGTATTGCCAGATAACACAGTATTGATCTCTATTGATAGGAAAGTCATGGTAAATTTTCTTTGATTTCATAAGCAAGAAGAATTTTTATATTTGACAATTGGTAGAGCCATCTCTGAGCTTTCCACAAAGAAAATGATCTGGAGAAAGAAAATTATGCAATCATGGTTCCAAAAGCCATAAGGCACCAAGAGTAAGGTCCCTTAGACTCTATTTGGTACTAATCTCAAACCTAAGATTCTCGACATCATGGTCCTCTTGCATAGATTGAAAGGTGAGGTAGAATATTTGAATTTTATTGAATAATACTTTTTCTTGGTGCAAGTTATCTATTCTACTACCCAATACATTGATTGGGCCTATAAGGTAAGCAAGAATCTGTCTAATGCTCTTAGTGCTACAAATTTAGACAACACATTCTATATGTCCTATTTCCTCATTTATATGTTAGCTTCTCTACAATTATGGCCAAGCCTCCCAAGGATGGAGAATTTTCCTAATGATGTGAAGTGTTATGAGTTCTACCCTTGTTTACAATTGGAGAATACTTATGTAGAGCATATAAGAGTTAATGACACATTTACTATGAGAATTTGCAAGGAACTCCAAGGTTTTCTAGAAAGGAGATTTAACCTAGAAGCTATGGTATCCATCAGTCAATTTGGGAGCTTTTTCATCTAGTTCTCATCCTTTTTGTATTTGTGTCTTGCAACTTTTGACGGGTTTCCTTTAAAGCTACCAAGGTACCTGAGTGACATGATCATGTTGATCTAGATCATGAGGCAGACAATTTATGTGAACGTGCTGAGCAGGAGCTTAAAGAAGAAAGGCTATGAGTTCCATACGAAGGTGGGAGCTTTCAGTTGCAAATCCTATTTTGATGCAAAGAACATGTTTAAGGTGTTCAAGATGAAGTACACGTTGGAAATGTATGAGGTCCTAAGACTTATGTTTGACCCAAATCGATATGCAAAAGATGTTCTTCAGATTGGGAGTGTGACTAAGTATATCACCACTATAGAAGATTACTAGGCTGATTGCAAAGATGAATTTGAGAGCTATGAATATTCTTTTGATAGGCTCATAGTAGATCAAGTAAAAATGTATGGAATCAATCTTGATGTCGAAGAGGTTGAGGATGATGGATAAAACATGTACAGTAACACTTATTTCACAAGCTTGAGAGGCACTCCTATTAGTTCTGAGCCTTATGAAGATGCATGTGAGGATCTAGTGGTAATGATGGCCTGAATTATCAAGAGAACTAGGAAGTGGGTCCTATGGACCATAGCGATGAAGAGCTAAAGCAAAAGTGTGACAATTCAAGCCTCTCTAGCAGTTGTAGTGGCTCCTTCCTCTAAAGGTGGTACATCGGGTGTGACACTAGCTATCGCCCAAGGACTAGCCCAACCATCTAGTAGAGGTTATCCACCTCCTAATAAGAATATACTTATTGTGAGAACTTACCTTGATTTCTCCCTCCTACTAATTAGATCCCCATCAGATGCAGAGAAGAAGAAAGTAGAAGAAGCCAAGGATACAAAGGTCACTCCTCCCCCTTCACCTCATGGCAGTCTAGTTTCATTGGTAACTAAAATACTTTTACCAAGTAGCCCTCATGTAATAGTGGTAGATTTGGGAGATGGTGGAAAAAATGATAGCGAATCTACCAAATCTGATGAGGCAACAAAGAAATCCAAGGAAACAGAGAAAGCTCAAGGCTCATTACAGTTGGTTTCACAAACTCTAAAGAATCCTTTTTCTTCTACTGCCAAAGCCACCACTCCAACCAAAAGGAAGATGTTCAGCATAGATTCTCTAGGAATGGCCTCTAAAGTAATAAGTGCAGATTCATAGTTGGAGGATACCTTAGAAATAGAAAGGAAGAGGAAGGATGAAGGTGACCCTAACAAGGATACTCTATCCCTTGCCATTTGCTTTGGATCACCATTGAGCAAAGTCAAGAAGCAAAAGACTTTGTCCATCCTTGAGCAAGATCCTAAAATAGGGCATCAGACCATGGAAGTTGCCAAGCCCATCATGAAAGGAAGATTCGAGGACATGTCTCCTAAATATTTTGCCTTACAGTCTGTGGATCTTAGAGAAGCTATACATGACACCAAGGTTGACTTATGGAAGTCAACAATTGAAGTAATTGAAGGTCAATTAGAAAGACTCAAGTTGTCAAAGGTTAGAACAAAAATAGACATATAAGAAGTAAATAGTTTCATCAGGCAATTGGTCACTCCATTGGAGAGCATTTCTAGGATGCCTATGGCTGGTGATCCCACTGCTGCAGATGTTCAAGCCCTCATCTTCTAGCTCCAGGAAAACAAGAATTATGGGTAAATTGGTGGAGAGTGGAGTAGAAAAGTCAGGATTGAAACACTCTCCATCATAAAGCAGATCGACAATGTTATACTAAGATTTCAAATAGAGAAGGACAACATATCATTAAAAAGAGCCACCTTGGTCATGGAGAAAATCAAGAGTGATGATTGTGTTTCCTTACTGAAAATGATCATCCACATGAAGAAAAAGGAGGATATAGTAGCAAAGATATTTTCTAAAGGGGATGAGGCCTTAGTTGAATGGTTTTAGAGCATGTAGTTCAAGTTTGAAATGATCATAATTGTAAAAGAGGGACTGAAGGAAAATGAAGCTAAACTAAAGAAGGAGTAGGACAGAGACTATGAATTACTAAGAGCCTTGCACACAAACTCATAGTCCAGTGGGCAAGGAAACACAATCATTGAAATACCTATTATGCAGACAAAATTTTCTAAATTTATAGATGGTTTGATGAAAATAGCTTCTAATCCCCATAACAAGATATATTAATTACAGAAGCTTGATAGAGGTGCGCAAGTGGCCATGGATGAACTACAAGATCATCTGGGTGTCGTCAAAGACCTAGCCTGAGAGCACTCTAGATGGCTCTTGAGATATACCAATATACACATCCATAGGCATGAGGAGTTAATTCCAATCGTTGTAGCCACTAAGGTCTATAGGGAAAAAGCATAAAAAGAAAAGAAGTCAAAGTGATTCATATTTCGCCCTTTCCTTTTTTGTTATGTGATCATTGTAATAGACGAACTAGCTACTTGCCATTTGTCATTTTTGAGAAGATGAAATTATTGAGCTTCCTTGGTAATGAATATCTCAGAATTCCATGTATATTAATGAAACATTAATAGAAGGTTGGAAATTTTTTGGTTTGAAGTACTTAATGTTGCAGAGACAATTGAATGGTATTTCTGTAGCAATTATTTTCTAGTTCTAATTTGTTAGATATTAATAGTTTTATCTTTTCTTTGTTTGAATAAAGAAGGAAAGAATAGATCTTTGTTCCCCTATTTTCAATCAACAAACTGATCATGAAAAGTATTGTCGTTATGAGTTGAAAAGGGATCTCTTAGGTGTTCATTCTATGATTTAGTTTTCCTTTCTCTACAATTAGTTTCTAATAGATTTAGCTCAGTAGTAGCTAACTTGCATTTTAAAACCATTTAGTCTTATGAGTTCATAGGATGTGTGAAACCCATAAACATAGTTAATCCTATCTAAATAATTCCTCGCTTAGGTTAAGATACCATATAGTGTTAACTCGGTTAACCTCTCTTGTTCTCGAGTTAAGAACATACCTTGTTTGACTTAGGATAAACAAAATTCATTGAAAATTTTCAATAGGGAGATATACCTAAAAATTTAGAGGGAAGTTAGCCTTATTATAAGAAACTTTCCAAAATATTGTAATTAGAGTTTGTTCACAAATTTTGGGCACTTGTGAGTTAGAACTGGAAAGAAAAAATCTATTTACCAACATATTTTTTGGCGACTCTATTGGGGAATATAAGTAGTTGCTTGATTAAATAAGCCTTTAACATTGGGGAAAATGGTACTACCTCATGAGAATATAGTCCCAGTGCTCAAACCTAAACTTGGTTTCCAAGATGACCAAGAAGACATAATCTCATCTCTTAATACATTTGTTTGGTAAAATAGGAGGAACACTGAACACTATAGAAATGCTAGCCAAGTATTGGAAGAAGAAGAATCTAGGGCTAAAGCATTAGAGAGAGCTATTCAGAGGAGAGAAATCTGAAGAGTAGAAAGCTAGTTAAGATGTGAAGCTCAAAGATAAAATTAATCTAACACGATGGAACAAATAAGGCTCCTCAGAAGCACCAAAGAACAAGGTGGGCAAGACCCTATTTTTGATAAGCTCACAAAACTTGGCTTTCTCATCCTAGATATTCCTAAGTGAAAGGGTGAGAAGAAAAGTTAGAATAGGCCATATTCACCTATTATAAGTAAAAGCTCTTCACATACTACCTACTAGGTATTGGTCTTGTATAGAGTTACTGCTCCCCTAGTAATCAATTTTCCACCATACCTTGCTAGAACAATTATGGCTACTCCTTGGGTTGTAGAAATAGGTCCATTAGCACTAATAGCCTATCACCCACTCCTAGCTAGTTCAAGGAAGAATTTTCCTAAATTTTCAAGTGATAGGAAGGTTACCATAGATGAACATATTAAGGCCTTCTTTGCAGCTACTCACATCTTATGGGTTGCACATGAAGATGTTTCTATAAGATTATTTGTAGAGACCTTGATAGAAAGTCCATCAAACTAGTTTTATCATCTAGATGATGGCTCAATCACCAATTGGGATGCAATGAGAATGGCCTTCAAAACTAGATTTAAGATTATAGAAGATTAACATGTCTTCTTAACACAGTTAACATCCATAAAAAAACAACCCACCATGAGTATGAGGAACTTTATTGCAACTTTTAATAAGATCACTAGCAGGATCTCGATAGTTGATAGGTGTACTACTGGCAATTTGAAAACATTCTTTATAAGTGCAATGATGTCAATCATGATCTAAGAAGGTCTCACCCCACAGATTTAGCAAACACACAAAAGAAGGCAATTAAATTTGAAGATGATCTAATCTCTATAGGAAAGTGGAAAAGGGAACTCCAAACCAAGGGAATTTCTAGTCATACTACCTCATTTGACGAATTGATTCAAAATTTATCAAATGAACTAGTGGTAGTAAAAAGACAACTACCATGGTTAGATAATTCTTATAAACAAAATTATCAAAACTCACTAGGAATAAATAATTATGGAAAGTTTCCAAAACTCCTAGGATCACAACCAATATTGGTGATTAAAGCAACACTGAAAAGAGAAAACATGTGTGTGTTTCATTTGACAATAGATCTTGATAGTCAAAGCTGCCTAGAAAATGCTAGTATGATGTAGTTGTTATCCACTAATGAGTTAAACACCACAACTCCCTTCCCTGAGTCACATTCATAGTTGAATGGCAACTTTGGAAATTTATTCTTGAAATATGAATTTGATTCTAAGCCAAAGGGAAAATTCTATGCGACTATTGATGGAACTTCATACACAACACTAACTCAAGGTCAAAACTCAAGAAGTCATTCTCTTTTCATGTTCCAAGAAATGACCTCAACTCTTCATAAAATAATATTCATATTGATCAAGGAGCATCAAGCTCTCAAATAGGTAAGGACAAGACCCCTTTTGATTTCATCCAATTCTTTGAAGAGTCAAAAATCCAAATTTCCCCTATTGGTTATTTGAAATATCATCTCTCTGAGTTGAAAAGATTGATAGATCATTGTAAAGGGAATGCTTTAGTTTTGAACTATAATGTGGCCATTGAAGAAGGGGATGAAACTTTGACATCTAACCTATTTGACCAAGAGGATTCCACTATCCTAGCAACCTCTCCTGAGAAAAAACCCAACCCATTCTATATTTCACTATATATTAATGGATGCAAATTGAGCAATTGTATAATAGATTCAGGTGCTTCAAACAATGTGATGCCTTATTCCATTGCTAAAGCCCTAGGTCTCATTCTCACTGAATTTCACGGAAGGTGTTACTCTATGGACACCAAACAAGTCCCCTTGCTCATATAGTTCAAAGTTGCTCAAGTAGCCTTAGCTTCTCATCCAAAAAAGAAATTATTACTATCTATCCTAGTTGTGGATATTCTAGCAAGCTATGGGCTTCTCTTAAGTAGGAGTTTTTGTTGAGATTTAGGAGGAGAAATAAACTTAGACTGGTCCCAAGCATTCATACCCATAGAAAGAAAGAAAGTTAAATTGGAACTTGAAGAAAAGACTAAATTTATTGTCCTAAAGTTAGATGACCCCAAAGCTTAGATCCTCTATGAAGAGTTGGAATTTGGTAATTACATGTTGTTTACTGAAGAGGCTCTAGATGAAAAAAGAAATGGAGACCTAAGAAAGGAAATCCTTAGTGAGAAAGAAGAGTCAACATATATTTGAACATTAGAATTTGATGGAATTTGTTCCTCTTTAGGATCTAGTACAGATGTAGTGTTAATACCTCTTGAAGGAGAAATTGAACCCATGATTTTTAAACTAGAGTTTGTAATCACAAATGACATTGCAGAATATGAGTCCGTACTCCTTGGGATAATAGCTGCAAAGGAAAAGGGAGTGAAGATCTTGAAAGCCTGAGGTGGCATGGAACTTACTGTATGACAAGTTAAAGGGCATACTTTGCAAAGGACCACAAGTTGAGAAACTATAGAAACAAAGTGTGGGATGAAATAGAAGACCTTGATGCTTTTTCTCTTGAAGTAGTACCAAGGGAGATGAACATCAAATCTAACTCCTTAGCTATTTCTACTTCCTTGTTGTTACCTCATCCCAAGTTCAAGCATAAGAAATACCAGGTTGAGATTCTATATTGAGCCTCTATTCTAGAGAATATAGAATCTTGGAAAGTTTTTGAAGATGAAAAGAGTTTGCAATTGTTCTTAGAAAATAACAAAGCCACTTGTGAACACTCATCAAAGGAAGGCAATCATAGGGCAAAAGAAAAATCAAATTGATGAAGTCTAATTGCAAGGTAATATTATCCCTCCATAATTTTTATGTTTGGAAAGACTATTTAATAGGCAGAATGCTTATATCAAACAAAAGAGAATGGAAAAAGGTCCTACTATAGGTGAGTATGAAGAAGTTAATATTAGAGATGGTAATATTCCCAAAATGATTAGGGTAAAAGTACAAAGTTGTGTCACCTTTCAAGTTAACTTATCAAAATGACTTAATTTGAGTATTTCTATCTAAATATCAATTTTGTTCAAATATATGATCTAAATAAATTCATTCTAGCTAAGTTATATATGATCTCACACTTTTTTAAATTGAAAATGTTTATTAAATGCATGTTTTTATACTAGTTTGTATCCAATTACTAAAACAAATTAATTATTTCAAAAAATTGACATTTCAATAACTCTTACTATTTTTTATAATATTTTTTTAATTACCGATAAACACCATTTTATAGATCTCAAAATCAAGAATATTCTCATATAGAGTTTATAGTGTTTTAGTTATATATAGTATATTATAATTAAAAAATTCTATGAGCACATATTTTAACACTAAAAAATATGTCAATTTTTGAGAAGGAAAACATATTGAATGATATTAACAAAATTGAAACTTGTATGACATTCTATAGGAGAGAGTCCTCTTCTAGAATGTATAGTTTTTATTTTGTTCAAAATGGATTTGTTTTGAAAATTGTGGTGGGAGATGAAAATTATCGATTTCAAGTGAGTTGAAATTTGAATCATTATAAAAGAGAAAATATAGGTCTAGAGCCAATATTTATTTTTAAATTTTGTAGATTATATGTTATCTAAAACATGGTCTAAGATTAAAGATAAATAAGTTTCTTTCCATTTAGTTTTGTGGTGGGAACTAGACACCTAATTTTCAACATTTTTCAACAACTAAAACATTGTTTGTAAAAATTATGAAAATATATCAATTCATATTCCAAATAATTGTTAAAAATTATAATCATAAAATTGATCAATTTCTACTCATTTCATTAGTTTACTTCATTTTGAAATTCTAAATAATAATACCAGTTTTATATCATTGAATGTGAACGGTCATACCATTGTTAGCCTTTTCCTTTACAAAAGGGTGACATAGGTTTATGCTTTTACCCATTAACATTGGAAAGTGTTGTTCAACTAAAGAGAAAGAAGCTACTACAGATTTTTTCATAGAATAGCAAGATGTATTTTCCTAGAGCTACAAAGATTTGAAAAGTTATAGGGGTGGGAAGGTAAAACATCAAATTTCCCTAAAGCCTGACATAGTCCCCTTCAGACAAAAATAGAGGAATTATAATCCTAAAGTAGCTGATGCTATATTCAGGGAGGTAGACAGGATGTTAAAAGAAAGGATTATCTATCCCATTCATTATTCCACCTAGGTAGCCAATATAGTGCCAGTTAGGAAGAAGAATGGAGAAATAAGGACCTATGTTAACTTCAAAAATTCTAACCAGGCATCTTTGAAGGACAATTTTTCTCTTCCCAACATGGATTACGTATTACAAATAGTAGCTAGAGCTGAAATGATGTCCATGCTCGATGGTTTCTCAGGGTACAATAAAATAGAAGTAGAGGAGAGAGATCAACTACTCCATGGGGTACATTTGCATACCATACAATGCCTTTCAAACACATTAATGCTGGTGCCACATTTCAAAGATGTATAAGAAAAACATTTTCTAATTTAAAAAATGGGATTATTATTATATACTTAGATGAGCTCACCATGTTTTCAAAGAAAAGAAAGAATCATATCAAAGATTTGAGGAAAGTATTGCAAAGGTGCCAAGAGCATGATATCTCTCTAAATCCAAAAAAATCCATCTTTAGTGCTACAGAAGGAAAGCTTCTGGGTAATATAGTTTCCCAAGAAGGTATCAAAATTGACCTAGAGTGGGTGGAGGCCATTCGAAGGTTAAGCCTACTAGTAAATGAAATATAAGTTAAGTCATTCTTTAGACATGTAAATTTCCTTAGAAGATTCATCCTAGATTTTGTAGAAACTACTAAATGTATTGTAGATATGATGAAAGGAAATTTAAATTTTAAATGGAATGAAACTGAGAAATAATATTTCTAGAACATTAAGACCACCATTGCTTATGCTTTAGTATTATTTCATCTAGATTATAAATGAGATTTCATCATTTACTGTGATGCCTTTGAACACAATTTATTAGCAATATAGATGCAAGATAACAAAGAAGGAATACAAGCCCCTATTGCTTTCAAGAGCATACCTTTGAAAATCATGAGTTGAAATACTCACAAATTGAAAAATATGCCTTTGCAATAGTCAAAGCACTAAAGAATTTTAGATTCTATATCTTGCACTTGCATTTTGTGATCTACATCCCAGATGTAGTAGTCAAAAGTGTGTTGACGCAATAGGATGTATGGTGCAATGCCATAGGAATGTGGATTGCAAAAATGCAAGAGTATGATATTGAAATCAAGCCTATTAAGCTAGCGAGAGGAAATACCTTATGCATAGCAATTACAAAAAATTGGATTGTTGAAAAAATAGAGGAATCAAGAGAAGTGTTGTTAGTATTAGCAGTACAGGCATGCAAGATTCTTGGTTCGAAAATATTGTTTATTTACTGACATGCAGAGAATGTCCAAAAGGTATGATAGCAAGACATAAAAGAGATCTCAAGTTGAAAGCAGCTAAATATATAATTTGGGATGACAAATTGTTTAAAAGGGCTATAGATGGTACTTTCCTCTAATGTGTCGATAAAAAATAGCAAGAAAGTTGTTGAGAACCTTTCATGATGAAGCATCTAGTGGAGATTTCTCATCTTCAGTCACAACTTTCAAACTACTAAGATAGTGTTACTACTAGCTAGGAATGTTTAAGAATGCTTACTCCAAGGTAGAAAAATGTGAGAAATGCAAGATGTTCACCAGGTGACCTCAGCTAGCTACATTGCCTCTTAGATCTATCATCATTGTGTTGGATACAATTAAATAATTGTGTATTGTCTTTGATGTTACACAAATGTCATATCAGTTATCAGACAGAGTCTACCGAGTTCTATCAACCAGGAAAACAGTTTACAGAGTCTACCGAGCTCAGTCGGTCAGTAAAAGCCTTTTGCAGTGTATACCGAGCGTTCCTGTATGTCACACGGTGAGTTAGTGTTAACCGAGTTCACTCGGTAAGCTAAGGAAAGTTAGTTCTTACCGAGATCACTCGGGTATCAAAGGATTTTGTAGCGAACGGTTAGTGTTAACCGAGTTCGCACGGTAAGCTAAGGAAAGCTGAGTTTTCACCAAGCTCTCTCGGTAGTCGAAGACAGCTTTTATCGAGTCAGGTCGATTTCCAAAGGAAGTGGCAGGTTTACCGAATTCCCCGATAATTGTAGTTTTTACCGAGTTCTGCCGATTAACACAGGAAGGAAGTTTTTGTTCTGTATTGACCGAGCAGCATCGGCCAGTGAAGAATTTTGTTTTTTAGTTCAAGCCGACTTTGGAATATATTTCATCAAGTTGGTTGGGCAAGCCAACTTTGGAATTATTTTGACAAGTTGGTTGGGCCGACCTGGTATTATGAATAATATATAAAGAGGTGCTCAAGATGAAAAAAAATAGAGGATAGAAAGTATGTACAGATAGTGCAAGGAAGTGCAAGGAAGAGACTTGCGTGTGCCTAAGCAAAATTGAGCAGAGGGAAATCTTGGAGCTGCAGAGATATATTTGATCAGTAAGGATCTTGTGGAGCTAAACTGAGATCTGTATTCAGCAAGATAAGTTGCATGTATTTTCAAATCATTCATTGTTGCTTTCTAACCATTGTAACAGTGATTCCAAAATCTCCTAACAGAGTTGGTTTAACAGCCATTTCATAAATCCTTTAACAGGGTGGCAATTCAGTTGAATTATTCAAAAGACCTCTTACAAGGCCACTCCTAACAGGGTGATTAAATCCTCTAACAGGGTCACACCTAACAGTGTGTTTTGTAACCTTTAACAGGGTTGGCTCCTAACAGGGCTCACTTCAGAAGAGTGAAAATTGGTGACTAGTTGCTGGTGGTTTTGCCCATATTGGGTTTCCACGTAAATCTGGTGTCTACTGTGTTAATGATTACATTCTTTTGCATAGTCGCTTATTTGAGTAAATGCTTCATAAATTAACTAAACATCTATCAAGTTTTAAGCAGTAATTTTTGTGTTTATTGAGTAGCAGCAGCAACTAAGTTTAAGGCATCTTTGGGACTTTTGAAAATGTTTTTGTGGTAACTGATTCACCCCTCCCCTCTCAGTTACCCCATCTTCATTTTCCAACAATTGGTATCAGAGCTTTTGGTGCTTGCAGGAGAAGATTTCAAAGATCTAAGCCAAAGATCAAGATGTCTTATAAGAGGGAAATCCCAAGGCTTAAACGAAACAACTTCTCAGCATGGCAGGGATTAATGAGACTTCATCTAACTTCCATTGGTGACACTGGTCTGAAATATCTTGATGAGAAATATGTAGAACCATCAGGTACATTATCAGTCAATGACATTGCTATAAAGAAGACTCATAACATTATGATGATTGATATTGCATCTGCCTTGAGTTATGAAGAGTTTGATGATGTCAAGGATTGCACTACTGCCTATGAAATGTGGGAAAGACTGAAAGAGATCTATGGTGGAGATGACAATGTCAGAAGAGCCAAAGCTGAAAGTCTGAGAGGACAGTTCGATCAGATGAAAATGAAAGAAGATGAAAATATTGCCAAATATGTTGAAAGAATTAAAGCATGTGTCAGTGCTATCAAAGCTTCTGGAGGAAGTATCAGTGAAGAGACAGTCATAAGTAAAGTTCTTAGAACTCTACTTCCAGTTTATGCCATCAGGGTATCAACCATTCAAGAAAGAAGGTGTGAGGCCAATCACAAGATAAACCTAGAGGCCATAGTTGGAAGATTGACAGCATTTGAATTAGATAATTTTGATAATTATGTTCCAGCTGCAAAGAACATTGAGTCTGCATTTGAAGCCAAGCTTTCACTCAAGGAAAAAGGCAAAAAGAAGAAGGAATCTCAGTCAGAGAGTGAAGATCAATCAGATCAGAGCTCTGACAGTGACCTTGAAGTAATTGAAGCCCTACTTGCAAAGAAATATTCAAGAGGAAGAGGTAAATACAGAGGTAAAGTACCCCTAATTTGCTTTTCATGTGAAGAAGTCGGTCATATTGCTGCAAGGTGTCCAAACAAGAAAGATAAAGATGAAAAGAAAGATAATAAATGGAACAGTAAGAAAGATTTCAAATTATTTAAGGATAAAAGTAAGAAATCATGTTTTATGGCTAAAGATTCTAATGCTTCTAATGATGAAGAAGAGGATGAGATTGTTTACATTGCTGTAAAAGATGAATCTGACAATGAAGAAATGACACTCATCTCTCACATAAGTAAGAATGATACATGGATCATTGATAGTGGCTACTCACATCATATGACTAGAGATAAAACAAAGTTTGATCAATTTGAAGAGTATGATGGTGGCAGTGTAAGATTTGGAAACAATGAACCTTGTTGCATCAAAAGAAAAGGAAGAATCACTCTAACCCAGGAACTTGTATGTGATAATGCTTATTGGGTAGAAGGACTAAATCACAATTTATTGAGTGTGGCACAGTTACTCAACAATGGACTCAAAGTAGAATTCATCCAAGGCAAAGCAAGACTGCTGAACGGTAAAGGAAAGCTGATTGGATTTGGTATTCAAACTAAAGGTAACTTGTTCTATCTTGAACTTGATGAACATTCATGTTTTATTGTTCAAATAGAAGAGAGTTGGTTATGGCATAAAAGATTATGTCATGTGAATTTTGACAATCTGGTAAAGATAAGCAAATTCAAGAAAGTGAGAGGCATTCTTGATCTAAAGAAACCAAAGGTCGGTTTATGCAAGAATTGTCAAATTGGAAAGATGGGTAAGTTTAGTTTCAAAAGCAAAAATTATCAGTCTGAAGATTTATTAGAAATTGTGCATACTGACTTATGTGGACCTATTGAAACTGAAAGCTATACTGGTGAAAAATATTTTATTCTTTTTGTTGATGATTATTCAAGAATAATGACCATCATGTACCTAAGGAACAAATCAGAAGCATTTGAAAAGTTCAAATGGTATTTGGCAAGAGTAGAAAAAGAAATAGGGAAAAGATTGAAATACCTAAGGTCAGACAGAGGTGGTGAATTTATTTCACATGAATTTAATAACTTTTGTATTGAAAGAGGAATCAAAAGACAGGTTTCAGCACCAGGTACACCTGAACAAAATGGCATAGCTGAAAGAAGGAACAGATCCATCATGGATTGTGCAAGAACCTTGATGATAGAAAAGAATGTTGCTATCAAATACTGGAAAGAGGCTATCAATACAACAGTTCATACCTTAAACCGAGTACAGTTAAAAAAGGACTCATTCAAAACTCCCTACGAAATATGGTATGGCTATAAACCCAACGTAAGTTATCTGAAAATATTTGGAAGCAAATGTTATATCTTGAAAGAATCTAGAAAAGGTAAATTTGATGTAAAAGGTGATGAAGGTATATTTCTTGGATACTCATGCAAGAGTAAAGCATATAGATGCTTGAACTTATCTACTCACAAATTCATAGAAAGTATACATGTGAAAGTTGATGAATTTGCAGAAAAGACTGAAGAAGAAAGCAGAAAAGAACCAGAAGATTACAAAAGATTCGTCTTTAGTGATTCGGATATAATATCAACTGCATCTGAGAATCAGAAATCTTCTTCTACCGAGTCATCACTAACTGAGTTGCAGGAAACATCTACCGAGCCAACGTCTACCGAGTTAGAAAATACCGAGTTAGAGATTACCGAGCCTGAGGTAACCGAGCAGGTACATACTGTGCCAGTTGATACCGAGCCAGACCAAACCGAGCAAGGAGGAGAAATGCAAGAAGATAACGACAAAATTCATCCAAAAGAAAAAGAACCTGTTCTAGCCAAATATGTCAGGAGACATTATTCAGCAGATCAAATCATTGGAAATAAATCTGATGGAACCATCACAAGAAGTAAGTTGAAAGGTACTTGTTTACTTGCTGATTTTGAACCTAGAACCGTCAAAGATGCATTAGAAAATGATAATTGGATTGAAGCAATGAATGAAGAAATAGAGCAGATAGAGAAAAACAAAACATGGACTCTTATACCCAGGGCTAAAGACAAAAATGTAATCGGTACAAACTGGGTTTTCAGAAATAAGTTGGATGAAAATGGTAAAGTATCAAGAAACAAAGCTAGATTAGTGTGCAAAGGATATTCTCAAGAAGAAGGCATAGATTATGGAAAAACTTTTGCTCCCTTTGCTAGATTGGAAGGTGTTAGAACCTTATTAGCATATGCTGCCTACAAAGGATTTAAAGTTTATCAGATGGATGTCAAGTCAGCATTTCTAAATGGTATACTGGATGAAGAGGTCTACATTGAACAACCTGAAGGTTTTATTGATCCAGATAAAAAGAACATGGTTTACAAATTGTACAAGGCATTGTATGGTCTGAAACAAGCCCCTAGAGCATGTATGAAAGATTGCATAGCTATCTTATTCAAATTGGATTTCAAAGAAATAATGATAACAGTAGTTTGTATATCAAGGAAGGACCAGAAAATAAGATTGTCCTGGGAGAAATATTTGTAGATGATACTATTTTTACAGGGAATGATGATCTTTGCAAAGAATTTTCAGAGCAAATGAGCAAGGAATTTGAAATGTCAATGTTCAGTGAAATCAAATTCTTTGTGGGACTTCAAATTCAGTAGAACAAGAATGGCATCTACATCACTCAAGCAAAATATATCAAAGAGATATTGAAAAAGTTTGGTATGGAAGACTGTAAACCAGTTGGAACTCCCATGTGTACTGGACTAAAACTTACCAAAGAAGATGATTCAAAGGAAATAGATCAGACATTATACAGATCTATGATTGGAAAGTTGCAATATGTAGTTCATACTAGGCCAGATATTGCTCTTGCAGTTGGAATTGTGGCAAGATTTTCAGCCAAACCAAGAGAAAATCACATGATGGCAATCAAGAGAATAATGAGATATCTGAAAGGAACTGAAGATTATGGATTATGGTATAAACTTGGAGGAAACCTAGACTTAAAAGTGTTTACTGATGCTGATTGGGCAGGAAACCTTGACGACAGAAAAAGCACAAGTGGAGCTGCATTCTTTCTTGGAAAGAGGTTGGTTTCTTGGATAAGCAAAAAGCAAAACTGTACAGCTCAATCAACAGCAGAGGCAGAGTATGTTGCTGCAGCAGTAAACTGTTCTAATATTGTTTGGTTCAAGCAATTGCTACAAGGCATGAAGATGGAAATCAAGGAACCAGTCGTCATGTTTTGTGATAACACAAGTGCAATCAATATATCTAAAAATCCAGTAATGCATTCTAAGACTAAGCACATTGCAATCAAGTATCACTTTGTCAGAGAATTGGTGCAGGACAAGGAAATCAGATTGGAATATGTACATACAAAGGAACAGATTGCTGACATATTCACAAAGCCTTTACCTAAGGATGCATTTTTGTATCTCAGAGGTAAGTTAGGGGTTATTCCCCTATCTGAAGTTCACTAAAATAAGTTTTAGTGATGCATCAGCTCTTACAAAATTGAACAATCATCAGTTGATGCAGCAAATCAAGGAAATATTGTACATGAATCAGTACTAAAGGTACAATGAAATTCATTTGAAATTAGATGGTCTTTGGCATGTGTTGTCAAAGAGGGAGAGTTTTACTGTCATATCTTTTCCAAAATTCGAAATTTGATTAAGTAATTTCTTCATAGAGGGAGATTACTGTAAGAGGGATAGTTCTCTATCTTAGAGGGAGAATTGTTAATTGTGTTGTGTTGCAGTAGACTTGCTTTCAAATTTCATTTCTGCTATGACATGTTGTGTTGCCATCAATGCCAAAGAGGGAGATTTTTGGATACAATTAAATAATTGTGTATTGTCTTTGATGTTACAGAAATGTCATATCAGTTATCAGACAGAGTCTACCGAGTTCTATCAACTAGGAAAACAGTTTACAGAGTCTACCGAGCTCAGTCGAGCAGTAAAATCCTTTTGCAGTGTATACCGAGCATTCCTGTATGTCACACGGTGAGTTAGTGTTAACCGAGTTCACTCGGTAAGCTAAGGAAAGTTTAGTTCTTACCAAGATCACTCGGGTATCAAAGGATTTTGTAGCGAACGGTTAGTGTTAACCGAGTTCGCATGGTAAGCTAAGGAAAGCTGAGTTTTCACCGAGCTCTCTCGGTAGTCAAAGACAGCTTTTACCGAGTCCAGTCGGTTTCCAAAGGAAGGGGCAGGTTTACCGAATTCCCCGGTAATTGTAGTTTTTACCGAGTTCTGCCGGTTAACACAGGAAGGAAGTTTTTGTTCTGTATTGACCGAGCAGCGTCGGCCAGTGAAGAATTTTGTTTTTTAGTTCAAGCCGACTTTGGAATATATTTCGTCAAGTTGGTTGGGCAAGCCGACTTTGGAATTATTTTGACAAGTTGGTTGGGCCGACCTGGTATTATGAATAATATATAAAGAGGTGCTCAAGATGAAAAAAAATAGAGGATAGAAAGTATGTACGGATAGTGCAAGGAAGTGCAAGGAAGAGACTTGCGTGTGCCTAAGCAGAATTGAGCAGAGGAAAATCTTGGAGCTGCAGAGATATATTTGATCAGTAAGGATCTTGTGGAGCTAAACTGAGATCTGTATTCAGCAAGATAAGTTGCATGTATTTTCAGATCATTCATTGTTGCTTTCTAACCATTGTAACAGTGATTCCAAAATCTCCTAACAGAGTTGGTTTAACAGCCATTTCATAAATCCTTTAACAGGGTGGCAATTTAGTTGAATTGTTCAAAAGACCTCTTACAAGGCCACTCCTAACAGGGTGATTAAATCCTCTAACAGGGTCACACCTAATAGTGTGTTTTGTAACCTTTAACAAGGTTGTCTCCTAACAGGGCTCACTTCAGAAGAGTGAAAATTGGTGACTAGTTGCTGGTGGTTTTTCCCATATTGGGTTTCCACATAAATCTGGTGTCTACTGTGTTAATGATTACTTTCTTTTGCATAGTCGCTTATTTGAGTAAATGCTTCATAAATTAACTAAACATCTATCAAGTTTTAAGCAGTAATTTTTGTGTTTATTGAGTAGCAGCAGCAACTAAGTTTAAGGCATCTTTGGGACTTTTGAAAATGTTTTTGTGGTAACTGATTCACCCCTCCCCTCTCAGTTACCCCATCTTCATTTTCCAACACATTGAAGGTCCTTTCCAACAATGGGGTCTCAATTTCATTGCTCCTATCAACCAAACATCTAGTGCTAGTCATCAATATGTTATAACTACAATTAATTATTTCACAAAGTGGGTGGAGGCTAAACCAACTAAGAAAACTACTTTCAAAGTGGTATGCAAATTCCTTAAAAAAAATATACTAGTTAGATTTGGTGTTCCTATCAAATTGGTAATGGATATTGTGGTGTATTTCTCCTCAATTGAGATTACCCAACTCTTTTTTGAACATTGAATTATGGTTAGCCACTTATCTAACTATTTCCTACAAGGAAATAGTCAGGTAGAATCTAGCAATAAGAATTTGATGAATATTGTCAAGAAATTAATGTTAGATAATTAGAAAACTTGGCACAAGAAAATTCATGAGGCATTATGGGTAGATAGGGTGACACCTAAAAGAGCAATTAGCATATCTCCATTTGAATTGGTCTATAGGACTGAAGCTAATCTCCCATTACCCTTGGAATCAGAAAAAAATAAACTGAGAATAGTAATTGAAGATGATATCTAAAGTGATGATTTAGAGAAGAGGATTTTATACTTAAGAAAACTCAAAGAGGAAAGGGAAGCAACTGTATATCATATCAGATAACATCAGTTGCATTTGAAGAACCTATTTGATAAAAGGGTGAGGCCATAGAAATTCATGATAGGAGATAGTTTGTTACTGTGGGATAAGCAAATAGCTCCAAAGGGTTTGCATAAGAAATTTGAGACCTTGTGGAAAGGCCCTTTCACTATTCATCAGTTGTTCGAAAACAACTCATTTAAATTGGCATATCCAGATGGTGAGGTGTTATCTTTGACCTACAATAGTTAGGGTAGTGATAGTGAATATACCAGATCTGATGAGGTGGCAAAGAAATACAAGGAAACAGAGAAATCTCAAGCATCATCATAGTTGGTTTCAAAAACTCTAAAGAATCCTTTTTCTTTGACTGCCAAAGCCACCACTGCAGCCAAAAGGAAGATGTTTAGCATAGATTCTCTGGGAATGACCTCTAAAGTAATAAGTACAGATTCATGGTTGGAGGATATATTAGAAAGAAAAACAAAGAGAAAGGATGAAGGCACCCCTAGCAAGGATACTCTATCCCTTGCCATCTGCTCTAGATCAACATTGAGCAAAGTCACGAATCAAAAGACTTTGTCCATCCTTGGGAAAGATGCTAAAATAGGGCATCTGACCATAGAAGTTCTAAAGCCCATCAAGGAAGATAAATTTAAGGACATGTCTCCTGATGATTTCAGCTTACACTCTATTGACCTTGGAGAGGCCAGATATGACACCAAGGTTGGCTTATGGAAGTCAACAAATGAAGTAATTGAATAGAAATTAGAAAGCCTCAAGTTGTTAAAGGTTAGAATGAAAGAAAAGGTACAAGAATTAAATAGTTTCATTAGGAAATTGGTCACTCCAGTGGCGAGAATTTCTAAGATGCCTATTGCTAGTGATCCCACTACTACAGATGTTCAAGCCCTCATCTCCCAGCACCAGGAAGATAAGCATTTTGGGAAAATTGGTAGAGAGTGGAGTGGAAAATTCAAGATTGAAGGGCTCTCCATCATAGACCAGATTGACAATGCTATATTATGACTGGAAACAGAGAAGGACAACATATCATCAAACAGAGCCTCCTTGGCTTTGGAGAAAATCAAGAACTGATAATTATGTTTCCTTACTGAAAATGATCATCCGCATGAAGACAAAGGAGGCTATAGAAGCAAAGATCTTGCCTAAATGGGATAAGCCTTTAGTTGAATGATTCTAGAGCATGCAATTCAAGTTTGAAATGATCATAGCTATAGAAGAGATACTGAAGGAAACTAAAGCTAAAGTAAAGGAGAAAGACAAAGACTATGAGTTACTAAGAGCCTTGCACATAGACTACAGTCAAGTGGAAATGTTAAGGAAATCATGGGAATACCTATTATGAAGAAAACATTTTCTAAATTTATAGATGGTTTGATGGAAATACCTTCTAATCCCTAGAACAGGATATTTGAATTACAGAAGCTTGGTGGAGGTGTGCACGTGGCCATGGATGAACTACAAGATTGTCTAGGTACCATCAAAGGCCTAGCCCGAGAGCACTCTAGATGGCTCTTAAGATATACCAATGCACATGTCCATAGGCATGAGGAGTTAATTCCAATCATTGTAGCCACTAAGGCCTATAGGGTAAAAGTAGAAAAGGGAAAGAAGGAAAAGTGATTCATATTCCACCCTTTCCATTTTTGTTATGTGACCATTGTAATAAACCAACTCGTTGCTTGCCATTTGTCAATTTTAAGGAGATGAACCAATTGAGCTTCCTTTGTAATAGTCATCTTAGAATCCTATATGTATGTCAATGAAAGATTAATAAAAGGCTCAAATTTTTTTGGTGTGAAGTACTTAATGTTGCAAAGTCAATTAAATGGTATTTCTATATCAATTATTTTCTAGTCTAATTTGTTAGATGTTAATAATTTTATCTTCTCTTTGTTTGAATTAAGAAGGAAAGAATAGAGCTTCATTCCCCTATATTCAGGAAGCAAACTGGTCATGATAAGTATTGTTGTTATGAGTTTAAAAGGGATCTCTTAGGCATTCATTCTATGATTTAGTTTTCTTTTCTCTAGATTTAGTTTTTGATAAATTTAGCTTAGTACTAGCTAGCATACATTTTATAAGGTCATTTAGTCTTATGAATTCATAGGATGTGTGAAACTCATAAACATAGTTAATACTATCTAAATCATTCATTTCCTAGGTTAAAATCTCATATAGTTTTAACTCGGTTAACCTCTACTGTTCTTGGGTTAAGAACATACCCCGTTTAACTTGGGATAAACAAAATTCATTGCAAATCCACAATAGGGAGCTATACCTAAAAATTTAGAGGGAAGTTAGCCTTATTAGAAGCAACTTTTCAAACTATTGTAATTAGGGTTTGTTCACAAATTAAGGCACTTGTGAGTTAGAATTAGAAAGAGCAAATCTATTTACCAACACTTCTTTAGGTAATTTATTTTTGTGTTTGGACAAAGTTGAAAATAATTTTAATGATGTTTAGTATTTGGATTTTGGGTGTTCTAATGACATGTCTGGTAGTAAGGAAATATTCTACAAGATTGATTATTGTTAGATCCAATATTACTCTTGATAATAACAATATAGTGGAGGTTGTAGCCAAAGGAGCCATGCATGTTCAAACAAAAGAAGGTAAAAAAAGTGTTCAAGATATTTATTATACTCTACAATTGAAGTATAATTTATTAAGTATTGGGCAGCTATGCAAGAAGAATTGTAGAGTGGTATTTGAGATTATGAAATGTATTATTTATGATAAGAATTAGGGAAATAAAGTTATTAGAGTTGTTCCTATGAAAAAGAATACGATGTTTCATTTGAAGTTTTTTGAAAATGAAAATCAACTTATCAATATGACTTATGAGGATAAAAGTTGGTTGTGGTATCTCAGGTATGAACATTTGAATTTCCATAGTTTAAAGCTTCTAACATAAAACACCTTAGTTCCTAGGTTTTGTAAGGTTGAAGAGAATAGTAGGATTTGTGAAGGATGTGATAAAGGTAAGGACACAAGGGAATTATTTCCAAAAGACAACTCATTGAGGGCCCACCACTGGTACTACAACTTGCTCATTCTAATAAATATGGCCCTATGCAAACAAAAAGTTTGGGTAAGTCTATTAAAAATCTGTTTAGCAGTCCTATCAGGACTTGTTACAAGGGCTTAAATTCGCTCCCATGCACTATAAGTTGGGTGGTTGTATTGGGCATTGAAAAATCAATATTTTGATTTAATGATAACTCCATTCTAACAAGCTATATCCGAGCTTGGTTATAGGTTCGTATCCTCAAACCCTCCAGTAATGCTGAAGGGGAGATTGTTGGAAATTTCTTCAACACTCCCCTTAAAATTTGTGACAAGGGATTAACTACCTCTTGTGTACTATAATTTGATTGGTTGTATTGAGCATTGATAGATTGGTCTTTTGGTGCAACATCAACCCCATTCTAGAAAAGTCATCATATTTTTATCACTTTTATTGATGATTTCTCATGCATGTGTTGGGTGTATTTTTTCAGAAATAAGGATCAATCCGTTGATAATTTCAAGAGGTTTAAAGCTCATGTCGAGAATGAAAAAGGAAACAAAGTTAGATGGTTGAGAATAGATTGTGGAGGAGAGTATTGTTTAACAAATTTTCAATATTTTTGTGAGATGAATGAGATCAAGCAACAACTCACAATTGCCTACACACCTTAGAAAAATGGAGTGGCTGAAAGGAACAACCATATTGTGGTATAAATGACAAGGGGCATACTACAAACCAAGGATTTGTGAAATTATTATTGGACTAATGCAATTTCTACATCACTCTATATTCTCAATAGAAGTCCTACTAATGGCCTAAAAGACATGACTCCATATGAAGCATGGTATGAGAAAAGGCCTAATGTAAATAATTTTAAAGTTATTGGCTGTTTGGCTTATGTTCGTATACCTCATCAAAATGGACAAAAGCTAGATTCTAAAAGTGAATTATGCATTTTTGTGGGTTATAGTGAGAATAAAAAATCTTATAGATTGTATAATCATGTTAGTAATAAGGTTCTTGTCTCAAAAGATGTGGTTTTTGATGAAGGGGGATTTTATTATCATCAAATAGACCATGTTGAAAAGAAAGTAATGATCATGAGCTACCAACTAATGGTTCTATTTCAAGATCTTCAAGTCCATGAAGTAGCCCCTTATCAATTCCAAGCACTATGCCAAATTCAACCCCAAGCACAAATCCAAATTCAAATCCAAAGCCTAGAAAGAATATGAGAAGAAGAATGATATTTATCGAAGTCGTAAAAATCAAACATATCAAGAAGATCCAACAGGTGAGATAGTTAATTTTGTGTTACTTGCCTCAAGCCAATTTTTAACCATCACATTTTGAAGATGCATGTTCTAATGAGGTCTGGATGCAAGAAATGAAAGAAGAAATGGATTTAATTGATAGGAATGAGAGTTAAGAGCTTGTAGAGTGTCTGCATGAGAAAAAAAGGATTGGCACCAAATGAGTCTGAAAGATTAAGTATAACAATGATGAGAGTATTGAAAGACATAAGGCAAGATTAGTTTCTAAAGGTTTTACTCAAAGGTATCACATTAATTATGAAGAAAATTTTGCACTAGTAGCAAGACAAGACACTATTAGGATGCTAGTCTCTCTTGTAGCTTAAAAGAAATTGAGTAATCATCACATGGATGTGAAAATATCATCTTGAATGGGTACTTGGAAGAAGTTTATGTGGGGAAGCCACAAGATTTTAAAGTTCAAGGAAAAGAAGATCATGTCTACAAGTTGAAGAAAGCTTTGTATGGTCTCAAGAAAGCACCATGAGCATGGTATGCTTAGAGTGATGAGCAGTTCAAGAAAATGTCTTCCAAAGAAATACAAGTGAACTTACCCTTTACTAAAAGCAAGAACATAATGATATTATCATTGTAGGTTTGTATGTTGATCACTTATTATATATGGGTAGTTTTTTCTAAAATGAAAGATGAATTTAAAGCTGCTTCGATGGAAGAATTTGAGATGAAAGATCTTGGTCTCATGAAATTTTTTTTTTAATAGAAGTTTATCAAGGTAAAGATGAAACTTTTTATTTGTCAAAGAAACTATGCAAATTATATGTTGAATAAATTTGATATGTCTAATTTAAATGTCTTTCCACTCCATTGTCTGATGGAATTGTGAGATTTAGAGAAGATGGTGTTGAATTAGTTGATGACACAAATTATAGAAGTATTACTGGGACTTTGATTTTTCTAATGCACACAAGACTTGATATTGCTTAATCAGTTTCTCTTATTTTAAGGTACAAGACAAATCCATCAAAAATACTTATGAAAGAAGCCAAAAGGATTTTGAGCTATGTGAGAGAAACCATCAATGTTGGTATTCATTACCACCCTTCTAAAACATTCAATCTTGTTGGATTTAGTCTAGTGATTCTAAATGGGAGGATAGTGTGGATGACTAGAAGTCTACATCTAGAATTTGTTTTTGTTTTGCTTGTGGTTTGATGACACGAAATTGAAAGAAACAACACATTATTTCCCTCTCATCCACAGAAGTAGAGAATGCCATAGTTACTTCAGCTAGCACACAAACCTTTGACTAACAAAAATTCTAGTAGAAATTATGGAGAATAAAATTCAGCCTAAAGTAATTTATTTTGACAATGTAAGTGCTACTAAGTTAGTGAAAAATCTAGTTGATCACAATAGGACAAAACATTTTAATTTGAATTATCATTTTATCTATGATTTGGTACACAAAAAGGAAGTTGAATTGAAACACATAAACACCTAATATTAGCTAGTAGATATATTCAACAAGGTAGTTGAAATCAATTAGTTTTTTGTTCTTCATGATCAGATTGTGAATCCACTTAGCATCAAGCGAGAGTATCTAGATAATTGATGACACCACTGGTAAAAAATAGAAGTTTTTCATTAAAAAAAATTTAGCTGGTTTTTTATGCAAACAACAATGTGCTATATGCATATATTTAGGATAGAGTTTTTTTCTCTTGCAAATAAAACATGTCTACATACATGTGTATTTATTTTTTTGTTCATTTTCCCCCCGCTCTAGCTATGAATCCTTTGTATTCATGCCTTTGTAATCTTTTTCAGTGTAGAGCTGCAATAAAGTATAATTCCATAATTTTGTTCATATGTAAAATCTACACCTTTGGCCATTGAAAAAAAATATCAAGCACATTGAATAAATCCCCTTTTACTACTCATTCCAATGCTGTGAATGATTCCTTTTCTTGCCAAAGGGAAGTGTCTTAAGAATAGCACCTCAAGCTGATGGAAAGAATTATTGGCTAGTGAGGTCCTACAATCCCTCAACAATATTTAAATGTTTGTTGATCCTTCATGATTACCTTTTCCTTCTCATCAAGTTTGGGTAAATTTTATCAAAATTGTTTGTAATGGTGGCCTACAACCCTATTTAATGGGTCTATGTTATTTTAAATGTTAGATTCAGGTTTTGTAGATTTTGCAATCACACCAAAAGCACATTGTAATGTCCCCATCTTTTTAACAACTTAACTAGTAATTTAATTTTGTAGAAGTAATTAATTATTGTATTGCAAGGGAGAATCTTCTAGAGAGTGCATTAATTATTGGAATAGGGGAAGCTTCCAGAGAATGTGATTAATTAATATTTTATTTCCTTGCATTAAATATTGGAAAGGGGGAAGCTTCTAGAGAATGCAATTATTTAATATTTTAGTTCATTCTAGAAGGATGAAGAAAAAAAATAAATAGGGCCAAGAGCCCCTTTTTTTGTATCGAATGATGGTGAATTGCATTTGATAGGAACTTCGATGTACATTTCTATTTTTGACATTAGAGGATGTTCATCCTCTCTTGTGACATTCTAGACATCATTCCCTTGGGATTTGTCCTTTGGAATACATTGCTATCAACTCATTAACAGACAGCTTGGATGCATTTCTAGCTATAGATAGATTGGGTGTAATTAGTGAGTTGAATAGTTTGTTATGTATTTGATGATGCTAGAGTAACTAGTGAGTTGCTATGTATTTAATTTTATTAGTTCGAGAACTAATATTATTTTAGCAGTAGTTCAATTTTCAGTTAGCATGAATTCCTTTTTGTTCATGTTATGTGGTTTAAATATATGGAAAGACATTCTAATCTCTTTCTACAATTGGTTTAGTTCTTGGGCTTTTCCAAGGTGCCCATTAAAGTGGTATTAGAGTTTTCTAGCAAAGTGTTTGATGAAATGTCAAACAACTCAAGTATAAAAGATTTTGGTGTTTGGAGAAGTTATAACTTGTTGGGGGTTATTATAGTGGTTAGAGCCCATTACATTAAAGTGGTATCAAAGCTATTTGTCCTTCCATCCTATGGAGGTCTTATAGAGAATTTGAAACAACATTTATGTTTGAGCATGCGACAAGGGCTTTATAATTTCTACAATACTAGAGCAAGACAAAGTAGGAGTTTAGACTTGTAGAGCAGACATTCTAGTTCATCCATGCAAGGGAACATACAATCTAGTCATATAGACACAACGAAGATATTCTTTGAACAAGGTAGCAATATGGGTGACCAAGATGATAGGAATACATGACTAAGTGGAAGCAGGAATATCGGTCTAGATCAAGAGGATGTAATTTTTAGGTTGCAAGGTACATTAGAGGAGGGGCAGTGTATGCAATATGAGTAGAATAGGTGAATGGATATGATGTTGCAGCTTATGGTTAGATAGATGGGCATCAATATTGATAATTTGTATGTTGCTCCAGTGTAGGAGGTAGTTGATTCCTTAGGTGGGATTGAGACACTAATAGAGCTACCTAGCTATGATGTTGGTGATGTGGGCATTTTAGCAAAGTCAATATATGTGGGTTTATGCTCTAGTATTATTGATTCACTATCTAGTGTTGAGTCATGTGTGCAGAGTTAGGATTCCACATATGAAGCTTTTTTAGGGGATGGTGATGTAGCCATAGTGCGATTAGGAGGATGCGAAGATACTGTCATATCAGTAGCCACTTTTGTGTTAGTTAAACCATCCCACAAGGAGTTTAGTAGTATGGACATAGTTGTTGATGTGTGTTCTAATGATGGTGCACATGCTGATGATTATGAATTTTCATCAACTATGGATTTGGTTTAGTTTTATGTTGTGGTAGTTAGTATTGTTCCTATGTCCATATATTTTAGTGCAACTACACCTATTGTTGATATAGTCAGCATGAGTGCATATGGTTTTCTTGTAGTTACATATTTTTCATTACATGTTGGTGATGGTTAGGATTCCAATCCAATATATATAATGTGGATGGATACAGGGAAGAAGACGTTTCATAGAACTTCTACAGAGTTTCCATCTGGTGACATTTTGACTTCTACATCATCAGCACAAGTTTTAGGTGCTAGGTTATAGGACATGTGGTTGGTCCTAACAATGTTGGTTTGCAGTTGGTTTAATTTCCATAGGGAAGTCACATACTACTTTATTTGGGATCTAGATGGAGGTTGGAGTTCATTGTATTGATGAATTGCTTGAGGAAAAGCAATTTCAAGGAGGGCAGATTGTAATGGCCCCATCTTTTTAGCAACTTAGCTAGTAATTTAATTTTCTAGAAGCATAATTAATTATTGTATTGCAAGGGAGAAGTCTCTAGAAAGTGCATTAATTATTGTAAAGGGGAAGCTTCTAGTAATTTAAGCAGAATTAATTATTGTATCGCAAGGGAGAATCTTCTAGAGAATGTATTTTATTAATATTTTATTTCCTTGCTTTAAATATTGGAAAGGGGGAAGCTTCTAGAGAATGCAATTAATTAATATTCTAGTTCCTTCTACAAGGGTGAAGGAATAGAATAAATAGGGGTAAAAGCCTTATTGTTTTATATTGGATTATTGTATCAGATGATGTTGAATTGCATTTGATAGGAACTTAGATTTACAATTCTATTCTTGGCATTAGAAGACATCCATCTTCTCTTGTGACATTCTAGATTTCATTCCCTTGGGGCTTGGCCTTCAGAATACATTGCTATCAACTCATTAATAGGCAACTTGAATGCATTTCCAGCTATAGACAAATTGGGTGTAATTAGTGAGTTGAATAGTTTGTTGTGTATTTGATGATGTTGGAGTAATTAATGAGTTGTTATGTATTTAATTTTATTAGTTTGAGAACTAATATTATTTCAGTTGTAGTTCAATTTTCAATTTGCATGAATTCCTTTTTGTTCATGTCATGTGGATTAAATCTATGCAAAGACATTACAATCTCTTTACACAATTGATTTAGTTCTTGGGCATTTCCAGGGTGCCCATTATACACATACTTTTAGTTCTTGATATCATGAAGATTTTTATTTCATACCAAAAGCACATTCTTGTGGTGGAGATGGATCTCATAAGAAATATTGTTGCTATGCGAAGAGACCTATTTCCCTTCAAATGATTAGAACTGAATCAAATGCATTCAGATACTAGTGTAGCCTAAACTATAGCATTGCTAAGCACATTATTCGATTATTGTTAATGACTGATTAAATTAGTACAAAAAATGCATTCAACAAAAAAAAATTATTTTTTCCTCCTTTAAAAATAGTTTAAAAATAATATGTCTGAAAATGAAGTAGTTTCTTTCAACCATAGTAAAAAACACTGGATGGAAATATAAATATCAAATCCAAATAATTTAGTTTTGAAGTGGTTTTTGGCAAAGGACAACCCTTCTCAAGTATAATTTTCCCAACAACGCTGGTTTACCAAGGTAATAGTCCATCATTTACTTGCCATTACGAGAGAAGAGACAACATTGAGCGGATAGATAACAGAAGAAATTCCACTTCAAATGGAATCCGCAAAAAACATAGTAGCCCTTAGTGTGAGATGAGCAAATTCTAGAAACAAGTATAATTATATAAATATATGTTTTTTCAAGACCATTATTATATTGCAAGCCTGACAAAAATAAGATTACAGAGGTTTCGATTATTTAGGCATATTGTCATTTTATCAAATATTTCTTATGTCGTTTATCATTAAATTTCAACCACGCATCTCACGAGCCTTTATCCTCGATCTATGTTATAACGTTGGCGGCTTCCACAATGAAGTAAATTGTTTATAAATACATTTCTATCCATATCAAGTAGACTGAAAGAGTGAAGATTATCGAGCTCACGTTTCTGTTAAAAACAATTGCGTGAATGTAAATAAAAGCATCGTTAGAGTGGATGTAGGTGAAGATCTTTACTATGATCTCTGCAGTCATTACCATGCCAGCTCTTGAGGTTTATCCGTCATGAATTTTTTTGCAACAAATTCTCTCATTTGGCCAATTAATACGATGGTACCCAAGTTCAAAAATGACATCAAGTGATGAAATTGAGAGTGAATTACTCTTGTTTCTGTGGAAAATCAACAATGAATTTTGGCGAAAAGTATGACATAGAGATTTTATTCTATGACACTGCAAGAGAACTGAGATGGCGGTGGCTTCTTGGCATGTTGGCCGTGTCTTCCAAAAAATATATGATCATAATGTAACTTCCGATGCCACGTGTTATTTCTGGTGTTGTTGCATTTCTCCAGGTGTCTCATCAAACAATTATTTATTTTTGACAAGATCGAGCGGCTGAATAAGACATTGTCTATACTGTACAAGTTCAATGTTCTAAAAAGGGAGCCTTTTCTGAATTCAGTAATTGGCTTCTTTGTGTTGAATAGTCTTCTCCTTGTTCCCATCTCTTTTTGACCGTTTGTTTTTACTTGTCATTAGTTTTTGCTAATCTCATCTATCTAATTTTCTTCGACATTTTCATTTAACTAATCCAATCTTATTTAGATTTATTAGTCCTGCTTAAATAGGTAGAGACTATAGTTTTCACATGCTTCTTCAGTATTAATCTATATCTTGGTAACTGTCTATAGTCTCATATTTTCGGTTTAACCTATAGTTTGCTGAAAATATTTCATTAAACAAAATAGCTTCTTTTTATTTCCTTTTTTAAGATTGGTCTTTTTGCTTTTTCCTTGCAGTCTTTTTTTTTTTTTGCCAAAACAAGTAGAAAATTTAAGATTATCTTTCAAGCCTTCCACCTGTTAGAAGTTTTGTTGGGTTTGGGTGCATTACAATTGTGTTGGCTTTAGGTGCATGCAGTAATGCATAGACAACATTATTTCGTGCAAACAAGTGTTTATTGCTAAGTATTACCCAAAGGCGTACCCTTTCTCAATAATCTACTCCATTTTCCCATCCACCATTGGGGATGCTCTGTATGTGTGTAAGGTGATCGTGGTCATCCACTCCCTGCTAGCTATTGGGATAAGGTGACTCAGCCTTACCACAATTGATTGCTTTATTTGTGCTTTCTTGGAAATTTGCTAAATGAAGCTAGATTCTTCCACAAGAAAAGACTTGGAGTAGAAAAACATAAAGCTTCTATTTTTTGGTGATTTATTCTCTTATGTTTTTTTTTATGCAAGGGATGTGCATAAGGAAGCTTCTAAAACAATTTGTAGATGGGTTGAATGTAGATGCTTTACAAATTGTTTCTGCTTGTATGAAAACTCTAAAAGTACAAAGCATTGTTGTAGAAAATTAAGAGAGAGATGAGAAGTTATTTGCAAAAGGTTATGCTATCGGATTTTCTCTATAATGGAGCAAGATGTAAATCTCCATGTGAAGGTTGAAAATGTATTGTAACTTATTGTTGAATAATACATTAGCTTGATGGTTTGGAGGGTGAGGTTTTTTACCTCAAATTTTTTTCTCTATGTATATATGTCTTCTCTATTCTGTCTCATTCTTCTAGTTTCATGATTGTAGAATAATAATCTATATGTCGTAATGTCGCTTAAATTTATTTAGATCGGTAAATTGTAATCACTTTTCTTTAAAATTTTAATTGTGGGAAATCAACTATGTTTTCTTTTTCTTTTATGGCATAGTAGTATGTACTTGTATTTTCATATTAGAAGTTGTTCAAGGAACTATTGGATACAAGATGTGCATGCTGATCTCAAATGACTTTATGAGGTGCTCTCATTTCCCTTCAATTGGTATCAGAGCTCACTTTTGTGAATTGCATGTTTCTTGCATGTGAAGATTCACAATGTTTCTGGTTCTGGGTATTTCTTCTATTAAGATTTCTTAGCTTGTAGGGCTTGAAGAAGCTTGTTTTGAAGAAATTGGTTGATAATTAATCCTTTGATGAGTCAAATCCTTGCAGTTGATTTATTCTTTTTGGAGACAGTAGAGATTTCTTGAAGGATGGTGAAGATAGAGAAAATAGAGTTGGTCATGTTGAAATGACATTGATCTAGAGCTCTTGGTTTATAGCAGAATAATTCTTAATGCATGGGTATTTGAAAGTGTCCTTTTTGTTACCTAGAATGCATAGAGGTTATGGAGTTGATCATTGGATGATCTAGAAGCTTTTGGATAGCCCATCTCTCTTAGATGTATGTACTAGTAGTGGTTGTGGAATTGGTCGACAAGTGGGCCTAGAGTTTCTATACTATGTTTTCCTCTTAGATGCTTATACATGCATGGCTTAGATTCTTGTTGGTTGGATCTGAGAGGTTGATAGATTTTCCTATAATCCATTATTTTGGGTTCATTTGTTTCATATTTTTTAAGACTTTGAGTCTTCCAGATGAGAAGTGGGTGTGGATGTGCATGGGTTTTCTTAAACACAATTTTTTTTGCATTCTAAAATAAAAACTTGTGGTTTTTTTGTGGATCTATTGAAGAGCTATTTCCTTGAATCTTGTTCCTTTAGAGTGGTACCAGATGAGATAGTTGTAGTTCTACATGCATGCTTTCTTTGTCCGTGGTGAGAGGATGTGTTTTTCTTTCTCTACATGGAGATATTGGTACATGATTAGTCACTCAACATTTCAGTTGTGATGCTTTGTTGGATTCATGGACTATGGTGCTCAATGTAAACATGATTGGAAAATTAGATTTGTGCTTGATTTGGTGTTTGATTCATGTTGTCTACATGATTATTCTATTTGATCTCATTTGTACACATCACTAATGTGATAGTGGGTTTGCATGATGCAATGATTGGATCTACAAGTTGTGCAGTCAGGTGAGTAGGTCACCCATTTAATTACAGTGGGATAAGTTGGATGTTGATGGTCTATATCCAATAGATTTGATTCATTTTTAGTGTAGACTTGTTACTTGGCCTTGTTTGTGGTCAGTTGTGCATTTGTGTGGTTGCTTTAAGATGAGAGGATGGATGATATTTGAGTACTTGGATAGTCAGTTATGGAGTCCTATAGCATGGTGAATTTCCTTAGTGTGGAAATCTTTGTTTCACTTAGTGAGATGTGCAGGCCTAAATGATTTTTAGATTTGGAGGATGGTGAGTCATATGCTTAGACAACTTGGTATCAAGTTTTAGTGAGAGCTTTAGCAGTGGCTATATTATTCCATCATTTGGTGATAGATGTTCTTCTTTAATGTTGCAGATGTTGGAGGATGCCTTAGATCCTATTGGTATGGAAGGGTCCTTCACCTTTGTTGGTTCACTAGTTGGAGATGGTATCTTCATGTGATTTGAGATTTTGACATCTTTAAGATTCAAGGGGTCCTTGGTAGATATTTTGTTTATGCTTTTATTTGATATGTTAACATGGTGGCTTTTATGTCATGGTTTTCTCTTTATTACTAGTTTCAAGCTGTGACATGATACAATTATTTGATATGATCACATCAATCATGTTATCTCTTTGGAGGAGATGGTTTAGATCATGATTTCATTTTAATGTTCATGATTCCATGGTTGGAGCTTTGACATTGATCTTGGTTTAGTTTCTTTCTATTAAGTACTTTGATCATTCGCTTGATACTTCATGACACTGCTATGGAGTTTTGCATAGAGTGATTGATTATAGGTGCTTGTGGATACTTGGAGACTTAGGTGAGGCTAGAGTTCTCTTGAGATGAGAGACATGTTGTTCAGATGTGTACTCTTGATGAAATTTCAATAGAAAGTCCGAGGAACATACACCTTTGTTGGACATGAGTTCAATAGAGACCTACGAGGAGATTGTTCTTTGATAAGTCATAGGGTGACTTGCATATCTTGGAGGAGCATTCTCATTCCTCACTCTTGGTCTACTCAACAGTTTATCACTTGAGAGGTATTTCCCAATATTACTTTTAGGTGCTTGATCTTTTATTTCATATTCATGGATCTTGAGCTACAATTCTAGATGGTTTTGGAGGATTCATTGTGAGAGATGGATAAAATGGTTATCTACTTTAGGTGTATTTTTATTTATGATGACAATAGGAGATGGTAGTGGGTTGATTTTCTGAAACAGGAATGGAGTTATTTGATCATCTTTGAGAGGCTTACATCCATGTAGATTCATGATATCATGTTATGTTTGATCTCTTGAGGTTGAACAATTTTGGATGTTGTTCTAGCTTTTCTCTTGGAGTTGTGAAGGAGATCATACTTGACACAATTGACTTTTAGAAGTGTTGGGAGAAGGACACACTACATGCTTATGATTTGCAATTTCTTTCTTTGGTCTAGGTTATCTTCTTGGATGTTTTTGTTCACATAACATTGTTTTTGAGATCTATTGGAGCTATGGTGATCACTCTTTTGTGGTCATTTTCTATCACTTGCACCCCATTATTTTTTATGATGAAAAGATGGTTCATTTATCTCTTTTCTTTGTTGGATGTGGAGAACACGAGAAATTTGTGGAGATTGGATGAAAGAGATGTTTCTTGTAGTATTTTTGCTATAGGATTTGCATGCCTTTGTAGATGGTCCTTGGTACTACATGGTCACACTTTCTTTGCATTGTTATCAATAGTCTCAGTATGCCTTTTATTTTTTAGATTTAGCATTAACCATGAAGTGGGAGTTCTTGTATGTGTTTGGTCTTCATTGACTAGTATGCAAATAGAGCTTGAGGTTGCAGTTTATGGGTTGGTTATGTTTTTTCCATGAGTCTTTTGGTGTTGGATACATTTGAGGTATGGGTGATTGGATGGGTTAGCATTTATTGTGGATGCTATTTTCAATCTTGTGTGTTTATTAGTTGGATTGGATTGATGGGGACACAACCCAAGAACAGAATGGACACAACAGAAAAAGGGAAATTGTATTAACTAAAAAATAAGCTAGTACATTCAATATAGAGAAAATAAACTTCAAAACATGCCCTAAGGGCTTACAATAGCATAAATCTGGAGATAATTTCTCCTTTCAGTACCTCCTCTCAAACTCCCCTCCGAACTGCCTTTTACAATGCCAAAAATCTCCTTAAATAGACCCCGGAGGGTTAAGGACTAGGAGTACATTCTAGAAAGTGCTAGTAGGCATCCACCAACCAAATAGAAGGTTCCAAAAGCTGCATTAGAAGTCGATGCAAATCTAGAAGAATCCAGAAATGGTAATTAAACTTTCGGGAGGCATAACTTTTGAACTGTAGCTCCGATTGACGAACCGTTTACATTTTTGGAAAGCTCTCGAAGTGCTCTATAGCCTTATTGATGAGCTTTTCTCATCCCAATTTTTTGGACCATTTTGAGGTCATTTAATGCCCCTAACTTGACTTTGAAGCATTCTTAGGAGGTCTCCACAACCCAAAAAACTGCAATAACTTTCAAACCGTGGGGCCTTTTGACCTGATTCTTTTTCTGGAATGCTCTAAATTACAATTACATTTATCTAGCCAATTTACACCTCTTAGTTCACCAAAATGATGGCTCAATTATATACTCCTATTTTTTTGGGATTTACACGAACACTGATAGTGGAACTGTAAGAGTTGGAACCTTTATTTGGCCCAAATGGGTATCCAAAAATGAAAACACATGAAACAAAAATTAAGTCTCTAAGTATTTTTTTTTGGGTGACACAGGATTGCCCTTATACCTCTGGATGCTCCTGCATCAGACACCCAGGGTAGATTGAAAAGTGACCTTGTCACTTTATGAATGGTAGAGGAAATCCCAAATGGGAAACCTTAGCTGCTGAAATCCAAGTTGAGTCCTCGATCGACCATCCTTTCCACTTCACCAAATACTCTTGATACTGCCTATTTCTGGTACTCCTACCCACACGATGATCTAGAATGTCTTCTATCTCCTCCTTCTTAGAAGCAAGAATTGGACATGGCTCTAACACTGGCTCGTCATCTGCACCATCATCATGATACTCTGTTAAGTCTGCAATGTTGAAAATAGGAGAAATGTGAATACCATCTGGCAGCTCCACCTCATATGCATTTCCTGAGTCATGTTTCTTCAGAATTTTGCAGGGGCCAAATTTCTTCATTTTTAGCTTGTTGTAAGTACCAGCTGGAAATCTTTCTTTTCGTAAGTGCACCATGACTAGATCTCCTACTTGGAATTCCTTATGTCTTCTCCTTTGATCAGCCCTAGCTTTATACTCTTGATTCATCTTGGTGATGTGTGCTTGAACCTCCTCATGTAGACGCTTGATATGTTCAGCAAATTCCTCAACTTCAGCCCTTGTCCTCTCCCCTTGTTCTATCTTCCTCATCTCTAGTGCAGTCGTTGGGCTACTCTCATATACAATTTGGAATGGTGATTTTCTAGTACTCCTATTTATAGAGTTATTGTAAGAAAACTCTGCTTGTGGTAGAATCAAATCCCATCCCTTGGGCTTATCCCCAACTAAACATCTCAGCAAATTGCCCAGACTTCTATTTACCACTTCTACTTGGTCATCAGTCTGCGGGTGATGCGTGGAACTAAATTTTAGGTCTATTCTCAACTTCTTCCACAATGTCCTCCAGAAATACCTCACAAATTTAGTATCTCTGTCAGAAACTATACTCCTTGGAAGACCATGTCGTCTTACCACCTCTTTGAAAAACAAGTCTGCAATATGGACAGCATCATGAGTTTTGTGGCATGGAATGAAATGTGCAATTTTGGAGAACCTATCAACCACCACAAATATTGAGTCATTACCCCTTTGTGTCCTCGGCAATCCAAGAAAAAAATCCATACTTATGTCCTCCCATGGCTTTGATGGAATAGGCAATGGCTAATATAGTCCAGTATTGTGGCTAAATCCCTTAGCAACTTGACAAACTTGAAAACTCTGTACAAACCTTTTCACATCCTATGACATTTGAGGCCAACAATAATGTTCTCTCAGAATGGCAATGGTCTTATCTCGACCAAAATCTCCTACCATCCCTCCACTGTGTTTCTCCTTAATTAGATTTTCCCTCATGGAACTCCTTGGAATGCACAATTGACTACCCTTGAACAATATGCCATCTTGAATCAAATAGTCTAACCACTTAGTTCTATCTACAGCAATAGGCTCTTTACAAGCTTTCCATGCTTTAGCAAAATCAAGATCTTTAGGGTACAAATTCTTGAGTACATCAAACCCAACTACTTCAACCTGCATTACTGTAAGCAACAACTATCTCCTACTTAGTGCATCTGCAACCCTATTAGATTTTCCACTTCTATGCTTCAACACAAATGTATAGCTCTGCAAGAAATCTACCCACTTCATATGCCTCTGATTCAATTTACCTTAGCTATTTAGGTACTGTAATGCCTGATGATCAGCATACAAAACAAATTCCTTTGGCAATAAATAATGCCTCCATTTCTTTAAGGCCTGAACTATTGCATAGAACTCTTGATCATAAACATAATACTTCTTCTTTGCATCATTAAATTTGTCACTAAAATATGCAATAGGCTTACCTTCTTGGCTTAATACATCCCTAATAGCATTGCCACTGGCACCACAATCCACTTGGAAAACCTTTCTAAAATTTGGAAGTGCCAACACAGGTTTTTCTGTTACCTTCTTCTTTAGCAATTAAAAACTTCTCGCAGCTACTGCAGTCCATTTGAACTCTTTTCTATCCTCTCTTATTGTATCAGTTAGGGGTGCACATATGCCACTGAAACTCTTAATAAACTTTCTGTAAAAACTATCCAGACCATGAAATGATCTTACCTCAGTAGCAAACCTTGGAGTAGGCCATTCCAAGATGGCTTTTACCTTCTCTGGATCCATTTTGACACCTTCGGGTGATATAACAAACCCCAAATAGACTAACTTCCTTTTTGCAAAGATACACTTCTTCAGATTAATTAATAGTTTCTCTTCCCTTAGCCTTTCAAGGACACTACGAATATGCAATAAATGTTCTTCCAAAGTCTTGCTGAAAATGAAAATATCATCCAAATAAACAATAACAAATTTTCCCAAGAACTTCTTAAGTACCTCATTCATGAGCCGCATGAAGGTGCTTGGGGCATTTGTCAATCCAAAGGGCATGACTAACCACTCATAAAGACCCTCCTTGGTCTTGAAGGCTGTTTTCCACTCATCTCCTTCTCGAATCCATATCTGGTGATAACCACTCTTTAGATCTATCTTTGTGAAGTATTGACCTCCACTCAAGCAGTCCATAAGATCATCCATCCTTGGCAAAGGAAACTGGTACTTGATGGTTATCCTATTTATAGCTCGAGAATCTGTACACATCCTCCACTCTCCATCCTTCTTTGGTGCAAGTACTGTAGGTACTACACATGGACTCAGGCTCTCTCGAATCAAGCCCTTCCTCAACAGCTCTTGAACCTGTCTATTTAGCTCCTCTTTTTCAGTAGGAGTCATCTTGTGAGTAGCCTTGTTAGGAAAACTAGCTCTTGGAATTAGATCTATCTGATGACTGATTTTCCTTACTGGTGGCAATCCATTTGGAACATTATCAGAGATAATATCTCCAAATTCCCCTAGTAAATCTGAAACTTCAAGTGGTTTTTCACTACTACCTTCTTTATCTTTCCTAGGAATCAAAGCATAGCACATATGTTGATGTTTCATGCCATCTAAAAACATCCTTCGATCAACAAGAAAAATCCTAGCACTGCTACATACCTTTTCACCTTCCTTTTTCATGGGCTTCAATTTGTGGCAAACTCCATCCTTTGTCAGAGAGTATGTGTTTGCATGCCCATCATGTACTGCATGTCTATCAAACTGTCATGGTCTACCCAACAATAGATGGAAAACATCCATCAGAATAACATCATAGAGATCTTCATCATGGTAACTCCCAATTTTGAATTTCACTAAACATTATTCACTTACCAGGACCTTATGATCATCTTTTACCCAAGCAATCTGATAGGGCTAGGGATGTTTCTCCCTCTTGAGCTTTAGTTTAGAGAACATCTCTTCTGATACCAAGTTATCGGTGCTACCACCATCAATGATCATGTCACAACATTTATCCTCACACTTGCATCTAGTACAGAACAAAGTCCTCTGTTGTCCTGGTTCAATCTCACCACTTAGTAGGACTCTTTCATTTACCAAGGTCTCTCCTCTTTTTGCATCCTCTGAATGTGATGATTGTGCATCCTCATCCACATGAGCAACCCTAGCTTGGCCCTCAGCTCTCCTATCTGTCCTTCCTTGTCGTTGAGGGCATTCAAAGGCACGATGACCTTCTTCATTGCAATTGAAATAGGTACCATGGAAGCCTCCTCTTCCTTGTCCACGTCCTCTACCTCTTCCTCTCTAATTTCCAAAGTCTTGATCATGGGAGCGGTTGAAACCCTCATTCCTCTGGTTCCTGCTAGTACCCACATCTTCATTTATCTTTTGGGTTTCATTGTGGCCTCCAGATGATCTACTGCTTCCCCTTCCTCCTTGACCGCGCCCTCTTTGTCTTCCTTCAAACCTTTTATTCAGCTTCTCTTCAACTTGTAGGGCAAACTAGTATGTCTCTTCAACGCTGGTCATTCTTACTATACTTAATTCCTCCTGGATGCTAGGTCGCAACCCACTGATATAATAAGCAACCTTCTCCTTATTTGCTTCTGCATGCCTTGCTCTAATCAAGAGTTGATAAAATTCCTCTGTATATTCTTGGACTGATCATCCTACTTACTTTAACCCATGCATCTTCTTAAACAAATCGAGCTTGTAGTCCACAGGAATGAACTGCTTCTTCAATTTGTCAACCATGTGATCTCATCTTGTGATCTTCTCCTTTGCTCTTCTGTTTCTTTCCAATTGAACCTCTTGCCACTAGATTTTGGCATGGCCTTTGAGTTTGGCCTTTGCAAACTTAACCCTATCTAGGTCCCTAATATCCTCATACTCAAAGTATTCTTCCAGTTCATTGATCCAATCGATCAACTCATCTAGTTTCAGATTTCCTAAAAATACACCCACTTGAATTGTGGGTCTTTTCCCAAACTTAGTAATGGCCCTAAAAAGCCTTTCCTCTGCATGATTCAAAACTTCCCCATCAAATTCCCCTTCTAGTCCACTTTCATCACCTGCGGCCACAGTTGTTCCTCTACGAAGTTCCTCTTGCAATGCTTGTACTTGCCTTTGGAGGGCTCTAACCTCCTCAGGATTAATAGTTTTGGCCCTTTTGCCATGCTCTCTTCGTGGAGGCATCTTCTTAACTCAAACCCACAACCACACAGTTGTAGTGCAAACTGCCTCACAGTCGGTGCTCTGTCTACACACTCAGGAAAACTGGCTCTAATACCACTTGATGGGGACATAACCCAAGAACAGAATGGACACAATACGAAAAGGGAAATTGTATTAACTGAAAAATAAGCTAGTACATTCAGTATAGAGAAAATAAACTTCAAAACATGCCCTAAGGGCTTACAATAGCATAAATCTTGAGATAATTTCTCCTTTTAGTACCTCCACTCAAACTCCACTTTGAACTGCCTTTTACAATGCCAGAAATCTCCTTAAATAGACCCCGGAGGGTTAAGGACTAGGAGTACATTCTAGAAAGTTCTAGTAGGCATCCACCGACCAAATAGAAGGTTCCAGAAGCTGCGTTAGAAGTTGATGCAAATCTAGAAGAATCCAGAAATGATAACCGAACTTTCGGGAGGCATAACTTTTGAACCTTAGCTCCGATTGATGAGCTGTTTACATTTTTGGAAAGCTCTCGAAGTGATCTATAGCCCTATGGATGAGATTTTCTTGTCCCCCATTTTTTGGCCCTTTTTGAGGTCATTTAATGCCCCTAACCTAGCTTTGAAGCATTCTTAGGAGGTCTCCACAGCTCAAAAAATTGCAATAACTTTCAAACCGTGGGGCCTTTTGACCTGATTCCTTTTCTGAAATGCTCTAAATTACAATTACATTTATCTAGCCAATTTACACCTCCTAGTTCACCAAAATGATGCCTCAATTACATACTCCTATTTTTTCAGGATTTACACGAACACTGATAGTGGAACTGTGAGAGTTGGAACCTTTATTTGGCCCAAATGGGTATCCAAAAATGAAGACACATGAAATAGAAATCAAGTCTAAGTATATTTTTTTGGGTGACACAAGATTGCCCTTATACTTGTGGATGCTCTTGCATCATGGACCAATCACTTTGGTTGTTGTTCTAGCTGATGTTTTATCTTGTTTTCTGGAGGATGACTTCGCAATTTTGTTGGACTAAGAAGTTGATATTTTTTATAATACTTTTTTGTAGCTCATGAATGTAGCGGAGTGGTGGTAGTAGTGTGTAGCCTTTGTTATCCCATGTATCTTATGCTTGTGTTATTTGGATAGGTGTCTAGTTGGAGCAAAAGAGCATATACATTATGATTTATGTTGTTCCATGGATACTATGATGATATAATTCCATTAGTTTAAATCTTGTAAGGTATTTGTCAAATGGGAGATTTTTGGGATAAGGTGACTCAACCTTACCATGATTTATTTCTTTATTTGTGTTTTCTTAGAATGTTGCTAAATGAAGCGAGATTCTTCAAAAAGAAAAGGCTTGGAGTAGAAAATAAAAAGCTTCTATTTTTTGGTGATTTATTGTCTTATGTTTTGTTTTATGAAAGGATTGTGCATAAGGAAGTTTCTAAAGTAATTTGTAGATGTGTTGAATGTAGAGGCTTTAGAAACTGTTTCATCTTGTTGATGCTCTGATGCAAGAGCATCTTGCATGGGAAAATTATTTATTCACAAAAAAAAAAAGGCAAAAAAAAAAAAATTGTGGAGGAGAGAGAAAGTGACGAAAATAGAAGGAAAAATAATTTAAAAATTTGAAATAGGAAAAATGGAGAAAAGAGGAATTTATATTTTCAAGGTGCATGGGTGGCATAAATAGAAAATATTAAAAATAGTTGTCATTCCATTAATTGAGGTGTATAGGTGGCAATTTAGAAGTTTGTGGAAAGCTCCTTAAATCATGTATTTAATATTTGTTGGGTGCTTAGTTGTATTTGAGTGGGAATTTAATATTTAGTTAAAAGTAGTTGTATTTACCTTTTATCCCACATTGGTTGTGTTTGTAATGTCTTGGGTTAGAAGTGCCTATTTAAGCAAGGCTTATTATCATTTGTAATCAAGGTCAAGAAATGGAACCTCTTCTAATGGAAGTTTGGAAATAGAAGCTCTTCGAATGTAATCTCTTGTAAGAAAGCTTGACAAGTAGAAGTTTGAGAAGTAGAAGCTCTTAGTGAGGAATCTCTCTTATATTGTAAGAATTTGGAGTCCTTTCATTTGGAGAATATTGTAATCGATTTCAAGTATTAATGGATGCTTTATGAAGCATTTTTTTCATCTCTCTATCTCCATCTTGTTGTTATTTTGGTTGTGAGTTGGTATGGGTAGTGTGGCCCGTCATCAGTGGTATCAAAGCATACCTTTGTGAGTGGTAGCAGAGTGTACCGTCATTAGTGGTATCAGAGCAGGAGTTCCTGAGCGTATGGACAGATCGCCGAACGTGAGGCAGTTTGCACCAGGACCTTGAGTTGGGTGAAGTTTGTGAAGAAGTTCTTGATTGTGTAGATAGAGCGCCGATTGTGAGGTAGTTTGCACGAGGCTCTTGTTTTGGATGAGATTTGTCTTTTGAAGAATTGATTATGGAGAAGAGAAAGAAGAAGATGACTTTTGTGATTGGATGCATCCTGAGGATTCCTTGACTTGAGAAATTTAGAGCAAGAAATCAACAATCATTGCTAGTTGATTTGCAAAAGAAAGTGAATGAATTAAAAGCTGAGTTGCAAAAATGAAGAGCAAGTCACTAGAAAAGAGATGTTGATAATTCCTTGGATGTGGAAAAGGAAGATAATCCAGTGGAAGAGCAAGTGGATGAAGAGAAAATTATTTGCGAACCAAAAGTTGAAGAAGATGAAAGAGAAGAGGAAGAGCATGAAGATGGCAAGATTTATGAACCTGAAATAGATCAAGATGATTTGAAGATTGCAGCAATGGAGGAAAAGTATAGTGCCTTAGTTGGAGATCAAGCAAGTGAAGTAGTTACATGCATTGTTGACAACATAAAAGAGGCAAGCAAAGATGACTATGTCAAAGAGGTAAATTTCTATGAATTATATGATGCTAAATTTGAGATGAGTTTGAAAGATATCGATAATAGTTTGTGTGAGGATCTTGTTAGTGATGTATGGCATGCAAAGGAAGATTGGTATGGTGTTGTTGGGTTTATTACAAGTGTGATTAATTCAAAAAAATTGGATGAGGATGAGAGTTATACTTGGTTATAGTTCATTGCAAAGGAGAAATTTCAACAATGAACACTTGATCCGACTAGGTGTTGGAAGAGAAGAAAGAAGGAAATATATCAGCACCGGATACTTGTTCCAGCTATGTGTTGGAGGAAGAGAAAAAAAAAATGTCAACAGTGGCTACTTCATTTTGTGAATCCATACTCACAAAATTTTTTCCTACCATGGGAGTCGAATGTAGGAGCATCATGCATCAGCAAAAAAAAACAAAAATGTGGAAGATTTGCATGTTGGTTTTCTTGTCCCTATTGAGGTGGAAGCTTGTGGTGAAGATGAAGATAGTTGTATATCTTTCTTTTGGCATCAAAGTGTGGGACACACTTTTCTGTCTACCAAGGGAGTCTGATGCAGGAGCATCTTGCATGGGAAAATTATTTATTCACAAAAAAATAAATAAATAAATAAAATTGTGGACGAGAGAGAAAGTGACAAAAGTAGAAAGAAAAATAATTTAAAAAAATTGAAAATAGGAAAAATGGAGAAAAGAGGAATTTATATTTTCAAGGTGCATGGGTGGCATAAATAGAAAATAATAAAAATAGTTGTCATTCCATTAATCGAGGTGTATAGGTGGCAATTTAGAAGTTTGTGGAAAGCTCCTTAAATCATGTATTTAATATTTGTTGGGTGCTTAGTTGCATTTGGGTGGGAATTTAATATTTATTTAAAAGTAGTTGTATTTACCTTTTATCCCACATTGGTTTTGTTTGTAATGTCTTGGGTTAGAAGTTCCTATTTAAGCACGGCTTATTATCATTTGTAATCAAGTTCAAGAAATGGAACCTCTTCTAATGGAAGTTCAGAAATAGAAGCTCTTCGAATGTAATCTCTTGTAAGAAAGCTTGAGAAGTAGAAGTTTGAGAAGTAGAAGCTCTTAGTGAGGTATCTCTCTTATATTGTAAGAATTTGGAGTCCTTTCATTCAGAGAATATTGTAATGGATTTCAAGTATTAATGGATTATTTATGAAGTATTTTTGTCATCTGTCTATCTCCATATTGTTGCATTTTTGGTTGTGAGTTGGTATGGGTAGTGTGGCCCGTCATTAGTGGTATCAGAGCATACCTTTTTGAGTGGTAGCAGAGTGTACCATCATCACTTGTATGAAAACTCTATAAGTACAAAGCATTTTTGTTGAGAATAGAGAGAGAGAGAGAGAGAGAGAGAGAGAGATGAGAAGTTATTTGCACAAAGTTTATGATGCCAAATTTTCTCTAGAATGTAGCAAGATGTAAATCTCCATGTGAAGGCTGAAAATATATTGTAACTTGTTGTTGAATAATACATTAGTTTGATAGTTTGGAGGGTGGGATTTTTTACCTAGAAAGGTTTTCCGCACGTATATTTGTGTTCTCTATTTTGTCTCATTCTTCTAGTTTCATGATTGTGGAACAATAATCTATATGTCTTAATACTACTAAAATTTATTTAGATAGGTAAATTGTAATCACTTTCCTTTAAGGTTTTAATTGTGGGAAATCAACTATGTCTGTTTTCAATTTTATCGCATAGTAGTATGCACTTGTATTTCCTTATTACAAGTTGTTCAAGGAACTATTGGATATAGGATGTGCATATTGATCTTAGATGAATTTTTAGGGTGCTCTCATTTCCCTTCACTAGCTCCTTGCCTACATGCCCTAAGGGAGAATAGTTGTGTGGCATGCTTTTTAGGCCTTCCACCCACTAGAAATACAGAGGCCATATAGATTCTCATTGGGCCACAAAGGGGTTTCTTATATTGTGATGAGATTAGAAAGAGGGGTTTTACTGTTGTCATGCCAGATAAAGTTGGCTCTTACTACTGAGCTAGTTGGCAGTTCTAAGGCTCAATTTAATGTGTCATATAATAGATAGTTGTTGTGCTTTCCCAAAAATCTCCCACCCATTCTCTACCTTTTCTTCACATATTTGGATTGTTAGGCATGCATAAATTTGAACAAAAAATTCATTTGATTGAAGAATTTGAGTTGTGCCACCAACCTTCTTGGGTACAACCCTTGCTGTGATACAAATATGCTTGTTAGTAATCTATTGTGTTGGTGTGCTACACTTGTCCCTTGCCTTGTGAGCAGTTTAATAGATAACCATTTGATAACCTTCATCAAACCGTCATCAATTTTTGAATCAAGGTGTTCACTTATCATTTGGTTCTAGATGGTAAATCTATAGATATTTACAATTAAATCAGCAAAGGATTTGTCAAACATCTTATTAATTGGTTCTTCCAAGAACAGAGTGTTCTTATAACATTAACTCCTTTTCTTACATCCATCTTGAATCCATTTTAGAAGGCTCCATCTCAATAGGTGCGCTTCTCCTCAACATCTAATTTAAATTTTTAGAAGGGGATGGCCTTGCACCCTTTTTTGCCGCTTTCTTCTTTTTAAATATTCTTCTCTATTTGGGATTTCTTGGAGTGGTAAAATGAAGTTATGAAAAAAATGATCTCTTCCTTTAGTTCATTGTACATGTAAAATATCGTTTATGTCATAAATGGAAATAAATCATATATATTTCTTTTTCTTATACATTTCCACCTTAGTGATAATGACCACGAGAAGAATTAGGGTTTCATTAAGGCTTGAAGGTTTCCATGAAACTATCCATGAAGATGTATTGCAAATATTAAGGATTACCATCTTCCCATGTTAGTGTATTTCTTCACCAAATTGTTCCATTATATTATTTCTTTTTACTTGAAGAACTAATATCACAAGGCAAGGGGTTGTTCTTTAAATCCTATGATACTCCTTTAGACAATCTCTCTCCTTGTCTATTAGATTAATAGAATGGCCAATTAGATCAATTTTTATCTTCAATCAATTTAGTGCTATCTAAACCTAGAGCTTGTTCATAAATAAATCGACAGACATATTTTTTACCAAAAAGCCAGCTACAGTATTTTGCTCAATATTTATTTTTTAACCCATAATGCTATTAGAGACATAGTTTGCTCTTTTCTTTTTTTATGCATGATGAAGAATTTTTTTATGCAAATTATTTCCCTTCAACACAAGAGGAGATTAAAATTGAAGCTAAGGTTCCCTGGATTGGAAAGGTGATTGATTTTGTTATCATTGACTTGAGGAAGAAGAAGAAAGGGGAATTGATTACCTAGGGACGTCATACAAAGTACTTTGTTGTGACTTGTATATTATAATTTTCTCAAATTCATTATCTCCAAATCTATCTTTTTTTTGATATAAGAAATAAAAAGGAAAGAAACCATAAACAAAATGGAAAGAAAATATAGCATGGGAAAATTTATTTTTAAGAAATGATAGCTTGTAAGCCATTATTGACTTGCTAGACAAGTTGACAAAAACATAAAGGAACAAAAGCAATAAAGTCCCAACAAGAAAAAAAGTCAACAAGTAAATAAGAATTCTTTCTTTCAATCATTTAGCTTCAACTCTCCATTTTAATGAAGTTATGTTTGATCTTTCTATTAGGGGACCAAATATTTTGTACCATATATTTTATATTTTATATTTTAGGTTTTATTTAAAGAATTTGATTGGGAGAAATTGAAAATGTTTGGTAGATAATAATTTGTTGTGTGTGAGCATTTTGTATAGCTTATCAAATCAAATATATCTTTGTACTCATGGAATTTCAATATTTTTTGGCACTAGTAAAAGCTTCACACTAAACCATACACCCTTGCACAAGACACAATAGTGTTGTAAAATTGATCAATTCCATGGTGCTCTATTTTGATAAGAACTATACCAAGCATGCTACAGTTGGGGGCATTTTTCTTATTCCTAAGAATTCAAGATGGCTAGTAAGTATTCTTGTTCAGGTTGGATGTTCCATCATCATGATGACTCAAGTTGGCTTTTCCCAATCTCCACCATATGAATGATTAAGACTTGGAGCTTTTGCAAGTTCTATTGAATGCATGTCTTATTAAAATCATCTCAACATTAATTTATCTACTATAGCTCTTAAAGTTTTAGTTGAAACTATAGAATGTGTTTATTATTTTCCAAATAAAATTATCTATAGAAATTTTTAAGAAATTTTGGCAGTAATGTTTCCAACATTAAAATAATATAATATACTCAACTATGCTACCAAAATCATCAAAGAATATTGTGTGGAGGATGTTAGTTTGTGTATTGCTAGTATGTGGTTGCATATTTTCAACCTTGTCTATGATGATTTCACAGTTTTTTTAATAAGTTTTTTTGGAGGTAGATTGACTTCCTTGTTTCAATTTCCATGTCATTGATTTGATCATAGCATAATGGTGCCCTTATGGGTAATTATCTTTATTCTTTTTATCATATAGCAAAATAATTTGATCTGAATGTTGTAGGTTATCATGTTAATATGGTCATCTTATGCAAGTGTTAATACATTCAATTCAACTATTCAATGTTTCAATGTATTTGATAGAGTTGTCATTAGTCATCCAAAATTTTGGTTGTCATTTCACTATTACAATTTGTATATTGTAAAATTGGCATGGTTGAATTTTCTACTAAGAGATAGTCTATTTAGAGTTTATAGATACAAAATTTATGATTACCATTTGTAAAACTTGCCTATTTTGTTAAAGGTTAGTATGGTAAAAAAAATTCTATTTCTTTCAATGGTGTTGTGACAAACTGGCAATACTACAACTAAATGTCACATATTTGGTATCTTCATGTAGATCCTATTAGCATGAATACTAATGATACTACTTTTGACCCTTATTGTTACTTTGCCTAAATTCTAAATTTCTACTATGGAAATGTGTTGAATTGAACTTAATAGTTAGGGCTTTGTTGTAATGTGCTTAATCATCTAGTTAAAACCCTAAATCTAATAAAAAATAGCCTTTTCCTACAACTTAAATTTTCATTGAAATTTTATAAATGTTTTTTCCCTAGTGTGAAAACCATTTTTTTAAGTTTGCACCCTTTTTGAGCCTTTTAAATTTTCAATAGTTTTAAAGAGTTGTATTTTACTTTAAAATTTTAGTGTTAAGGAAAGCTCATGAAAATTTTAAGTGTACAACCTAGCAATGAAATTTGATTGCACATTCAAATCTCATCGTAGAATAGTCGCCTTTTAAGGTGTGACCTCACAAAATAGTCAAGTCTCCTTTGATCACCCAGTTGAAGCAGTCAATTTCTTAGTATCCTTTTACACCATGACTAAGAAAAGTAGTTAAGATCAATCTTTAGTCATGCAGACGCATGAATAAGAAAGATGTAATAAGTCATCACGATGACTAGGTGAATGCTTGTGTTCACATGGTCAGGATCTTAGAAGATGGAGCTTGAGAGATAACTATGACTTTGAGAAACTATCAAGAGCTCAGAAGAACCTTTGATTGTATTGTTGCGAGATAATTTAAAACTTAGAAGGTTTGACTACGAAAGAGCAAGCAAGTTAAATATTTGAAAATTATTCTTAGGTGTGTGGTCAGAGCAATTAAGTCATGTTATGCAAAATGGAATGCAAACGTGAAAAAGATAGTTAAGATGCCAAAAGTTATTTTTTCATAGCATCACATGGTTAGGATGGATGTTCAATTCATAGACCGCGACTAAGCGAATGCCTTAAAGAAATGTTAAATTACATAGGCATGGTGTTATCCAAACAATACAGAAGATAAGTAATGATTGGGCAAAGAAGATTAAAGTGCTCATTTGTAAGGTCGGGAAGTTAAGGATCAAAATAAATATTTTAGCCACAACTAGGCAAACCAATTAAGATCAAAGAAGAAGTATAATAGAGAACGCAATCATGATGTCAAAGAAATGTTATTAAGAATAGAATTTGAAATGATGACTCGGTGTGAGGAGTATAAATTTCCTTTGCTCACACAATCATGAAGCTAAGTTGCTTTTAAATAAACCAAGTTGTGATGCGGGGAAGTCTTAAGGTCAAACAACACATAATGTTTAATTGCATAGTCATAGATATGAAAACCTAAAAGTTTAGAAAGTGTGTTATTAATCAACCATGCGATCAAGAATAAAGAGATGTTGAGTTTTTAAGACACCTAGTCACATAGTTAATCGCTAAGTGTAGTAGCTAAATTGCAAAGCAATAGAAAGGGATATAAAGTTGTGATTTCCTAGTAGTTGGTGTTTAAGTGCTAAACAAAATGGTGACTGTGGAATGGTGAACAAAGGGAGTCATAGGGTTGTAGGGTAGGTTTTACTACATAAATGACTATTAAAGAGCCTCATTATGATTTAAAAGTGATACCCTATTAAAAGTGCATAAAGAATTTGGAAAAGATGGGAATACAAGAAGATTTTGGAACTTCTACAGAAATTGAGATTTTTCATGCACGTTGACATAGATAGACATAAATGCTTCTCTACTAATTTCTCTCTATTAATAAGTTGATATAATGAGTCTACGTTACAACCTTTTGGACAATCTAGAGATAAAATTTGAGTGCCAAGAAATTTCTAGAGCTTATAGAGATTTTTAGAGCTTTCAAATGTTGAAGTTGACAAAGTTTATTGTAAAGAATCAATTTGCAGAAGTCAGAGCACAAGAAGAGGGTAAGATCATAACTCAAATTGATGTGAAAGAATCTTCACAAGCTGTTGAATAAGAAAAACCAAAGTTTGCAACAATGTATGCAAAGGAGTGGGTATATTTTCTTCTAGGGTCTTGATATGTTCAGACTTTGAATGCACATGTTTTTAGAGATACATATTCCTTGTCTCGAGATGTCATTGTACCAGATACAAATAGGAATGAACTTTTCTAGTATTTCCATCATAATAGGTAAAACAAATCACCTATTTGGAACTCGTGGGTTAGGAATATGGAAAAATTAATAATGCTACAAGTCATAGTGGATGTTAACCTGATAAAGGCATTGATCAATTCCTATAATCCAACAACTATAGCTTTCCATAGAAAGGATATGACCAACCTATGTAGATTGGATAGGGAGACCTTCATTGAGGTTTTTGACCTAGGAGGGCCTATGACACAGGAAATTGAAAAGGAGAAGATGAATGAAATTTTTTAACAATCCAAGAATTTATTTATTGGAAACATCATGAAGATGAACATTCCTAAATCAAAGCTAGAGAAGACTGAAATTCCAAAGAAGGTAGGGAACCTAATGCCACTTGAATTCTTCTACAAGTATATTAGGTACACAATTTTTGGGATAAACAAGGTGATAGGAATTGATGGCACAAATTATGCCCCAAGCTACACATATATCATTGCTTTGGATATTTAGGATGTTGGGTATGATTCTCTAGAGTATATCATCAAAAGGATACACGATGAGATAGTGGCTACTCAGAATGGAAAACTTGGTTATTTTAGATTATTCGACTACACAGAGCTGATGCATATCATTGTTTAAATAAATATAGGGCATATCAATATGGACTTCATGGAAGCCACTAAAGATAATGGATAGAACCTACCTATGTAGATGTGGACTCACTTTTGGAAAAGTTTTTATCCTTACGCTAGTGCTATTGCTTTTTACAATGATTTTGTTTTCCTTATTACAAACATGCTAGTAGATATAACTGAAAGAGTACCTAGAGGTGTCAGGATGCTAGTTATACCATCTACTTTCCCAAATGGGGATAAGGTACTTATCCATGATTGGGCTAGTTTGTTTTTATTTGAAAACATCTCAATTATAAGGGTTTTGGGGTATCCACAATTGCCACATGTATTGCCAAAATAAATCCCTAAGAGATTAGGCCAACTAGAGTTCTTTAGGTAAATTATTTTATTGAATAAAGAGTATCTAGGCTCTACTATTAAGAGAGGCTCATTTTTAGAAAGGAATACAAAGATAAGATACTTCCTAATAAGAAAAGATTCCCTAGAGGAGATTGACAGTGTATGGGAGAATTCAAACTCCCTCAGCTCCTACTAGAACCTATGATCAAAATGTTTTAGTGAGCCATGCTTTGAAACAAATGAGAAAATATACTTTCCCTAGTAGAAAACCTACTTGGGAAGAGGACTACATTAGGAATTGTCTAGAGATAGAGCTATGTAGAGAAAGAAGCCAAAGATTGAGTAGGATAATAAAGATTGAAGAATCCATGAATGAAGTTGATCCATTATTTAAGGGTTTATGCCATGAGGCATTCTACTTAGATAGTGCCTGGACAATTTTGATTAGATAATGGCTTAGGTACTTGCTAAGATTAGAGATAGAGTAGATCCACAAATCCATCAGCAGGAGGATGTTATAACCATTGAAGTTGAAGATTACTAGCCCGAGAGTTCTTCATGGGAAAAGGGAAGGAAGAAACAAAAAATGATTGAGATTGCTAACATGGTCAAAGGAAAGACATTGCAAATTTTGCTATATGGATCAAAATTATTAGATAAAATAAGATGAAACTTCTTGTTAAAACATGTTCATGAACATGAAAAGATCCCAAACAAGACTGAATTAAAAATTCAAATGTTAGATGAGCAGATCATACAAGCTCAAGAGTTCATGAAGGATGATGAATTCATCAATTAGATGAATTTAAGTCTTTTTTATACAAGGTTAAGAAGAATGAGATTACCTTATAGTTGCAACTAGGTAACTCACTCGAGAAAATTGTAGAGTTGGTCCAGAGGTTGCAGGATTACAATCCTAGTAGTGAGAACCTTAGAATAAAGGAAGCTAGAGAGATTGTATCTAGAAGTAGTATGCTTCTCTTTCCTATCTAGGATGTCAGCTCATCATTCATGTTAGATCAAATCAAGAAACATGATAAATTAGTGTCCTTTGAATAAACAAACATTGCTAGGGAGTTACAGGGCTCTGGTTATAACATTGAATGCAAGACCATGGCTATATGGGGCTCAGATCCTCAAGGAAATAAGCTAGATCTCATGGAAATAGAGGAATCTCCATAAGATAATGTGATATTTTGGAATGTTACTATTGTATCCAGTGATTAGATACATAATTTGTAGAATAGAACAACATTAATGGGGAAGAGAAAAATGAACATCTTAGAAGAATGATTGTTTCAAATACATAACATGTCCATTGATGGTAGGAAAAAGTATGAAGAATAATTTAAAAGAACCTATGTCCTAGAACATAGGGTGGCTACCATAGAAGAAGAGAGAAAAAACCTCAAAAGTGTTGCAAGACCTATTATAGAAGTAAAGTACCAAGAATTCAAAATAGAGGTTGATGTAAAAAAAGTGGAAGGGAGCCAATAGATGGACATTAATGAATGTGATGAAGCCAAAGAATTGGAAATTGAGACAATTCAAAGCTTGATGATGAACAAAGGTGCTTTGCAAATTAAGTCTCAAAATATGCATAACAGTTATATCTCACTGCAAGGAGCTAAGTTCCAATTCTTAGAAGCATAAATAAAGCTCTTCTATCCTCTTTATTCACAACATGGGGACCATATAAATAATTATTTCATAATTTGGTTCTCCTATTGCCCCAAAATAAGGATCTACCTAAGGAAGTAATTATCAATGCAAGAAAGATGATTAGTAAAGCGAAGGAATTGTATGGGTGTTTCTTAGGAAAAATGCAATTAATACAAGTAAATTTCAAAAAAAATGGTGCAAGGATTCCGAATTGTATTCATACCATCTTAAATTTTGATAAAGTAATCAAAGAATGGCAAAGAGTGGTCCTCATCTTTTGAGGATATTTTGAGGCATCCATGGTTTGTGGCCTACTACAACAATGAGACAGATGTAACAACTATCTATGATAAGATTGATTTTATGTTTATAATAGAATTAGTTAATAATAAGGTCACAAAAGAGTTGGACATAACTGATACTAAGTGGAATAAAATATTGGTGACTTAGATATCATCTGGGATGCCACATGGAGCAATGTAGATACTAACATTGCTATTTAGGAAGTCATTGTTGATATGAAAGCTATACCATCTGCTAATAGTAAATAGGAAAAGAAGAGGTGTAGTTAGAGGTAAAAGGAATGTAGAGATAGAAAAGAAAGAGATAGAAGCTTAAAGACCAACAAAAGGATGCTAAGGATACTTGTTGATAAGTGCCACCTACTAGGTTCACAACTACATCTAATTTTTTGATCCAGATACAAGGAATGCTTGACGGTAACTAAATGAAAAATATCTTTGTATTCTGGTTTCTATTAGAATTTTAACAAGTGTCCTCCCATCTAAAGCTTTTTGCAATCCTTTCTATAAAAGGATTTCCAAGATGTGTAGTTGAGATTTAAAATCCATGTAATTTTCAGTGTTATGTTATTTTGCATTTGGTCCAGTTAGGTATATGTCAATTTTTGTGATGTATTCATCTACAAATCTTAGAATACAAGTTAGCATTGAATGATAAGTAGTCACAACTTAACGTATTTATGAGTTTTATACCAATTTTTTATGATTTTCAAGGAGAATTAATACAAAAAGAATATTTTGTCTCCATTTTTATGTGTTGTTTATGTTGGGATTGAATGGACAAGGTTCATGCAATTTAGTGCAACTAGTATAGGTTGTATATCAATTTTATTGAATACAATTGATTAATTGTGTATTGTCTTTGATGTTACACAAAATGTCATATCATTATTAATTAGTGTATGATGAGATCACTTAGGGGTTGAAGATAGTTTATTGAACCAATCCATGGCATCCTCAAAAAGAGAATGCAAAAAAAACTTCATGACAACATCTTCATGCTCCACTTCACCATCGTTAGGCATGTCTAAAGATGTTCTTGGATTCTCTTCACTATGATGGGATTTTTTCTGAAAAATTTGTAACCTTATCTCTAAGATCATAGGAGACAAGATGTGGAAACATAGGGATGCCTAGAAATTACATTTTTCTATACTTTTCCATGTATATGGGTCTTTTCTGAAAACCAACAACATTTGATGTACTTGTTGTTGTTTTGATTTTGGACAAAAAATTAAAGTTATTGTACTTCTTGAATAGTGGTGATAGAAGATGAGGTAGGGGCTAACTAAGAAATATTTTGGTTTGGAACAATTGGTGCACAGGTGGGAATAGAAGTGGTAGCTTGTGAAGACTATAAGAAAAGTAAAGAAAAGTAAGGAAACTAAATCAATCCATGTGAGTTAAGTGAGAAGAGATGTTTCCATGAAATAATCAAGCTCCAAGTGCATACACCAAGAGTAAGAAATAATGGAGACAAATATTTTGAAAGGGGAAAGCAAAGAAAACCCCTTGTGAATTATATGAATGAGGCGAAAGCCTAAAGAATGAAAGAGAGAGAAAAAGAGAGATGGAGCCATAGGCTCATTAAAAAAGCTACATAGTGAGTGTGTTTAAAATGAGAGAGAAGCATCTCTTATAAAGAGATGAGAAGAGGAGTTATTTGTAACTCCCAAGTGAATGATTTCCACATTCATAAGTGTGTGCAGAACAAGTGTCATAATCCTCTTAAGGAGGAATAAACTATTTTCCTTAATAAAGGAATTACAAAAAAAACTTGTCCTCACATGTGGACTAGAGGACAAACAACTTAAGGGATACCTCGGTTTATCCCATTTAATAGATACAACCAAGGAAAGACTATAAATTCTAACACCCCCCTTTAATATTTACTTGGGGAAATTGCATCAAAGGGTATTAAACCCAAATTATACAATGAAATTCTAAATAGCAGCAACTTGATCTTTGAGAATATCTTCAATTATGCAAAAGGTCTCTTGTGAGCATAGGTAGATCTTTGTAAAGCCAACAATTAAGTGGATAGGTCATTAAAGTACACCAAATAATACTGTCTTGTATGTGCCTAGATGGATTACCTAAAAAAATAGACACAAGAAACAAGACAACTATGTGCAAGAAGTATTTCATTTTACGTTCAAATTAGAAATCCTTTTGAATAAGGATAAGGAAACTCTGATAAAGAAATAATGAGGAAAAAAACATGTTACCACAAAGCAATGGAGATAACCTAATATCAAGATAGTATATGCTCAAAATATTATGAATAACCACAAAAAAGTTTGATTAGTGATCTCATGAAAAATATATTATTCTAATGTACTAATGACCATAGACAAGGCCAACTAATGATACTTGCATCAACATTGCATCAATCATGTGGATAGAGACAATCCACTTAATGAATCATCCCACTACAAGTTAATGGGTGATCAATCCATAACATGCATGACTCATGATTTAAGCAATAAAGTATGTAGATCATTATCACATTAATATATGGAAGTAAAGTAAAAGGAGAGAAATGTTGATCAAATTAGTATTATCATGATTTTTGTTAGGATACCAAAAGGAATGGATTATGAGGATTTAACAACATATTGCCTTCAAATTGGATCAAATCATCTGAATTTGGAGGGAAATACTCCAACAATAACATCCTCTTCATTGAGGAACAAAATGGAACAACACGGAGCGAAACTCCATAAATATCAACCTTTCAAAGTAGAGCATATAGAATCAAATGGAGGGAAACTCCATATAAATATCAATCTTTAAAAGTGGAACCAATAGAACCAAATGGAGTGAAACTTGATGCAGGAGCATCCAGAGGTATAAGGGCAATCCTGTGTCACCCAAAAAAATGTACTTAGACTTAGTTTCTATTTTATGTCTTGACATTTTTGGATACCCATTTGGGTCAAATAAAGGTTCCAATTCTCACAGTTCCACTATCAGTGTGTTTAAAAATCCCAAAAAAATAGGAGCATGTGATTTGGCCATCATTTTGGTGACCTAGAAGGTGTGAATTGGCCAAATGAATGTAATTATGATTTAGAGCATTCCAGAAAAAGAATCAGGTCAAAAGGCCCCACGGTTTGAAAGTTATTGCAGTTTTTCGAGTTTTGGAGACCTCCTAAGAATGCTTCAAACTCAAGTTAGGGGCATTAAATGATGTCAAAAAGGGCCAAAATATGGGGGACAAGTGAAGCTTCTCCATAGGGCTATAGAGCGCTTCAAGAGCTTTCCGAAAATGTAAATGGTTCGTCAATCGGAGCTACGGTTCAAAAGTTATGCCTCTTGGAAGTTTGGTTACTGTTTTTGGATTCTTCTAGATTTGGACCGACTTCTAACGCCACTTCTAGAACCTTCTATTTGGTCGGTGGATGCCTACTAGTACTTTCTAGAATGTACTCCTAGTCCTTAACCCTCGGGGTCTATTTAAGGAGATTGTTGGCATTGTAAAAGGCAGTTCAGAGTGGAGTTTGAGAGGACGTACCATAAGGAGAATTTATCTCCAGATTTATGCTACTGTAAGCCCTTAGGGCATGTTTTGAAGTTTATTTTCCTGTACTATTTGTACTAGCTTATTTTCTCAGTTAATATAATTTCCCTTTTCTATTGTTTCCATTCTGTTCTTGGGTTGTGTCCCCATCAAGTGGTATCAGAGCCGGTTTTCTTGAGTGTGTAGACAGAGCACCGACTGTGAGGTAGTTTGCACCAGGACTGTGTGGTTTTGGGTTTGAGTTAGAAGATGCCTCCACAAAGAGAGCATGGTGGAAGGGCTAGAGCTATTAATCTTGATGAGGTTAGAGCCCTCCAGAGGCAGGTACAAGCATTGCAAGAGGAGCTTTGTAGAGGAGCAAATGTTGCTGCAGATGACAACAGTGAGGATGATAATGAAGAAAAAGTAATAGGACCAAAAGAGGAAGTTGATGGGGAAGTTTTGAATCCTGTAGAGGAAAGAATTTTTAGGGCCATTACTAAGTTTGGGAAAAGACCTACAATTGAAGTGGGTATATTTTTAGGAAATCTAAAACCAGATGAGTTGATCGATTGGATCAATGAACTGGAAGAATACTTTGAGTATGAGGATATCAAGTACCCAGATAGGATTAAGTTTGTAAAGGCCAAACTGAAAGGCCATGCTAAAATCTGGTGGCAAGAGGTTCAACTGGAAAGACTTTGAAGAGGAAAGGAGAAGATCACAAGATGGGATCGCATGGTGGACAAATTGAAGAAGCAGTTCATTCCTGTGGACTACGAGCTTGATCTGTTTAAGAAGATGCATGGGTTAAAGCAAGCAGGAAGATCGGTCCAAGAATATATAGAGGAGTTTTAACAACTCTTGATTAGAGCGGGGCATGCAAAAGCAAATAAGGGTTAGGTTGCTCGTTATATCAGTGGGTTGCGACCTAGCATCCAGGAGGAATTAAGCCTCGTAAGAATGACTAGCGTTTAAGAGGCATACCAGTTTGCCCTACGAGTTGAAGAGAAGCTAAATAAAAGGTTTGAAGGAAGACAAAGAGGGCGCAGTCAAGGAGGAAGGGGAAGTGGTAGATCATTTGGAGGCTGCAATGAAACCCAAAAGAAAAATGAAGATGTGGGTACTAGCAGAAACTAGAGGAATGAGGGTTTCAACTGCTCCCATGATCAAGACTTTGGAAATCAAAGAGGAAGAGGTAGAGGACTTGGACAAGAAAGAGGAGGCTTCCATGGTACTTGTTTCCATTGCAATGAAGAAGGTCATTGTGCCTTTGAATGCCCTCAACGACAAGGAAGGATAGATAGGAGAGCTGAGCGCCAAGCTAGGGTTGCTCATGTGGATGAGGATGTAGAAAGAGGAGAGACCTTGGTAAATGAAATAGTCCTACTAAGTGGTGAAAATGAACTAGGACAACGAAGGAGTTTGTTTCATACCAGATGCAAGTGTGAGGATAAATGTTGTGACGTGATCATTGATGGTGGTAGGACTGATAACCTGGTATCAGAAGAGATGGTCTTTAAGCTAAATCTCAAGAGGGAGAAACATCCCCAATCCTATCGGATTTCTTGGGTAAAGGATGATCATAAGGTCCTGGTAAGTGAACAATGTTTAGTAAAATTCAAAATTGAGAGTTACCATGATGAAGTTCTCTGTGATGTTATTTCAATGGATGTTTGCCATGTATTGTTGGGTAGACCATGGCAGTTTGATAGACATGCAATACATGATGGACATTCAAACACATACTCTCTGACAAAGGATGGAGTTCGCCACAAATTGAAGCCCATGAAAATGGAAGGTGAAAAGGTATGTAGTAGTGCTAGGATTTGTCTTGTTGATGGAAGGAATTTTTTAGATGGCATGAAACATCAGCATATGTGCTATGCTTTGATTCCTAGGAAAGAAAAAGAAGGTAGTAGTGAAATACCATTTGAAGTTTCAAATTTACTAGGGGAATTTGGAGATATTATCTCTAATAATGTTCCAGATGGATTGCCACCAGTAAGGCAAATCAGTCATCAGATAGATTTGATTCTAGGAGCTAGTTTTCCTAACAAGGCTGCTCACAGGATGACTCCTACTGAAATAGAGGAGCTAAATAGACAGGTTCAAGAGTTGCTGAGGAAGGGCTTGATTCGAGAGAGCCTGAGTCCATGTGCAGTACTTGCAGTACTTGCACCAAAGAAGGATGGAGAGTGGAGGATGTGTACAGATTCTTGAGCTATAAATAGGATAACCATCAAGTACCAGTTTCCTTTACCAAGGATGGATGATCTTATGGACTGCTTGAGTGGAGCTCAGTACTTCACAAAGATAGATCTGAAGAGTGGCTATCGTCAGATACAGATTCGAGAAGGAGATGAGTGGAAAATAGCCTTCAAGACCAAGGAGGGTCTTTATGAGTGGTTAGTCATGCCCTTTGGATTGACGAATGCCCCAAGCACCTTCATGCGGCTCATGAATAAGGTACTTAAGAAGTTCTTGGGAAAATTTTTTATTGTCTATTTGGATGATATTTTAATTTTCAGCAAGACTTTGGAAGAACATTTACTGAATATTCGTAGTGTCCTTGAAAGGCTAAGGGAAGAGAAACTGTTAATTAATCTAAAGAAGTGTGTCTTTGCAAAAAGGGAGTTAGTCTATTTGGGATTTTTTATATCACCTGAAGGTCTCAAAATGGATCCAGAGAAGGTAAAAGCCATCTTGGAATGGCCTACTCCAAGGTCTGCTACTGAGGTAAGATCATTTCATGGTCTAGTTAGTTTTTACAAGAAGTTTATTAAGAATTTCAGTGGCATATGTGCACCCCTAACTAATACAATAAGAGGGGATAGAAAAGAGTTCAAATGGACTACAGCAGCTGCGAAAAGTTTTCAATTGCTGAAGAAGAAGGTGACAGAACGGCCTGTGTTGGCACTTTAGATTTTAGAAAGGTTTTCCAGGTGGATTGTGATGCTAGTGGCAGTGCTATTAGGGCTGTATTAAGCCAAGAAGGTAAGCCTATTGCATATTTTAGTGAAAAATTGAATGATGCAAAGAAGAAGTATTCTGTTTATGATCAAGAGTTCTATGCAATAGTTCAGGCCTTAAAGAAATGGAGGCATTATTTATTGCCAAAGGAGTTTTTTTTGTATAATGATCATCAGGCATTACATTACCTAAATAGCCAAGGTAAATTGAATCAGAGGCATATGAAGTGGGTAGAATTCTTGTAGAGTTATACATTTGTGTTGAAGCATAGAACTGAAAAATCTAACAGGGTTGCAGATGCACTAAGTAGGAGACAGTCACTTCTTACAGTAATGCAGGTTGAAGTAGTTGGGTTTGATGAACTCAAGAATTTGTACCCTGAGGATCCTAATTTTGCTGAAGCATGAAAAGCTTGTAAAGAACCTGTTGCTGTAGATAGAACCAAGTGGTTAGACTATTTGATTCAGGATGGCATGTTGTTCTAAGGTAGTCAATTGTGCATTCCAAGGAGTTCCATGAGGGAAAATCTGATTAAGGAGAAACACAGTGGAGGGATGGCAGGACATTTTGGTCGAGATAAGACCATTTCCATTCTTAGAGAACATTATTTTTGACCTCAAATTTCATAGGATGTGAAGAAGTTTGTACAGAGTTGCTAGGTTTGTCAAGTTTCTAAGGGGTTTAGTCATAATACTGGTCTATATCAGCCATTGCCTATTCCATCAAGGCCATGGGAGGACATAAGTATGGATTTTGTTCTTGGATTACCAAGGACACAAAGGGGTAATGACTTCGTATTTGTGGTGGTTGATAGGTTCTCTAAAATGGCACATTTCATTCCATGCCACAAAACTCATGATGCTGTCCATATTGTAGACTTGTTTTTCAAAGAGGTGGTAAGACTACATGGTCTTCCAAGGAGTATAGTTTCTGACAGAGACATTAAATTTGTGCGGTATTTTTAGAGGACATTGTGAAAAAAGTTGAGAACAGACTTGAAATTCAGTTCCATGCATCACCCACAAACTGATGGTCAAACAGAAGTGGTAAACAGAAGTCTAGGCAATTTGCTGAGATGTTTAGTTGGGGATAAGCCAAAGGGATGGGATTTAATTCTACCACAGGAAGAGTTTTCTTATAGTAACTTTATAAATAGGAGTACTGGAAAATCACCATTCCAAATTGTATATGGGAATAGCCCAAGGACTGCACCAGAGCTAAGGAAGATAGAAAAGGGGAGAGGCCAAGTGTTGAAGCTGAGGAATTTGCTGAACATATCAAGCATCTACATGAGGAGGTTCATGCACACATAACCAAGATGAATCAAGAGTATAAAGCTAGGGCTGATCAAAGGAGAAGACATAAGGAATTCCAAGTAGGAGATTTAGTCATGGTGCACTTAGAAAAAGAAAGATTTCCAGCCGATGCTTACAACAAGCTGAAAATGAAGAAATTTGGCCCTTGCAAAATTTTGAAGAAACATGACTCAGCAAATGCATATGAAGTGGAGTTGCCAGATGGTATTCACATTTCTCCCATTTTTAACATTGCAGATTTAACAGAGTATCATGATGATGGTGCAGATGATGAGCTAGTGTTAGAGCCATGTCCAATTCCTGCTTCTAAGAAGGAGGAAATAGAAGATATTCTAGATCATCGTGTGGGTAGGAGTACCAGAAACAGGCAGTATGAAGAGTATTTGGTCAAATGGAAAGGATGACCGAACGAGGACTCAACTTGGATTTCAGCAGCTGAGGTTTCCCATTTGGGATTTCCTCTACCATCCATAAAGTGATAGGGTCACTTTTCAATCTACCCTAGGTGTCTGATGCAGGAGCATCCAGAGGTATAAGGGAAATCCTGTGTCACCCAAAAAAATGTACTTAGACTTAGTTTCTATTTCATGTCTTTACATTTTTGGATACCCATTTGGGTCAAATAAAGGTTCCTACTCTCACAGTTCCACTATGAGTGTGTTTGAAAATCCCAAAAAAATAGGAGCATGTAATTTGGCCATAATTTTGGTGACCTAGAAGGTGTGAATTGGCCAAATGAATGTAATTGTGATTTAGAGCATTCTAGAAAAAGAATCAGGTTAAAAGGCCCCACGGTTTGAAAGTTATTGCAGTTTTTTAGGTTTTGGAGACCTCCTAAGAATGCTTTGAAGTTAGGTTAGGGGCATTAAATGACCTCAAAAAGGGCCAAAAAATGGGGGACGAGAGAAGCTTCTTCATAGGGCTATAGAGCGCTTCGAGAGCTTTTCGAAAATGTAAACGGTTCGTCAATCGGAGCTATGGTTCAAAAGTTATGCCTCTCGGAAGTTCAGATACCATTTTTGGATTCTTCTATATTTGCACTGACTTCTAACACCACTTCTGGAACCTTCTATTTGGTCAGTGGATGCCTACTAGCACTTTCTAGAATGTACTCCTAGTCCTTAACCCTCCGGGGTCTATTTAAGGAGATTGTTGGCATTGTAAAAGGCAGTTCGGAGTGGAGTTTGAGAGGAGGTACCATAAGGAGAATTTATCTCCAGATTTATGCTATTGTAAGCCCTTAGGGCATATTTTGAAGTTTATTTTCCTGTACTATTTGTACTAGCTTATTTTCTCAGTTAATATAATTTCCCTTTTCTATTGTTTCCATTCTGTTCTTGGGTTGTGTCCCCATCAAAACTCCATAAAGATATTATCCTATCAAAGTGGAACAAATAGGATCAAATGGAGGGAAACTCCATATAAAATGAGTGCACATCAATATAGGATGGAGGGGTACTCCATGGGCCAGATAAGGAAACTATGTAGTAGTTATACAGAGGGGACCTACATAGTTAACCTTGAAAAATTGGCTCCCTATGAAACTCAAAAAATATATCATATAAATCATGTAGATCAATGGTATAAAACCATAAAGTGCCAACATGGGCATAGAACGATTCTATAAAAGCATAAAAGTGCAACTATGTGCACATTAATATATCACAATGAAGGAAAATGTGTAAGATAACTCATAATCCAATTAGAATTAAGGTAAATACAAGTATCCAAGGAAACTGAATGAAAAAACAAGCAAAATATGGATATCAGGTATAAAACTCCATTGAGGGTAAATGTGAGTACTTAATTCATTTTGTGAAGGTATGTATGAATTTCTGAATCAATATAGTCATAAATAAAATTATATATTTATCTAGGTATATATGTGTGCACCCATATATACTTAAATAAATATATGATAAGTCACAATATTGACCTTTAATAAAAAGCATTGAGAGTGTCCTTTTATAAAAAATATATCAAGTAGAATGAATATTTTGAATAAAGACAAAATGTCTTAAATAGTAATTGAAATAACAAAATCATACTTTATATAAGCTTTCCAAGATCAACACCAAAGAGGAGATAAGAAAGTTGCTCATAATGATAGTAGAGCTTTGACAAACTTTAAATAACTAAGTTGAAATTAAAGAAGTATAAATTATATAGGAAATGTAATTCTAATAATTGAACTAAATTGTACACTTTGGGTAGTAAAAGATCCATAACAAGTCAATATAATTAATTGAAATATCATTTACAAATTTAAGTAATAAAACTTATCCATAAAAATATTAATACAAAACAATATTTAATCAAATTCAATAATCTTATAAATATAGACAAGTCAAGAATTATTTTGAAAACAATAAAAAGAATAATAACAAATTTTTTTTTTTTTAATAACTATATAAAGGTTTTCTTTTTTTTAAAAAATAAATGTAATTGTAGAAGTAAAAAATTAAGAAAAACACATAGCATTTATGATGAAAGGAGGAAAAAAATTACTCACTTTCTTCAAAAGAAAACATAAAAAAGAAAAATTAGCTTTGACTTATACTTAAGATTGAATAAAATATTCTAGTAATGAATTAAATATATTATTAAAACAATACATAGCTTCAAAGAAAATTTAGAATATTTTATGAAATGTAAAACAAAACTTTGTTAAAAATGTAGACTGGATATTTTAAGAGGCTTAGATTTCAGAATATTAAATTTGAAAAATTTGAAACAAGTTAACACAAAGGTGGTCAAAGGAAATAATCAAAGAGGACTTGAGGAATTATTAATAGAGGACAATAAAATAAGAAATGCTAATTTGAAATAGAAGAGCAATAGATGAAATGTGCAGCCATATCAAACATGTTAATTTGAAAAGAAAATGTGGCAATAATTATCTGAGAAAAGATGATAATATTTTTATTATATAATTACATTATAATTTTTATAAAGATAGGTACATATTTTTTAATCTAAATATAAAAAGTTTAAATATGTGATAAAATGTTTGACTAATTGAAATAGAAGATTGATCAAAAAAATTAATGGAGTAATAAACTTTTAAAGTTGTTTAAAGTTGATATTATATATATATATATATATAAGTGAGTTTGATTGATTATAAAGAAATAAGCAAGAAAAAAAGTATCACAACTTGATTTAAAACAAACAATCCAGGCTTAATGAAATTAAAGTAAAATTAATAACAAATATGGCAAACAAGTAACAAAGTAATGAGAACATAATGACCAAAGTCTACGTATGTGAAATGAACGAAAAGAGATATAGAAACTGGTCAAGATATAATGATTAAAAAAATGGAAAGCTGAGAGAAGGAAAGATGTCAACAATTTAAAAATGTTTGTCATAGTGATAGAAAGGCACTGAAATAGGCAAAAGAATATGCTGATAGAGCTCTTCTTATTTGGGAAAGAATATGCTTGGAGAGAGCCAAAAATTAGACGCAGGTTGGCAAGTAGGTTTGTAGGAAAAAAAGGGCAAAAAATAATGATAAGAAAAACTGAAAAGTTAGTGAATAACAATGATAATATCGGACTTAGGTGGAAAAGATGTTACTTTTTTAAAATTTCTTTGAAATAGATACAAAGAACACTTCAAATTGAGAAATGTTTCTTTAAAGAAATCTTTGATTTGAATGCTTTTGTGATGCACTTAACCTGTGGAAAGCTGCAAGTGAAAATGATTGCAAGAGAAAGTTTCTACAATACCATATGAAGTAGTGAAGACATTGTGGGAGAAACATTCTCTAGAGTGCACTAGAATTAGAGAAGCACAAAGGGAAGGAAAAGAAAGAGAGCTACAATCTAAACAAGAGCAACACCAACAGTTCTAGACACGACTGTAACTGATTTAAAGTAAGTGCATGAAAAAAAGAATGCAATATGAGTTAAGAGCAGACACGGAAACGTAGAGAGCTTAAAATGAATTAAAAATGTTATTAATAAAAGTCATGCCTTAGCAATGATTTTAATTTCTAAAAATTTAATGATTATAAGTGTTAAAGGAAAGAAGCAATTAAAAAGAGTATCTGAAGAAGTAAGTAATAAAAAGTTTTATATAAGTAGTGCTTGAAAATTGGTAAACACAAAATAACACAAAAATGCTAGAATAACACAGAAATATGAATTGTTGTAATTTGAAACTATTTTATTTTGAATAAAAGAGAAGCAAGATAGCTTATGATTTTAGAAATGGACTTTTGAGTAACCTACAAGGAGAAAAGTTTAAAAAAATAGAGTTATGAGTGAAGTAAATAAAAATAGAGTTATAGAGAAAAATGTGATAGGTTTCTCTTGTTTTGGTGGCAAGCCTTCCAAAACAAAGAGAAAAAAAATGATCTTGTAAGGAAATAATCTTTTGGCAGCAAGCCTTCCAAAAGGGTTCGATAAAAAAAGAAAAAAGAAATAAATAAATCTATCCACACAAGCTATTAGAATGAGTTTAAGATTACAAAAAGCTCTTTTTTCAAAAAAGTCTCCAAATAAGATGAGCTTCAATGAATGACAATCTTCAACACAAGAACTCAAAACAAGGATTAGTACCTTAGCTCTGATACCATGTAATAAAAGTAAAGAAAAGAAAGGAAACTAAATCAATCCAAGTGAGTTAAATGAGAAGAGATGTTACCATGAAATAATCATGTTCCAAGAGCATACACCAAGAGTAAGAAATAATGGGGACAAAAGGGGAAAGAAAAGAAAACCCCTTGTGAATTATATGAATGAGGCAAAAGCCTAAATAATGAAAGAGAGAGAAAAAGAGAGATGGAGCCATAGGCTTATTACAAAAACTACATAGTGAGTGTGTTTAGAATGAGAGAGAATCATTTCTTATAAAGATATGAGAAGATGAGTTATTTGTAACTCCCAAGTGAATGATTGCCACATTCATAAGTGTATGCATAACAAGTGTCATAATCCTCTTAAGGAGGAATAAACTATTTTCCTTAATAAAGGAATTACAAAAAATACTTATCCTCACATGTGGACTAGAGGACAAAAAACTTAAGGGATACCATGGTTTATCCCATTTAATAGATACAACCAAGGAAAGATTATAAATTCTAACAAAGGCATATTGGGCCATGAAGCTAAAATAGAATTAGTTTCAATAAGCTAAATTTTTCTCTAGGTTTCTAGTACTTGTGCTTCATTTTCTATTTTCTCAAGCTCTTTAGTTAAATCTTTTGTCTCCTTCTTAGCCTTTTCTAAATCTAAATCTAGTTTAAACATTAGAGGGATTTCATAGTTATTTGAGATAGCTTGAAGTTCATTTATTTGCATTCCTACAACCTTTTTTTCACTTTATTAGAGGCTTTCATATTCATATCTATAAGTTTTGGCTCAATAGGTTTGTAGGATTGAACTTGGGATGTACCAAGACCTTCCTTTTCATTTAGGATTTTTTTCTTGCTCCTACAATTTTGATCTCATATTTAAACATCTCCAAATACATTAGAATGTACTTTGGAGGATATCTCTTACATGTTCTTGTTCTACTCTTTTAGAACAACCATTTTTCTAAGCAAGTTATCTCTTTCAATAAGGGTATTCATAGTTATCTTCTCTTTTTCCATCTCGAAATGAGTGTGTTTAGTTTCTTCTTTGGAAAACTTTCATCCAAGGACTTATACCTCAGAGAATAAATCATCATGATCTATGGTAGTTACTTTAGACTCTACAAAATCATCCAAATCTATTAGGTTTCCCTCAATGTAAGGGACTTGCTCAAGATTTGGTCTATTTGATTGGATACTTTTGGATTTGAGATGCTGGTTCATCTCTTCCACAACACTGGGTCTGAAAATAATATTTCCTACTGATGATACCATTTTATCTTGATAAAACCCCACTTCATGATAGGCCATTGTAAAAACATTACCCAAGAGCCTAGTGGTTTCAAAATTAGAACTATGGTATGAAATCTTTCTCTTAACTGAGCACTAGTATTGTGGGCTATCTCTAGGTTTCCAAGTATGACAGGATTCCCCTTTATTTTTAGGCCAATTCTTTCTACCACCCTTTGGTAAATCTATATACAATGGGATATCAGGGTTCTACCTCACATAAGGGTATGTGCACGATCATGGTCAACCAAACTATGCTCTTAAGTGGCAATAAAAAATTAGAAACTTAGGGTTATGTCAACTTGATGTGCAATTTTCTACTTGTTATTAGCTTTATATAAAAAAGTTGAGAGAAAAGAATCTCTAGGAAATTGAATCTAGTTTCTAAACTACTAGGACTTATCTAAAAAAAAAATTGATTGGTCAAAATTTTGAATTTTAATGCAATATTATAAAATTTTTAGAACAGAAATAAGAAGCAGACGTATGTTTAACCACCTTATTCAAAATCAAATGATAATATTTTTTAATAATATTCTAGATATAAGTAGTAGACTTATTCTTGGATGTGACATATATTTTTGGGTATTTTATTCTAAATAAATAATAAATAAATAATTTTTGACTTTAGTATTTTTGGAATAAAAAAAACTCTCGTGTCTGACCACCTTAACTAATTCAAAACTCTACAAAATTTTATTTTTCTTTTTTTCCCTTATAGTGGAAGAAACATAGAATGTGATGCATCTTTTGGATTTAAAAAATATTTTACCATTTGAAAGTTATAGTTTTTTTTCAAGTAGTGTGTTAGTCAACACTTTATACATAAATCCATTATAAAATAAGTAAAAATTACTTACTAAACTCATACTTTGACAAACCTTACATTTATGGAAAGATAAGAACATTCTTAAAAAACCCCTTTCATTTCATCAAATTTATGCAAAAAAAAAGTCGTTAGCTACATGTTTGAAGTAAAAATCACATAAAAGTAGGCCAAAAACACATTTTTAGGATGTTTTAAAAGTTGACCTTATAGGGTTGGTATGAAAAGATATAGTAGACCATATAAAGATATTAATTGTTTTCATTTAGTATCAAGGTGGGTGGGAGAAAAGTTGGAATAGATTTTGAAATGGTCTGAGGCATTTCAAGACTATATATTTTTTAGATCACCACTTTTTAGCACACCATGATTCTGCACATACCCATAAGCTCTCATATTTTTCCCTTTATAAGATATCTTTTACTTTTATAATAATTACTAGCAACAAGACCTAAGACTGAGTCACTACCAACTAGGGGAAATTATCCTTTTATAGATAGAAGATAAGGACCTTTTATGAGGGAACCTTTCCTAAAATAGATTTAACAAAAGGGACCCAGCCTAATACTTTTTATATTATATACTTTCAGAAAAACAACTCTATGTGGTCAAAAAGGCATGTTACAAGCCTTTTGTACATCACACAACTTTAGTGGAACTGGATCTTTTAGTTTTTGAAAGTTTGATACTTAGTAGTAACCAATATCCAAGTATGATTTTACAAATCAATTGGAATATGATAACACATAAGGAGTAACAACAAAGATTCTAGAACTGCAGAGTTCTTTTCTTTCATTGACTTCCTAGTAGAGTCACCATTTTGTTCAAATTTTAAAACTACTAGGCAACAAAAGACATGATACTAGGATACAGAGGATAAATCTCAATCCAAGCATTAGCTACTTTCTATATTCAACTAAGAATTCTTCAGATTTGGACCCAACATTAATAGAATCATAGGGATTTTCCACACTTAAAGCTTTATAGGGCTTAGGTGAGTGCACCTTAGGAAAGAAATGACTTGATGCTTGAAACTTTCATTACAATTCACTAACTGATATTACTTTCTTCAAAAATCTATCTCTTGTAGTAGAAATGGTCATAATTCATCTCAAATTTTCAAATAGCTCTTGATTACAATAGCTAACTATGACACACAGAGAATTATCCAAATAAGTGCTCACCAAGAGTTTTAATCTTCAAACAATACAATAAAATTTGATTTGATTTTAATTTTATGCTTCATAGAACCCCATGATTGCTTCAATATGCAGTTGAATAGAAGACTAGTGCCCTATCCATTGGTATTCATTGTCTACCTAGTAAAAATTTGACCTAATTAATTGCCTTGCAATTAATTCTATCAGCAATTGACCCTAAACCCCATTCTTATGAATATCCTTCTTGTATGACTGGAAATCCTAGCAATTTATTGAAGCATTTACATAATTCCTTTAAGTAAAAGAAGAAAAAAATTTGTTGTAAATATAAGAATAGTAACTAAGAGGAGAGATGTGAATCAATTAGTACAAAAATAAATCTCAAATCCCTTTAGATGTCAGTAAAAAATAATAAACTCTAAAAACTAAACTCTATTGATGCTCGAAAAACACACAAAGATGTTGTAACTCAATAAACACTAAGAATGCTTGGTAACTACTTAACATGCAAATCTTAAGATGTTATCTGATGCTCGATAAATGTTTATCATACAATACTTAGATGTTATTTGTGATTATCATTATTTTAAATTAGTTTCAAACATAGAAGGGAAATATCATGAACACATTTGACACCAAGATTTAATGTGGAAACCCAATTTGGGAAAAACTACCAATTGCAACTAGTTACTATTTTCACTCTTCTAAAGTGAGCCCTATTAGGAGCCAACACTATTAAATGTTACAAAACACAATGTTAGTCGTGACATTGTTAGAGGATTTAATCACCCTATTAGGGGTGGGCATGTTAGAGGTCTCGAGATAATTCAATAGAACTACCACCTTGTTAGAGGATTTACAAATCACTATTAAGACAACTCTATTAATAGATTTAGATTACTGCTATAATGGTTAGAGAGTAACAATAACATGACCTAATTTGGATGCAACTTAATTGCTAATTATAGATCTCTATTATAGCTTGTATACTTGATCCTTCCTGATCGAATATGTCTTTTCAACCTCACAAGGATATTCTGCTCATCCTTCTAATTTACTTCCTTTTTGCATCATTAGATCTTCAAATCTTCCATGCATTCATACTCCTACACATAGTTTCTAACCCTCAACCTGACCTTTTATTTATATCTTTCATTTTTCAAGTTAGCTAAAATATAACTTAGAATAATTATTATTCATCTTCTCAGTCAGCTAGAACCAATAGATAAATCAATTGAACTCAACATGCCAAAATAAGAAAATCTTTCATTATCTTACCTTGCTCGGTAGACACTAACTCATAAATGATTTTTTTTTGTTAACCAACTGAAACTTGGTCAACACTGCATACTATCAAAATTCATTCGGTAATTGACTAAGCGCAATTAATAGTGGTTCCATCCAATGTTTCATTCATTAACTGAGTGAGCTTGGTTAACACTCAACTTCTGCAGACTTTCCTTTGATGCCCTAGTGGACTTGGTAGCCATTTCCTTCTAAACTAGGCAAACTCTAGATTACTCAGTAGCCTCAGAAAACTATCTTCAATCCCTGAGTGAGCTTGGTATACATTGACTAATAATGCTATGACATTTTGTGTAACATCAAAGACAATAAAAAATTAATCAATTGTATTCAACAAAATTGATATAAAACCTATCCTTTTTGCATTAAATTGGATGAACCTTGCCCATCCAATCCCAACATAACCAACATATAAAAATTTAGACAAAATTTAGAGAAATTAAATATGGCATAACATTCTTTTTGTATTAATTCTTTGTGAAAATCATAAAATATTGGTATAAAAATCATAAATACTTTAAGACAGCACTACTTATCATTCAATTCTAACTTGTATTCTAAGATTCGCAAATCAACACATCACAAAAATTGACACATACTTGACTAGACCGAATGTGAAATAGCATAACACTGAAAATTACATGGATTTCAGACCTCAACTCCACATCTTGCAAATCCCTTTATAGAAAGGATTACAACAAGCTTCAAATGGGAGGACAATTGTTAAAATTCTAATAGAAAACAAAATACAAATATATTTTTTATTTAGTTACAATCAAACATTCTTTGTATATGGATTAATACATTGGGTGTAGTTGCGAACCTAGTAGGTGGATTTTATTAGCAAATATCCTTACCATCCTTTTGTTGCTCTTTAAGCTTCTATCTCTTTCTTTGCTTTCTCTACAATCTTTTTACCTCTAATTACATCCCTTCTTTGGCTAGTCACTATCAATAGATTTTATAGCTTTCATATTAGCAATGTCTTCCCAAATGGAAATTTCAGTGTCTACATCTGGCCATGTGGGATCTAGGATGATATCTAAGTCACCAATGTTTTTATTCCACTTAATATCAATTATGTCATTCAACTTTTTTGCAACCTTATTCTTATCTGATTATATTCTAAACATAAAATCAATCATATCATAGACAATTATTACTTCTATCTCATTGTTGTAGTAGGCCACAAACCATAGATGCCTCAAAATATCCTAAAAAGATGAGGACCTCTCTTTGCCATTCCTTGATTACTCCATCAGCATTTAAGATGGTAGGAATAAAATTTGGGATCCTTGCAGCAATTTTTTTCATCTTGCCTTGTATTTATTGAATTTTTCCTGAGATAACCCATACAAATCCTTCACATTACTAATTATCTTTTTGGCATTAACAATTACTAGCTTAGGTAGCCTCTTCTTTTGGGGCAATAGGGGAACTAAATTATCAAATAATTATTTATATATTCCCCATGTTGTGAATAAAGATGATAGAAGAGCTTTATTTATGATTCTAAGGACTGGAACTTAGCTCCTTGCAGTGAGATATAACTACTATGCATGTTTTGTGACCCAATTTACAAAGCACCTTTGTGCATCATCAAGCTCTAAATTTTGTCAATTTCTAATTCTTTGGTTGCATTTGTTGACTCCCTCCCCCATATTTTACATCAACCTTTGTTTGGAATGCTTGGTACTTAACCTCTATAATAGGTCTTACGACACTTTTGTTTTTTGTCTCTTCTTCTATGGTAGCCTCCCTCTATTCTAGGGCATAGGTTCTTTTCAATTATTCTTCATACTTTTTCCTAGCATCAATGGACATGTTATATATTTGAAACAATCATTCTTCTAAGATGTTCATTTTTCTCTTCCCCATTAATGATGTTGTATTTTGAAAATTATGTATTCGATCACTGGATACAATAGTAACATTCAAAAATATCACATTACCTTATGGAGATTACTTTATTTCCATGAGAGCTGGCTTATTTCCTTAAGGAGCCAAGCCCCATATAGCCATGATCTTATTGTCGATGTTAAAACCAGAGCCTTGTAACTCCCCAACAATGTTGGTTTCTTTAGAGGACATTAATTTTTCATGTTTCCTAATCTAATCTAACATGAATTATGAGCTGATATCCCATATAGGAAAGAGAAACATACTACTTCTAGCTATAAGCTCTCTAGCTTCCTCTATTCTAATGCACTCACTACTAGGATCATAATCCTATAATCTCTGGACCAACTCTATAGTTTTCTCAGGTGATTCATCTATGGTAAGCTCATTCTTCTTAACCTTGTATAACAAAAACTTGAATTCATTTGCTTTGATGAATTCATCATCCTTAATGAACTCTTGAGCTTGTATGATCTATTCATCTAACATTTGAATTTGCAATTCAGTCTTGGTTGGGATTTTTTCATGTTCCCAACCTTCTTTTAACAAGAAGTTGTGTCTTATTATATAAAATAATTTTGATCCTTTTGGCAAAATTTGCAATGTCTTTCCTCTGACCATGTCAATGATCTCAATCATTTTTTATATCTTCCTTCCCTTTTCCCATGAAGACATCTCTAGTTGGTAATCTTCAACCTCAATGGTTATAACATCCTCCTATTGATGGATTTGTGGCTTATTTGTATCTCTAATCTCAGCAGGCACCTGAGCCATTATTTGATCTAAATTGTCTAGGCACCTATTATATCTTTCTAGGTAGGCTGCCTCATGGCATAAACCCTTAAATGATGGATCAAATTCCTTCATGGTTTCTTCAATCTTCATTATCCTACTCCATCTTTGGCTTCTATCTCTACTTAGCTCTATCTCTAGATAATTACTAATGCAGTCATCTTCCCAAGTAGGTTTGGTGCTAGGGAGAGTATATTTCCTCATTTGATTCAAAGTATGCCTCACCAAATCATTTGGATCATAGGTTCTATTAGGAGCTAAGGGAAGTTTGAATTCTCCCATACACTATCATCAATCTCCTCTAGGGCATCTTTTCCTATCAAAAAGTATCATTTCTTTGTATTCCTTCCTACAAATGAACCTCTCTTAATAGTAGAGCCTAGATACTCTTTATTCAAAAAAATAATTTGTTAAAAGAATTCTAGTTGGCCTAATCTCTTAGGGATATATTTTGGAAAAACATGTGGGGATTGTGTACACCCAAAAATGCTTATAATTGAGAAATTTTCAAATAAAAAAAAACTAGCCTAATCATGAATAAGTACCTTATCCCCATTTGGGCAAGTAGATGGTCTTACTAGCATCCTAGAAAATTATTTTAAAGAATAGCATGGAGATAATACTATTGTTGGTTTCATGTTAAATGATTTGAACAATATAAAGAAGAACCCTAATGATTCCACATTTGACATCAATGTGAGATTTCAGAAAGGGATGTCTAAGGTTTTCCTAGTGATTAGGTTAGGAGAGGATTTTTGTCTTACCACTTACTTTAATGCATTTTACTATAAGATGGCCGATAACCTCAGAGACAAGGATCCTAAAATAATAGGAGATGATTACAAGATGGTAGTGAATATTGAAAACAATAGAAAGGCCTCTGATAAGGTAGGAAGGAGAGAAGACCCTAAATTGTTCAATCCAAGGAACAATAAGAGGTAAAATGATAAGCCTACTGTAGGTAAGAAAATTGAGGTTGATACAATGAGTAAAGTGTTAAATTTGCTAAAAAATATGAATCTAGCAACCAATCACATAAATAAGAAAAATAGAGATGATAAACCTAAATTCAATAACCACTATAATAGACAACATATAATGTAAAATTATCCATATACCACTTAGTGGAAGGATGGAAAGCTTATCCCAACCCTACTCAAAATACTAAGGATAAAGCTAGACCTGACCCCCTGTAAAGAAATTCTATCAATATGATAGATGTTGTACCTTGGTGTCTTTTATGCCAATCTCCTCATTTCCCTTATTATTATGCATTAGCTTAGTTATTTTTTGTAAGTCAGCATGTGCAAAATGAGGAAGGAGAAGAAGGAAAAAATCATGATGATGTAAGATGCAACATGGTAAATTTATGTGATGATGGAGAGGATTATGATTTAGAAGAACTTGAAAATGATGTTGTAGATTAGAGAAATATTTATCAAATACACCATCAAAAAGTATTTTTAGATGATGAAGATCATGATGAAGACAAGGTCTATACTATATCTTTAGATGTTGATCACATAAATTTGAGAAAAACATCTATGGAAAGGATTGATCAAATTACAATAGAGATGATATCCCAAGTCCATAGTAATTACAATCTGAGAAATAGAGTCATCAAAAATGATACAAGTAAGCCATCTGGTATCTTCATCAAAGATATCACTCATAAGATAACTGATGATAGTAAGAAGGATAGTACAATGACAGTCAAACATAAGGACAATAAGAATAAGAAATGGGAACCTAAAAATAAAGTTTAAACTTTAAGAATGTTGAAATAGTCAAAGAAAGTGTGCAAGATGAGAAATCAGAGCCTGACCTCATCAAGCAAATGGCATGGCTTACAACCAAAGCATTATCACCTCTAGGTATTTCTATTAAGCCTACTATTTATGATCTAGTTGACATGATAACTATGTTATGTTAGAAAACTGTCAAAGTTCCCTTGTGTAAAATGTTTAGAATAGAGGAACATAAGAATAAGGCTCTTGCTTGGTTGGGTGGGATAGGTAGTAATAATAATGTTGAACAAAAGAAAATAGTCTTCCAACAGGCACCACTTGTAATAGAAGATAATAGAATTATGTCACAAATACGTCACATGTATATAGACAACTCATATGTAGCTTACCTACAAGATATTGACCCTTTCTTCCTTAGTTTAATCATAAATGGACAAACCTTAAATAATTCTACGATATATTAAGATGCATCTAATACCATAATGCCTTTCAAACTTCTCTAAGCCCAGGACTTAGAAGTAGACACCAAAAAAGGTAGGTTTAGAGTCATGTATGCAAGGGAAGTGCCTATTATAGGTATAATTAATGCATTGTCTTTCAAACTAACTACGTATCTTGAGGTTGAGATGACCATGAAAATCCTTGTAGTAGATATTCCTCCCCATTATGGAATGCCACTCTCTATAAAATGGAGTGCTACAATGGGAGTTAGCCTACAATTTTACTTGTCATATGCACCTTTCCATATAGGTGATAAGTCTATCAAGATTGATAGAGAGCCTAGGGTTACTTATGTTTTTGGAGATAGCATTGAAAAGGATTCCACATGTTTCCTAGGTATAAATGTAAATGCATTTAGAGTTGAATTGGTTATTCAAGAAGTTGAGAAGCCTCTACCATTTATTGCAAAAGAATTTATCTATTGTATGGAGTCACATAATTTATGGAATACATTTTTTGATGGGGTGAGTTATAAGGAGGGATTAGGAGCTAGGGTAGTGTTTATATCTCTAGAGAAAAATAAATTTAGATATTCATTTAGTCTAAATTTTTCATGTACCAATAACATTGTTGAGTGTGAAGCACTTTTGTTATGATTAAAAGTTGGAGTAAGTCATTGAATAAAGAAAATGCATGTTATTGGGGATTCTAAATTAATTATTTCTTAGGCCAGAGGAGTATATGTTTGAAAGACTAAATGATTGAAACAATATAGAAATTTTGTATGTTATATGTTTCAGTGATTTGATGCATTTGGAATAATTTGGAAGGATATAAGTGACAACAAAATGGCTGACCTATTAGATAATGTAGCTATTAATTTTGATGACATCTCATTTGTTGGTGTATCTAATGTTGAAGTGCAAGATAGACCTTTTATTCTTGACAATATTTAGAATTGGCAAATCTTTGAAGAAAATTGTTGAATTGTGAAGACTAGTTCTAGGGGCAAGAAATTGATGGTGCAACATATGTTGAAAATACTGATGGTAGGGAAACAATCTTTGTGAAGGAAATTGTGCAATTGAAAACCAACAAAATCCCAAAAGTATTGGTTATTTTAGAGACTATCTTTGATAGTCATGATAGATATAAAGTAGATAACAAGGAGTCAAGTGCTGAAGATATGGAAGAAATAGATCTAAGGACTAATGAAGCACCTAAGAAGGTGTACATTGGTAAAATATTAGCCCCTAAAATTAGACAAGAGTTGATTGGTTTGTTAGGAAAATACAAATATGTATTTTCTTGATATTATGTGTTGGATACAGTTTTCTAATTGTGTATTGTCTTTGATGTTACACAAATGTCATATCAGTTGTTAGTTAGTGCTTATCAAGCTCACTTGGTTACCAAGACAAATTTTCTTGTCTACCGAGCATTCTCAGAGATTACTCTATGAAGATAGTGTCTACTAAGCTCACTCAGGCATCAAAGGAAATCATGATAGAAAGTAGTGTTAACCGAGTTCTCTTGGTAAATGAAGGAAAGTTGGTCAAAATCAATGTTCACCAAGTTAGGTTGGTTCCCAAAGGATTTTGAAAGTTTGCAATGTTAACCAAGCTTCTATTAGTTAACACAAGAAATCATGTCAGGACCAATGTTTACTGAGTAGGGTCAACCAATGAAGGATTTTGTTTATTTGGGATATGAAGTTTAATTATTTCAAGTATTGATTCTAGCTGACTATGGTAATGTTTATTGGTCATTGTAATTTGTAAATGAGCTGACTTGATAATTTGGATGGTATAACTGAAAGGTCAAGTTGAGATTCTAGAGTGTGGGTGAGTATGAAAGTGTATTGATTGATTAAGAAGGAAAGTGTGTGAGAAAACTTGAAGGATCTAGTATGAAGAAGAATAGAGATCTATAATCAATAATTCAATTGCATCTCAATTAGGTCATTTCATTGTTACTTTCTTACCATTGTAGTAGTGATTCCAAAATCTCTTAACATAGTTGGTTTAATAGCTAGTTATAAGTCCTCTAAGAAGGTGACAATTCTATTGAATTATTTTAAGACCTCTTGCAAAGCCACTCCTAACAGGGTGATTAAGTCCCTTAACAAGGTTACACTTAACAGTGTGTTTTTTAACCTTTAACCAAGTTGGCTCCTAACAGGGCTCAATTCAGAAGAGTGAAAAATAGTAACTAGTTACATTGGTGGTTTTTCCTATATTAGGTTTCCATGTTAAATCTTGGTGTCTCATGTGTTCATGTTATTTCTTTTATGCTTGCAAGTTAATCACTATGAATTTTTAAGATTAGTTAAAAGTAAATCTCACTACTTTTACCAAGTTACAACATTTTCTATAAGTTTACCAAATAACAACAATAATCAGTTTTATTGTTAGCATCCAAGGGATCTAAAATATTTGTGTGGTAATTGATTCACTTTCCGTCTCAGTTGCTCCATCTATATTTCCAACAATTGGTATTAGAGCTTTTGGTTGTTGAAGGAAAGGTTTCAATGACCTAAGCTAAAGATCAGGATGTCTTACAAGAGAGAAATTCCAAACCTTAATAGAGATAACTTTTTAGCATGGTAGGGACTCATGAGACTTCATCTAGCTTCCATTAGTGATTCCGGACTGAAATACCTTGATGAAGAATACACAACTCCTACTAGTACATTATGTGTTGGAAACATTGCTGAGAAAAAGAACCATAACACCATGATGATAGATATTGCATCTACTCTTAGCTATGTGGACTAAGCTAAAGGACATCAAAGACTACAAAATAAATTTTGAAATGTGGACTAAGCTAAAGGACATCTACGGTGGTGATGAAAATGTGAGGAGAGTGAAAGCATAAAGCCTTAGATGACAATTTGATCAAATGAGAATAAGAGAAGATGAAAATATTGAAAAAACATGTGGAAAGACTCAAAGTTAGTATTTGTGCAATTAAAGCTTTTAGAGGAGACATCAATGAAGAAATTTGTAGTGCCTACCCTCGTTCACATCTTTTCTGGACTTATCGTTGCTATTATTATCAGACTATGATGGACTAGTTTTATGTTGATGGGTAAATGGTATTGTTTTAACACTATCAGACATTATGTTATGGATTCAATGGTTATATGATGAGATCATTTAGCCTTTACATTTCATGCATACATGATGATCATTATACTATTTTCAGTTATTATTGATGATTAGTATGATGGTTTATTATCTTATGTGTTTTATTATGGATACTTACCCCATACTTGCATGTGTATGGTGTGTGTGTTTTCTTATTGTATGGCAATCTGATGTGGTTAAGAAAGGGAGTCGTAGTCACCAGCTTAGTCGGGATCTACACAATGCACCACTTCCTGCCATTGTCTGTTTAGCTTAGCATTATATATTGTATGTACATGCATGGTTTTTCTGTAGGTTCCAGGTACTGGGTATCAACTTCCCTGAATTGCCAGGATGAGCGTACCCTATTATACTATCTAAATGATAAGAGAAGGCAGATAAATTCTCAAGTCCAAATCCCAAACCTTTAAACCAATTGTCCTAGTGAGGTAGGATAGGTATCTGGATATTTTACCCACCGAATGTGTCAGATGACATGATTCGTGATTTTTAACCCTTTAGACTGATTTTGAGTGATTTTCTCTATGATGGGTTTTCATATTTTATCTTGCAGGTCTATGGTGAATTTTCTATTAATTAAGTCTTAATAAATAGATTTAATTAATAAATTAATTATTTGAGGAAATTAATATAAAATATCATGTTATTTGATATTTTGAATTATTGAGGAAAAAGAAAATAAATAAAAGGAAATTAGAAATTAAAATTAATAATAATAATAAAGTAATAAATAAATAAAATAATAAAAGTTACAAAAATTAAAATAAAAGTTATAAAGATTAAAATGGAAATTATAAACATTTAAATAGAAATTATATAAAAAGTAAATTGGAGTTATAAGTTTGCATGGGAATTAACGCACTTCTCTATTTCTCATATGTCAACAACATGGGGTTTAGTGCATCAATTAAGCACATGGTGTCTACAACCCTATGGCTCATCTTGAAGGTTGGAAAAGACCCATGCTTAGTTGGTGACACCTTCCAGCTATTTCTAGAAGCATTCTAGATGTTTCCTAAAAGCTCTTTATATTCAAGCATTCTTAGAAGCTTAGACATAGCGTTGGGAGTGCAATTGGAGCATTGGAGGACTCAAGAATTCTGAAGAAGGGAGGAGCTTGCTCTGCGCATTTTTAGAGGAAGAGCGATATAGCATCAGAATCCGAGTAGATTCTTGTAATTTTATTTATGCTATTTTCGCATCATGCATTCCCTGTCTTCTTCGTGTCTTCCATATGTCTTTTGAGAAGTTTCATATTTATATGCATTCTCAATATGGGTGGATTAATTTATTGGAGAATTTTATATGCATTCTATAATGCAAATATTTTATTCTTAATGGTAGATATAATCTTTGTGAAAAAAAAAAACATACATGGTTATATATTCAGATCTACATACAGATACATACATACATACATACATACATACATACATACATACATACATACATATATATATATATATACATACATACATACATATATATATATATATATATATATATATATATATATATGCAGATGTATACATTTATTATGAATCTATTATAAAATTTACATACATACATACATACATACATACATACATACATACATACATATATATATTTATATTTATATATAATACACCAAATGAGTGATTGATAAATCACAGTGGGAAATTTTAAATCACATTGCGATTCATATCGCATGAAATAATGTTTAAGAAAATGTTTATAATGGAATGCCGTGGGCACGAATTGTACCCCACGTCGGCAGAGGGCAAAGGCCTGCTGTCGCAAGTCTGTGGTGACAGGGGTACTACATACCTGCTCTCGACGTAGTGCATGCGTAGTAGGTATTGTGTACCGCAGCAAGAGAAAGGGGGGGTTATTTAATAATAATGTTATACTAAAAATGTTTATGTTAAAATGTTTAAAACAATCGATATGCATCAAAGCAATTTTCATTGTTATTTCATATAATATATATGGTGTCGATCGAAATTGTTAAATCGATTTTATAAAACATAATAACTATTTATATATTTACATATGTATGTATGTGTATATGTGTGTGTGTGTGTGTGTGTGTGTGTGTGTGTGTAATATGTAAATATGTTATTAATAAATTTAAGTTAATATTATTTGATAAATGATTTATATTGAAGGTTTATGGTGACTTTTTAATAATTTTCAACTATTAATATTTAATTGTTTAAATGAATAGTTGATAGTTTGGTGGGGGATGTATCAAACAAATATTATAATTGGAAAATGGATTTTTAGTTCTATTAAGGAAAACTTTTATCCAAAACAATGTATATGTTCCTCCATTCATTCTTCAAATTTGGAAACCTAAACTGAGATCTCTATATTTAAATTTAAGTTGTAAACTTGGCAAAACCAAAGCATGTGTTTGCATTGTGAATTCTTTATGCTATTGTTTTGGGCTTTGGATTGACTAGTGTTGACCATTATAGGACATCTACCAGAGGCTTGGGGGTTATGTGATTGTGGTGACATGATGATGTTTTAATCTCAATCTTTATAAACCCAACCATGGTTATGTGATGGAATGCTCTATGCATTGTTTGTAATTACTGATTGTTATAGTTGAGATTCTTATGTATGAGATACTTGACTTAACCATTATTTTTAGTCATCGATCAGTTATCCTTGATTATTTTCTAGTCACCATGATGGGACAAAAATGTGGGTTTATTCCTGATGATGTCATGATGTGACATGTTTGACTCAACCATTTTTGGAGTCTTCGATCAGTTTGATTGAGATATTTTGGTTATTGAGAACCATTGGATACTTTGATTATCAGTGATACTTCAGTTACCAATAGAGAGCTATTGTGTTCATGATTTTCTATGGATGTTTACTCATGGAAATTTGATTCTTTTATGCATATTTGATGATTTTATTATGGATTATCTTTTGTGATTTTGAGATTTAAAAGTCCATGAACATTAGGGTAGGATATCTACATGTAGTGATGGGAAGTGGCTTACAATGGGGGCCAGGGCCCTAAGAGGCTGCCAGGGTAAGTCATTGTAAGTTGGATTAATAAGTGATAGCATTCACACCTAATACTAATTGAATGAACCTAAAAAGATAAGTGTTTTTTTCTCACCCATGCCTTGCGTGCTTGTACAGGCTAGGATGGGAGTAGTGAGATGCATGGTTGCGACCTTGCATTTCATAGTATGCCTTGTCAGTATGAGAGGATACTAGTGGCCGCATGAAATCAGTATGGACCCGTGGAGTTTAGCTAACTGCTAGGGTAACTTGTATGTGATAATTGTGATGACACTTTCCCGCTTGCATAGTAGGTTCCTACATGTCATTGTGTGCATCTGGGATTAGATGTCAAATTTTTTGTTTGGAACCTTTGAGTTAGTATACTTTTAAGATTCCTGGACTTATGGAGATTTGTGCTATGTGATTTTGGATAGCCTATTTGGGACTTGAGATTATCTCCTTAGCACGGTGGGAGTGGACTACTTAGGTACCACGCGGTCGGGTGGTAGTGTATTTTCCACTCTTATCATTTGAGATTCATTGAGACGTCGTGGCTGATGCGTCCTTCATGATGGTGGATATGTATCCTTTTCCATTGATGAATAGCATATGTTAGATGATGTTATCTTTTGTTAGATTACTTTCTACATATGATGTTGTATATATCAGGAGTGACATTCCCACTATGTAATACCGATGATCTCTCGATGATTTGGAAAGTTACGCATGGAGGGATAGCTAGGATCCATGATGGTCTAATGATGATATTAATGGCTGGGAGGAACCGTGCACTTAGTTTATTATGTTTGATATTTATGATGGATGTATATGTTTTTTATGATGATGTATCATGTGATTATCTTTACTTTGATGTATCATGGATTAGTATAGGATGATGTACCTTATTCTATGTATGTATATTCTTTGAGGTTGTCATACCTTGTGACATGTACAATGGATGATTGAGTATTTGAAATGTAATGTAAAAACATTGGACTTATCATTATTGTTTCATATGGATGTAGTACTTGATGGATTCATGTATGTAATTCAGCGTAAAGGGATCTTAAAGGATGTAATCTATTATGTATGTTATGTTTACTTTCAGATGAATATTACTATTGCTTCCATTATTTAGCATAAGTTATATGTAGTGTTTACTTTCATGAAAAAAAAAATGCTATTAAAATTAGTGAAATTCTAGGTTAATTCTTTGGATCCCTTGGTGGGGCATTACATTTGGTATCAAAGCAAAAGTTTCTACATTGGGAGCTCTGGGTATTTTGGAACAACTAGAACTTTGAACTATTAAGTGTAACTTTCCAAACTTGAACTGTTACTTGAATATTTTTCATACTTCAACACTTAGTTTCACAACTAGAAATTTTTAGTTAAACCTAAACATAGAACTGAACTTAGTACCTTATACTGTTGTAGGATGGTATCTGGGACAAGGTCTTCTATTAGAGGCCATGGTAGAGGTCATGGTAGAGGTTGTGGTCATGGAAGAGCTATCAGTGTCCATGAGTCTACCCATGAGGGATTGGCTCATGTAGAGAGTAGGGAAGAGAACTTTAGTAGGCAACAGGAAGAGAGCCGTAGAGAGGACCAAGCTGAGTCTGAAGAGGTCAGTTTGAGACAAAAGATGTAGACTATTCTAGAACGTCTACCTCCTATTCAAGAACAGCCAAAGTGCATCAGATAGAACAAGAGCATAGACCCAAATCTAGAAGTCCTCGGAAGGAATGTCAGAGGTCCATTGTGTCCACTCAGATGAAGGATCTTTCAAGATCCAAGGTTAACCCTTTCAATGGGCAAGGTTCTGGTTATGTGGCCAAGCAGTGGCTTATTTCCCTCAACAAGATTTTTGCCATGCAGGAGTTCGACAACAATGTTAAGGCAAGGTTTGCGATCACCAATCTAGAGAATTTTGGGGCCACTTGGTGGATGATAGAGGAGAAGAAGTTGGGAATTGATATGAGTAGTGTAACATGGGAGTTATTCCTAGAGAGTTTTCATGAATGATTCCTACCAGAGGAATGGAAATAGCAAAGGGCTGATGAATTTCATAATCTCAGACAATACACTTTGTCAGTGACCAAGTATGAGCGTAAGTTTTATGAGCTCATGTCTTTTTCAGGGTTCAGCAAAAATTCAGCTCAATTGACACAACATTTTATTAGGGGTTTGAATAACCGTATTATTGGGGGAGTTAAGGTATTTGAGCCAAAAACCCTCAAGGATGAGATGCATCAAGCTATCCTTGTTGAGAAAAGTGTCAACCTTGGTCAAGGTGGTTTTGTAGGAGCGCCAGTAGCATCAGGATCTAAAATAAACTATAATTCTGGTGGTAACAAGAAGTTTCCTTTCTCTAAGGGGAAGCAGTATCAGCAATAGTCTTAGCAGACACAACAACAGAAGGGCTCAAATTCTCAAGCTCAAGGTAGTGGAAAAGGTTCTAACACCAAAAACAACCACAATGCTCAACGTAGTAAATTGAATCAGTCCAATCAGCCAGCTCAGACTAGCCAGTCTTTTGTTAGTAGGAACAATCATCAGCAATCTAATGTACCACCTATGGGAAGAGGTTCTGGCAAAAATATGGAATGTTTTTCATGTGGTCATATTGGACATTATGCAGCTCAGTGTCCTTAGTTTTAGAGCCTACAGTTGGTGATGTAGGTAGAGCACATAGAGTTTTTGCAAAAGTTGATCAGCATAAGGCAGATCATCAAGGAACAGTGGTTGAGACCACAGGTGCTATTAGAGGTATATCTCTTTTAGTATTTTTTGATTCAGGAGCTATAGATTCATTTATTTCACCATCTATAGTTTCTAAGTGTAAGCTAGATGCGGTGAAGCAAGACCGTGGTTGGCAAGTGGAACTAGCCTCAGGCATTAAGGTCTCCATAGAATTTATAGTTCATAAGTGCGAGCTTAGCTTAGGAAGCTTTGATATGGCAGTGGATCTTTGAGTCATACCCCTTGGTTCCTATGATGTGGTTTTGGGCATGGAATGGCTTGGATCTCATAGAGGCAGTATAGATTGTAGGAAGACAATTATTATGTGCCAAGATGACCAAGGCAATGATGTGCAGATAGTTGGGATACCAAGGCCTATATCTCTATGGATGATTTCTGCTATGAAATTGAAGAAAAATTTTCGTAAGGGATGTAAGATATTTTCTTTTATGGTAAATGATCTTGATGGGGAAGATCCCATGAGGGAGACTTTAGATCACCCGATTTTGCAGGAGTACGCAGATGTTTTTCCAAGTGAGATTCCAGGCATGCCTCCAAAGAGGGACATTGACTTTAGTATTGATCTGATTCCTAGAGTAGAGCCTATCTCTAAATCTCCTTATCGCATGACCACACAGGAATTGGGTGAGCTACATCTTTAGCTAGAGGAACTTCTGGCCAAAGGGAGCATTCGACCTAGTGTATCACCATGGGGAGCTCCAGTGCTCTTTGTGAAGAAGAAAGACAGTTCTTTGCACCTTTGTATTGACTACAGATAGTTGAATAAGGTGACTATTAAGAACAGGTATCCTTTACCTAGGATTGATGACTTATTTGATCAGATCAAGGGAGCCACAGTATTCTCCAAGATTAATCTTAAGTCAGGATACCACCAGCTTCGCATTAAGGAAGTAGATATTCACAAGACAGCTTTTCGAATGTGCTATGGACATTATGAGTTCACAGTGGTACCTTTTGGATTGACTTATGCTCCATTAATTTTCATGAGTTTGATGAATGGTGTGTTCTGATCTTATCTGGACAGGTTTGTACTCATGTTTCTTGATGACATATTGAAATATTCTAGGACTCAGAAGGAGCATGAGGAACACCTGCGATTGGTATTGCATTATTCGAAGGAAAATCAGCTTTATGCCAATGCAGCTAAGTGTGAATTCTTCAAATCGAAGATTCAGTATTTAGGGCATATTATTTCAAGTGATGGTATTTTAGTAGATCCTGCACCGACTAATGTGTCAGAAATTCTTAGCTTCATGGGTTTAGCCGGTTATTATCGTAGATTTGTCTAGAACTTCTCTAGGATAGCACATCCTATTACTTCTCTTCAAAGGAAAGGAAAGAAGTTCGTATGGATAGAGAAATGCGAGGAAGCTTTTCAATAGCTCAAGGAGCTTTTGACCAGTGCACCGATTCTAGTTGTACCTAATCCAGAAGATGATTTCATGGTATGTATCGATGGTTCTCTTGAAGGGATTGGGGTAGTGTTGATGCAGAATGGACAGGTGATTGCGTATGAATCATGCAAGCTCAAGGATCATGAGTTAAATTATCCTACACTTGACCTTGAGTTAGAAGCAGTAGTTCATGCTTTGAGTAGATGGAGACATTTCTTTTTAGGGCACAGATTTGAGCTACATAGAAATCATCGTAGTCTTCAGAACATTTATACTCAACCTAATTTGAATGCTCGCCAGAGGCGATGGATGGAGTTTCTATGCGAGTATGATTTTGAGGTTAAGAACATTCAGGGTAAGGAGAATGTGGTGGCGGATGCTTTGAGTCGCAGGAGACATGTGGCATCATCGATGACTCTTAGTGTGGATTTGAGGAGTGAAATTCTTTAGGCACTTCCTACGGATTCATGGTATCAGGAAGTGTGTAGAGAGATTGATTCAGGAAGATCTCTATAAGGTAAGTTTGCAGGTTATGTTCGAGAGTCAGATGGTTTTTTGAGACATTTGGGGAGGATTCATGTGCCATTTTTGAATGAGCTTCGCACGTTGATACTAGCAGAAGCCCATCGTACACCTTACTCAGCACATCCAGGTGTCAAGAAGATGTATGTTGATTTGAAATGTTTGTTCTTTTGGTCTAGGATAAAGCGAGATATTGCTGATTTTGTGGCTAGGTGCCTTGAGTGTCAGAGAGTTAAGGCAGAACATCAGCACCCAGCTGAACTTTTGGAGCCTAATCTCATTCCTTCTTGGAAGTGGGATATCATCTCCATGAATTTTATTATAGGATTACCTATGACAGTTCGACGTCATGATGCTATCATGGTCACCATTGATCGACTGACTAAGGTGGCACATTTTTCACTGATTAGGTCTTCCTACACAGTAGCTTCTGTAGCTAATGTATTTATGTATGATAGTGTGAGATTACATGGTATTCCTAGAAAGATCATTTCTGACAGGGATCCTATTTTCACATCTGCATTTTGGACATCACTGCAGCATGAGCTTGGAGTGCAGTTAAACTTTAGTTCGGCATATCATCCAGAGACTGATGGTCAGACAGAGAGGGTGAATCAAGTTTTGGAGGATATTTTACAGATGTATGTGATGGATAGGCAGACACATTGGGAGGATTATCTCTACCTAGTGGAGTTTTCTTACAACAATGGGTATCATAGTTCTATTGGCATGGCACCATTTCAGGCATTATATGGATGTCCTTGTCGTACACCATTGAGTTGGGACAATCTTGAGGATCGCATCCTATTGGGTCCTGAGATGCTTTGTGATATGGAGCAACAGGTAGTGCATATTCGTGAGCACTTGACTATAGCACAAGATAGGTCGAAGAAATATGCTGATGCTCATAAGATTGATAAGCAGTTTGCTATGGGTGATAAGGTTTTCTTGAGAGTGCAATCGTGAAAGATTCAATTCTAGTACTCAAAGGGTTCTAAGCTAGCACCTCACTTTGTGGGACCATTCGAGATTTTGGAGAGGATTGGCCCAGTTGCTTACCGCCTTGCTCTACTGCCCAGCCTAGCTCGCATTCATATTTTTTCCATGTTTTAGTACTTCGGCAGTATATTCCTTATATTGTACATGTTCTTGATTGGAATGCATTGCAAGTAGAGGACGGGCAGCTGGCTTTGGAGACGGTTCTTATTCTGGAGCAGCAGAAGTTGACCCTCAGGGGTCAAACCATCGAGCAGGTAAGGGTCCAATGGGACCCTACTAATGATTCTTCAACTACTTGGGAGGATGTAGCTAGATTGAAGGAGTTATATCCCTACTTCTTTGTAGGCTTCCAGGAGTAAGCCTAACCCAAGGGGGGGTGGATGTAGTGCCTACCCTCGTTCACATCTTTTCTAGACTTATCGTTGCTATTATTATCAGACTATGATGGACTATTAATGCAATCATATTTCCACAATCCATGATTTATAATGTTGAGTTTCTAGAATAGATTGTGTAGAGATGATGAAAAATATCTACACAATCTATTCTAGAAACTTAGCATTATATATGATGGACTAGTTTTATGTTGATGGGTTAGTGGTATTGTTTTGACACTATCAGACATTATGTTATGGATTCAATGGTTATATGATGAGATCATTTAGACTTTACATTTCATGCATACATGATGATCATTATACTGTTTTCAGTTATTATTGATGATTAGTTGGATAGTTTATTATCTTATGTGTTTTATTATGGATACTTACCCCATACTTGCATGTGTATGGTGTGTGTGTTTTCTTATTGTATGGCATTTCTGATGTGGTTAAGGAAGGGAGTTGTAGTCACCTGCTTAGTCAGGATCTACACAATGCACCCCTTCCTGCCATTGTTTGTTTAGCTTAGCATTATATATTGTATGTACATGCATGGTTTTTTTGTAAGTTGCAGGTACCAGGTATCGACTTCTCTAAATTGCTAGGATGAGCGTACCCTATTATACTATCTCAATGATAAGAGAAGGGAGATAAATTCTCAAGTCCAAATCCCAAACCTTTAAACCAATTGTCCTGGTGAGGTAAGACAAGTATCTGGATATTTTACCCACCGAATGTGTCGGATGACATGATTCGTGATTTTTAACACTTTAGACTGATTTTGAGTGATTTCCTCTATGATGGGTTTTCATATTTAATCCTGGAGGTCTATGGTGAATTTTCTATTAATTAAGTCTTAATAAATAGATTTAATTAATAAATTAATTATTTGAGGAAATTAATATAAAATATCATGTTATTTGCTATTTTGAATTATTGAAGAAAAAGAAAATAAATAAAAGGAAATTATAAATTAAAATTAATAATAATTATAAAATAATAATAAAGTAATAAATAAATAAAATAATAAAAGTTACAAAAATTAAAATGAAAGTTATAAAGATTAAAATGGAAATTATAAACATTTAAATAGAAATTATATAAAAAGTAAATTGGAGTTATAAGCTTGCATGGGAATTAACGCACTTCTCTATTTCTGATGTGTCAACAACACGGGGGTTAGTGCATCAATTAAGCACATGGTGTCTACAACCCTATGGCTCATCTTGAAGGTTGGAAAATACCCATGCTTAGTTGGTGACACCTTCTAGCTATTTCTAGAAGCATTCTAGATGTTTCCTGAAAGCTCTTTATATTCAAGCATTCTTAGAAGCTTAGACATAGCATTGGGAGTGCAATTGGAGCATTGGAGAACTCAAGAACTTTGAAGAAGGGAGGAGCTTGCTCTGCGGATTTTTGGAGGAAGAGCAATATAGCATCAAAATTCGGGTAGATTCTTGTAATTTCATTTATGCTATTTCCGCATCATGCATTCCCCGTCTTCTTCGTGTCTTCCATATGTCTTCTAAGAAGTTTCATATTTATATGCATTCTCAATATGGGTAGATTAATTTATTGGAGAATTTAATATGAATTCTATAATGCAAATTATTTATTCTTAATTGTAGATATAATCTTTGTGAAAAAAAAACATACATGGTTATATATATATACATACATACATACATACATACATACATACATACATACATACATACATACATACATACATACATACATACATACATACATACATACATATATAAGTTGATATATATATATATGTATATACATATGTATATTTATATATAATACACTGAATGAGCGATTGATAAATCGTAGTGGGAAATTTTAAATCACATCGCGATTCATATCACATGAAATAATGGTTAAGAAAATGTTTATAATGGAATGCCGTGGGCACAAATTGTACCCCATGCTTGCGGAGGGCAGAGGCCTGCTGTCGCAGGTCTGCGATGATAGGGGTACTATGTACCTGCTGTCGGCGCACTGCCTGCGATCGTAGGTACTGCATACCGCAGCAAGAGAAAGGGGGGTTATTTAATAATAATGTTATAATAAAAACGTTTATGTTAAAACATTTAAAACAATCGATATACATGAAATTGATTTTCATTGTTATTTCATATGATATATATGGTGTCGATCGAAATTGTTAAATCGATTTTATAAAACGTAATAACTATATATATATATGTATGTATGTATATATTTAATATGTAAATATGTTATTAATAAATTTAAGTTAATATTATTTGATAAATGATTTATATTGAAGGTTTATGGTGACTTTCTAATAATTTTCAACTATTAAGATTTAATTGTTTAAATGAATAGTTGATAGTTTTGTGGGGGTACGTATCAAACAAATATTATAATTGGAAAATGGATTTTTAGTTCTATTAAGGAAAACTTTTATCCAAAACAATATATATGTTCCCCCATTCATTCTTCAAACTTGGAAACCTAAACTGAGATCTCTATATTTAAATTTAAGTTGTAAACTTGGCAAAACCAAAGCACGTGTTTGCATTTTGAATTCTTTATGCTATTGTTTTGGGTTTTCGGTTGACTAGTGTTGACCAGTATAGGACGTCTACCAGAGGCTTGGGGGTTATGTGATTGTGGTGACATGATGATGTTTTAATCTCAATCTTTATAAACCCAACCATGGTTATGTGATGGAATGCTCTATGCATTGTTTGTAATTACTGATTGTTATAGTTGAGATTCTTATGTATGAGATACTTGACTTAACCATTATTTCTAGTCATCGATCAGTTATCCTTGATTATTTTCTAGTCGCCATGATGGGACTAAAATGTGGATTTATTCTTGATGATGTCATGATGTGACATGTTTGACTCAACCATTTTTGGAGTCTTCGATCAGTTTGATTGAGATATTTTGGTTATTGAGAACCATTGGATACTTTGATTATCAATGATACTTCAATTGCCAATAGAGAGCTATTATGTTCATGATTTTATATGGACGTTTGCTCATGGAGATTTGACGCTTTTATGCATATTTGATGATTTTATTATGGATTATCTTTTGTGATTTTGAGATTTAAGAGTCCATGAGCATTAGGGTGGGATATCTGCATGTAGTGATGGGAAGTGGCTTGCAATGGGTGCCAGGGCCCTAAGAGGCTGCCAGGGTAACTCATTGTAAGTTGGATTAATAAGTGATAACATTCACACCTAATACTAACTGAATGAACCTAAAAAGATAAGTGTTTTGTTCTTGCCCATGCCTTGAGTGCTTGTACAGGCTAGGATGGGAGTAGTGAGACGCATGGTTGCGACCTTGCATTCTGTAGTATGCCTTGTTAGTATGAGAAGATACTAGTGGTCACATGAAATCAGTATGGACCCATGGAGTTTAGCTAACTGCTAGGGTAACTTATACATGATAATTGTGATGACACTTTCCTGTTTGCTAGGTTACTACATGTCATTGTGTGCCTTTGGGATTAGATGTCAGATTTTGTGTTTGGAACCTTTGAGTTAGTATACTTTTAAGATTCCTGGACTTATGGAGATTTATGCTATGTGATTTTGGATAGCTTGTTTGGAACTTGAGATTATCTCCTCAACACGGTGGGAGTGGACCACTTAGGTACCACATGGTAAGGTGGTAGTGTATTTTCCTCTCTTTATCATTTGAGATTCATTGAGACATCATGGCTGATGCATCCTTCATGATGGTGGATATGTATCTTTTTTCATTGATGAATAGCATATGTTAGATGATGTTATCTTATGTTAGATTACTTTCTACATATGATGTTGTATATATTAGAAGTGACATTCCTACTATGTAATACTGATGATCCCTCAGTGATTTGGAATGTTATGCACGGAGGGATGGCTAGGATCCATGATGGTCTAATGATGCTATTAATGGTTGGGAGGAACCGTGCACTTAGTTTATTATGTTTGATCTTTATGATGGATGTATATGTTTTCTATGATGATGTATCATGTCGTTATCTTTGCTTTGATGTATCATGGATTAGAATAGGATGATGTACATTATTCTATGTATGTATATTCTTTTAGGTTATCATACCCTATGACATGTACAGTGGATGATTGAGTATTTGAAATGTAATGTAAAAACATTGGACTTATCATTATTGTTTCATATGGATGTAGTACTTGATGGATTCATGTATGTAATTCAACATAAAGGGATCTTAAAGGATGTAATCTATTATGTATGTTATGTTTACTTTCAGATGAATATTACTATTGCTTCTGTTATTGTGCATAAGTTATATGTGGTGTTTACTTTCATGAAAAAAAAAATGCTACTAAACTTAGTGAAATTCTTGGTTAATTCTTTGGATCCCTTGGCGGGGCATTACAAAATTGTTGTAAGTAAAGTTCTCAGAACATTACTTCCTATCTATGCAATTAGAGTATCTGCTATTCAAGAAAGGAGGTGTGAGACAAATCATAAGATAATTTTGGATACCTTAGTAGGAAGATTGATAGACTTTGAGCTAGATAACTTTGACAATTATGTTCTAGCTTCCAAGAATATTGAATCTAAATTTGAGGCTAAGCTCTCACTTAGGAAGAAAGGCAAGAAAACAAAGAAAATTTAGTCGAAACATGAAGAAGAATTAGAAGAAAGTTCTAATAGTGATCTTAAAGTTGTTGAAGCTTTACTTGTAAGAAAATATTCTATAGGGAGAGGAAAATACAAAGGTAAAGTTACCCTAATCTATTTTTCATGTGAAGAAATAGGTCATATTGCTGCTAGATGCCCAAACAAAGAAAGAAAGGATGAGAAGAAAAGTCACAAGTGCAATGGCAAGAAGGATTTCAAAAATCACAAATCATTGAAGGACGAAGGTGAGAAGACTTTTTTTATGGCTATGGATTCAAACAATAGTGAAGACAAAATAGTTTACATTACTATAAAAGATGAATCTAATGATGAAGAAGATACGATGACACTTATCTCTCATGTGAGAAAAAATGATAGATGGATCATAGATAGTGAATTTTCACATTATATTATTGGTGATAAAACAAAGTTTGAACATTTTGAAGTCTATGATGGTGGTAGTGTAAGGTTTGGAAACAATGAACCTGATTGCGTAAAAGGGAGAGGTCAAATTTCATTAACCAAAGAACTTGTATGTGACAATGCCTATTGGGTTCAAGGACTAAAACATAATCTACTAAGTGTGACATAGATAATCAACATTGGATTCAAGGTGGGATTCATGCATGGCAAGGCAAGACTATTGGATGAAAAAAGAAAATTGATTGGATTAGGAAAACAGACAAAAGGTAACCTATTTTATCTTGATCTTGATGATTGCTCATGTTTTATTGTTCAAGTTGAAGAAAGTTGGTTATGGCACAGAAGGTTATGTCATGTAAATTTTGATAACATGGTGAAAATAATAAACTTCACGAAACTAAGAGGCATTCCTAGTTTGGAGAAACTATATGTTGGTTTATGCAAGAATTATCAAATTGGCAAAATGGGAAACACTAGTTTTAAAAGAAAAAACTATCAATCTCACAATATCTTGGAAATTGTGCATACTAATTTATGTGGATCTATTGGAATAGAAAGCTATAGTGGAGAAAAATTCTTTATTCTTTTTGTTGATAACTATTCAAGAATGATGACTATTATGTATTTAATAGAGATGTGAGAAGCATTTGAGAAACTCAAATGGTATTTGGCAAGAGTAGAGAAGCAAATAGGGAAAGGATTGAGATGCTTAAGATCAGATAGAGGTAGTGAATTCATCTTCATTTAATTCAATATCTTTTGCATTGAAAGAGGAATCAAACAATAGGTATCAGACCCTGGAACTCCCGAACAAAATGGAGTAGCTGGAAGAATAAATAGATCTATCATGGATTATGAAAGCACTCTAATGATTGAAAAGAACATCGCTATCAAATATTGGAAGGAAGCTATCACCATTGTAGTACCTTAAACCAAGTATAGTTGAAGAAGGACTCATATAAAACTCCCTATGAGTTATGGTATGGATATATACCCAATGAAAGTTACATGAAAGTATTTGGAAGTAAATGTTATATTTTGAAAGAATCTAGAAAAGGCAAGTTTGATGTGAAAAGTGATGAAGGTATATTCTTAGGATATTCTTGCAAGAGTAAAGCATGTAAATGTTTGAATTTTTCTACTCATAAAATCATAGAAAGTGCACATGTGAGAATTGATGAGTTTGCAGAAAGGACTAAAGAAGAAAGCAAAAAGGAACTAGAAGATTGCAGGAGAATTGTTTACATCAAACCTGATATGTTGCTAGAAACATTTGTCAATAAGGAGACCTCTACTCCCAAGTCTTTCTCAATCACTAAGTTGCAAAAATTTCAAATTGAGTCACAAGGACCCGAGTCACATTCTGAAGCTACTAAGCCAATGCCTACCAAGTTTGATCAACTAGAGCTAGAAGTTAAAGTTCAAGAGGATGATAATGCAATTCATTCAAAAGGGAAAGAAACTGTATTGGCCAAGTATGTTAGAAGGCACCATGCACTAGATTAGATTATTAGAGATAAATTAGAAGGTACTATGACAAGAAGAAGCTAAAATGTACATGTTTGCTTGTTGATTTTGAGCCTAGAAAAATTAAAGACGCATTGGAAAATGAAAGTTGGATTGAGACTATGAATGAAGAGATAGAGAAAATAGAGAATGAAACCTAGACTATTGTACCCATGCCTAAAGATAAAAATGTGACTGGAACAAAATAGGTATTTTAGAATAAGTTGAATGAAGATGGTAAGGTATCAAGAAACAAAGCTAGGTTGGTATGTAAAGGCTACTCTCAAGAAGAAGGCATTGATTATGGTGAAACTTTGTCTCCTATTGCAAGACTAGAAGGTGTTATAACCTTTCTTGCATATGCAACACATAAAGGATTTAAGGTATATCAGATGGATGTTAAATCTACATTTCTTAATGGTATTCTTGATGAAGAAGTCTACATCAAACAACCAAAAGCTTTTGTTGATCTATACAAAAGGGACATGGTCTGCAAATTACATAAAGTTTTGTATGGTCTGAAACAAGCCCCTAGAGGATAGTATGAAAGATTCCATAACTACCTTATATAGATTGGTTTCTAGAGAACTAATGATAACAATAGTTTTTACATCAAGGAAGGACTAGATAACAAGATTGTATTGGAAGAAATATTTGTGGATGATACTTTATTTATAGGGAATGATGATCTATGGAAAGAATTTTTAGATCAAATGAACATAGAGTTTGAAATGTATATGTTTGGTGAGATTAAGCTCTTTGTTGGACTACAGATACATCAGAGCAGGAATGGTATCTACATCTCTCAGTCTAAGTATATCAAGGAGATACTCAAGAAGTTTGGTATGGAAGATTCAATACTAGTTGGAACCCCCATGTGTATTGGATTAAAGCTTACCAAAGATGATGAATCAAAAGAGGTAGATTAGACCTGATATAGATCAATGATTGGAAAATTACAGTATGTAGTTCATACAAGACTTGATATTTCTCTTGTAGTTGGTATAGTGGCAAGATTCTTGACAAAACCTAGAGAAAATTATATGATGGCAATCAAAAGAATCTTAAGATATATGAAAGCTACTGAAGACTATGGCTTATAGTATAAACTCGGAGGAAATCTAGAGCTAAAAGTATTTACTAATGCTGATTGGATAGGAAATATTGATGATAGAATAAGTACAAGTGGTGGAGCATTCTTTCTTGGTAAAAGGTTGGTATCATGGACAAACAAGAAACAAAATTGTACATCCCAATCCACAATAGAAGCAGAATATGTTGTAGTAGTAGTGAATTGTTCTAATATTGTTTGGTTTAAACATTTGTTGGAAGGCATGGAGGTTGAGATAAAAGAACTAGTTGTCATGTTTTGTGATAATACAAGTGCAATTAACATATCAAAGAATCTAGTGATGCATTCCAAAACCAAGCATATTGCTATAAAATATCATTTTGTTAGAGAATGGTGTAGGACAAAGAAACTAGATTTGAATATTTCCATACAAAAGAATAGATTGCAAACATATTTACCAAGCCATTACCTAAGGATGCATTTTTCTATCTAAGAGGTAAGTCAAGGGTCATTGCCTTATCTGAAGCTCACTAAATGAAGTTTTAGTGATGCATCAATAGGAACCAAGTTGAAGATCTATTAGTTGATGCAGCATAAGTCAAGAGAAAATTCCATATGAATTACTACTTAAGGTACATTGATACGCATTTGGTATGTGTTGTCTTTAGCATGTTTTGTCAAAGAGGGAGAGTTTACTATCATATCTTTCTAAAATTTGTTTTGAGGAAGAAGCTATGAAATTCCTTCACAGAGGGAGATTAATACATAAGAGAAGCTTTTAGTATAAAAATCTAAGAGGGAGAAACTTTTTGTCATAGAAAGTCTTATTTTTAAATTTTATTGTGCTATGACATGTTGTGTTGCCATCAATGCTAAAAAGAGAGATTGTTGGATACAATTGTCTAATTGTGTGTTGTCTTTGATGTTACACTAATGTCATATTAGTTGTTAGTCAGTGCTTACCAAGCACACTTAGTCAAAAATATACTTTTTCTTATCTACCAAGTATTCTTGGAGATTACCCTACGAAGATAGTGTCTACTAAGCTCACTTGGGCATTAAAGGAAATCATGGCATAAAGTAGTGTTAACCAAATTCTCTTGGTTAATGAAGAAAAGTTGGTCAAAATTAGTATTCACCACGTTAACTCAATTGCCAAAGGATTTTGCAAGTTCACAGTGTTAACCAAGCTTCTATTGGTTAACACAAGAAATCATGTTAGGACCAATGTTTGCCAAGCAGGGTCGACTAATGAAGGATTTTGTTTATTTGGGATATGGAGTTTAATTATTTCAAGTATTGATTCTAGGTGACTATGGTAATGTTTATTGGTCATTGTAATTTTTAAATGAGCCGACTTGATAACTTGGATGGTATAAATGAAAGGTCAAGTTGAGATTCTAGAGTGTGGGTGAGTATGCAAGTTTATTTATTGATTAAGAAGGAAAGTGTGGGAGTGAACTTGAAGGATGGTCAGTTATCCTTATGGAGTAGTAAAGTAATATTCAATTAGGAAGGATCTAGTATGAAGCAAAACAAAGATTTGTAACCAACAATTCAGTTGCATATCAATCAAGTAATTTCATTGTTTCTTTCTTACCATTCTACAAGTGATTCTAAAATCTCTTAATAGAGTTGGTTTAATAGCTAGTTATAAATCCTCTAACAAGGTGACAGTTCCATTGAATTTTTTTAAGACCTCTTGCAAGGCCACTCCTAACAGGGTGATTAAATCTTCTAACAAGGTCACATCTAAAAGTGTTTTTGTAACCTTTAACCTTTTAGGTCAAGCTTTACCTTGACCTTGACCTAGGGTAGGGTCCATCTCATCCTTGACCCCAGGTCCCAGTTTCAATTTTTGGGAGTTTTAGGATCTTGGGCTTGAGAAAGTGGCTTTTCCTACTTCTGGGTCAACTATCTCAAGTTTTGTAGTGGTCGACTCTTAAATTACATTTAATCTAGGTCTATTCCTAGGGTTAATGTTAAATGAGATTTAATGTTACTATGTTTTCTTTTCTTGGAGTTAGTGCCCTAGATCTCTATATAAAGAAGCCTTCTTCCCTTATTTTGACATGTAAAATCTATTCGTGATTCATAAGTTCATTCATGATCTATGAGTGATCATCTACTATTCATAAAGAGATATTATTAAGTGTTCTATCAAAAATTCAATTTCTCCATTGAAGATCAATGATTGAAACATTGAATCCTTTAAAGGGTTTTGGTTAAAGCATTCAAGATTCATTATTCAAAAACCTAGATCTAGCCATCATGATGGTGAGGTCCTCCTTCAAGACCCTTTTTTCATCTTTAATATCTATTCATACTTTTTTAATGGTGGATTCTAAACATACAATCATCAAGGTTTTGACTTACATTTGTTAATGTTATGTTCAAGCTTTCATATCAATAGACTTGTTTACATTTTGAATACAATTGCATATCTATTTACTATCCTAGCTTCATTGTTAGATTTACTTCTACTACTTGCTAGCATTCTCTATTTCAATTCCATTATTAAGGTTTATCCCACAATTGGGGTTTGATTAAGGTAAAAGCCTCATCTAAACAACAAAACCATTTTTCTTGCAGATACCAATGTGGAACAAGCAAATTGGAGAGCTGATTTGGATATCCTTTTTGTTGAACTTTCTAGATCCGTGAACATAAATTTTGTCAGAGTAGTATAGGTCAAGGTCAAATTTTTGGGGTACAATTGTTGCTTGATTAAGATTGTGCCCCACCAATAGGGTTAAGGTTGACTTCCCTTCAAAAAGACAAAATATTTTTGGGTTTTCTCCATTTCGACATTTTTAGTCCAAAACAAGTTGGAAATTGTCTAGAAACTAAATGGTGACATTATAAATCAGAATTTTCTATATTCAAGGTTATTATTTGTCTTTTATCTATTTTAGGATTTAAACACATACTCCCCCATAATAGAAATGTCATATAACCTCCTTTCTCCCTATTTTCCATCACTTGATCCATTTCTACTTTGAACACTTTCTTGTGTTTAATCAATTTGGATCATTTGTTTTGGAAATTAGAGTTAACAAGAGGTTTCCATTTTTTTCCTATTCATTTTGGTGAACCCAACACACTTACCCCTCTCTTTTGTGCACTTAGATGCCCTATTTTGTTTTCGATTTCACTTTATATTATCTTGTGTGTTCACCTTCCTAATCATTTTGGTTAACCCGTGATAGAGAACTCTTTCTTTTTGGTGTTAGATTTTCATCTTGTGTTATATCTTATATATTAATTATATTTATTTCATTTATATATTTCAAATATGCAAAAAAAATGCAAAACATTTTTCAAATTACTAAATATTTCTTGCATTTTGTTTACTATCAATATGATGAAGATGCTTTGGTGCATGGTTATGTTTCTTATTAATGTTCTTTTAGAATCTCTTTACCATAATTATGAGGTCTATGAGATTATAATTCATTTTATTATGTTCATGATATTTAATTTTATTCTTGCTTGTACTTTTGTGAATTTAACTAACACTAGTATTTCCACATATAAATTTTTTCTTAAAGATTTATGTGGTAGACTTATTATTCTTTTGGATTACATGAAGGATTTAGTAGATGATAGACTATCTCATAATATTCCTAATTTAAATCCTATTATTTCTAATCTAATAACCAATTCTCTATCTATTAATCCTCATTCTTCTTATTATGGTATTCAAGCTAAAGTTTAGGATACAGATGTGCAAGACTTCTTTGATTCATCTTCTCCATTGATTCATGATGATTTGAAAGGAAAGGGTAAAGATACTTCTTCTAAACCTATTGTTCCATCTTATACAATTTTTTCTCATGAGCATGATAAAATTCAACTCTTCTAGAAGATTTACATGATATGTACACTATAGGATATACGATAATCAATAAAAAAGGTTATAAAGGTTTAGGTCTTGGAGTTAATGAGAATGGTATTAAGTATCATGTTCATATACCCTCTAAACTTGATTTGAATGGTGTTGGTTGTTTGAAATATAAAGTTAAGGAAGGTTATGTTAATCATTGTCCTCCTCTTCATAAACTTCTCCTTGCACCTATCTTGGATAACTATGATATTCGTCAAGAGGTGGCTAAATAGGTATATGTTGAATTAGTGAATTCCAAAAAAGAAATATTTAAAGCTATGTTGATAGATTCCTTATTCATGTACAAATTTTCTTTTCATTATTTTGATATACATTTACATGCTGATTGTCGATATTTTATATTGTATGTTCATAAACAAGATGCTTTAGGAATTATTTCTCACTTTTACAATTCCTTCATAATTTTAATATAGGGGATTATCCTCTTGATATGATATAGATCTCTTCTCCTCTTGTCTCTAGACTAGGGGGCAAGAGGTGTATTTTCATCTAGTCTCCTAATATCCATTAAGTCTTTAATTAGAATTAATTGATATTCTCTCTTTCTTTTTTCTATTATGCTCTATTCAAGATATCTTTTATATGATTTTTTTTTTGCAAAGAATTTCCCTTGTCCTCCTCCTTGGGAGGCAAGGTTATTCCTTCTTTCTCTTTGTCTAGGGAACTTCTTTCCTTAGCTTAGTGGAATTTTTTTATATTGTAATATTATTTTATCACACTAATAGATGTTTTGATTATGTATAACCTTTTCATATGATAGGTTTTTGTCCCAGGTCATCACCTCTTCTTTATGTTACAAATTATGTTCTTTATAAACTCTTATCATTTCTTTGGTGTTAGAGTTTTTTTCCTCATTGCAAAGATTCCCTTTCCTCTTCTTTGTTCCTATTTATCTTTGAAAGATGATATTTTATCTCACAACACTCCACTATGGTAGGGGTCTTGTTGATAAGATATCTTTTCTTTGAGGATACTTTTTCCATAAGTGACATATCCTTTTCACGATTATCTATACTCTTGAATGTAGGGGTCAATATCCCTTGTTAAGATTATAGCGTATATTGTTGTTACTAAGATATCTCCATATGTTGTGAAGTAGTTATCCTATTTCTCTTCCTTATCATGTCTTGTTGAGAGCCATGATGATGAGGAGGGCATAGATAAGGTCTCCCTTATACTATAGTTTTATTTTATATACTAAATTTTGGAAGGTAACACACATAAGTTGCTAAATCCTGAAGACACCCACATTTTCTAATTTTTTATATATATGATAAATCTTGGAAGGTAACACACATAAGTTGCTATATTCTGAAGGGATACACATTGCTAAATCCCGAAGAGATACATATTTTTTTAAATTTCAATATGCTAAATCTTTCAAGGGTAATGCACATAAGTTGCTAAATACTAAGAAGACATGAATTTCATATTCATAGTGATACAAGAAGGTAGATCTATGAATATTGTAGAAGTCGTTAGAAGATGAATTTCCAATTGTAAGCATAGTTTATGGGTGAACTATTTGGTTTGGCCACCTGTTTGGCTCTCCCTCTATTTTGGTGATTCATGTTAAGGTGGGGATCTTAATGGGTGAGGTAATCACTTGTTTTTAATTTATTTTTTTCACTTTCATGCTAGTAGGACTAGATCATGAAGCTATTTTATTTATTGTGCTACTTTTATCTTTCTTATTTAATCAATTATGATTTAATGATAGCTTACCAAATATGATATTAGTGTAAGAAGTATTTCTTAGCAATGTTTCTTATGCTAGTTGATTTGGGTTTGTTAAGTGTTAATCCTTAGTCTGGGGACTCATGATCATAGTGAAGTGTTATTTTATCTCATTATGAATCTACTTGGATCTCTTCTTTCTTTCTTCCATTACCAAGAGTTTGCATTGAGTCCATGCTCTTGCTAAAGTGGGAGTTTAATGTATCATATTAAGATGGAAGCATTTCCATGTTAAGAGAGTTTAGCACTCATAGTAAGTGGTCAGGGGTCATGTCAAGTGCCTTGAATGAGTATTTTCCCCTTCTCTCTCTCTCTCTCTCTCTCTCTCTCTCTCTCTCTCTCTCTCGCTCTCTCTCTCTCTCTCTCTCTCTCTCTCTCTCTCTCTCTCTCTCTCTCTCTCTCTCTCTCTCTCTCTCTCTCTCTCTCTCTCTATTCCCAACCTATTCCTGATAAACAACTTTGTAAAATTGAGGACTTTGGCCTCTGGGTCAAGGATGATCTTCTAGGTCAAGAAAGACCTTGACCTTGACCTAGGGTAGGGTCAACCTCATCAGTAACCTCACGTCAACCTCAAAATAGTAGACTCTTAAATTACATGTAATCTAGGTCTATTAGTAGGGTTTAAGGTTAAATGAGATTTAATGCTCCTATGTCCACCTTCTCTAGAAGTTAGTGCCCTAGATCTCTATATAGCAAGGCTTTTTCTTCCCTCATTTGAACATCATCATTTATAAGTGCATTCACAATATATGAGTGACTACCTACTATTCAAAAGTTGATATTATCAAGTATTCTGTCAAGCATTCAAGTTCTCCATAGAAGATCGAGGATTGAAGCATTCAAGATTCATCATTCAAAAACCTAGATCTAGCCATCATGGTGGTGTGATTTTCCTTCAAGATCCTTTGTTAATCTTCAAGATATATTCATAATTCTTTCAAGGCATATTCTAAACATGCATTCATGGAGGTTTTTATTTACATTTGTTAATGTTATATTTAATCTTTCATATCAATTTATACTTGTTTACATTTTGAATACAATTGTATATCTATTGAGTATCATAAATGTTAGTGTTTGAAAATGCTAGAGGGTTTTCAATTATCCCACTAAGAAAGTGACACATCTAGGGATAGCTAACTCCCATTTCAACATGCCATTTCTAACAACAGGCCAACCATAAGGCTACACTCCTTTTGCACTTCAGGCTCTACCAAACCTAGGTGGGTATACTTATAGATTCTTTATATGGTACCAGTTATCAAAGCATACACTGAATCTAATGTAGTAGATGAAACCCTTTATTTCCCCTATAGATCCATAAAATGACACAGATCTATAGTAGCTAAATGCAAATCTAGAATATTCACAAGCTGAGTGAGGGCATTCTATTTAGGTCCTTCAACATAAAATGGAAACAACATTTGATTAATAATGTTGAATTCAACAAAAACTTCAAATATGCAGCAGTAAGACCTAATGATTCTATAATTGATCAGTGCCTTAACCATTGGGCCAATCCATGAATCACAATCATACATATGAATATCTAAGACATATGTGCATCTTCAAATATTTGATCTATCTATTCAACTTGTAAATAGACATCTATGGTTAGTTTAAATCTCATTCTTACCTAATATCCTCCTCAATAAATTTGCAACCCTATTGATTTCTATAAAGAATTTACACAATTCCTTGAATTATCAACAATAATGAAACAACATATAGCCTTAAGGGACTGCAACTATGACCTAAGCTCTTTGTTCAAAGGCCATAAAATATTACAATTCACTGAGAATGGAGACAAGATTCAATTTAAACTAAATCTGTTATTCCTTGTATTAATTTCCTTGAAACAATACAACCATATGCATGAAATGAAAGCATGAAAAACACCTAACAAATCTGAACTGTCTATATTATTCTTCCTAATGCTATTTACATAAGAGAAATTTGCTAAAAAATATGTGGTTTCACAGTATGGGAACACATCAAAACTGGATCCAAAACCTGGTATCTCAGTAGTGACTGGTTTTTCTCCAAAGATTGGAACCCTTACAAAGAATGAAAGATAGACAGATATAGCAAGAAGTGAATTCCCAAATTTGATATGAAACTACCATCTGTCCACTTGGAATTCAATCTTTTGCAACTGAAAGCCTCTTTCATTTCTTTACCCATCTGATCTGATTTGAAAATATCCTCTATTCAATCATGAAAACCTCTTTGCCAAAATATCTAATTTGCCTCATGAAATGCTAGTGAAATTTCATTTTTTACTAAATGAATCTGAACAAATTTCAACCCAAACTGAGTTTTTACTGCCTTTTACTGATATTTAGGTCATTAGTATGTTAAAAATTAGTTCAGAACTTTGATTACCTAAATATAGTTCCAATTTAGGTATCTGAGAAAAATCACCCTATAACATGAACCAACTACTTCTTGTGTATAAATTGGCTAGGGAATTAGAAAGTTTGTCTTGTCCTGATTTCAGTGATATATAATATCACCTATTTGGCCTTCAAGAAACTCCCTGATCTCATTTTGAAAAATGCCCCTCTGTTATAAATGTTCAGGTCTACAACATTTTAGAATTTGAAAAATTTAAATTTTCTAAAGTTAAAACTTTAGAACAAAATGATTTTTTGATTTAAAATCAATGTAAATGCATCATCTTTTGAAAACAATTTTATATCACTTTTTTAATGATTTTCCATTTTTTGACCCTTTATCCATTTGGGTCAAATCTACTTTGACCAACTTTTTTCCACGTTTTCACATTTGACTTTCCAACCTCTTTGAATGCAACTCCATGTGGCGCATCCCTACTTCCCTGTAATATCTATCTTCCTTGCATCTTCTTTTTGCAGGAATGCAAGCACCGCAGGACCTGCCACGTGGTAGCATCTTGCGCATATGCCTTGAAATAACTTGTCTGCGGCATCTCATCGCGTCTGGGTCCCCAACTAGCACATGGTGCAATTTTTCTTTCCCACTTTATTTAACCTTGGTGCAACTTATTTTTGTGGGGAAGCGAGCATGGTCAATCTTTGACTCTTGGTGCAATCTCAAGATTCCTTGCCACATCATCACGGTTGTTGATTCATTTAAAATTATGTGTTTGCTTCATCTTACTGACATCACACAAAGCACATGAAATCCACCTCATCGTCTATCACTTCCATAAGCCCCTTTTCTTAAGACAACTCATCATGAATGTGAATTTTCATTTAAACAAATGAAAAAGGCCTCCCACAGATAATGTGGGATAATGACCTTTAATGGCTTTTCCATGCGCTTTTTTTGTTAATAGGCAACTTACTCTATTCCTAGGTGGCTTAATCTTACATTAGCCATGGGCTTGGATGCCTTCGCAACTTCTTCCTTCAGCATTGGCCGGTTCTTGGATCCTTTGAAGCTACGATTTCTTTAAACATATGTGTTCTTTTAATAGCATGAAATGACTTCTTATCTGCGGTTTTAAATTTCTTTGCCTACGTGGATGACTCTTGATCTTCTTTTAATCTATTGATTTCCTTTCTTTCATAGATGTGCCTTTTCTTTCTCATACCCTATTCTCTGTTACATGCACTAACTAGTTTCACTTGATGCTGCCATGTTCTCCTTCTTCAAACAGTGGGGGTGTTCTGACTATTTGTCTCTATGGCTTGCATGTGGAATTTCCTTTATGATTGCTGAGAGTGTCTCCTTCTTCCATCGCCAGCTTCCTCTTTCACGCCCCCTCCTTTTTACCTGCGAGGGTGGCTTTGATGGCGTGTGTTTCCTATACCTTTCAAGGTGCAGACTCCCTTTAAAACTGTAGCCATTTTTTCTTGAATAGCCTGCCTTTTTTTTTTTAATGATTGGCATCTTTGCTTGCTACTAATGTGGGCCTCCAAGCCTCTTGCAGCTTCATCTTCTCTGCCACTTCACCTAATTACCTCCACAATGTGTGAGCTTCCTTTCATCATCTCTTGATTGTGCTGGATTTGCCTTAATGCACGAGGCTCTTTCTGTTCCTTTTATTATAGCCCTTGTGAATCCCTCTTTCAACTGTGTGAGCCTCTATTGCTCTCCTCGCTGCAAATTCTTCAAATTTTGACTGTAGTCTTCACTTGGACCTTGTTTGGGTTAAAATTTCATTTGACGCCAAATAGGCATTTCCATTATCCATACCATCCTCAACATTACCATGCTTAGAATTAGACTCTTTTACACCATGCTTTTTTAGTCTCAAGGTCCAATTCAATCTCATGTAATGAAGGAAAATTTTTAGATACTGTTGAAGATGATATTGAAGTCAGACACTTTTATAAACCAAAGATTTGAATCTTTAAAAAGATTTGAGACACCTTTGCTGGATAGTCCCTCTCAATCCCATAAAAAAAATTAGTGCAAGGGATAGCAAATCATCCATGATCTTAGGAATACAAAATCTAGATTCTTTGGAAAACACTTCTTTGCAGGGAATTTTATAATCTTCATATTGATCAGGTGATATAGAGGGGATTAGTTGATTTCCATCCATCAGTGCATCCATCCCATAATCCAAAGCAATTAAATTATCTATGCCTAAACCTGATGTCAAATGCTTTCATGCTTTTGACTTGTGTTCATTGGACTCAGAGACTTTACACTCCTTCTTAGCTGGTTCAAAGTCACTAGACTAGTATGTATCATTGTTTGATTTTTTTTTTGATTCCTTTAAACTTCTTATTAAAACTTCCTTTAGAAGCTGAAGATTTTGCAAATTTGACAAGTCTCTTGAAGCCTTTTTTCTTTTTGATAGTTGCTATCTCCTTCATGGGTTTCCTTTTACAAATCTACAATAATAAATTACTTTTTGGACAAAGCAATAGGAAAGAAATTTATTTCTAACAATCAATTATTGTTATGGATTTGCCATCTTGCATCAATGAGAAGGCAAATTATCCAAGCCTATCCTCATTCTAATGACACAATGACAATTGAGTAATGCATTAGTAGGAGATAAAGGCTCATATCAAGGATTGCACCTTTGTGAAACACCAAGCCTTCTAAAGAATGCATTGCATGATCACTCTGTTCTGAATGCACTTTGATGTTTATCATATCTTGCTCAGGCTTTCTATTCATCATATTTCTTGAGTTCTTTGATTTGCTTTCATTTGAAGATTCAGATATTCTATCCTATTCTATCTTGAAGAGACTCCATATAGTATATCATCAGCTTTACCAGTCTGATGGAATAAGTCAGACCCCAAAATGGGTCTGACTAAATTTTTTTTTTGTTTTCGAACAACTAAACCATCAAACTAACCTATTGATCATCTCAAAATGATTAGAAATAAATTTGATCACTGACTAATCATTAAAATTTTGATTTAACACCTTTTTTCGACTATCAAATTTGTGCTAGGAGGTCCTGTTGTCCGGCTTTAAAACTGACGTAAACACTTCACTGGGTTTCGAAACTATGGAAAACTATTCTCTTTGACATACTTAATAGGCCTACCAAATCTCGTTTTATGAAGACATCAGGGTCAAATGGATTTGGCTTTGAAGACACTAATCTAGGTTTGGATTTGGCTTTGAAAACTAGGCAAATGGACACTTGGGAAGATGAAAACTGGAGTGTTAATTATCTATCATGAGTAAATTATGGATTTTCAATTTGGGCTCATGAAAAATAGTAGGGCACAAATGGCAAGCATTCAAAGTGAGCTACTCAGATTTTGCAAATTAAAACAATGGCAAGAAATCAATTTTTGCAAACAAAATTGACCATGAAAAGTGTGAAAATGGATTCATCAAAGCTTACAAACTGACACACTTGAAGTATTTTAGAAGGAAAACATAGTGGTACAATCCATTTGATCTCACCAATCATGGATTAGGAGTTATAACACCACGAACAGGGGTACTGACAAATCTGCAAATACTGACACCAGTAAAAAGAGAAAAATTGCATTTCCAATTGCAATTGAAAACTGCTCAAACGGATTCCTAATAAGCTGAAACTTGAAACATAAATGGTCTCTAATATTAAAAATGCAATACAAAAGGAATTTTAGCATTTTGGTCAACTGGGTCAAAGTTATAGCATGTCAAACAAGGCTTCCAAGAATTTTGAACAAAGTGCAAATGAATGAAAATAGTAACTGACGAACTTTGAGGGATTCAAAACCTAGTCAAACGGACTCCAAATGACTCAAAATCTGAAACATAGGTTCTTGGGTATGGACACTAGACGTTGCCAAAGTGGCAGGTTATGAAACAATTCTGGGTTAAAAATATTTAGATGCAAACACAAGCTCCCGTCGCTGTTTGGCACTTAGGTGAAAATGCAGATTTTACAATTTCTCAAAACGAGACTTCGCTGAATGGTTCAAAATGACAAATTATCATCATGAAACACTTAGAAACGCTGAATAAAAGGTGTTAGAAACATTGAACGCCTCTGGGGCTTTACAGGTACAATCAAGTATACAAGCATTTATGGGGCTTGATTTCTCAAAATTTTAAAATCGGACTAAAAATGAAGCATGAAATTTTTTGTCCAAACAGTGGCTCTGTCTAGGGATGGATGCCCCTTGTGGGCATGGGAAGATTTTAGATCTCCGGGAGAAGCGGACCACACACCTGAACAACAAAACTCTCTTGAACAACTTTAATGAAAGCAAACAACAACTACCTCTATGTAGAAGTGATGGCCCCGAGCCACCGAAAAGTTTCAAAACTCCTTACCTCTGTCATACACTTGATTTTCATTTACATTCTCCTGAGGTGAACTAAAATTCTCATTCCCATTTGTTTCACCCAACACATCAACATTTGCAATTAGCTCATTAGGCAAAACAAAACTATCATCATTTTCATATTGCATATAAAAATCAAACATAATTTTTTCATCTTGCTCACTATGAAAAAATGATTCAGCATGATCATGACATCTCTTGCTCTCTCATCCTGATGATGGATCACGTAGTGTGATTCAAAATGTTGATGAAAAAAATCTCCACACAATCTAATCCAGAAACTGATTAACATAACATGATCATGACAATTGACATCAAACTAAAACTGATCATCACTAACCAATTCATGGATTTTTTCAACTAAAAACACAAAATCTTGATATTCTACTTAATTCAACAAGTTACATGAATTAGATGGTAACTCACCTTGTGTCTCTGGTTGTGAAGAGAGTGTAAAATCTAATTTCTCCTTGTCTGTATTATCAGTACTCCACAAATAAGACTAAACATATGTTGCATTTTCTTTACACTCAAACAACTAATTAGATCACAAATCATAAGAAATATCATGAAATTTCTTGTTCATAATAGGCCAATCTGTATAAATGTTTTCTTCAAATAACTCATTAGAGTAAACCAAATCATTACTATTACATTCCTCATCATATGAGTAATCTGAAAGCATCTCAACTTCATGAAAATGGGAAAATAGTGAACCATCAATAGACCTTGTATCTATACTTTTCTTTTCAACATGGAAGTCATCAGGTGCATTGATATAGAAATTACTATCATATACACCCCCCAAACTTGACAGAGCATATTCTGAAACTGTATCTTCTTTAACATCAAATTTAGGGAAAATGACTTCACCACATGAATTTTCATAATGTGTCAAAACACAAGCATCCTTATATTGGTTAGCATACCTTTCAAAATCATGAGCCAACAAATCAGAAATCTCATCAACACTTAACAAGAATTCATCCCTGGTTTCTTTTCCTTGGTTGTGATTATTATCTAGATAGCTTGACAAATTTGTAATGGCAGACTTGTTAGTAACATATTCTGAAAAATTAGAATTTTGATTATCCCATAGATCTTTTCCTTTCGACAACACCTCAACAATCGGTATCTTAACATAATCACACTCATCACTAGAAGGAAGACTATTATTGTTGTTAGACTATTCCTCTTCTTTATATTCATTATTATAAAAAGATAAATTTATGTTATGCATATTATCAGATTGCTGATTACTATCCTTTGATTTATCAAACTGAGACTCTTCATATTCAGTATCACCTTCAATAGAATCATCACATTCACTAATATTAGAATCATTAGCCTTCAAAGAATTTTCAACCTCCATGATAAAATCTTTGATTTCACACATCTTATCTAATCTTATCTTGGCTAGCTAATCACCTGAACGTGGCATAAAAACTTCTAAGAGCACAACTGGCCAAGAAGACTCCTCAAGTCTGAAAACTCATCAAGATTCATAAATACTGATTTGAACTTCATATAAATTTGAAATCCATTAAGTCTCTTAATATCACCAATTATATTTCTTAACATTAAAAAAGTCTTATCATGAATCCTTCTTTTCAATCTAGCAATATTTGTATGAACACTTTCAGGAGTCGACACATCATTTTCAAACCTAGACTTAGAATCCATCTCTCAAAATTTTAAAACTCTACCTCTATTTTCTTAGTGCTGAAACACTAGATGGAGGCATCCATTTTTACCATTCAACTTTCATGAAAATAGAGACATGAAAATTGAAAATACCTTTATGTGTTACGGTATAAAACCATTGATCTGCTGACTAGCATGGGTGCAAACATGGAATTCCTTCACACCACTAATCAAACTTTGTAGAGTCGCCATCTCCTTTGCGAGAGGAATAAAGAAATCATAACTGTGATCTATTTTTACACTTCAATTTCTTATAACACCAGATTGCAAACAACACTTTAAAACTTATCAAGAATTTAAAATTCCTTTCCAAGAGACTATCAATAGCTTATGATCTGCCCATACAACTGAGAGTCCTTCAAAATTTTGCAATGAAATCAACTAGGAACAAATTGGTACAGATATTTGAGAGTCACCACTCACTCATGTGAGAAATAAAACATAATTTTTTACTCGACAAATATGAACTAGACTTTCAATGTAAGAGAAATTTGCAAATTATTATCATCTTGAAAAGAATTTTCACTTTATAAATTGATTCTTGACTCTAAAACTTTCTCAGCAGCACTTGTAAAGATTGAACTGATTAAAGATAGACTTATAATAGTCATAGAACACAATTTACATTCAATTCTCACAACATATTGCTGCAAATGGATAAAACCTTACTGGGAGACATGAATCTTCAGCAAAGAAATGGAAAACACTTCATGACCTTGCTATTTATACTAGAGATTCTAGTAATTCTAACAATGAATTTCTTCATGGACTCCCCAACAGAGTCAACATTTTGTTGGTCTTTGAATGCTAGAGGGTTTTCAATTATCCCACTAAGAAAGTGACACATCTAGGGGTAGCTAACTCCCATTTCAACCATGCCATTTCTAACAACAGGCCAACTATAAGGCTACTCTCCTTTTTCACTTCAAGCTTTGCAAAAACTAGGTAGGTATACCTATAGATTCTTTATATGGTACCAGTTATCAGAGCATACACTGAATCTAATGTAGCAGATGAAACCCCTTATTTCTCCTAGAGACTCATAAAATGACATAGATCTGCAGTAGCTAAATGCAAATCTAGAATATTCACAAGCTGAGTGAGAGCATTCTATTTAGGTCCTTAAACATAAAATGGAAAGAACATTTGATTAATAATGTTAAATTCAGCAAAAACTTCATATATGCAGCAGTAAGACCTAATGATCCTATAATTGATCAGTGCATTAACCATTGGGCCAAACCATGAATCACAAACATACATATGAATATCTAAGACATATGTGCATCTTCAGATATTTGATCTATCTATTCAAATTGTAAATAGACATCTATGTTTAGTTTAAATCTCATTCTTACCTAATATCCTCCTTAATAAATCTGCAACCCTCTTGATTTCTATGAAGCATTTACACAATTCCTTGAATTATCAGCAACAATGAAACAACATACAGCCTTAAGGGACTACAACTATGACATAAGATCTTTCTTCAAAAGGCCATAAAACATTACAACTCACTAAGAATGGAGACAAGATTCAATTGAAACTAAATCTGTTATTCCTTGTATTAATTTCCTTTAAAAAATACAACCATATGTATGCAATGGAAGCATGAAAAACACCTAACAGATCTGAACTATCTGTATTATTCTTCCTAATGCTTTTGACATAAGAGAAATTTGCTAAAAAATATGTGGTTTCACAGTATGGGAACACATCAAAATTGGATCCAAAACCTAGTATCTCAGTAGTGACTGGTTTATCTCCAAAGATTGGAACCCTTACAAAGAATGAAAGATAGAAAGATACAACAAGAAGTGAATTCTAGAAAGATACAACAAGAAGTGAATTCTCGGATCTGATATGCAACTGCCATCTGTCCACTTGGAATTCAATCTTTTGCAACTAAAAGCCTCTTTCATTTCTTTACCCATTTGATCTGATTTGGTTTCCATCATCACAGTCTAACTGATTTTAAAATATCCTCTATTCAATCATGAAAACCTATTTGCTAAAATATCTAATTTGCCTCATGAAATGCCAATGAAACTTTAGTTTTTACTGAATGAATCTGAACAAATTTTGATCCAAATGCCTTTTACTAATATTCAGGTCATTAGTATATTAAAAATCAGTTCTGAACTCTAATTACTTGAATATAGTTGCAATTTAGGTACCTGAGACAAATCCCCTTGTAACATGAACTAGCTACTTCCTATGTAAAAATTATCTTTGGAATGATAAAGTTCATCTTTTCCCGATTCTGATGATATATAATATCGCCTATCTGGCCTTCAGGAAACCTCCTGAATCTCATTTTCAAAAATGCCCCTCTTTTATAAATGTTCAGGTTTGCAACATTTTAGAATTTGAAAATTTTAAATGTTCTAAATTTGAAACTTTAGAAAAAAATGCTCTTTTGATTTAAAATCTATGTGAATGCATCATCTTTTGAAAATAATTTTAAATCACATTTTTAAATGATTTTCAATTTTTTGAGCCTTTATCCATTCAGGTCAACTCTTCTTTGACCAGCTTTTCACCACGTGCCCGCATTTGATTTGCCAACCTCTTCAAATGCAATGCCACATGGGATCTCCCCACTTCCCCATAATATTTATCATCCTTGCATCTTCTTTTTGCGGGAGCACGAGCACCGCAGGATCAACCATGTGGTAGCATCTTGCGCATCCACCTTGAATTTGCTTGTCTGTACCATCTCATCATGTTTAGGTTCCACACTGGAACATGGTGCAATTCTACTTTCCCACTTTATTTAACCTGGGTGCAACTTATTTTTGTGAGGAAGCAGGCATGCTCGATCTTTGACACTTGGTGCAATCTCAGGATTCCTGGCCACATCATCGCAGTTGTTGATTCATTTGAAATTTTTTGTTTGCTTCATCTTGCTAATGTCACACACGGCCCATGGGATCCACCTCAACATCTAGTGCTTCCAAAATTCCCTTTTCTTAAGACAACTCACTATGAATGTGAATTTGCATTTAAACAAATAAAAAAGGCCTCCCACAGACAATGTGGGATAATGGCCTTTAATGGCTTTTCCATGTGCTTTTCTTGTTAATAGGCAACTTACTCTATTCTTGGGTGGCTTAATCTTACATTAGCCATGGGCTTGGATGCCTTTGCAACTTCTTCCTTCAGCGTTGCCCGGATCTTGGATCCTTTGAAGCTACAATTTCTTTAAACATATGTGTTCTTTTAATAGCATGAAATGACTTCTTATCTGCGGTTTTAAATTTCTTTGCCTACGTGGATGACTCTTGATCTTCTTTTAATCTATTGATTGTCTTTCTTTCATAGATGCACCTTTTCTTTCTCATACCCTATTCTCCTTTACATGCACTAACTAGTTTCACTTGATGTTGCCCTATTCTCCTTCATCAAATAGTGGGGGTGTTCTGACTATTTGTCTCTATGGCTTGCATGTGAATTTCCTTTATGATTGTTGAGAGTGTCTCCTTCTTTCATCACCAGCTTCCTCTTTAGCTGCAAGGGTGGCCTTGATGGCATCTCTTTCCTATACCTTTCAAGGTGCAGACTCCCTTTAAAACTATGGCCATTTCTAGTTGAATAGCCTGCATTTTTTTTTTTTAATCATTGGCAGCTTTGCTTGCTACTGATGTGGGCCTCCAAGCCTCTGGCAGCTTCATCTTCTCTACCACTTCACCTAACTACCTCCACAATGTGTGAGCTTCCTTTCATCATCTCTTGACTGCACTAGATTTGTCTTAATGCATGAGGCTCTTTCTATTCCTTTTATTATATCCCTTGTGAATTCCTCTTTCAATTGTGTGAGCCTCTACTGCTCTCCTCGCTCCAGATTCTTTAGATTTTGACTGTGGTCTTCACTTGGACCTTGTTTGGGTTAAATTTCATTTGATGCCAAATAGGCATTTCCATTATTCACACCATCCTCAACATTACCATGCTTAGAATTAGACTCTTTTACACCATGATTTTTTAGTCTCAAGGTCTAATTCAATCTCATGTAATGAAGGAAAATTTTTAGATACTGTTGAAGATGATGTTGAAGTCCGACTCTTTTGATAAACCAAAGATTTGAATCTTTAAAAAGATTTGAGACACCTTTGTTGGATAGTCCCTCTCAATCCCATAAAAAAAATTAGTGCAAGGGATAGAAAATCATCCACGATCTTAGGAATACAAAATCTAGATTCTTTAGGAAACACTTCTTTGCAGGGAATTTTATAATCTTCATACCGATCAGGTGATATAGAGGGGATTAGCTGATTTCCATCCATCATTGCATCCATCCCATAATCCAAAGCAATTAAATTATCTATGCCTAAACCTGATGTCAAATGCTTTCATGCTTTTGACTTGTGTTCATTGGACTCAAAGACTTTACACTCCTTCTCAGCTGGTTCAGAGTCACTAGACTAGTGTGTATCATTGTTTGATTTATTTTTTTGATTCCTTTCAACTTCTTATTACAACTTCCTTTAGAAGCTGAATATTTTGCAAATTTGACAAGTCTCTTGAAACCTTTTTTCTTTTTGATAGTTTCTATTCTGTCATGGGTTTCCTTTTACAAATCTACAATAATAAATTGCTTTTTGGACAAAGCAATAGGAAAGAAATTTATTTCTAACAATCAATTATTGTTATGGATTTTCCATCTTGCATCAATGAGAAGGAAAACTTATCCAAGCCTATCCTCATTCTAATGACACAATGAAAATTGAGTAATGCATTAGTAGGAGATAAAGGCTCATATCAAGGACTACACCTTTGTCAAAGGCCAAGCCTTCTAAAGAATGCATTGCATGATCACTCTGTTCTGAATGCACTTCGATGTTTATCATATCTTTCTCAAGCTTTCTATTCATCATATTTCTTGAGTTCTTTGATTTGCTTTCATTTGAAGATTCAGATATTCTATCCTATTCTATCTTGAAGAGACTCCATTTAGTATATCATCAGCTTTACTAGTCTGATGGAATAAATCAGACCCCAAAATGGGTCCGACTAAATTTTGTTTTTGTTTTTGAACAACTGAACCATCAAACTAACCTATTGATCATCTCAAAATGATTAGAAATAAATATGATCACTGACTGATCATTAAAATTTTGATTTAACACCTTTTTCTGACTGTCAAATTTGTGCTAGGAGGTCCTGTTGTCTGGCTCTAAAACTGACGTAAGCACTTGGCTAGGCTCTGAAACTATGGAAAACTATTCTCTCTAACATACTTAATAGGCCTACCAAATCTCTGTTGGCATAAAGTTATTTTCCATTAGTGACAACACTTTTCTCATAGTTCAAACTGAGCGTCGATGATAATAGTTCAAACCGAGAAAATGGACTCACTATTAACCGAGTTCAGTCGGTTAACATAGAACTCAGTATTAACCAAGTTCAGTCAGTTAATTAAGAACTTAGTGTTAACCGAGTGAAGATGGAAGCAGTGTTAACCGAGTGTAGTATTAACTGAGTGAAGATGGAAGCAGTGTTAACTGAGTGTAGTATTAACCGAGTGAAAACGGAAGCAGTATTAATCGAGTAAAGAAGGACTCAACGTTAACCGAGCTCAGTTGGTAAGCAAAAAAGTTAGTTTGTGCCGAATGACACTATATCTACCGAGTCACCAATGGTTACTGAGTTCCAGGCAACGTTTTATGACTAGTATGAATCGCACCCCTACCTCTACCTAGTGCATGACGATGTCGTGTAACGTGGTGGTTGCCGTGTATCAGAAGGTCATCATGTTTGTCTGAAGAACCCAAGTTTATTTTACCATTTGGCTGACTCAATTGTATTTTGTTTACTTGTGTTCAGCCGACCTTTCATCTATTATTACTGGAATTGTATAAATAATGCTTTACGTTTTGTAAAAATGAAAACAATAATAATAACAATGAAAGGATGTGTGATGTGAATATAGTAGCAGAACAGTATATTAGCAAGGTCTACAAGGTGCAGCAAAGACTTCATCAATCACAAGAGGTGATCAATTGTAAAAGATCTAATCAAGTCATATATAGATCTGATTGGTTCATCCTAACAGGTGAATCATCTTGTAAATCCTCTAACTAGGTAGACTTAACAATCTTTGTATAAAATCTCCTAACAGAGTGCATACTTATAAAGTGTGTTTCAAATCCTTTAACAAGGTGGATCTAGCAATCCTTCATGCTCTTAATAGGGAAGATCACTAGAAGTGATCATTGTATGCCTTAATCGGCTAACTTCCTACTGCAGTAAAAAAGATTTGTGGGTTTCATCCCCACCCCAGTTTTACTTTCTATTTTGGAAGGTTTCTGGGTCACCAAAATCTTTGTGTATATATGTTTTGGATGTTTATTTATCTCTTACATGCTGCAGATTAGGTGAATGAATACTTTACTGGTTTATGTTGAATTGATTAAAAGGTGTATTGTTACTGATTCACCCCTCCCCTCTCAGTAACCTGTTATATCTTGAATATTTCCAACAATTGGTATCAGAGCTTTTTGGTTCTCAGGACAAAGCTTGACAGCTTGAGCAAAGATCAAAGTTAATGGAGATATTCAGACTAGAGAAAGTTATAGAAAATGAAAAGTTAGATCTAGAAATGGCCATGGTTCAACTCAAAGAAGAAAAGGAACATCTTTCTCAATCCCTAAAAAGAAGAAAGGAACTTGCAAAACAAATGAATGACCATTTTTATGTTGAAGAAAGGATTGAAGATCTGTTACCATCAAGCAATTTAGAAGAAGCTGACAAAGCAATCAAAGAACTTCTAGAAAAGAATGGATCTCTGCAAGAAGAGGTAAGAAAGCTTAAGAGAGAACAAGAAATACACTCAATCAGGCTATGTGAAGTTTTGGATCAAAGAAACAAAGCACAAGAAGAACTGGAAGATAGAAGTCATGAAATCTACAATCAATCTCATCAGCATGATGATCTTATAGACCAACTTGCCAATGCAAATGAAGAAATCAGGATTCTCAGAGCACAAAATGAAAGAATAAGGAATGATTTAAACACTGAAAAGAAAATCAATGAAAGTCTATAGAGTGACTTAAGATCTGAGAGAAAAATCAATGAAAGCTTGGAAAATGACCTAATCTCTAAAAGGCAAGTCAATGAAAGGATGATGAAATCTCAGGCAGATGTGAATCAATTAAATGAGCAGAATCTTCACAGACAAACAGGCAAAGCTGGTCTTGGATACAAGGAAGCTGGTGAATCCTCCAAAGAAGGTGAACAAAGGAATAAAAGACTCACTTGTAATCACTGTGGCAAGTTAGGTCATACATCAAACAAATGCTGGAGCAATGGGAAAACAAAATTCAATGGTAAATGCTTCAACTGCAATCAGCATGGTCACAAGGCAAATGAGTGTAAAGAAAAACCAAAATTTGAGGACAATTTTCACAAATGCAAAAAGCATGGTCATAAGGCATTCCAGTGCAAATCCAAATCATTCAATCCAGCTGAACAACTTGTCAAAGCTATATTCGGATGGGACTACAACACCTGGTGCAGATGTCACTATTGTGGAGAATATGGACATACTGGCATAAATTGTGCTAGACATCACCTGAGGAAGAAGGACACTACTATAAGGTGCTATACATGTACATAACTTGGTCATATAGCTAAAAATTGCATGAATATCAAAAGAATTGAAGATGAGAAGAAAATCAAAGAAGACAACATTCGAAAGCAAATGAAACAACAATGGATTCCAAAATCTACCGAGCAAGATAAGTCAGATAGAAATGTCACTCAAGAAATGGGTGACTCCACCATTTCCAATTAATATTCATATAAGAAATATTGGAACTGCATCCTCCAAGATTTATACTAAGCAGCTCCAAAGGAAGAAGAATGATCAAATCAGTATTTCAGATACACTTTGATTCCAGGTCTGTTCAACACTTTACCGAGTTCGATCGGTTGTAACAAAGCTTCATTAACCGAGTAGCAGTTACCGAGTTGAGTCGGTAAGAGACTTTACCGAGTTTGGTCGGACGCAACAAAGTTTCATTAACCAAGTGCCAACCGAGAGAGGTCGGTTCGTGACCTAACTGAGTTAGGTCGGTACTTCAATATTTTCATTCGATTATCGAGTTGATAATATCTACCGAGCTAGTGGATGACAACCTGTCATTTCATATACCATCGTACCAAAACATTTATGGAAATTTTTTTATCAAAAGGGGCAAAATTTGATCTTAATTTTTACTGCGAACAAAGAGCTAAGTTATCTTCTGCGATTTCAGAGCGAGCTTAAAACATTCTCAAGCGAATTTTTCAAAAGGGAGAAAGAATCAGTTCAGAATTCTTCTACACCTACCGAGTAGCAATGGCATCCAGAAGTGGCAGCTCCAAGACCGAGAAAGGTTCAGAAATGCTGGTTAAAGGAGAAGAATGGAAGGTGCCGAACTTCAAATTGGCACCAGCTATTGCAGAATAATTGGACCCTAATGGTGCTCAATCTCAAATCCCTACAAAGGTACTTCTTATTAATGATATCCACTCTCATTTCAAATGCTCCATTCAAGAACTTGGAAACCTAGAAATTGATAATGCCCTAGGTGAAATGAGCATAAATGGAAACCTGAAACCCGAACATAAACATCTTGAAACAAAAGGGTTAACCCACATTTCACACTTGCCAAGGAAATTTCATGTAAAATGGGTTAGGTATGTACTTAGTCAGGTTCACAATGGAAAATTGTGGTTAGAGCAACCAGTGCCCATCACAAAGAAAATGATTAGCAAAATTACTGGACTCCCCATGTTGAGCAAAGCCAAGACTACCAAAACCCTAGGTCGGGAAGAATTGCAGAGACTGACCCAAGCAGAATGGGATGGTAGGGGACTTAAGCTTAGTATAGTAGCTGACGTTGAATTGAGATTTGGTATTCACGTCATTGCTCACAAAATCTACAGTTCAAGCCATCCAAACAGTGTATCCTGTGAAGCTATGGATTCGGCATACAAAGTAGTAAAGAAGAATGTAGAATTTGATTTATTGGAATTGCTTTTGTCCCAATTCAATAAGAATATGGAAAGCATAAGAACCTCCAAAAACAATCCCTACAAATTCGGTTCGCTTTTGATTTGTTTATTTTTCTATGATCAAAAGTCTTTTCCATCAAAGGGGTCAATAGTATGGAGTAAAGATATTCCAATTCTTTATCAGATAAATGAGTTCATTGCAGAATTAGGCAAAAATTTTGACAGTGTTTTGGATAACTATTTTGAAGATTTTAAGGAAAGAATGAACCATAGGTTCCGAATTCCACCCAGACTTGTTGAAGAATACAAGGAAGAAGTATGCTTCATGGTAGACTGCGACAAGGTATACATAGAGGTAGTCAGGCCTCGGGTAGCATGGGTGAAACCTCTTCCCTATGAGGTAAATATTGATGAAACCAGGGACATCATAGAAGCATTGGTGAATGAACTAGTAGACCCAACGCAACCATTTTTTGGAACATATGATCAAGCTAAGGCCAGAATTGAGCTTCAAATTAAAATCCCTTAGGCCATTAGCAAAGGAAAGAGAAGGGTAGCCCAACTAAAAATAGAATTTGGTTCTCTTATGATAACAGAAGGCAAAGGAGAAGAATATGAAGAAAAAGAGGAAACCGAGTGAGAAAAAGAAAAAGAGCCTCAACGAAAGAAAGGTAAGGTGATCATCACCAAACCTAAAAGGGAAAATTCTGTAGTTTTCTCCAGGAGAACAAGATAGGGGAAGAAGGAACCTATACTCGTTAAGCCTCCACTCATATTTGAGGCAATATTGAAGCAATTAGAAGCAGGTGCTAGCTTCACAAACTTCAAAGCATTGAAGTTTGAAACCAGAACAGAACAGGAAAAGATGCAGATTGAGGAACTGGTACTGAACAAGATGGGTAAATGGAAATACTCACCGGATCAGATAGCCTCTCAGATCTCCAAAGAACTATTGAAGAGGTTGCAATCAAGATGGGAAGCTGCAACCAAGACTGTCAAAGACATCTATGAGCAGACCCTGAGGAATCTCCTGCCGAGTCTCACTGATGCTGAAGTAAAGACATCACTGAAAGACCACAAAGGTAACATGATGATTAGATTGCACACCTATTTGATACTTGTCAAATATATTGAGCATGTGGTAAATGATGCAACAAACATGTGGAAAAACATCTATCATCTACACAAATCCAGTGATGATAGTGTTGAAATCAAGGACATTGACAATAGTGATGATGATGATGATGATGATATTGAAGATATTCTAGGGGATCTCCATTCAATAATGTTAGAAGTTGAAGAAGAAGCTAGAAAAGAAATTTAGGAAGAAGAAGCTGAAAGGGAAATGGACGAAGAAGAAGATGAACAAGACAAAGAGGAAGAAGATCCAGTAAAAATTGCAGCTGAAGTCATTACATCTCTTCCACACTCTCCACCTAAAATAGTTACAGCTTCTACTGGTAAGATTGTGAGCTCATTGACCTCATCAATTGATCAATCTTCACCTGTCTCCTCTCAGCTCCGGGTACCATCTATACAAGTGTCAACCACTTCATCAACCGAGTTGTAGCCACCTTCATTGACCGAGTCTTCCTCAGTCACAACAGTAAGATCATCAAGCACATCAACTTCTACTATAGATTGTATAGTAAGTGTACCTACAGGTACTACAATTTTGACTTCTCCTGCTCCAATTTTGGCAACTGTTAGTTCTCCCACTCCATCCTGTATAGCAATTTTGGGAGTAACATCAATTTTTGATACTATTAGCACATCTCTCAGTCTTCCTCTACTTAGTCCTATTCCAGTTTTGTCAGCCAGCCCTACCTCATCAACTATGATCTTAGTTTCCAACGGTCAAGGTGAAGTCTTTGCAAGAAAAGCAAAAAGATACATGTTTTCCAGCAAGACAATGGATGAGGAAATTGACTTGGATAAGGACATTTTCATTCCTAAAATAGATCTAGATATAGCATGTGTTGATGAAATGAGAATGCTTAGTCAGAAATTAGAGCAGAAGGCTAGGCAAAAACAGCTCAGGTATGAAAGAGACCAGGAATATAGCATTATTGAAAGTGCTAAAACTATAATAACAGAGGCTATAAGTGTTGAAGTAGATTCTACTCAACACATTTTGATTTAGTTGGAAGAGGCCATATATAAATTCAATGAGGATACCTCCGACCAAGAAAAATTGATTGAAAAGGTAGAGAAGAAATTTGACAATAAGGTGCTTGAGCACATTACTCAGCATATTGCATTAAAATAGGTAGAATTGTCTACAATTCTAAGTAATTTTGAGAATTCTTTTAATAATGTAACTTCACTTTTTGGAAAACTTTGTGATGTTACCGAGTATACCAAAGAAATCAAAGAAAAGTTGAATAAAATTGATGAGGACATGAAGGTCAGTGCCCAAATGCTGCAATCTGACCACAGTGCAAGTTCATTCCATCATCATAAAATAAGATTTTTGTCAGAGAAATAGGCAGAAAAAATGAGAGAGGAAGCAAGAATCAGGTCTACTCTGATTGATATCCAGAATATGATTCTTCCTATCATGGATACAATGCAGAAGCATATTGCCCATTCCAAAACATTGATCCATGACAACAACTTCTCAATTGTAGATCATATGATTGAACTTTCTGCAGAAATTCAAATAGCACTCTCCACCAGCAAAATTTTGCAAGAAAATTGGGATAAGACTTTGGCTCTTATTCTCAAGGTACATTCAGGATTTATCTCTCATTTTGGAATCTTTGTGTAAATTGTTTGGCATTATTGTCAAAAAGGGGGAGATAGAAATTCAAGAGCTAACTGTGCAAAGACATATGTATTGACTTGTAAATACTGTGCATATTGTATGGGGGAGACATATATGTAGACACATCTAATAAGATTTGCATTTATGAAAACTTTTGAAGTATATGTCAATTTCTGTACATAAACTTTGATTCATAATTGTTTTTGTCACTAATGCAAAAGGGGGAGATTGTTGGCATAAAGTTATTTGCCATTAGTGACAACACTTTTCTCATAGTGCAAACTGAGCATTGAAGACACAGTTCAAACTGAGTGTTGAAGACTTAGTTCAAACCAAGCGTCGATGACAATAGTTCAAATCGAGCAGATGGACTTAGTATTAACCGAGTTCAGTTTCTTAACATAGAACTCAGTATTAACCAAGTTCAGTCGTTTAATTAAGAACTTAGTGTTAACTAAGTGAAGATGGAAGAAGTGTTAACCGAGTGTAGTATTAACCAAGTGAAGATGGAAGCAGTGTTAACCGAGTGTAGTATTAACCGAGTGAAGACAGAAGCATTATTAATCGAGTAAAGAAGGACTCAATGTTAATCGAGCTCAGTCGGTAAGAAAAGAAGTTAGTTTCTGCCGAATGACACTATATCTACCGAGTCACCAATGGTTACCGAGTTCCAGGCAATGTTGTATGACTAGTATGAACCACACCCCTACCTCTACCTAGTGCATGATGATGCCGTGTAACGTGGTGGTTGCCATGTATCAGAAGGTCATCATGTCTATCTAAAGAACCCGAGTTTATTTTACCATTTGGCCGACTCAGTTGTATTTTGTTTACTTGTGTTCAGCTGACCTTGCATCTATTATTACTGCAATGGTATAAATAATGCTTTACATTTTGTAAAAATGAAAACAATAATAATAACAATGAAAGGATGTGTGATGTGAATATAGCAGCAGAATAGTATATTAGCAAGGTCTACAAGGTGCAGCAAAGACTTCATCAATCACAAGAGGTGATCAATTTTAAAAGATCTAATCAAGTCATATATAGATCTGATTGGTTCATCCTAACAGGTGAATCATCTTGTAAATCCTCTAACCAAGTAGACTTAACAATCTTTGTATAAAATCTCCTAATAGAGTGCATACTTATAAAGTGTGTTTCAAATCCTTTAACAAGGTGGATCTAGCAATCCTTCATGCTCTTAACAGGGAAGATCACCAGAAGTGATCATTGTATGCCTTAACCGGCTAACTTCCTACTGCAGTAAGGAAGATTTGTGGGTTTCATCCCCACCCCAGTTTTACTTTCTATTTTGGAAGGTTTATGGGTCACCAAAATCTTTGTGTATATATGTTTTGGATGTTTATTTATCTCTTACATGCTGCAGATTAGGTGAATGAATACTTTACTGGTTTATGTTGAATTGATTAAAAGGTGTATTGTTACTGATTCACCCCTCCCCTCTCAGTAACCTATTATATCTTGAATATTTCCAAAAATCTCATTGTATGACGACATCAGGGTCAAAAGATATTTGTTTTCAAAGTTGACCTTTTAGAACTTCCTACAAGAAAACAAGTCAGAAAACACTAAACTAGGTTTGGATTTGGCTTTGAAAACTACGCAAATGGACACTTGGGAAGATGAAAACTGGAGCGTTAATTATCTATCATGAGGAAATTATGGATTTACAATTTGGGCTGATGAAAAATAGTAGGGCACAAATGGCGAGCATTCAAAGTGAGCTACTCAGATTTTGCAAATTAAAACAATGGCAAGAAATCAATTTTTGCAAACAAAATTGACCATGAAAAGTGTGAAAACGGATTCATCAAAGATTGCAAACTGACACACTTGAATTATTTTCGAAGGAAAACATAGTGGTATAATCCATTTGATCTCACCAATCATGTATTAGGAGTTATAACACCACAAAAGGGGTACTGACAAATCTGCAAATGCTGACACCAGTAAAAAGATAAAAATTGCATTTGCAATCACAATTGAAAAATGCTCAAATGGATTTGTAATAAGCTCAAACTTGAAACATAACAAGTCTCCGATATTAAAAATGTAACAAAAAAGGAATTTCAGCATTTTGGTCAACTGGGTCAAAGTTATAGCATGTCAAACAAGGCTTCCAAGAATTTTGAACAAAGTGCAAATGAATGAAAACAATAACTGACCAACTTTGAGGGATTCAAAACCTAGTCAAACAAAATCCAAAAAACTCAAAATCTGAAACATAGGTTCTTGGGTATGGACACTAGACATTTCCAAAGTGTCAGGTTATGACACAATTCTGGGTTAAAAATATTTAGATGCAAACACAAGCTTCAGTTGCTGCTTGACACAGGTGAAAATGCAAATTTGACAATTTCTTAAAATGAGACTTCACTGAATGGTTCAAAATGACAAATTATCATCATGAAACACTTAGAAATGCTGAGTGAAAGGTGTTAGAAACATTTAACACCTCTGGGGCTTTACAGGTACAATCGGGTATACAAGCATTTATGGGGCTTGATTTCTCAAAATTTTAAAATTGGACTAAAAATAAAGCATGCAAGTTTTTGTCCCAATAGTGGCTCTATTTGGGGATGCATGCCCCTTGTGGGCATGGAAAGATTTTAGATCTCTAGGAGAAGCAGACCACACACCTAAACGACAAAACTCTCTTGAACAAGTTTAATGAAAGCAAACAATAACTACCTCTATGTACAAGCGATGGCCCCGGGCCACCGAAAAGTTTCAGAACTCCTTACCTTTTTCATACACTTGATTTTCATTTATTTTCTCCTGAGGTGAACTAAAATTCTCATTCCCATTTGTTTCACCCAACACATCAACATTTTCAATTAGCTCATTAGGAAAAACAAAACTATCATCATTTTCATAGTGCATATAAAAATCAAACATGCTTTCTTCATCTTGCTCCCTATGAAAAAATGATTCAGCATGATCATGACAACTGACATCAAACTAAAACTGATCATCACTAACTAAAGCATGGATTCTTTCAACTGGAAACACAAAAGCTTGATATTCTACTTCATTCAACAAGTTACATGAATTAGATGGTTACTCACCTTGTGTCTCTGGGTGTGAAGAGAGTGTAAAATATAATTTCTCCTTGTTTGTATTATCAGTACTCCACAAATCATACTAAACATATGTTGCATTTTCTTCACACTCAAACAACTAATTAGATCACAAATCACAAAAAATATCATGAAATTTCTTGTTCATAATAGGCCAATCCATATAAATGTTTTCTTCAAATAACTCATTAGAGTAAACCAAATCATTACTATTACATTCCTCATCATATGAGTAATCTAAACACATCTCAACTTCATGAAAATGGGAAAATAGTGAACCATCAATAGACCTTGTATCTATACTTTTCTTTTCAACATGGAAGTCATCAGGTGCATTGATATACAGATTACTATCATATACACCCCCTAAACTTGATAGAGCATATTCTGAAACTGTATCTTCTTCAACATCAAATTTAGCAAAAATGACTTCACCACATGAATTTGCATAATGTTTCAAAACACAAGCATCCTTATATTGGTTAGCGTACCTTTCAAAATCATGAGCCAACAAATCATAAATCTCATCAACACTTAACAAGACTTCATCCCTGGTTTCTTTTCCTTGGCTGTGATTATTATCTAGATAGCTTGACAAATTTGTAATGGCAGACTTGGTAGTAACATATTCTGTAAAATTAGAATTCTAATTATCCCATAGATCTTTTTCTTTCAACAGGACCTTAACAACCGGTATCTTAACACAATCATATTCATCACTAGAAGGAAGACTATTACTGTTGTCAGACTATTCCTCTTCTTTATATTCATTATCATAAGAAGATAAATTTATGTTAGGCATATTATCAGATTGTTGATTACTATCCTTTCATTTATCAAACTGAGACTCTTCATATTCAGTATCACCTTCAATAGAATCATTACATTCACTAATATTAGAATCATTAACCTTCAAAGAATTTTCAACCTCCACGATAAACTCTTTGATTTCACACATCTTATCTAATCTTATCTTGGCTAGATAATCACCTGAACGTGACATAAAAAATTCTAAGAGCACCACTGGCCAGGAAGACTCCTCAAGTATGAAAACTCATGAAGATTCATAACTACTGATTTGAACTTCATATAAATTTGAAATCCATTAAGTCCCTTAATATTACCAATTATATTTCTTAACATTAAAATAGTCTTATCATGAATCCTTCTTTTCAATCTAGCAATATTTGTATGAACACTTTCAAGAGTCGACACATCATTTTCAGACCTAGACTTAGAATCCATCTCTCAAAATTTTAAAACTCTACCTCTATTTTCTTAGTGCTGAAACACTAGATGGAGGCATCCATTTTTACCATTCAACTTTCATGAAAATAGAGACATGAAAATTGAAAATACCTTTATGTGTTATGGTATAAAACCACTAATCTGCTGACTGGCATGGGTGCAAACATGGAATTCCTTCACACCACTAATCAAAATTTGTAGAGTCGCCATCTCCTTTGCAAGAGGAATAAAGAAATCATAACTGTGATCTATTTTTACACTTCAATTTCTTATAACACCAGATTGCAAACAACACTTTAAAAATTATCAAGAATTTAAACTGATTAAAGATAGACTTATAATAGTCATAGAACACAATTTACATTCAATTCTCACAACATACTACTGCAAATGGACAAAACCTTATTGGGAGACATGAATCTTGAACAAAGAAATGGAAAACACTTCATGACCTTGCTATTTATACCAGAGATTCTAGTAATTCTAACAATGGATTTCTTCATGGACTCCCCAACAGAGTCAACATTTTTTTGGTCTTTGAAAATGCTAGAGGGTTTTCAATTATCCCACTAAGAAAGTGACACATCTAGGGGTAGCTAACTCCATTTCCAACATGCCATTTCTGACAACAGGCCAACTATAAGGCTACACTCCTTTTGCACTTCAAGATTTGCAAAAACTAGGTAGGTATACCTATAGATTCTTTATATGCTAGTAGTTATCAAAGCATACATTGAATCTAATGTAGCAGATGAAACCCCTTAGTTCTCCTAGAGACTCATAAAATGACACAGATCTGCAGTAGCTAAATGCAAATCTAGAATATTCACAAGCTGAGTGAGAGCATTCTATTTAGGTCCTTAAACATAAAATGGAAAGAACATTTGATTAATAATGTTGAATTCAACAAAAACTTCAAATATGCAGCAGTAAGACCTAATGATCCTATAATTGATCAGTGCCTTAACCATTGGGCCAATCCATGAATCACAAACATACATATGAATATCTGAGACATATGTGCATCTTCAGATATTTGATCGATCTATTCATTTTGTAAATAGACATCTATGTTCAGTTTAAATCTCATTCTTACCTAATATCCTCCTCAATAAATTTGCAACCCTCTTGACTTCTATGAAGCATTTATACAATTCCTTGAATTATCAGCAACAATGAAACAACATACAACCTTAAGGGACTGCAACTATGACCTAAGCTCTTTGTTCAAAGGCCATAAAACATTACAACTCACTAAGAATGGAGACAAGATTCAATTGAAACTAAATCTGTTATTCCTTGTATTAATTTCCTTTAAAAAATACAACCATATGCATGAAATGAAAGCATGAAAAACACCTAATAGATCTGAACTATCTATATTATTCTTCCTAATGCTATTGACATTAGAGAAATTTGCTAAAAAATATGTGGTTTCATAGTATGGGAACACATCAAAATTGGATCCAAAACCTGGTATCTTAGTAGTGACTGGTTTATCTCCAAAGATTGGAACCCTTACAAAGAATTTAAGATAGAAAGATACAACAAGAAGTGAATTCCCGGATCTGATATGCAACTGCCATCTGTCCACTTGGAATTCAATCTTTTGCAATTGAAAGCCTCTTTCATTTCTTTACCCATTTGATCTGATTTGGTTTCCATCATCACAGTCTAACTGATTTTAAAATATCCTCTGTTCAATCATGAAAACTTATTTGCTAAAATATCTGATTTGCCTCATGAAATGCCAATGAAATTTTAGTTTTTACTGAATGAATCTGAACAAATTCGGATTGAAACTAAGTTTTTACTGCCTTTTACTAATATTCAGGTCATTACTATGTTAAAAAGCAGTTCTAAACTCTAATTACCTGAATATAGTTGCAATTTAGGAACCTGAGACAAATCCCCTTGCAACATGAACCAACTACTTCCTGTGTAAAAATTGGCTCTGGAATCGTAAAGTTCATCTTTTTCGAATTTTGATGATATATAATATCGCCTATCTGGCCTTCAAGAAACCTCCTAAATCTCATTTTGAAAAATGCCCCTCTGTTATAAATGTTCAGGTCTGCAACATTTTAGAATTTGAAAATTTTAAATGTTCTAAAGTTAAAATTTTAGAACAAAATGCTCTTTTTATTTAAAATCTATGTGAATGCATCATCATTTGAAAATAATTTTAAATCACATTTTTAAATGATTTTCAATTTTTTGACACTTTATCCATTCGGGTCAACTCTTCTTTGACCAACTTTTTGCCACGTGTCTACATTTTATTTGCCAACCTCTTCAAATGCAATGCCACATGGCATCTCCCCGCTTCCCCATAATATTTTTGTTCCTTGCATCTTCTTTTTGTGGGAGTACGAGCACCGCAAGATCTGCCACATGGCAACATCTTGCGCATCCGCCTTGAAATTGCTTGTCTGCACCATCTCATCACGTCTAGGTTCCACACTGGAACATGGTGCAATTCTACTTTCCCACTTTATTTAACCTGGGTGCAACTTATTTTTGTGAGGAAGCAGGCATGCTCGATCTTTGACACTTGGTGCAATCTCAGGATTCCTTGCCATATGATCGCAGTTGTTGATTTGTTTGAAATTTTCTATTTGCTTCATCTTGCTAATGTCACACATGGCCCATGGGATCCACCTCAACATCTAGTGCTTCCAAAAGTCCCTTTTCTTAAGACAACTCACTATGAATGTGAATTTGCATTTAAACAAATGAAAAAGGCCTCCCACAGACAATGTGGGATAATGGCCTTTAATGGCTTTTCCAATAACTTTTCTTGTTAACAGTTAGCTTACTCTGTTCCTAGGTGGTTTAATCTTACATTAGCCGTGGGCTTGGATGCCTTGGAAACTTCTTCCTTTAGCGTTGGCTGGCTCTTGGACCCTTTGAAGCTGCGATTTCTTTACACATATGTATTCTTTTAATAGCGTGAAAGGACTTCTTATCTGTGGTTTTAAATTTCGTTGCCTACATGGATGACTCTTGATCTTCTTTTAATCTATTGACTGCCTTTCTTTCATAGATGCACCTTTTCTTTCTCATACCATATTCTCCTTTACATGCACTAACTTGTTTCACTTGACGCTACCCTATTCTCCTTCTTCAGACAACGGGGGTGTTCTAACTATTTGTCTCTATGGCTTGCATGTGGAATTTCCTTTATGATTCTTGAGAGTGTCTTCTTCTTCCATCCCCGAGTTCCTCTTTCATACCTCTCCCTTTTACCTGCAAGGGTGGCTTTGATGGTGTCTCTTTCCTATACCTTTCAAGGCCTAGACTCCCTTTAAAACTGCGGCTATTTCTGCTTGAATAGCCTTTTTTTTTTTAATGATTGGCGACTTTGCTGTCTACTGACATGGGCCTCCAAGCCTTCCGTGGCTTTATCTTTTCTATTGCTTCACCTAACTACCTCCAAAATGCATGAGCTTCCTTTCATTAGCTCTTGACTGTGCTAGATTTCTCTTAATGCATGAGGCTCTTTTAGTTCCTTTTATTATATCCCTTGCAAATTCCTCTTTCAACTGCGTGAGCCTCTATTGCTCTGCTTGCTGCGGATTCTTCAAATTTTGACTGTGGTCTTCACTTGGACCTTGTTTGGGTGAAAATTTCATTTGACGCCAAATAGGAATTTCCATTATCCACACCATCCTCAACATTACCACGCTTAGAATTAGACTCTTTTACACGACAATTTTTTAGTTTCGGGGTCCAATTCAATCTCATGTAATGAAGGAAAATTTTTAGATACTGTTGAAGATGATGTTGAAGTCAGACTCTTTTGATAAACCAAAGACCTCAATCTTTAAAAATATTTGAGACACCTTTGCTAGATAGTCCCTCTCAATCCCATAAAAAAAATTTAGTGCAAGGGATAGAAAATCATAGATGATCTCAAGAATACAAAGTCTAGATTCTTTGGCAAACACTTCTTTGCAAGGAATTTTATAATCTTCAGATTGATCAGGTGATATAGAGGGGATTAGTTGATTTCCATCCATCAGTGCATCCATCCCATAATCCAAAGCAATTTAATTATTTGTGCTTAAGCCTGATGTCAAATGCTTGGATGCTTATGACTTGTGTTCAGTGGACTCAGAGACTTTACACTATTTCTTAGCTGGTTCAAAGTCACCAGACTAGTGCGTATCATTGATTGATTTTTTTTTTGATTCATTTAAACTTGTTATTACAACTTCCTTTAGAAGCTGAAGATTTTTCAAATTTGACAAGTCTCTTGAATCCTTTTGTCTATTTGATAGCTACTATCTCTATCTTAGGTTTCCTTTTACAAATCCACAATAATAAATTGCTTTTGGGACAAAGGAATAGGAAAGATATTTATTTCTAATAATCAATTATTGTTATGGATTTTCCATTTTGCATCAATGAGAAGGCAAACTTATCCAAGCCTATCCTCATTCTAATGACACAATGACAATTGAGTAATGCATCAGTAGGAGATAAAGGCTCATATCAAGGACAGAACCTTTGTCAAGGGCTAAGCCTTCTAAAGAATGCATTGCATGATCACTCTGTTCTGACTGCACTCTGATGTTTATCATATCTTGCTCGAGCTTTCTATTCACCATATTTCTTGAGTTCTTTAATTCAATTTTCATCTCAAGATTTAGATATTCCATCTTTTTCTATCTTGAAGGGATTCCATATAGTGTATCATTAGCTTTACCAGTCTAATGGAATCAGTCGGAGCCCAAAATAAGTCTAGCTAATTTTTTTTTTCATTTTCGAACAACTGAACCATCAAACTAACCTATTGATCATCTCAAAATGATTAGAAATAAATTTTATGACTGACTGATCATTAAAATTTCAATTTAACACCTTTTACCGACTTTCAAATTTGTGCTAGGAGGTCCTATTTTCTAGCTTTAAAACTTACATAAACACCTGGCTGGGCTCTAAAACTATGGAATATTGTTCTCTATGACATACTTAATAGGCCTACCAAATATTTTTGTATGAAAACATTAGGGTCAAAATATATTCGCTATCAAAGTTGACCTTTCAGAACTTCCTTCAAGAAAACAAGTCAGAAAACACTAAACTAGGTTTGGATTTGGCTTTGAAAACTAGGCAAATGGACACTTGGGAAGTCAAAAATTGGAGCATTAATTATTTTTCATGAGGACATTATGGATCTATTATTTGGTCTCATAATGAATAATAGGGCACAAATGGCAAGCGTTCAAAGTGGGCTACTCAAATTTTGCAAATTAAAACAATGACAAGAAATTGATTTTTGCAAATGGTATTGACCTGGGAAAGTGTGAAAAATGATTCATCAAAGCTTGCAAACTGACGCACTTGAAGTATTTTTTGAGGACAACATAGTGGTACAATCCATTCAATCTCACCAATCACAGATTAGGAGTTATAACACCACGAACAGGGGTACTGACAAATCTGCAAATCCTAACACCAGTAAAAAGATAAAAATTGCGTTTGGAATCACATTTGAAAACTGCTCAAACGGATTTTTAATAAGCTCAAACTTGAAACATAACAAGTCTCTGATATTTGAAATGCAATGCAAAAGGAATTTCAGCATTTTGGTCAACTAGGTGAAAGTTATAGCACGTCAAACAAGGCTTCCCAAAATTTTGAACAAAGTGCAAATGAATGAAAATAGTAACTGACCAACTTTGAGGGATTCAAAACCTTGTCAAACGAACTCCAAATGACTCAAAATATGAAACATAGGTGCATGGGTGTGGACACTAGAAATTCCCAAAGTGGCAGGTCATGACACAATTCTGGGTTAAAAATATTCAGATGCAAACACAAGCTCCTGTCATTGTTTGACACTTATTTGACAATTTCTCGAAACGAGACTTCACTGAATGGTTCAGAATGACAAATTATCATCATGGAACACTAAGACACGTTGAATGAAAGGTGTTAGAAACATTGAACACCTCTGGGGCTTTACATGTACATCTGGATACACAAGCGTTTATGGGGCTTGATTTCTCAAAATTTTAAAATGGGACTAAAAATGAAGCATGCAATTTTTCATCCCAACAATAACTTCATTGTTAGATTTACCTCTACTACTTGCTATCATTCTCTATTTCAATTCCATTATTATGGTTGATTCCAAACCAAGTTTTCACTAAGGCAAACCCCTCATCCAAAGAACAATACAATTGTTCTTGTAGATATAGGTGTACAACAAGTGAATTGGAAAGCAGATTTGGATACCCTTTTTGTCAAACTTATGAGATCTATGAATAGAAATTTTGTTGGAGTAGTGTACATCAAGGTCAACTTTTCGGGGTACAATTGTGTCCCAGGGTAAGATTGTGCTCCACCAATAGGGTCATGGTTGATCTCCATTCAAAAAGAAATATTTTTAGGTTTTCTTTGTTGCGACATTTCTAGTCTAAAATAGGTTGCAAATGTTCTAGAAACTACATAAAAATATTATAAATTAGCATTTTTTAAATTCAAGGTTAGTATTTTTCTTTTATCTATTTAAAGATTTAAGCACATACTCCCCCATAATAGAAAGATCATATAACCTCCTTTCTCCCTCTTTACAATTGCTTGATCCATTTTTGCATTGAACACTTTCTTGTGTTTAATCAATCTGGATTATTCCTTTTGGAAATTAGGGTTGACAAGAGGTTTCCATTTTCTTCCTATTCAAGAATGAAGAAGGCTTTGAACAACCAATTATATTTTTTAGAAAGTTTTTGTGGGCTGCTAAACTTAAGTATGATATAAATAAAATAAAAGCATATGAATTGGTTAAAGTTGTAAAGGTATTTGGATGTTACTTAATGGGAGCCACTATAATTGCATTTGTTCCAAGTGTTGCATTGGAAGAAATCTTCTCACAACAAGAAGTATCAAGAAGAAGATATATATGGATCAATAGGATCCAAGAATTCAAATTACTAAGTTGGTTAGAGGTCAAGGACTTACCAAACTGATGAAAAAGGCTATTCTAGAAGAAAAGCTTATTAACCAACTTGATGATGACTGCAGGAGTGATCTATGTGACATGAACACTATAGATTGGTACAAATATATAGTTTTCTATCTACAACATATGAAGGCTCCATCAGGACTCACAAAAACTCAAAAGAGAGCTCTAAAGTTGTAGTTCATCAGATATATTATTGTAATAGGTCAACTATTATGGAGAGACATGGAGGGTGTCCTCCTAAAATGCATAAATGAAGAAGGGTGAAAGAATATCTTGAGTGGCATGCATGAAGGAAAGTGTGGGGGTCATTACATGGAATAAATAATAGCCTAGAAGATCCTTAAGTATGGCTTCTAGTGGCCTACCTTGTTCAAAGATGCACATGAATTAGTGAAGAAGTGTGATGCATTTTAGCGATTCAATGTAAAGTTGAAATTTTCTAGAAATATTTTCTTGAGATCAATGGAGGTGCAAGCACCTTTCCACTAGTGGGGCATTGAATTCATTGGTGAAATCTCAAGTAAATCCAGTGGAGGGCATTCTTGGATCCTTATTGCCATTAATTATTGACAAAATGGGTAGAAGCAATTCCTACTATAAATGCAACAAGCAAAGTGGTAATCAATTTTATATTGAATAATATTATTATTAGATTTGGGTTCATATAGAAAATTGTCACTAATAATGCTATTTAATTTAGATCAAATGAATACAAGAATTTTTGCAAGAAATATGGCATTACTGATTCTACATCATCACCTTATCATCCCTAAGAAAATGGTCAAACTGAATCCAGTAACAAAAATTTACTCAAGATCATCAAGAGGATTCTTGGAGAAAAAAAGAAATCCTAGGATTCTAAATTGCCCCTACCATTATCGGTAGGGGGCATGACCATGTCTACCCATTGTACAATGCTTTCCTATGTATTTTCCCTTGTTTAGTGAGGTGTGCTCTTTGAAGAAGTTCTTACCCAAAGTTTCATGTATGCGGCCTACTTCTCTAAAAAAAAATTCATTCTTGCATGGATACAAGTTATCCATGATCCCCAGGTAGAACCACTATTGAACCTCATTTCACTTTGCCTAAATTCTAAGTTTCTAATGTGAAAATGTGGTGAATTGAAGTTTATAGTTACATTATTGCTATAATATACTTAATCCTTTGGTTAAAACCTTAAATATGATAAAAATTATCTTTTTCTTGGCACTTAGGGTTTCCTTGAAATTTTATAAAATTATTTTCTCTTGTGTGAAAACCCTTATTTTAAGTCTGTGCTCTATTTGAGCATTTTAAATTTTAAATTATTTCAAAGAGTTGTATTTTTCCTCAATATTTTAGTATTTAGTGAAAGCTTGTGAAAATTTTAAGTGTGCAACTTGGCGACCAAGGTTGAACACATAGTCTGAGCTCATCATAGAATAGTGGCCTTTTAAGGCACAACCTTATGAAATAGTGAAGACTCCTTTCATCACCTAATTGAAGTAGTTAGTTTCCCAGTACCCTTTTATACATCAATTGAGTGAAGTATTTAATCAAACTTCATTCGTATGGTCACTCAAATAAGAAAGATGTAATGAGTCATCATGGTGACTAGCTAAATGCTTTAGAATCACAAAAGATGGAGCTTGAGAGATAACCATGACTTTGTGAAACTATTAAGAGCTTAGAAGAACCTTTGATCACATTGTTGTGAGGGAAATTTAAAAGTTATAAGGTTTGATTACGAAAGACTAGCCAAGTTAAATATTTGAAAATTATTCTCAATCACGTGGTTGGAGTAGCTAGCTCATGTTATGCAAAATGGAATGCGACTACATGAAAGAAAGTTAAGATGCCAAAATTTATTTGTTTGTAGGGTCACATAGATAGGACAAATGTTCAATTCATAGACTGCTACTAGGAAAAGGTGTTAAAAAAAGGTTAAGTCACATAGTCACGATGTTAGCCAAACAATAGAGAAGATAAGCTATGACTGGGTGAAAAAGACTAAAGTCCTCATGCATAGGGTCACAAGGTTAAGAATCAAAATAAATATTTAAGTTGCAACCAAGCGAACAAGTTAAGATCAAAGAAGAATTATGCTAGAGGGTGTGGTCACGATGTCAAAGAAATGTTAGTAAGAATAGACCATGAAATAATGACTAGGTGTAAAGAGTATAAATTTCCTTTTCTCGCATGGTTGCAAAGCTAAGTTACTATTAAATGAACCAAATTGCAACCTAGTGAAGTCTTAAGGTAAAATAAAACATAATTTTTAATTGCGTAGTCATAGGAAAAAAAACCTAAAATTTTGGAAAGTGCATGAAGCTGCAACTTAGAGATTTATAAAGGACTTCACATTGTCATAGGTAGTTAGTATAAGTGCTAATGTTATGAAGTGACAATGTGATCAAGAATAAAGAGATTTTGACTATTAAAGGCACTCACTCATGTAGTTAATAGCTAAGGGTAGTAGCTAAACTACAAAGTGGAGGAAAGGGATATAAAGTTGTGATCACCTAGTCCCCGTTGTTTAAGTGCTAAGGAAAATGATGATTGTGGAATGGAGAAAAAAGGGAGTCATAGGGTTGCAGGGATAGGTTCTAATGCAAAAATGACTATTAAAGAGCCTCATTATGATTTAAAAGTGATTCGCTATCAAAAGTGCATAAATTTTTTGGAAAAGCTGGTAGTACAAGAAGATTTTGGCACTTTTACAAAAATTCATATTTTTCACACACATTTACATAATTAGACATAAATGCTTCTCTATTGATCTTTCCTTATTAATAAGTTGATATAATGACATTCTGAGTTACAATCTTTTGCATAATCCAAAGATGAAATTTGAGTGCCAAGAAATTTCCAGAGCTTCTAGAGATTGAAGTTGACAAAGTTTATTTTAAAGAATCAATTTGTAGAAGTCATGGCACAAGAAGAAGGTAAGATCATAACTCAAATTGATGTGGAAGAATCTTCATAAGCTGCTAAACAAGAAAAATTAAAGTTTGTGACAATGTACATAGAGGAGTGTGTATATTTTATTCCATAGTCTTCTCATGTTCAGACTTTGAATGTACATGTTTTTAGAGATACATATTCCTTATGTCAAGATGCCATTGTACTAAATAAAAATGAAAATGAATTTTTTTGGTATTTTCATAGTAATAGGTATACAAAATTACTTATCTCTAACCCTTGGTTTAGGAATATAGAAAAATTGATAATGCCATAAGTCATAGAGGATGTTCATCTAATAAAGACATTGGTCAAGTCATACAATCCAACAACTAAATCTTTCCACAAAAATGTTATGAGTATCCTATGTAGATTGCATTGGGAGACCTTTATTGAGGTTTTTGACCTAGGAGGGCCTATGACAAAGGAAATGAAAAAGGAGAATATGAATCAAACATTAAAAAATTCCAAGAATTTCTTTGTTGCAAATGTCATGAAGAGGCACATTCCTAAATCAAAGCTAGAGAAGGGTGAAATGCCAAAGAAGGTAGGGGACCTGATGCCACTTGAATTATTTTGCAAGTATTTTAGGTAGACAATGTTTGGGATAAAAAAAATGATAGGAATTAATGGCACAAATTATGTCCTAGGTTACATATATATCATTTATTTTAATATTCAACATCCAAATAATAATGTTGGGTATGATTTTTTGGAGTATATCAATGAATGGGATACATGATGAGATAGTGGCTACTTAGAATGGAAAACATGGGATTTTCAAGTTCTTCCAGTACTCACTGCTGATGCATATTATTCTAGAAAAAACATAGGGAATATTAGTCCAGACTTTATTGAAGCCCTTGAAGAAAATGGAGAGAATGTACCTGTGTAGATGTGGACTTGCTATTGGCAAAGGTTTTATTCCTAGATGCTACTGCTATTACTTTTCATAATGATTTTTTCCCCCTATTACAAACATGCTAGTAGATATAACTTAAAGAGTGCCTAGAGTCGTAAGGATGCTAGACTATCTGCATGCACAAAAAGGTATAAGGTACTTAGCTATGATTGGTCTAGTTTTTATTTTATTTTAAAATTTATCAATTATAAGGGTTCTTGGGTGTCCACAGCCCCCACATGTATTCCCAAAACATATCCCTAAGAGATTAGGCCAACTAGAATTCTTTTTGCAAATGCTTATGTTGAATAAAGAGTATCTAGACCCTATTGTTAAGAGAGGCTCATTTGTAGAAAGGAATAGAAATATAGGAGACTTTCTTATAGGAAAAGATTCTATAGAGGTGATTGACTAGTGTATGGGAGAATTAAAACTTCTCTCAGCTCCTGCTAGAACCTATGATACAAATGATTCGGTGAGGCATGCTTTTAAACAAATGAGAAAATATACTCTCCCTAACAAAAAACCTAATTGGGAAGAGGATTGCATAAGAAATTGTCTAGAGATAGAGGTATGTAGAGATATAAGTAAAGGATGGAGTAGGATAATGAAGATTGAAGAAGCTGTGAAGGAATATGATCCATCATTTACGGATTTCTGCCATGAGGTAGCCTACTTAGACATATATGATAGGTGCCTAGACAATTTTGATTAGATAATGGCTCAAGTGCCTACTAAGATTAGAGACATAGTAGAGCCACCAATCCATCAGCAAGAGGGTGCTATAACCATTGAGGTTGAAGATTACCATCCAAAGAGTTCTTCATGGGAAAAGGGAAGGAAGAAACAAAAAATTATATAGATCCTTGACAAGGTCAGAGGAAAGGCATTACAATTTTTTCCAAAAGGATCAAAATTCTTTAATACAATAAGACACAACTTCTTGTTAAAATAGGTTGGGGAACATGAAAAGTCCCCAAATGAGACTAAATTGAAAATTCAAATGTTAGATGAGTGGATCATACAAGCTTGAGAGTTCATGAAGGGTGATCAATTCATCAAATCAAATGAATTCAAGTCTTTCTTATACAAGTTTAAGAAGAATGAGCTTAACTTATAGTTGAAACCATGTGACTCACCTAAGAAAACTATAGAGTTGGTCTAGAGGTTGGAGGATTATGATTTTAGTAGTGAGAGACTTACAACTTACAAAGCTAGAGAATTTGTAGCTAGAAGTGATATTCTTCTCTTTCTTGGATGTGAGCTTAGCTCATCATTCATGTTAGATTAGATTAGGAAATATGACAAATTAGTGTCCATTGAAGAAACCAACATTGTTGGGGAGTTATAGGGCTCTAGTTTTAACATTGATAGCAAGACCATGACTATATGGAGCTTGGCTCCTGAGCGAAATAAGCTAGCTCTCATGGAAATAAAGGAATCTCCCTAGGGTAATATGATATTTTAGAATGTTATTACTATATCCAGTGATTAGATAAATAATTTGCAAAATACAACATCATTAAAGGGGAAGAGAAAAAAGGAGATCTTAGAGGAATGATTGTTTCAAATATTTAACATGTCCATTGATCCTAGGAAAAAGTATGAAGAATAATTAAAATGAACCTATGTCCTAGACCAAAGGGTGGCTGCCCTAGAAGAAGAGATAAAAAATCTCAAAAATGTTGCAAGACTTGTTACAAGGGTAAAGGAACAAGTAGACCAAAGAGTGATTGATGCAGAAAATGTGGGAGGGAGCCAATAGATGGACATTGATGAATGGGGTGAATCCAAAGAATTGTAAATTGAGAGAATTCAGAGCTTGATGATGCACAAAGTGCTTTGCAAATTGGGTCACAGAATGTGCATAATAGTTATAGCTCGCTATAAGGAGCTAAGTTCCAATGCTCAAAATCATTAGCTCTTCTATCCCCTTTGTTTAAAATATGGGGACCATATACACAATTATTTGATTATTTGTTTCCCCTATTGCCCCAAAAGAAGGGGATACCTCAAGTAGTAGTTACTAATGATAGAAAGACGATTAGTAAAGTGAAGGAATTGTATGGGGTTTTCTCAAGAAACATGTAACTAATACAAGTTAAGATGAAAAAAAATAGTGCAAGGATCCAAAACTTTATTCCTACCATCTTAGATGTTGATGGAATAATAAAAAAATGTCAAGAGTGGTCCTCATATTTTTAAGGATGTTTTGAAGCATCTACAATTTGTGGCCCACTACAACAATGAGATAGACGTAACAATTGTCTGCTATATGATTGATTTCATTTTTAGAATAGGAACAGATATGAAAAAAGTCATAGGAGAGTTGAAGGCCATAAGTTATACTAAGCAAAATAAAAATGTTGGTGCTCTAAACATCATTCATGATGCCACATGGCTAGATGTAGACACTGACATTTCCATCTGGGAAGTCATTGCCTATATGAAAGCTATAACATCTACTTAGAATGACTAGGCAAAGTGAGGATGTAGTTAGAGGTAAAAGGAATGAAGATAAATAAATAAAATTGAAAAGATATTAAAGACCAACAAAAAGATGCTAAGGATACTGTCTAATAAGTGCCACTTGCTAGTTTTGCAACTGCATCCAAAGTTTTGATCCAAATAAAAAGAATGTTTGAATGTAACTAAATGAAAAATATCTTTGTATTTTTCTTTCCATTATAATTTTAACAAGTGTCTTACCATCTAAAGCTTGTTGCGATCCTTTCTATAAAGTGATTTCCAAGATGTGGAGTTGAGGTCTGAAATCCATGTAATTTTTAGTGTTATGCTATTTTGCATTCAATCCAGTCAATCTTTGTGTCAATTTTTGTGATGTATTCATTTATAAATCTTAGAATACAAGTGAAAATTGACTGATAAGTAGTCATGCCTTGAAGTATTTATGAGTTTTATACTCGTATTGTATGATTGTCAAGGAGAATTAATACAAAAGGAATGTTCTTCCATATCTATTTCCTCTAAATTCTATATCCATTTGTATGTGTTGGTTATGTTGGGATTGAATGGGAAAGGTTCATGCAATTTAATGTAACTAGGATATGTTGTATATCAATTTTTTATTACTTTTAATTCATAGAATTAAGTAAATGCTTCAATAAATTGGTAGGATTTCCAATCATATAAGAAGGATATTCATAGGAATGGGGTTTAGGGTTAGTTGCTGATAGAATTAATTGTAAAGAAATTAATTAGAACAAATTTTTACTGGGTAGACTCTAAATACAAATAGATAAGGAATTGATCATCTATTTAGTTGTATATTGAAGAAATCATGGGGTTGCATGAAGTATAAAATTAAAATCAAATCAACCTTTACTTTACTATTTGAAGAATAAAACTATTGGTCAACACTTATTTGGAATAGTTCTTTGTGTGCCATAATTAGTTTCTATAATCAAGAGCTATTTTCAAATTCAAGAATAATTATGAGCATTTCTGCTATAAGGGATAGATTTCTAAAGAAAAGAACACCAGTTAGTGAATTGTAAGGAAAGTATCAAGCATCCAGTCATTTCATCCCTAAGGTGCACTTGCCTAATCCCTATAGAGCTTGAAGTGTAGAGAATCCCTCTAATTCTGTTAATGTTGGGTCTAGATCTAAAGAATTCTTGGTTGAATATAAGAAGTAGCTAACCACTAGATTGAAATTTGTCCTCTACATCCTGGTATTAGGTGTTTTTTTCTTGGTATTTTTAAAATCCCAAAAACTACATTGGTGGAGTATCTTGAACATTGGAGTACATTGATATGTTGTATTCATGATTGTGGTTTTCATTGATGGAAAAATAGCATCATTTTAGTAAAGACTAGTATAGTAGTAGATAGAGATCTTGATGGTATGGATAATGGTTTGATTGTTTGTTCACGTGCAGTAATGGATATGTAAAACATATTGTCCCAATGATGTGGTTAATTAAATGCATAGAGTCTACATTGATGGTGTATGAAAGTTGTACCTAATTTAGAGAGAGAAGTTCTAAGACAAGTATTTGGAAAAAGTTCATGATGATTGTTCTCTATCTTACATAATAGATGTAATAAAGTGATGCACAATTAGATAGTTATTGAGGATAGTCAAGTGATGAAATCAGTGAGAGCACGAGCCTTAGTATCACATGTGCAAATTTTTGTAGAGACTATAAATCTGATAGTGCTATTAGAATTGTTATTTAATTAACTATCTTATTTTAATTCATTGGTAAAGACTCAAGGCTGACTCAAGGAATTATTATGAAGATGTGGTAAAAAGTGTTAACATTCTAGTCATGTTTGTTATTAGTGACATATACTTATTCATATTATAAGAAAATACCAAGCATATTGTAGGGTTAATAGTGTTAACCAAGCATTTTAGTTGATATCGAGTTCTACAGTTGCTATCGAGTCCTTTGGACATATTTTAGTTTGTGCTAAGCATTTACTACTATGGTGATGATCAATAGTGTAAATCGAGCATCTTAGTGTATACCTAGTTTATGAGTGCAAACTAAGTTATGTCGTGCTTATCAAGTTTATAGATGATGTGATGCAAGTCTAGTGTTAACTACGCTACTCAATGTTAACCAAGTGATTTAGTTTATACTGATCTCATCATGATGGCATTGACCAAGCTATGTAGTGTGAACCAACTTGTGTAGTGCTTATCAAGTTTGTAGATGATGTGATGCAACTCTAGTCTTAATTGAGCTACTCAATGTTAATAAAGTAACTCAGCTTATACTGAGCTTGTAGTGATAGAATTGATCGATCTATGCAATGTGAATAAAGTGATTTAGTTTATATGCTGAGTTTCACAATATTTTTTGAGTCGCCAATGTAGATTGAGTTCAAGACTACTTGGAAGTGATCAATATGGACCAAGCTTCTATTTCCACCAAGTGCATGACAATTCAAATCATTGAAAATAGATGCTGAGTATTAGAACCTCACTGAGTTAGACTTTAGAACCTGAGTTTCTACACTTTGGCCAACTTTGTAATTTTTGTGTAAACTTGTATTGTGGTTGACTTTGTAATTTTTAATTGGATTGGTATATATGTAATATATTGTGACACATCGAATCTCATGATATGAAATAATGCAATCATTGGAGAAGTGCAAAAGAGTGAATTACAAAGGTTGTAGCAGTATAAGGAGCATCAAAGATTTATCTATCACAACAAGGTGATTTGTACACTTAAAGGAATCTCACTTAGCAAACCAAGTTACAAATCAAAGATCAACTTTTGCTCCATCCTAATAGGTGGATCAATGAAATTCTTTAACAAGGTAGACCTAATAGTCTTGTGTAAATCTCTATACTGAGAAAATACTTCATTTTATGTTTGTAAATCCTTTTACAAGGTGGACCTGGCAGTCCTTATTGCTCCTAATAGGGTAAATCATCAAAAGTGATCATTATAAGCCTTAATGGGCCAAATTTATATTGCAATACTAAAGCTTGTTGGTATCATCCCCACCCCAGTTTTATTTTCTATTTGGAAGGTTTTTGAATCACTAAACTTGTGTGTCAAAAGTGTTATGAATGCTTTAATATTTTCATTTTCTCATGCATGCAATTATATTAGAATATACATGAAGGATTGATTTCTAATTAAGGATTAAGTCTTGTAAGTTACTGATTCACCCCTCCCCTCTCAGGAACATAGCCTATCATAATATTTCCAATAATTGGTATTAGAGCTTTGTGGTTTTTAGAGAAAAGTTTAATAGCTTGAGCAAAGATCAAAGAAAATGTAGGTATTTAGACTTGACAAGGCCATTGATAATAAGAAGCTAGATTTGGAATTGGCTATTGGACAACTCAAGAAAGAAAAAGAGCAACTATCTCAATCCCTAAAAAGAAGAAAAGATCTTGCAATCAAGATGAATGATCCACTCTACATTGAAGAAAGAATTGAACACATCCATTAAAGAAATTTAGATGAAGGTAGTGAAGTAATCAAAGAACTATTGGAAAAGAATAGTACTCTTCAAGAAGAAGTGAGAAAACTAAGAAGAGAGAAAGAAATTTAGTTAGTAAGATTGTGTGAAGTTATGGAAGAGAAAAATAAGATAAGAGAAGAGATAGAAGGAAAGAATAATGAAATTCAACACCTATCTCTTTAGCAAGTAGACTTCATTGATCAGCTCACCAATGTAAATAAAGAAATCATGAATCTTAGATCAAAGAATGAAAGATTGTAGAATGATCTAAACACTAAAAAGAAAACCAATGAAATAATGATGAAATCTCAAGCAGACAAGAGTCAGTTGAATGAGAAAAGTCATTATAGACGAAAGGGGAAGTAGGAATTGGATACAAAGAAGAAGGTGAATCATTCAAGCAAGGAGCTCAAAAGAACCAAAATCTACTTGCAATCACTCTAGTAAGATAGGACATACATCAAAAAAATGTTTGAGCAATGGGAAAGAAAAATTCAATGGAAAAAGATACAATTGTAATCAACATGGTCATAGAGGAAATGGATGCAAAGAGAAACCAAAATTTGAAGGAAAATTTCACAAATGTCAGAAGCATGGGCACAAGTTGTTAGAATGCAAAACTAAGCTATCAAATCCAACAAAACAAATTGTAAAATGTATATTTGGTTGGGACTAGAACACATTGGAAGGAATTGTGAGAAACATCACATGAGGAAAAGAGATACTACTAGAAGATTTTTCATTTGTATAGAACTTGGTCATCTTGTCAAGAACTATATGAATAATAGAAGAATTGAAGATGAAAAGAAGGCAAAAGATGATAACATCAAAAAGTAGACAAGACAAAAATGGATTCCAAAATCTTCTAAAAATGCAAGTCTAAGCAATAATGATCAAGTCACTCAAGAATTGGGTGACTCTAGTATTACCACTTGATTTCTCAAAGGAGAACTGAAACTAGGATACTAAACAAGACATCTCACATCAGTTCTAGTTGTTAGGATGAGAGATCCATATCAACAGTTAAGATGCAAACGGATCACTGACTAAGAGATGGCAATCAATATTGAGTTACTATCCTTATTGAGCAAGGTTAGGTTATAGAGTCTACCGAGAAAGGTCAAGAGTAACTAAGTATTGCGTGGTTAATGAGTCCTGGAGACTCTATCAAGTATTTAATGTAAGTGAAGTGGATGATAGCCTATCACTTGAGTGAAAAATCCTACCATGTATTTATGGAAAAAAAATTATGAAAAGGGTGAAATCAAAGTCATTTCTCACTGCGAATTTTTAAGAGCTATTTGTGCAAAGTGATCTTTAGAGTATTCAAGTGATTTAAATGAATTCTTACCAAAAAAAATTGTATTCTCTCAAACCCATCCACTAGTAGCAAATCAAAAAGAGGTTCAAATATGTTGGTTCATATTGTGGAATAGAAGGCACCTAATTTCAAATTAACTCCCGCCATTGTAGAAACCCCAGATCCAAGTGGACCATAGTCATAAATCCCTCCCAAGGTACTATTAGTTAATAATATTTGTTCAAATTTTAAATGTTATATTCAAGATATTGATACACTAGATATGGATGAATGTTTGAAATAGTTATGCATTGATGGTGTGTTGAAACTTGAGCATCAAGATCTCAAGACAAAATGTTTAACTCACATTCCTCATATGCCATAAGATTTCCAAGTAAAATGGAAAAGGTTTATCCTTACTCATATGCACAGATGTGATTGAAGCAACCAATTTTGATAACCAAGAAGATGATCCATAGGATCATTGGTCATCCCATGTTGTCTAAGGTAAAAATGACTAAAACCTTAGGTGAGGTTGAATTAGAGAAGAAAACCTTTGATGAATGGGATGGAAGGGGAATGAAGATAAGTCATGTAACTAATATACAATTGAATTTTGACATTCATGTCATCACCCACAAAATCTATAGTTTGAGCAAGTTGAACAGTGTATCTTGCAAAGTAGTTTATTTAGCGTACAAGGTAGTCAAGAATAACCTTTCTCTTGACCTTGAAAAATTACTATTGAACTAGTTCAACAAGAACATGGAAAGCATTAGAACTTCCAAAAATAATGCATGTAAGTTTGGTTCACTCTTGACTTATTTATTTATCAATGTTCTAAAATTCCTCCCATCAAATGGTACTATGGTTTAGAGAAAAGATGTACCCATACTATATCATATTAATGAATATATTGCTGAAATGGGAGAGATATATACAAGTATCATGGACAACTAATTTGATGCATTTAAGGAAAAAATGCATAATAGATTTAGGATTCCAAGGAAATTAGTTGAAGATTCAAAGATGATGTTTGTTTCATCTTTGATAGTGACAAAGTGTACATTTAGGCACTTAGGCCAATAATTGCATGGGTAAAACCTCTAGGATATAAAGTAAATATTTATGAAACCAAAGACATAATTAGGGCATTGATAAATGAACCTGGTTATCCTAAGGCTACTTACTTTGGCACCTATGATGAGGAAAAGGCTAGAATAGAAATAGAAATCAAGATTCCTCATGCAGTTAACAAGGGCAAGAAGAGGATTGACAAACTAAAAATTAGTTCCACTATTTTGTTAACTAAAAGAAAAGGAGAGGATAAAGAAGTAGAAGATGAGACAAAGTCAGAGGAAGAAGAGCCACTAAAGAAGAAACATAAGTTAATCATTACCAAGTATCCCAAGAAATCCACTATTGTATTCACTAGGAGATCATCAAGGAATAAAGTAGATAAAGATGGAGGAGACATAATATTCAAGAGATCTCCACCCACCTTCAAGGAAAGAATGAAAGAGCTAAAATCAAGTTCTATAATTAAAAACTTCAAGGCACTAAAATATGAGACTAGGATTGCTAATGAGTAGAAGAAAATCTAAGATATATTAATATCCAAGATGGGTAAGTGGAAGTACTCACCTGAATATTTAGTAGATTCAAAAAATTATTAATGCTTTGATGGACAAGATTACACCAAGATGCGAGCATGCCATGCAAAATACAAAAGATATATATGAGTAGACCCTGAGGCAATTCATGCCAAATTTGGTTGACAAGGAGGTGAAAGAATCTATGAAGAGAAATGATGAAAAGTTAACTTTGAGATTCAATACTTGTCTTATACTGTTGAAGGACATTGAGCATGTTGTGAAGAATGCTACAAATACATGGAAAAATGTTTATCCTCTTCACAAACTAAGTGGTTTTGTAGTAATTGTAAGTGATAATTGGATAATGATGATGATTAGGAGAAATATGAAGAGAAAGATGATGAAGAGGTGAATAATTTTGATTATATAGATGATGAAGAGGAACAAGGGTGGGAAGTTACCAAGGAAAATGTGCAAGATGTTGAGGAGACTAACCCAGTAAAGATTTTTGTAGTGGTCATAGCCTCACTTCCTCATTCTCCAAGGAAAACATTGATAAGACCAAGCCTGGAGATAGCTTCAATAGGATTGATTGTGACCAACACTGAAAGCACAAGAACTTGATCAATCTTTGCACCTATTCAACTGAGTACTTCATTGATAGTAGTGCCAAGCACTTCATCTACCAAGTAGCAAACTCTTTCGTCTACATTAGTTCTGGCTACAGTAGGTATTTCTACTGGTGTTTCAATGAGTGTGGTATCTACTTTTCCAGCAAATTCTCCAATATGTAAAATTATTTCCCTTCCTAGTATGAAAGTAATAAGTACAAAGATAGTTAAGAAAAATCCTCAACCAAGAACAATTTTTTAGGGAAAAGGCAAAGAAAAGGAAGAGGATATAGATCTTGATGAGGAGATTGTAATTCCAAAATGGGACATCTCAAATCTAAATCTAGATCAGATGTAAATTTTTGGAGAGCTTCTTCAAAAGGAAGCCAAGTGGCATAGGCTTAGAGAGGAAAGAAACAAAGAGTTTTAAATAATTGAGGATGCTAAGAACATTCTAGAAGAAGCTCTAGGCATAGAGGTTGATACTTCTCAACTAATTTTGTATCAGTTGTCATAGATAGTCTAGAAATATAATGGAGATTTGGATGGACAAGAAAAATTATTGCAAAAAGATAAGAAAAAGTTTTAGAATAAAGTTTTAGAGCTTATTTCTCAACAAATTGACATTCATTGAGTAGAACTATCTACTATTTTAGGCTCTTTAGAGACCTCCTACATCAATGTATCTTTACTTTTTGGTAAGCTATGTGATACATCAATTTCACTAAGGAAATTAGAAATAAACTATCAAAAATTGATCAGAATCTGAAGGCAAGTGCACAACAATTGCCACTTGACCCAAGTTCAAGCTCTACCCACTTCAACAAGATTAGATTTTTGATAGATATGCAGGAAGAATTGCTCAGAGAAGAGGTAAGTATTAGATCAACATTGATAGTATTTAGATCATGATTCTCCCAAACATGGATGCACTACAAAAGCACATTGCACATTCAAAAATGCTCATCCATGACAATAACTTCTCCACTACAGACCATATGATTGAATTGTCAGTAGAAGAGTAGATTGCATTGCACACATGCAAGGTGTTCTAGGAGAATTGGAAGAAGACTTTGGTGCTTATCTTGAAGGTAAATTCAAACTTCTTGTCACATTTTGACATTACTATATAAATATATATTACATAAATATTTGGCATTAATGTCAAAAATGGGGAGAATATTGGAGAAGATGTAAGGAGAAAGGGGGAGAAGATTGAAAGAAGATTGGAGAAAATTTTAGATTGTAGATAAAATGAATATTGTATAAGGGGGAGAAGATGTATTTAGATGTATATTATATGTATAGTATACTATATATTATGTATGGGGCGAATTACCATGTATAGAAATATATCTCTTACAATTTTTTTTTTGAAAAATCTCAAAAATAGTATACTCTACCAAGTTGAAGATATAAGGTGATGGATTAAGATGTTCTTGAACATTCTTGAATCTAGTTTTGACTGATAAGTGTTTTTGTCACTAATGCCAAAGGGGGATATTTTTGACATTCCAGTCATGTTTGTTATTAGTGACATACACTTATTCAGATTGTAAGAAAATACTAAGCATATTGTACAGTTAACAATGTTAACCAAGAATTTTAGTTGATATTGAGTTCTATAGTTGCTACTGTCATGCTCAAATTTTGTGAGGCAAAATAGAAGACATTTTTTTATTTTCTTTTAAAGATAACTTCGGAATCCTTACAACAATCTATAAATTATCAATTTTATTATCACTAACAAGGGTTTGGAGTATGCGACAATTATGAAATTATAAGCTATAGTGGCAATAGATCTATAGTAAGTTAATGAAACATATCGGTTGAACACTTGCCTAAACATTTATTACCAACCCTAGCTACACTTTATAATCAAATATGAATTATAAAATGTGCTCAATGGTCAATGTCTATCTCGCCTGTTAAATTTGAACCTACTCTTAAGGAGATCTTGATAAGCATACATTTGTGGGTTCCACTGAATTCATAGGTTAGGTAAAAATTTGTGGATTTATCTTAAGTTGGACTCGTAGATTTAATATTTTCTATGTGGGTGTATATTCCCTTTATATATCTATATGTTTATATCTACATCATACTACCTAGGGTCTAATAAATAAAAGTTTGACAATAATTGATACTTTCTCTTGTAAGGTACCATATAATATGTTCACGTTCATCTTATAACCCCCTAACAACTTAGTCAGGGTAATTCCAAAAGCTATTCAAACCTCTAGCAAACTTATATACTAATCTGATTGAATATATATTAAATATCCCATAATGACTATTCATTATTAAATACATAGCATTACATTTTAGTTGCATTATATATTTATTAAACAAATTAACTATAAATTATATAATGTAGTGATTAATAAAAATTATATATATTCATTCATTTACTAGAACACTAAAGTAATTGCATGTTCCGCTACACATCCCACTATCGATACCTTATTATCTTTCCAACCATACGCATATAAAATTTATCTATAAAAATTTATCTCTAACAAGAGATCATTGATAATATCTCTTAACATGTCATTACTACATGGTACTCCTATCAACTTACAAGTTAATTATTTATTCCAACCCATAAATTATAACTAAACTAAACTATAATTTTAACTCCCTCGTTAATTGAAATCTAAATCCTTAGTGCATTTATCTATTGTTCTATTCTATATGTTGAAACATCTAAATTACACTTTTCACCAACTAATTCTTAACCACCACCCACCAACCCCCCCCAACCCCCCCACCCCCCCCCCCCCAAAAAAAAAAAAAAAAAAAAAACATTATTATTTATTTATCATATATGTGTGTGTGTGTGTGTGTGTGTGTGTGTGTGTGTGTGTGTGTGTGTGTGTAAAATATTATATTATCTACTAACAACACATTATTAGCTAACAATCTATATAATAAACTTAAGTATTAACTATCAACTAACTATCCATTCTAATTAGGATACTAACATATACCATCTACCCTTAACCTTTCTTATCCTATATCATATCCATACTAATTAAATCTAATAATGTTACTAACCATATTACACTAACATCTACTTAAATAATCCTATAATCTACCTACCCACTCTCCCCCTTAATCATACAACTTTCACATGATTGATTTTACCCAAGTTTACCCTCATACTCCCTTTTCTCTAGGAAAATTACCATGTTGGGATCTCATGCCTGCCTTATTCCACCTTCCAAGAAAAGTGCCTTGGTGCCATCACCTACTTCTATGCCTAAAGTCAAGGGTCAAATCAGCAAGCAATTAAAAAGGGTAATTTGTTTTCATTTCAAGGTGATATTCATAAGTGGGCAGCCTTGACTCCTTTCCCCAAAATGGGCACATAGGGATCAGCTTGCTGCCCCATGTCAGCATATAAAAATGATTTCATAGTCATTATTCTCCATTCTACAAGGTAAATGCATGGCTTCACTGCCAAGGGGGAGTTTGAAAGAATAGTAATGTTTTAAAAGGAATGTCTAGGGTGGGGAAGCTGAGGGTAGGCTTTGACATTAATGTCAAACATGCCCGTTTTCAAACCACCTACATCCATACTCCCAAGGAGAGATATAGGTGCTTGGGGAAGGTGAGCTTTATTTATTTATTTTTAGATTTCAAGAAGCATTGAGTGGGGAGTGCCGTTTTGATGAGTGTATGGGTTTGTCATTATATATTTTTAAATTTCTTCAAGTACCCCCTAGTTTTAGGGTAGAGTTTCTAGGCTTAATATTATTATTACTATTTATTTAAAAGGATTTCAAGAATATTCTTGAAATATTTTATTGATCTATATTATTAGGGAAGGGATTATTTCCTTCCCCATACTTTTTCCAGAGAGTTGAGAGAACCTACAGTAATCTAGTTTCTATGTCATCTATTGAATTTCTTCTCCAATGTCTACATTATTCTTTTTAGGTTATTACAATTTTAATTTGGAGATTACTCTTTAGATTGAATATAGTCTAGTTTGATGATCTAGTAAGAATTTAAGTTTTAAACTTAATGGAATAAATATTTGATTCTCAACAATGTTAAAAAGTGAGATTAATTGATTATTCCTTTCTGTGAATGATGAAATTTAGGAAGAAACCATTGCCTCAAGGATCAATATTGTCTTCTTATACAAAAATTCGATTCAAATGTGCATTTACAACTACCATACGATAAAACTAACATGAGAATATTATTCAAAAAAGATACTCTTCCATTCATTACTATTACTTCAATGAGATTGAATTCAATTTGGAAATTCATTGCATGTAATTCAAGATAGAACAAGTATTCTGATTCCATGATGGATATCCATATCATGACTAAACTAAACACAAATTCTATTATCTATCAAATACATATTCTACACTTATATATGAATCAAGCTTAATCATGTAATGCATTTACTTATTTCTATGAGAAGGGAGAATAAGGAATAACATAGAGGTAATTATAACTATATCTTACTTATGTCTACCATGATACTAAATCCATTCTCCCAATGCATTCATATTGATGATAATAGATCTACAACAACAATACATTGGCATTCTCTCTCCTATTTTCCCTTATACAAAAAGCTTATCACAATTGAACATAAGGTGGTAGACTTCTCTTGACAATATTATATGATGTAAGATCTATACAAAAGATGATGCACAATGCCTCTAGTGACAAATTAATAGGAGCAATATCACACTTACAATCACAAATTAAAAAAAACCCATAACAAGATGGAGTTGTTGCTCCATTAACAACCAACTACAATAGTATTTATTCCTATTATACAATGAAATATTCATGACTTCCAAGTATCCAATTGCATCAAAAAACCTACAAAAATTAAAATAATATAGAACCATGGAGGCTCACCTCCCAACCTAGGCCTTAAGGAGGCCACCCCCGCGTTAGTGGAAACAAGGTTCAACCAGGATACATTCAATAACATCACAATAACAATAACCAACATGAATACCATAGTTTAACAACACATTTACAAATCCCCAACCAAATCTTGCACAATGATTCATAGATGGAATGATAAACATTGGGTGAAGGTGGGGTCTTCATGGAGGAGAATGCCATATCCTTGTGAAACAACAAATCTTGCAATTGCAATATTTCAATAAGGCTTCCAAGAAACATACCTCAACAAGGCTATCAATAATACATGCCTCAAAAAGGCTATCAACACATACTCCTCTTCACATATCTTTACTTATACTCTTCTTCACATATCCTCACTTATACTCCTCTTCACATATCCTCACTTATACCTCCCATAAAAAAATAGAAAGGCATATGGCTTCAATGGAGCCCATACTCCATGAAAACTATCCCCTCTCCAAGAGAAGGATTTCTCAACTTCAATGTTGAGCCCAACTAAACCCTTCACCCTGAGGGTTCTCTTCCCTCCCAAGGGTGAGTGAAGCCTCCATACCCAACACAACATTCAATCCACAAGCACAATCCAAGCAACACAAAACCAAAAAAGAAAAAAAATTCAACATGTTCACTCACATACACAAACATTTACAACATGCACCATATATAACTGCATAGATCCTACAAGAAAAACTCTTACAATTTCCATCTTCAACTTTCATGAGATGAGAGATAACATGTTATGAAAATGGTGATGAAGAGCTTCCCTTCTTTGTTTCCAAGTTTCCTCCCCCAAAACCCTATCTGTCTTTACAATCAAAGAGTGGGTGAATAACTCCTAAGTTTGGCACAAGCTCTCTAAAAAGATCCTCACTTCCATCCTCACCTACCCCTCTTACACCCTTGTACCTTCTACCAATAGGAGCTTACCCAAGTGTAGGGATGAGGAAAAAAGTCATGTGACACTCAAATTTTCAAATTGTCTTGAAAATGACTAGTTTAGAGGGTCTCCTAAGTTCCCTAGGCCAACTTATGGTTATATTTAGACCCCCAACCTATACTAATACCATGTGTGTGACTTATTTTCACCAAAATAACACTTGGAAACCACTTTAAGGCTCTCTAAAGTTCCTATCAAATTTAATTTGAATTTGATCATGAAGGTGACTCAACCTAACACTCTCAGAGGTGGGTTAACTTAATTTCATAATAGGATTAAGTTTAGGTTAAGTGACTTCATGCCCAAACCCTATATGACATGTAATTTACACATAAACAACACAAGTGTCAAATGACACACACAGATTAAAACACTTTACACATCACAACAACATGTATCTAATTAATCATGATCTTAAAACTTATAACACCCATGCACAATCAAATTACAAAATAAACACAATACTACAAGGTTTTGAATCTTCTAAAGATTCACCTTGGCTTTACTGTGTTCACATGAATTTAAACCTAGTTTCCCCGAATAATCTCCATGGTTCAACTTTCCTACACAGTCAACTTAAACATCAATAACCCAATGAAATAATATAAAAATACATACATATATGTGCAGAATAATCTAATATCACATACTTCACATAACATATACAATTAAATTTTATCTAATCATTCTCATAAGATATTCAAAACATTGAAATATCAAATATGTGTATCAACTATTATCTTTCTTAACATAAGTCATTATCATTCTGAATATTATCACAACTCTTTCTAACATAACAATGGAACTCTAAAGTCCTCTTTGGTAAATCATGAAAACATATAAAATGGATCTTAACATAGATTTCCTAAGTGAAAATCATTAATGTGTAGATTGTTAACTAGTATCCTTTCAATGAAGTTAATATAGCAACATTCTTAGCAATATCACTTTTTCACATTATGAGGGGTTTGTGTGTGAGATTCTAGGGTTAATTCCTCATACTATTAGAATATTTCCATAATTTTGTCATCATAATTTAATACCAATTTCTGAATGTAAACATATGTCTTATTGTCATCATAATCTACATTCATTGTTGTTCTCACTAGGGTGAATGTTAATTTATTCTTCCCATTTTCCTTGTAGATCATACCTTGAATCTCATGACTAGGTTCTCAAGTTGAACATATTAAGTCTCATTTTCATGTGGTCTTATCTTATCGAACTAACGTTATTGAACAATCATTATGCTTAAAATAACCAAAATATACTTTAGTCTCTAATAGGTTCTCATAACTCATTATTAGTAACAATAATGTCAATCACAATGTAATTAACTCATAATCATATTTATTTCATCAAGATCTATAATAGGGTACTAGTGTGGGCCTCCCAGCTACCAAGTCCTTTGGATAGATTTTAGTTTGTGACAAGCACTTACTACTATGGTGATGATATATAGTGTAAACTAAGCATCTTAGTGTATATTGAATTTATGAGTGCAAACTGAGTTATGTACTGCTTATCAAGTTCATAGATGATGTGATGCAAGTCTATTGTTAACTACACTACTCAATGTTAACCAAGTGACTCAATTTATACTAAGCTCGTAGTGATAGCATTTATTGAGCTATGATGTGTGAATCAAGTGATTCAGTTTATATGTCAAGTTTCACAATATTCACTAAGGCACTAGTGCAGACAGAGTTCAAGATTACTTGGAAGTGATCAACATGGACTGAGCTTCTACATCTACTGAGTTCATGATGATTCCAAACTTTGATAGTGGATACTGAGTATTAGAACCTAACTAATTCAGTCTTCAGAACTTGAGTTTCTGCACTTTGGTCGAATTTGTAATATTTGTGCAAACTTGTATTGTGGCTGACTTTGTAATTTGTAATTGGATTAGTATATATGTAATATACTGTGACACATCCAATATCATGATATGAAGTAATGTAATCATTGGAGAAGTGTAAAAGAGTGAATTACAAAGGCTAGAATAGTATAAGGAGTAACAAAGATTTATCTATCATGACAACATGACTTGTACACTCAGAGGAATTTCATTCAACAAATCAAGTTACATATCAAAGATTAGCTATACTACTTCATTGTAATAGGTAGGCCAGTCAAATCTATTAACAATATAGACCTAAAATCATGTGCAAATCTCTTTCCTAAGTGCATACTTCATTATATATTTGCAAATCCTTTTACAAGGTGGACCTAGCAGTCCTTATTGCTCCTAACAAGGGAGATCATTACAAGTGATTAGTGTAAGCCTTAATAGGCCAACTTTATACTATGGTACTAAAGCTTGTGGGTATGATCTCCACCCCATTTTACTTTCTATTTGGAAGATATTTGGGTTAGTAAAATTGTGTGTCAAAAGTGTTATGATTGTTTTAATATTTTTACTTTCTCATGCATGCAATTGGATCATAATTTACATAAAGGATTGATTTCTAATTAAGGATTATGTTTTAGAAGTTACTAATTCACCCCTCCCCTTTCTATAACTTAGCCTATCATAATATTTCCAACATAAAGGAAATATGGTTTCCATGATTGTAACAAGAATGGTGTATTATTGAGACCATTGTTGAAGTACAAATTGTGAAAAGAAGAAGATTGTTTATTGAATGCATGTAAGTGATCCAAGGGATTATTGGATGCAAGAATCAAGATCTAGTTACAAGATATAAAGGAGTAGAAGTCTAATTGATAGTACAAAGATAGAGGAAGGAAGTAGATTTTAGTTATATTATTCTACAAGGAATAATATGGAGATCATTTGGATAGTGGGTCCTGTTATCTTCCACAATTTCTAACAAGGTTGGCACAACTCCTACCAGGGTTGGAATCTCCTAACAGGGACTCATATGTATTGAATTTTGTAACAAACTCTTAATACGGTCTATCCTCTAATAAGGAAAATTTATATTAGTTGTAAACATCTTGTGGGTACAATCCCCACTGGGGTTTTCCCTCTGATCAAGGGTTTCCCTATTTAACATATCTTTTGTTATTATGTATGAGTATTTTGTTGTGATTTCAATTCACATTACTCATATGGTTAAATATTATTTAAGATTGTTAATTGTGATATCAGTTTTATAACAAATTCACCCACCCTCTCAGCTATATCAGTGGACTATATACTCTAATAATTGGCATTAGAGCATCAGGTTCTTGAAGATAAAGACTAATATTTTTGGAAGATCAATGAAAAATATTTTTAAGAAGTATAGTCCAAGATTTGATGGGGCAAACTATGACATTTGGAAGAATAAGATGAAGAATCATCTATTGTGTATGGGTCTAGGATATTAGATGTTGACACAAATTTAGAAGAAAATCATTAAAGAAGACCTTGAAGGTTGTAGTGAAGAATAAAGAGATCTATTCATGTGTAACATGAGAAAAAGAGAAGCCCTACTGATAGCAATTCCAAAGAATGAGTACAGTTAACTAAAATCACTTGTAACATCTCATGAAATTTGGAAAGCTTTAGAGTCTACTTTTCAAGGTGATGATCATGCAAAAAGAATGAGATTACAAAATTGGATATGAAAATTTCAAGATGCTAGAATGATGGAAGATGAATTTGTAAGTGTTGATCTTTGTTTGGTTTTGACAATTGAGTGTCAACACACTTAAGATATTTACTAAGTTCATGCCAAGCTAGTAACACACACTAAGTATAATATGAATAGATGCCAAGTTGAAAATGAGTGCTAGGAAAATAGACCATGTCGAGTGATTCAAGTGCCAAGTATTTAGTTAATGCTAAGCAAGTTCAAGTACCGAGCTAGACAAAATTACAATGAATATTGAGCATTAGTATTATCAAGTATCAAGTAACACAAAATGGACATAGTTGTTTGTGATGGCATAAAAAACTATGTAAACCATTTTTATGGCAACTTATGGATAGATCTTCGAGTTTTGAAGATAAGATTGAATCTATTTGGTTTCCCTATGCAATCAACATGCAATAAATTATAAAATTGGAAGGGATTAAGTGGAAAAATACATGAATCTTAGGTGTAGATTCATACCTAACCCTAAGCCACCAAAGTCCTTTTAAGTAAGATGAAGCCCCATAATTTAGTATATATGAAGAAGTGATGTGAGAAAATAATAGAAGGAATAGAAGGAGTGAATTCATTAGAAAGCATTCAAGGTGACTTAGCAGAATGAAAGAATTGCATAATTAGTTTGCAGAACAGAGGAGAAGTGATAGAACATTGCTATAATAGATCAAGAGGATCAAGGTGGATAGAAATTTGATCTAAAATTAGCATGTAAAAGTTGTAAAATATTAGATCAAACATTCTACTATTACTTTCTGACAGCTATTTCAGTAGGGTGAAATCCTTTGGAATAAAGTTGACTTAATAGTCATTGTAAAATTCTTTAACAAGGTGACATTCCAAGTCAATGTTCTAAAATTTCTTTAACCATGAACACTTCTAACAGGGTGTTCAAAATCCTTTAATAGGGTAGGATCTAATAATCCTTTGTAAGCCTTTATAGGGTAGGTCTTTTGTAGGGTAGATCATGAAGATGGTCAAACTATGTAACCTTAATTGGTGACACTTTATTACTGCAATAATGAAGAATTGTGGGTGTCATCACCATGCTACTTTTACCTTCTCATGTGGAGGGTTTCTAGGTAGTCATATCTAGTTTCGAGTGTTTATGTGGATGCATTTACATTACATGTTATTTCAATATGTTAATCCATGCATTGTTTTAAATTTTAAGTTTTATTGGTTAAAGATTAATACTTCTGATTCACACCCCACTCTCAAAAGTATATGTTTTCTATTTTTAATTCCAACAACTAGTACTAGAGCTATTGTAATTCCAACAACTAGTATCAGAGCTAAGTTCTTAGGAGTAGAAGCTTTACAACTTGGAGAAAAGATTTTGAAATGGAAGTTTACAAGTTGGGAAAGACCATTGGAAACTAAGAGATTGAGATACATCTCATAATACAACAATTGAATGAAGCCAGAGATGCTTTGAAGAGTTCATTGAAGAGAAGGAAAGATATTGCTATATTAGAAAATGACACACAATACAAAGAGATTGACACCACAAAGTTATTTGCAGATGGTAACTCTAGTGAATTCAATGCAAAAATTGTAGATCTAGTGGAAAAGAATAGAGCACAAGCTAAAGAGATCAAAAATCTCAAGTTGGAACAAGAATCACAAGCTATACTTCTATGTGAGGTAACTGAACAAAAGAAGAAAGCTATAGAGAACAAGGCCATGATTGAAGAATACAAAAGAATTTTGGCAAACAGATTGGAGGAAAAGTCAGTAGTGCTATCTAGGATCTCAAACATGTAATTGAACACCTTAAGCCAAATGATGAATGCTCATCATGAGTTGAATTTCAAAGACATTGTAATAACCACACTAAAGTTGCATAATAAATAGTTGTAGAATGACTTGGAAAGAGAAAAGGAATTTAACCAAATGAAGCCATCAAGTACTTTGAGAAAGTACTAAAATCCACTAGATATAGTAAAGATACATCAGGATTGGGATACATAAGCACTAAAGAAGGAAAATCATCCAAAACTACTAAGGAATGGAATAAAAAAGGCAAGAACTCTAAACATACTTGTCATCACTATGGTAAGAAAGGAAATACAACTAATTTTTTCAGAAGTAAGAATGCTAGTCAAAATGCTAAGCCAAAGAACATGACTCATTATCACAAGTGCAAAAAACAAGGTCATTAGAAACATGAATGCAAAACCAAAACCATGCATGCACCAAAATTTGAAGGACACTGCTATGATTGTTAGAAATTTTAGCATAGAGCCTTTGAATGCAGATCCAAGTCCACATGCTCACCAGGAAAGCCAACAAAGTTAAGAAGCTACAAAAACTCCTATAAGTGGGATTACAATACAAGAAATAGTAGTCATTGTTTTCAAGAGTATAGACACATCCCTAAGAATTTCATAAGAACGCACTTCATTAGTAAATACAATAGATGGTTGAGTCAAACTACCTACTTTAACTATTTAAAGACTGGTCATATTAGCAAGCATTGCCCAACAAGGTCAAAGGCACCTAATTCAAAGTTCAATAGAGGAAAAGGCAAGGTAGATGTTGAAAACACTAGAGGAGAGATAAATAAAACATGGAAAAATAAAGATGGATACAACACATCAAACGAAGGGATCACTTCACCTAATAGGTCAAGTGGTAACACCTCATGAAATTATTCTAAAAGGAGGTATGTGAGACTGATATTTTAAATGTTTTATCATACATCAGTTCAAAAAAATGTTGGTATTAATATTTGCATGAAGAAAGATGCAAGATAATGAGGAAATTTCAAGGTCAAATTTTCAAGTTTTCACATTACTATCGAGTGTGAAAAATCCTCTTCAGATGCTGAGTAAAATACTATTATGTTCCATGTTGTCAGCTAAAGTTAGTTGGAGCTGAGTTAGTAGTAGCTACTAAGTGAGGGAAATTTTTATGGGTGCCAAGTAAAGGTAATTCCATAAGCTAATGTGTGATGGTAAAATAAATGGATGCCGAGTGAAATAAAAATTGTATTGAAGCTAAGTTTACAACTGTACACATACCATGCAATAAATGTTATATTTTGAAAGGTCTAAAGTCAAATTTAACATTTTTTTTTCATAAAAAATTCAAAGCAAGAGAAAGTAGAGTGAAATAAGAAATTCACAAGAAAGATTGAAGCATTTGCATTGATCATTGTGAAGATCAGACATCAATTCATTGATTTTAAAAGTATTCTTCATCTATCAAGCTATGTCATTTCATATTTGTTAAACCCTAGCTTTCATAGTGCCCTCAAGTTCAAGAACTATGAAAGAAAAAGAGGTGTTTGATGTTCAATTAGTCAGCAATGAGGTTAAACAACCAGATCTCAAGGCTATACCAAAAGTTGTTTATAAGAATGACCCAACAAGAGCGTTATCTATGATTCTACCTAAGATTGTAATGGTACAAGATGTAAGAAAATACTATAATTGTAAGGTAGGAGGCATTGGAGACATTGGAATTAGATAAGCATATGAAAAATTATGTGAAAATGGTGTATTGGAGGAGGAATTCAAGATTGTAGAGAGAAAGGGCTTAACCCGTGCCCTCAATTTCCCAACAGTTTTCAAAACTTAGTGGATCAAAATAGTTCTAAGTAGAATACATGATGGATTTCTATGGTTAGAGGGTGGACCTATTAAATTTTTAAAGAGAATTGTAAATAGGGTTACTAGATACTCAACCCTAGATCAGCCCAAGACATTGAGGAGCGACTCGAAAGAGGCAATAGAGAAAAACATAGAGGCTAAGTAGAACAAGCATGGTCAATGGAATGACCATTGATACAATAATAGGTCCACTTCTTAAATTTTTTTCTTAGGGTCATATTACATAAATTCTATTACTCAAGAAAACTAAATAGTATTCCCTACATAGCTATTCATGTAGGTTATAAGATTGTCAAGAAAGATCATACCTATGATCTTATAGAACTCCAAATGCAGTAGATAATGGAGAACCTAGGAGCAATAAGAAAGTCAAAGAGTGCTAAATGTAAATTTGGATCAATGCTGGTATGCATATTTTTCTATGTACAAAATGAGTTCCTATCTTTTGGCAAAGTAGGATGAAAGACCAATAGTTTAGTTGTAGTTCAAATTAATGAGTATATTGAACAAATGGGAGAAAATTTTGAATTGGTAATGACAAGCTATTTTGAAGACTTTAAGAAGTCTATGAAAATAGAGGCTAAGGATTCCTATTTCCTTAGTTGAGCAACACTACAATGACATTTGTTTCCTTGTGGACAATGACAATACCTTCATCCAGGATGATGTACCTAGAGCTAGATGGCTAAGGCCTCTAGGATGTGAAATTAATGTTGATAAAGGCTCAGCTGCTATTATTGCACTTCTTACAAAAGATATTGACAAATGTGCCAAAAATTTTGGTAATTATGATGTTGTGAAGTCAAAAGTTGAGATGGAATTGAAGACAACCTCAACTTTGAAAAAGAAGGACAAAATGGTGAGGAAAGTGAAGGTTAAGTTTGGAGAAGGTGTAGGAGATAATGATGATGAAGAAGATGAAGAGGAAGAAGAGATGTAAGGTCATGAACCTCACGCTTTAACCCAATGCATGGGTAAGGATTAGGAAGAAGAAGATTACAAGGAGGAAAAAGCCAAGGAAGCACCATCAAATCCTAAATCAAAGAAGAGGAAAGCTAAGGCACAAGCTCCAGATAAACCAAAAACAAATAGGGCTACCAAACCAAGTGCAACAAAGCCTACATCTCCAACAATAAGAGCTTGTACAAGGGAAACTACTCAAAAAGACAAGGAGCAAGTAAAAGAAAAAACAAAGGCTACTGAATAGAAGTGTCTAGTGCAAAAGAAACCAAGAAGAAAATACATAGCACAACTAGAGATAGATGATGAGAAGACAAAGTCTGAGGATACAATTCAGTTTAGAGTGGTAAGTCAGACACCTAAATCTAATCTTGAAAATATTTGTTATAATATTAGAGATAATGCAGACTTAATAGGATTAAAAGTATTAATTTTGAAAAACTTGGTAGAGAAGGCCAAAACATGTAGAAGAGTCAATGTATGCCATGATGGAAAAATTCAAGAACACTCCTCTTGAGTTGGATAATACAATGCCAAAACAATTGTATATAATTGTTGAGAATAAGTGGCCTTACTACCTGAACATGGAGAAAGAAATAAGAGAATCAACATTGACATAAGTGATGCCAAAGTTATCAAGGGGAAAAATCACAAAGGCAAACAAGATGTATGGAAATCAATTTGCACCGAAATATAGAGCTTTTAGCATTTTGTATAACAAAATTGAGGATGTTGTCAAGAAATCCACACAAATGTGGAAATTGATATATGGCTTGACTACAATTAAAGTAGGATAAGAAGATCCCTTTGAGGGTAGAAATAATGAGGAAGATGAGTACAAGGAAGAAGAGACAAAAAAAGAAAAGGAAAACACCACTATGGAGGAGACACCGAAGAAGTCAAATCAAATGAAAACAACTAAAGAGGAACAACCAAAATAGAGTGTGCAAGACACACAAATGTCAGCTATGAGCCCTTCACATGACACAAACACACCTACAAAAACTATAAAAGTAAAGGATGTTCCTAATAGTTTACCTCAAAACATCAATCCATTAACTGTAGAGGATCTAAAGAAGATCCTTCACCAAACCACACTACAAGCTAGATTATGTGAGAATCCTATGTTGATTAGTGTCAATGAACTTCAATAAGTAGTACTTGATATAACAAGGGACAAGGTAAACACACAAGAACCACCTTCTATCATCCCTTCAACTATTAGTGGTCAACCTTTAATGCAAACATTAGAACATACATCTACAAAGGTTGATACTATAGTAAAAGTTGTCATGGTTGAACAACAAACACAAACTGCTCAAGAGGAGAAAACTTCAAAAGCACAAATAGTATAAACATAGGTATCTATATCTACTAGACAAACACAAGGAGTAGGTTAGATACTAATAATTTATCAAGAAAATAATGGAGAAAAGGACACACCAATGGACAAGGAGTAAGAAGCCATACAAACACTAGTAAAATTATCAACATCTGACTCTCCAAAAAAAGTCCTTTAAAGGCCAAGCACTGATGTAATACCACTACAAGTTTCAGCACCATGCTCCAACTCATCCAAGGTTGCAAAGGTATTTCACTATGGTGATGCAATTTTAGATGAAGAGATAGTGATACCTAAATATGACTATGCAACCATGACATTAGAATAGATAAGTATAATGCAAGAAGCTTTGGAGAGAAAGAAAAATCAAGAAATACTCAAAAAAAAGTATAAATAAAGGAAAGAATTACAAGAGATTAAGGACATATTTTTTGGATGCCTTTAGCTTGCAAAAACCTAAAGAATCCAAGCCCACATTAGAAAAACTATTAGAAATTGGAACATGTGACTAATGAAGACTAGGATACTAACACTAAACTTATGGAATGATCTGAGAGGAAATTTCAAGGGAAAGTTAATGAGAAAATATTTGGTGAAATAGCACTATCACAAGTTGAATTGGCAACCAAAATTGAGAAAGTGAAGAAGGTACTTGAGAACATAGTCTTATTGTACACAAAATTGTGTGATCCCACACTCTTCATATAAGAAGAGCCATTGGATTCTGAGTTTAGAGGCCAATTTGAAATTCTCAAGTATCCAATTACCTAAGAATCCAACTCAAAGTGAGAATAATTTTCATTCAATGCTTCAAACACAAAATCAACTAGCTATGTTAACAATAGAAGAGGCTAACATAAGAGCCAAGTTGATTAATATACAACCCTCCCTTACCCTTGATATATGAATACTCCAGAGGGAACTAGCTTATGTAGAAACAATGTTGAAGAGAGATCCCAATCTTTCAACTTTTGAGAAACTAGTTCACCTTGTAGTAGAGACAACTATCCAAATAAAGTCCTTAGATGTTGCATTAGACAACTAGGATGCTTCTCTATAGATTATAATGGAAGTTCACAAGAACCTTTTGGACAAATACATAATCAGTGTATAGACCCTTCAACATCAGTGTCAACAAAGGGGGAGATAAGTATGCAAGGTGAGTGATAAAGAGTATTAGTATATAAAGGGAGTTACATATGAAAGAGGGAGATAACCTAAAAGGGGAAGAGCAAACAAAGGGGGAGCAAACAAAAAAAGAGCAGAATAGAGTATATTAGATATAAAAAGAGTGTCAATATTTTTGAAGGCAAAGAGTATTAGCATGAAGAAAATCTACTCAGAGAAGAGAATGGATGCAAAAAAAGCACATTAAGTCAGGGGGAGTTACAAAATTTTGAAGTATAAAAGTTTATTATAGAATTTTAAATATTTGAAGTTTTGTATATATGTCAAACTATGTATAGATTATACTCAAGGAGACTAGATTTTTTATATACAGTTAAGTTTTTTTTACACTCATGTCAAAGGGGGAGATGATCTTAGTTTGGTTTTGACAATTGAGTGTCAATAAACTTAAGTTATTTACTAAGTTCATGCAGAGCTAGTAACACATGCTGAGTATAATATGTATAGATGCCGAGTTGCAAATGTGTGCTAAGTAAATAGACCATGCCAAGTGATTCAAGTGTCGACTATACAATTGATATCAAGCAAGTTCAGGTGCTAAGGTAGATAGAATTACAATGACTGTTGAGAATTAGTATTATCAAGTGCCAAGTAACATAGAATGGACCTAGTTGTTTGTGATAGCACAAACAACTACGTAAACTATTTTTATGCCAACTTATGGATAGATCTCGAAGCTTTGAAGATAAGATCAAACGTACTTGGTTTTTCTATGCAATCAACATTCAACCAATCAAAAAATTGGAAGCAACTAAGCAGCAAAATGCATGAATCTCAGTCATAGATTCATGCCTAGGCCTAAGACACCAAAGTCTTTTAAAGGAAAATAAAGCCTCATAATTCATTATGCATGAAGAAGTGATCCAAGAAAATAATAGAAGGGGTGAATTAATAAAAAATAATTCAAGATTACTTAGCAAATTGAAAGAATTGTAGAATCAGTTTGCAAAATAGAGGAGAAGTGATACAACATTGTTATAATAGATCAAGAGGATCAAGATGGATAGAACTATGATATGAAAGAAGCAAGGTAAAGTTGTAACTTAATAGATCAAACATTCTATTGTTACTTTATAACAAATATTTCAGTAGGGTGAAATCCTTTGAACTAAGATTGACTTAACAGTCATTGTAAAATCCTTTAACATGGTGACATTCCAAGTGAATGTTCTGAGAGTCCTTTAACTAGGAACAATTCTAATAGAGTGTTCAAAATCCTTTAATAGGGTAGGATCTAACAATCCTTTGTAAGCCTTTAATAGGGCTCGCCTTTCACAAGGTAGATCATGAAGATGGTCAAACTATGTAACCTTAAAAAGTGACACTTTATTGCTGTGGTAGTAAAGAATTGTGGGTTCATCCCTAACCCAGATTTACCTTGTCATTTGGAGTGTTTTTGGGTAATCATATCTGGTGTCAAGTGTTTACGTGGATGCATTTACTTTACATGTTACTTCAATATTTTAATGCATGAATTGTTTTAAATTAAAAAATTTATTGGTTAAAGATTAATACTTCTAATTCACCCCCCTCCCCTCTAAATATATTTTTCCATTTCTAATTCCAATAATAAGAAGTTATATTGGTAGAATATCATAAATGGTTGTAGGTTTTTGGTCTCACAGGGGAACCAAGGAAGATGATGAAGTTATATGGAAGATCTTGAAAAGGTTGACAACACTAATCAAGCCAATACTATAGATGATTTAGTTAGTGATGTCCTATACTAAGGATTTCATTGAGGAAACATTACTTGGAAGATTAGAAGAAGAAGAAGAAGAAGAAGAAGATCTATCATAAAAACAAGAAGACAAGAAGATTGAGGAAGGAATAACTCTTTTGGCGAGAAGAGAAATATATCATAAAAACATCTTTAAATGTTGGACTTGTAATGAATTTGGTAATTATAAAGGGACGTTTAACCCTAGAAGAGATAGAGACATAAATTGTTTTTATGCAAATGAAGATGAAGAATCTCATGAAAAAGGTCAAAGTGAAAGTGATGATGAATTAAGATTTGTGGCTATCAAGGAAGATGATCTTGATAGAGAAATTAGAGAAGAAAGAACTTTGGTTAGCCAAGTGGAAAATATGTTTGATTGGATAATTGATAATGGTTGTTCACATACAATGACTAGTGATATGAATACATTTGTCAAGTTTAAGAATCATGATGGAGGTACTGTTAGAGTTAGTAAAAATGAAACCTATCATATAACATAAATTGGATCCATTACTCTTGATGGAAAAACTAACAATGATGATGTCTATTTTGTTGATGGATTGAAGCATAAATTTTTGAGTGTTGGATAGCGAGTGGACAAAGGTTATCACTTGAAGTTTACTGAGAAGATCTACACTATCAAAGATAGAGATGGTAAAATGATTGGAATTAGCACTAGATCCAAAGATAATTTATTTTAGTTGATTCCTACTAAGATGACATGTTTTTTAGTTAAAGTGGATAATAGTTGGTTGTGGCATAAAAGATTCTATCACATAAACTTTGATAATATTGTGAAGGTTAGAAGCACTTTTGTAGTTAGAGATCTACCTAATATTGTTAATCCTTCTAATGTTGTATGTTAGGAATTTATTTTGGCTAAGTAGAAGAGAGCATCATTTCCTAGCAATAATTTCACTACCATGGATAAGCTATAAATCATTCACACAGATCTAAGTGGTCCTTCTAGAACACAAGGATTCTATGGTGAAAGGGATTTTATGATTTTTTTTTTATGACTTAACTAGAATGATGTGGTTACCATTTCTTAAAGACAAATCTGAATCTTTTGAGAAGTTCAAGATATTTAAGAATAAAGTTGAGAATAAATATAGTGTTAAGATTAAGTGTTTGAGATCTAATGGAGGAGGAGAATTCACCTCCAAAGAATTTAACATATTTTGTGAAGAAAATGGAATCAAAAGACAACTATCTATACCTAAAAAACCTAAGAAAAATGGGATTGTATAGAGAAGAAATAACCCTTTAGCAAAGGTAGCTAGAGAAATGTTATTTGAGAATTAAGTTTCTATGACATTCTAGAGAGAAGTAGTGAATAGAACAATATATACACTAAACAAAGTATAGATCAGAAAAGGTATAGACAAGATACCTTATGAACTATGGTTTGGAAATTCACCATTAGTCAAATGTTTTAGAATATTAGAGAGAAAATGTTATATTAAGAGAGACAATGATATTGGTAAGTTTGATCCAGGAAGCGATGAAGCTATGTTCCTTGGCTACTCTATGAAAAGTAAGGGTTATAGATGTTTCAACTATGAAACCAAGAGAATAGTTAAATGGACACATGTAAGGACTGATGAGAACTTTGGAACTAAAGAAAAAATGGTAGATTATAATTTAGATGAAGAAGAAAAAAACTATGTACTTGTTAGACAAAATCGTGATGTTTTGTTTAAGATGAAAAATGACTTGTAGAATGATGTGCTAACTTTTGAGCATAGAGGAGAATAGGGTTCTAAACCTAGAGAAGAGATAAAAGTTGAAATGTGAATTCCTACTCCAAACAAAAATATGACAAGGAATCAACCTCCTGAGAAAATAAACAAAAGTAAAGACAAATGTCTACTCTACAAGCTTTAGTCGCCATCTAGATATTATTTATTACTTTAAACCATACATAACAAAGTAATAAAGTAATTATGAATAGTAACAATAACCATGCACAAAGATAACTCATAACTCCATATTTTGTTAACTAGGGAAACACTGGGAAAGGGAAAAACCTAGTGGGGATGATACCTACTAGGTAATATATTGATATATAAGTTCATTGTTAGAGGATGGACCCTGTTAGGAGTTAATGAGAAAATTTGGTATAAGAAGTCCCTATTAGGAAACTTTGAATCCCTATTAGGAGATTCCAACCCTATTAGGAGTTGTGCCAACCCTGTGAGAATTATAGTACAGTAGATGCAAGATGAGCCCACTACTCAAACATGCACTTCCAATAACAAAAAGATCTTACTACTCAAGAAAGTAATCAAGCTTCTAGAATATAGGTAGTATAACTTCTTTGTTAACTGATCTCTAATCTTCAACTCGATCTTGGATCACAAAATAGCTTCACAAACTTCACAAATATTTCTTTCACAAAAATTCACATACAACTGCTCAACACAATAACTATATCTTTCGTCAAAAAATTTATTTTTCATAAATACCATGCCTTTACACAAATTTCTACTAGGTTGGATCATACTAAAATACACTTTTCCAACTTAGAGTAAACATCTAGGATATCGGCCTTGATTGGACAAGTAATTATTTTGTAAACAAAATAATTCTTTCCTTCAATTCCACCATCTTGTTTCACTAAAAATGTGAATATCTCATTTCTGTACAATTCATGCTAACTTCTAAGGTTATATACATCATCATTAATATGTATAAAATCTCCATTTATCTTTGCTAGTCATCATATGACATTAGCAACAAGTTATAAAAAAAATAATACATTTTTGTATGTCAAATTCATATTAGACAATTGTCTAAGTACAAAAAGCTAAGTATGTTTATTTCTAAAGTTTCTTATAAGCATGTACATCATGTGTTTCCATAAATGACAAAAATTACATAGCTCCATTAGAAAATTGTCAACAATCTCCCCCTTTGGTATTGATGGCAACAAAATAGGGAAAATTGGCTAGTTATCGAAAACTTAACATAAACAACACATTCACATTACATCTATTACAGTTGTCCATCTTACATAAGCTCTCACTTATAATATACTTTACAATATTATTTTATCCTCTTTACCTATTTTACAATTTTCCTATTGTATATCTCCCCTTTAAAATCAATGACAAAGGTCAAAATGTGAAAAACTATCCAAAAATTATCCATCTATTTTCAAAAAATGTTGACCTTCTACCTTAAGCTGGCAAAATCTTGATGCAATCATCAAAATTTTCCTTAAGATTATCCATAACTTTAGTCCATGTTTCTATGGTAGATTCAATAGAGGTGCAAATTACACATAAAGCATATGATGCAATCTCAACTACATTCAGGTTTGAATACAAAAAGTTAGAATAAGTATCATTGGTCTTGACACATTCCTCCAATTGTTTCTCAACAAAAGATACTTTCAAAGAAATAGACTCTCTAAAATCAATAATCTTTTCAAAATTTGTTCCTTTCAATGTTCCAATTTCATAATAGTATTGTGAATTCTAGTCACTTGTCCTTCAAAATCATCAATCTTACAAGATGGATGATTTATATGGTTGGATAGAGCTTCCAGCTCACTCATCTTTCCTCCAATTTGACAATCAATGTGTTTAGTTAGTTTATATGATATAGTACACTTATTGTATAGTATCCTGCCATCATATTGACACTTCCAAAGTTCCTTGATACAAGTATCAAGACTTATCAAATCATCCCTAATATTTTGACAAATGGTGCTAAACAAGTTAGCATCATGTGAGATTTGTGCCTTTGCTTTTGCAGTAATTAACAAATTGGTAATTTCCTTATCAAATGAATTTAGTACTTCCCGTGCCCTCTATTTTGGATCTTCTTCTATCGGTTGTACTACCAAAGTACTATGTAATCTATTAGTAACCTCAATCAAGGTTTTCTATAGGCTCTTCACTATTTTATTATTTTCAATAACTTTTGACAAAGATGAGATCAATTGAGTTTTATCATCATCATTAGTTGCTAGGCTGACAAGAAAAATCAGAGTGTATGAACTAGAAGGTTTAGAGTGATCCTCCCTTTTCTTCTTCTTAGTTTCCTCTTTAACTCTTCTCTCTTCTTCTTCTTTCTTTTATCTTTCCTTCCTTTCATTTTCTTTCTTCTCTTCCTCTTCCAATCCCTTCTTCTCATCTTCTTCTATTTTCTTTTTTATTTCTTCTTTTGATATTCTTTTCTTTTCCTCCTCTTCCTTTCTTTTTATCTCATCGTCAAGCAATTTTTTCTTGGCCTCTTCTATTTTCCTCTTCTATTCTTATAGTAATCTCTTCTCCTCTTCAACATTGCTTAGTTTTTCTTTAATATCATTAGTATTAGGTTCATTCTATTTAGAACCTTCAAATGGACTAGTACCATCAATGTTAATGGTAACATTGGTCTTATCTATCTATATAGTGTCACCACTTACTAACATTTTCAAGGTTTTGGGTGCAGGTGAAGATGTTGCCTTAGATTCTTCCCTCATTTGACTTATTGTTTTTGTAGTCTAACTTCTTAACTTATACTTGTCACCCAACATAAATAGAAATGGTCTCACTTTGCTTCTTAGATAAGGTGCAAGATTATTCAATAATCTCTTAATCTCTTCTTCATCATCAATTGTGCGAATAGATCTTAGCATAGACTTCCAAAGTTCTAAATCTTCTTCTCTTGCTAGGGCCTTCTTCTCAATAAGTCTATCATAGACCTTCTAGTTTAATATGCCCTAAATATCCTTTAGTTTTAGATTATTATCTATAATGTATCTCATAGTAGAGATATCAATCTGATCTTTCTCAAAAAAATTATACAAATCATAAAATTTGTTCATCTAAACAAAGTTTCCCTCAATAGAAATAGTTGAGTTTATCTTTTCTATCTTTAGCTTCCAAGGTTTCTAAGATTTTCCTACTATTTTCTTTCACATTGTCACCTTCTCTCCTTGCTTGACTTCTCATTCTTCTTCTTCCTCATCACTAGACTTGACAATTGTCAACAATGTCTTTTGTCTCTTGCTTGGTCTAGTGGCTTGTTGCTTGACCCTTTTAGTCTTTGTGGTCACGAGTTCCACTAATATCTCACATTTTCTTTTTGGTTCACTTAGCTACACATCTAATACTATTTCATACATAATGCTTGATTTTGAAGATGTCTCTACAATAGACACTAACAAATGTTGAACATTTAGTATACCTTGTCTCATGGTTTTCTTGAGTACCTATGATTCACTCTTAGTCATATAGCCTCTGATAAAGCTTTCACTAATACATTTGGTACCAAATTGCAACAACAGTTCCATTGTAGTTTTTCTATCACAACCTTGTCGTCATCGCAATTGCGATGGTCTATTGTTCCAATTGTGACAACAACAAGGTTGTGACGAAAAAACTGCAACAACACTACCGTTTCAATTTGGTACCAAATGTATTAGTGTTTCTTCATTATAGTTTCCATTTTCTTGTGAGAATCTTTCTCCAAGGATGCTTGATGAGTTGACTGGGTAATCTCATCACATGTTCTAAATCTATATTCAACTTTGTCCTTTTTTTATTTCAATAGTAAATCGATGTATCCAACTACTATTTGATCACTTAATTCAGAACCTAATGGATCCTGATATGTTTCTTGAGGTTCTACTACTTGAATATAAGTATAATCTATATTAATCATAATAAAAATGTCATCTTTAAATCTATATACAATCGGAGGTGAAATTTTGAATCTCTCTCTCATTTCATTATAAAATGTCTTCATTATTAGGTTTCGAGTATCCAATATCTTAGTTACAAGATGTCTTTTACATACATCTATAATCTTCTCCATTGTACACCTATCATTTCTCATTATTTTTGTGACTAATAAATATGGAAATATTTTAAGTACATGAAAGAATATGTGATCGATTAGTGGCTAAAATCTAAACAGACCATTCTTAGTCCTCTTGATCTTTTCTAGGTTCTCTAGAAGTTTCATTCTCAACATTTCACTAAGGTTAACTTGTTTGTTCTCAATACATATATTATATGATGCATAGATCAATTTGGATGAAAATTCATCAATCTTTGAACTTGCACATATAGAGTAGGCAATAATTCTACTCAAAAATCTTATATCATCTTGCTCAATAGTGTTGATCACCATGGCCTTTCCATTATATACTACATTGGTATAGCTGTCAACTTTCTTCTTAACCATTTTCTCACTTATAGGTACAATTCCTTGTTTACTAAGATTAGTTACCACATGAATAAGGTTGGGAAAAATATTAACTAAACAATCTTGCATCCATAGTTTCTTATCATGTATTGTGCTTAATATGATTTGTGTTTATTCATCTATGTCCAATTCACATTAGAAATGATATTTGAACAAGTCTAGTTCTTTCAAATGTTTAAATTAAGGTTTCATAGTCATATGATGATTGAAAGCTAATTCCTTCTACTTGGTCATGTATTCACTCCTAGTAGATTTAAACTTGCTGGTAAGATAACTTCCTACGTCTTCCAAATATACTACATTGTTTAGAGTAATGAATAATGTTGAGTTGGGGTTCCCTTCTATGGGTTTAATAGAAGCAACATTCAACTTAGGTGTGTCCTCATTCTCAACATTGTGCACCACTAACATATCCATGCTTCTAACAAATATGAACTTTTATCAAATAAATTTGTAGAAAAATAATAAGTCACTTCTGAGTACTCTTAACAAGTCACTTCTGAGTACTCTTTATTTCTAATGTGATCACAGTGAAGTGAAAATCAATTATGCACTACATTTATTCCATCAACTTGAAATTTCATTAATTGTGTACTTTGTAAATACAAAAAAGTTTTCAATCATTTTCTGAAATCAAATGACTACTCAACATTATCTATCTGATCTTTAGATGCCACCCAAGGTTTACTATAGCCTCTTTTCATCATGAAAAATGTCCACAAGAGTTCATTTCATGAATTTTTTTTCAAAAAAATAGTTTTTATCTTCTTCTATAGAATTAAATTTTTTTGTAATACCAATAACTCTTAATTCCTTCTTAACTTGTTTAGATAGATCCAAATTACAAGCGATCTTAGGTACTATCTAAACATAACTTGATACACCCTTTCCCTACTTCATTACCTCCAATTCAATCTCTAAATGAGGTTTTCAAATTTTGATGTTGGGAACAAGATTAGTTCAACTTAATTTAATTAATATTGATAACTAACTTTGATCTTCTTGTCTCATCATCTAACTTATGTTGGAAATATTATGATAGGATAAGTTACTAAGAGGGGAGGGATGAATTATTAACTTATAAAAATTTAACCTTGATTATCTAAATTAATCCTAGATGTGAATTCTGATCTAATTGCATGCATGATAAAATGAAGACATAAAAGCATACACAATACTTTAACACAAGATTTGGTGACCCAAAAACCTTCCAAATAAAAAGTAAAACTAGGGTGGGGATGATACCCATGAGATTTAGTATTGTAGTATAAAGTTGGCCTATTAAGGCTTATAATGATCACTTCTAATTATTTGACCTATTAGGAGTAATAAGGACTGCTAGGTCCACCTGACAAAAGGATTTACAAACATACAATAAAGTATGCACTTGGTAAAGAGATTTACATAATAATGTTAACTCTATCTCATTAAAGGATTTGACTAATCCACTTGTTAGGATGAAGTAGTGGTTGATCTCTAATCTGTAACTTGGTTTGATGAATGAGATTCCTCTCAATGTAAAAATCACCTTTATATGATAGATGAATCTTTTCTGCTCCTTATACTACTATAGCATTTGTAATTCATTCTTTTTCTCTTCTTTTATTATTACATTACCTCTTTCTCATATTTGGATGTGATACAATACATTACATATATATACCAATCCAATTACATAATTGCAAAGACAAACACAATATAAGTTTACACAAATATTAAAAAGTTGGCCAAAGTGTAGAAACTTAGGTTCTGAAGACTTACTCAGTGAGGTTCTCATAATTGGCATCCACTGTCAATGCTCAACATCACCATGTTCTTGGTAGAAATAGGAGCTTGGTCCATATTGATCACTTCCAAATAGTCTTGAAATTGGTTTACACTGGTGACTCAGCGAATACTATGAAACTTGGCATATAAACTAAATCACTTAATTCACACTATATAGCTCAGTTAATAGTATCACTTCAAGCTTGATATAAACTGAGTCTCTTGGTTAACACCGAGTAGCTCAGTTAAAACTAGACTCGCATCAGATCAACTACGAACTTAGTAAGAACTATACAACTTAGTTTGCATTGGTAAACTCAACATACACTAAGATGCTTAGTCTACATTACTGATCATCACCTTAGTAGTAACTACTCAACACAAACTATATAATGCTTGGTTAAAACTCTTAACTATACAATATGCTCAGTATAAACTTATTGTTTGGACTCAACATTGAAGCCCTGATTTTGAGTACCATTGAGAAATCAAGCCCCATAAGCACTTTTTGATGCCTATGTACTCAACTATACTTTTGAGACCTAAGAGGTGTTCAATTTTTCTAACACCTCTTGTTCAGTGTGCCTACTTGTTCCATGAAGTTAAATTTCCATTTCAAGTTATTTCATCAAGTTCCGTTTTGAGCAATTGTCAATTCTGCATTTTTTATTAAGTCTCAAACAATGATAGTAGGTTGTGTTTGCAATTGAATATCTCACACCCAGTAATGTTTCATGACTCACAAATTTAAGAGTGTTTAGTTTCCATACTCAAGAACCTATGTTTCATATTTCAAGTCATTTCAATTCTATTTGACTAGGTTTTGAATCCATCAAATTTGGTCATTTATTGATGTCATGCTGATTTGAATTGCTCTGTACTATGGGAAACCTTGTTTGACTTGTTATAATTTTGACCCAGTTGATCAAAATAGAATTTTTTTTTTGTATTTCATTTTAGAGGTCAGAGACTTGCTATGTTTCAATTTTGAGCTTATGACAAATCTATTTGGTCAATTTTCAAATGTGATTCCAAATGCAATTTCTATCTTTTTATTGGTGTCAAAAGGAGTAGATTGATCAATACAACTTTTCATGATGTCATATCTTGAAATCTATGATAGATGAGATCAAATGGAATGTACCACTATGTTGTACTCTAAAAATACTTCAAGTATGCCAATCTTCAAATCTTGACAAATCAGTCTGCACACTTTCCCAGGTCTATTCCATTTACAAAAATTGCTTTTTTGCCAGTGTTTCATGTCTGCAAATTCTAACAAGCCTACTTTGACTACTTGCCATTTTTGCCTATTTATTTTTCATGAGCCAAAATCACATATTCATATTGTCCTCATGACTGTGAACAAATGCCCCAATTTTCATCTTCCCAAATGCCAATTTACCAAATTTTCAAAGCCAATTCTAAATGCAATTTATTGTTTTATGACATATTTTCTTATAGGTAGTTCTAAAAGAGCAACTTTGACAGTCAATATATTTTGATTGAGAATTTTTCAATATATTAATCTCTAATCTGTTGTCATAGGCCAGAAGGAATTTTCTTTTAGAACTTTCCCTCATCCGTAAGACTAAATGTGTGCATGTCTATGACCACACTTGCCAAGAAATAGTGTATCATATATTAAATCAACTTGTAGTATGCACCAGATCTGATCATTGTTCACAATAGTGGATCTCTATATCAAAAGAGGAAGTGCACCCTAGACACCATTAAAATGATATTTCTACTAATAATGAAGCAAAGCCTCTAACAACACTAACTGACAATAGCTCCACACATTGAGAGAATAGATGAAGTTGTGGTATGAACAAAAAGAAACCATGCTAAAGGGAGGAGGCTGCAATTTAAAGGAGGTGCAATCAGAGGAAATGTTTGCATCATGTGGATGGAGGCAGATTCCATACAAATCAAAGACCATCAAAATGTTGAAAGCCAACTAGGATCTATAGCTAAGAGAAAAAAATGTACATAAAATAATAGGGGTGTCATCTTCTTCCCTCTATGCAAAGTCCATTATTTTGATTGATGAATATATGCAGAAGTTCTTATTTCCATTCTGAAGTGCTCAGAGAAAAAAATTCTACCACATTTTATCCCACATTGGGGTTACTGGAGGGTTTTATTGTGTTTATATTCAAATGCACTCAATTGTCAAGTGTCTTAAAGAAACACAAATTTTGAAGCCATAGGATCATGCATGGGCCCTCCCATCTAGCCAGTCGAAAATTTGATGTCAGCACTATTTTAATAGTCAACGTGGGAGGAGAATGAGACAAGACACATGGTAACTAGTTGTAAGAACGTAAACCAAATTTCAAAGGCTCTTGATGGTTCAAAATTGAAGTAGCATATGATTGTAAACCAAACTTTGGAGGCTTAAACTCTTACAGGAAAGTAGTCTAGTGTATGGCTGTAAAGGAAGGTTTGTATGATTGGGAAACAAAAATCAAAGTCTTTATGCTACTATGGGAGATGAAATGCCCGTGAGACCGTAAGGTAAAAAATTAGTATTTGAGATGCTACACCAAGCATGGATTAATAAATTAATATGCCCATCATGAGATTGGAGGGAAAGTATTGAAGCTATTCGAATGTTTTACATATTTCAAATGTATGAATGGTGATGACCAATGGAGGATCGACATGTGGCACTAGTCAATTGATGGAATGAAAAAATAGATAAAATAATAAAATTTAGAAAAGTATTCAATGCTCATAATTTAAAAGATGAGAGATTTATATGAATTTAAGGTTTTATATAGTTCAACTATATAAATTTTTAAATTTTTCCATTTTTTAAGCCCTGTTCATAGCTTGGGAGCCAAATTTTCAAATTGGTCCTAGGAGAGAAATTTTTATCCAAAATATGCAGTGCAGCATACTATTGGAACCAGAAGGTGATAAATTTTCTAAATATGTGGTTATTTTTTCAAGCAGGTGTTCATTGGTTCACTCTACAAGTAGATTTGTGTTTTCCAAGGCATTCTTAGTGGAATGGGCAGTTTTTATCATGGAGCATCAAAATCAATTGTGAAACAAATATTGATGTCTTTTGAAGCCTAAAACAAATTCTAAAAGAGTTTTCATGCTTCTAGAGTTCATTTTTTAACCAAATTTTTCCTTTGCCTTGTTTCCAGATTAGGCATCAAAATTAGTTATGATTTTATCAAATATCTGAGATATTTTATGCTTGTAGAGGCTAACTGATGGGGATTTGATATGCATTTATAGAGAGAGAGTAGAGAGAGGTTTTTTAGCTTCTTGGGAAAGAATTCTAAGGGTACACTTGTCATTTTTTAAATCAAATCCAAGAATTCATTTCTCCTATATTATTCTCATTCTATTTCTTGGTTGGGGTTGGTAGTTTTCTTAGTGCTACCAGCAAGGTTCCAGTTTTCACTATGAAACCATGGTTGTTGTTGGTTTTGCTTCCTGTCTATTGAGCTAAGCTCTAGTAGTGAAGGCCACACATCCACTCCTATGTAGATTTTCAATTTATTTCATGTGCTTTTATTCTAAGATATTGGAAATGAATTTTAGATTATGTGACATGTCTTAAGTTTCATTTAGTTTTACCAATTTATTATTCAATCTTTCCAATGATGAATACAAAAGGGATTTATGATGAATTATTTGGGTTTTCTTATTTTGTCTCCTAATTCTTCATATGTTATTGACTTTGAGATTAAATTAATAAGGTTCATTTTATTTAAGGTACTTTGGATGAGTTGTATGTCAAATCTATTATTTCTATTGACTCAAGGAGTTAAGTAAATGCTTTAATGTTTTGATAGGGTTTTTGGGTGTATGGAAAGGATATTTCATAAGAATGGAATTTGGGTATTTCAGTTGATAAACTTAATTGTAATGCAATCAGGTTAGGTAATCCTTTTTGTAATGACTCCATGTCCCAATAGATAAAGCACTGATCTTTAAGTCAAATGCTAGCAGATATGAATGTCATTTGCACAAATCATTTTAATCAAATCAGTTCAGTATTTCATGTTTTGTAGTGGGCTAAAAAGAATTAACCCTCACTTAGCTTATGGTTCATAGGTTATGATTTGTAGTTATTTTGTTCCTATGTTATTTCATAAGTATCAGAAGACAAAAGGGTTTCATCTGCTATTATTAGGTTCAAATTTACATTTAAATTGCACTGGTACCATATATCATAACCTTAAGGTTAACTCACCTAGGTCTTGTAGAGCCTAAAGTGATGAAGTAGTTATGCCTTATAGTGGGCCCAAGACTATAGTCGAGTGTATCAGTCATAGGAATTTTCTAGCCTTAGATGCGTTGGTTTGGTTTCCTGGTTGTTTTCAAAGCTATTAAATTAGGACCCAACAAGATGGCAACTCTATTGGGGACTTGTATTGAATCTAATTGATTGAATCTGAATGGTAGACAAACCTTGAGAATTTAAAATGAGATTCAATATTTAGGAGAAGGGAATGAAAACATTGTAGGAGTAAGTTCTCTGATGTGTTTTACCAATTTTCTTATTCAAAATGTCATGTACCCTAGTGATGCTTTGTTCAAGACAGTAGTATCTTTGAAGGATTGAATGCAGATTGTGTTGTTACTAAGTTTTATTTCCAGTTAATTTAACCAGTTCTAGTTTTCAAAGTACTACTATAAATTTAGATTCAAAATTGTTTGAAGATGACTTCTCTCTTCTAGGTGTTTAATGTTTTACAAATTCTACAAGTTGAAAATCCAATTCAAATTTGCCATGTTATGAATCATGTTTTAAATGTTTCTCACAATTGTGAGTGGTGACTCTCTAAAGGATCTCTATACCAATGTAGATTGATCCTGTATAAATGTTTTGAAGAGATTTTAGCTGAATTAGGTAGATCTAAAAGTTATGTTAAGTTTTAAGCAAGAAGAGAGATATATAAGTTCTTTACTAATGAGTTTCAAAGTGTTGTTTGATCTACTATTATAAGAGTTTTTGAATGATAAAAATGAATCACAATAGTTATTTCATTTAGTTCTCCTCAAGGAGATGGTGGCTCTATAAGGACATGATAAGTGGTGTGATTCCAATCAATAGATAAATGTTTTCATACAACAACATTAAAGGTATTTTATACTTTCATGTGATTCGTTTTCCATGAAAATAAGTTCTACATATGTGTTCTCCATCAAGTGGTATTTCTAGCACTAGGAGGAGGAGAATAGTGTGATAGGTTCTAGACACTTCACGAGAATAAGTTTTAGCTTGTAAAGTTTTGTGAAGTATTTGAAGTGATTCGTTGGTAGAAAGTTATAGGCCTGCTGCAATTTACAAATCAGAATTATTGTTGATGAGTGTCAACGCTTTGCAGAATGACAAGTCTCCTTTCATCAAGTATGTAGCTAGTTAGTAATGTTTGTAGATATTTTTCTACTAGGTGATACATGCCATTATAGTTTGATGGTATTTATGGTTTTCCAAATGTAATTGCTAATGACATTAGAAAAAGTTTTCCTAAATTTAATTGGAACCATATTGTTTTAGCTAGTCATAATTTTTAGGTTTTCAATGATTTGATGGGTGACTATGAGATTGCTCATGAGGATGTGCACATGAAATTATTTGTTCAAACTTTAGAAGGTGATGCTAGAGACTAGTTTTCTTTTCTACCAACATGTTCTATTTTATCTTGGGGTGAGTTTCTTTGTGCCTTCATGGAGCAATTTGTAGAATGAGTAAGCATATTTGATTCTTATCATAAGTTCTTGAAGATTCATGTTAAGTGTGATGAAGTTGTGCCTCAATTCAATATCAAATTTGCAAAAGTTTTGAATGATATCCTTGAGAATTATAGAACCAATAATAAAATGTGTTTAGCTATTTACTTTGATGCATTTGACAAGAAAATGAATTATCTACTAAGGGATAAAGAACCTAGGACATTATATTAGGCTTTTATGATTTTTATAGAGATTGAAAACACTGTAAAATATGGATTGACTAGAAGTCATTTTGCTAGAAATGTATGCCGGTATAATGTGTTTGAAAGAAAGGATGATTGTGGTGTTGGTGCTTCAATTTAAAATCAACTTATCAATACCCTTGCTGCAAGTTTTAATCAAGTAGAAAATTTAGATCAAACTGTGTGTATAAAAAAGGTTAGTTCAGTTACACATGAAGACACATATGTTCATGGTGTTACAACAGTAAGATGTATTTCAGACTTTGATAGAAATGAGCAATGTGATGATATTGTACATCAAGGATTAGCTATAGAAGTGAGTTCGTGTAATGTTGATTATGTACATGACAATGTTGCTAACGTTGCTACACATGAAGTTGCTACATCTAGATCTCAAACTTGTTCAAGTGAGGAGGCTAAGAATTATGTCCCCGATCATGAGTTTGATGTTTCTAATCGAACATGCCATGGAGAGATAACACAAGATGAAGAATGTGAGTCACATTCATCTCAGTCATAGTCAAAATAACAGAGTGCATTTGTTTGTAATGTTTCAATAGTGGATGGTAAGCTGGATTCACTTGATCAATCAAATATGCAAGAAATTATTTCTCTTATTCATTGGTTACATCATGTTGAGAATGTTATAAAATCTGAAGTTGAAAGATATTCATATCAATATGAGGATGAAGGAGCTAGAAGTGATGTGTCAAGTGATGAAGGTGAAGTTACTGATCCGATGTATCATGAAGAAGCCTCACATGAAGATAATGATGAGAGTTTTGGCTTGAGTAAAGAAGAGCATAGTGATATTACATGTTTATCTTCCTATGAATCAGATGCAACATGGGAAGAAGAGAGAAATGATGAGAATGTAGTTTCACATCAAGATGAATTTATGATTCCTTGTTCTAAGTCTGAAAACGATAATATATCTTAGTTTTTATGTTATAAAAATCAGTTTGAATATGAAGAGTTTGAGAGGGATTTTTCCTCAAAGTTTGAAGATAAAGAAATGGTTGATCAATTTGATGCTAATGGGTTTGAACATGGAGTTTTGAGTGAAATATTATTAATAGGTTTTATGTTAGACAATGAGGTTACAACATATGGTAATGGTTTTAGTGATGAGCAATTCCCTATTCATAGAGGTCATCCTAAAAATGGTAATGAAGGTGATTTAATCAGTGATACTATATGTGTGGTAGATGAAGAAGATATCAAGACTTCATATGATTCTGATTTTTCATCATATGCTAAAAGTTTTTGTGAAAATACATTGGGTAATGAGTTTAAAGTGTATACTAATGCTTTATATCATGAAGATTGTGATGATGATCAGCCCATCTTTTGTCCAAATATTCAAAGAGGATCCTTGCATGGAGTTATCGATCCATTGTTTGAAGAAGACATGGAAGTTTTAGATTTAGTTGGGCGAGATGAAAATAGTGATATACTATCATACTACTGTAACAAATCAGAATATATTTCTTCCATTTGTGATATTGAATCTTTTAATGATGTTTCATTTTGTGAGATTGAAGATGAGGTGTTTGATGGATTTGTAATTGAAGAGAAGCTGACACTTCATAGTAAGTTTTATGATGATTTAAACGAGGTAAAAACTAATCAAGACTTCAATTGTGAAGATACATCAGGTGGTTATGGAGTGATTTCAAATTTTGATGATAAATGTTATATGTGAATATAAGCCTAATTACTCATTTGAAATCCATCTAGCAACATTTCAGGAGATGCAAAGTCAAGGTATGAGTGATATGTATAACTCATTTTATGAAGTTGAATATAAGGCCTTTGTATTTTTTATTGATGATGTTCATGAGCCATTTTATAAAGATCAGTTTTAGTGTGATGTTGGTATTCATGAGCATGCTAATCAAAACTTTTATAATGAGTAAGAGGTTAAAAATAAAGCTAGTTTTTATACATATTATGAAAGTGAAGGTGTAAATTTAGTTTTGCTAAGTAGTGTATTTCAAGATGTTAATTTGATTGGTGATTCATATGAATAATATCTCTATCTTACCTCATGAGAATGAAGATGAAAATTAGGTATTTGATAGAGGTAAAAGTTTTTGAGAAATTTTGGTGGCCTGGAGCCATTGTTTGTACATAGGAGGAGTAGTTTTCCTATTTTCAATAAAGTTGTTCAAGAGAAGTTATTTGTTATCAAGTGTGTGGTTTGCTTCTTCTAGAAATTTGAATCCTTTCCATGCACTCAAGGGACATGCATCCCTAGATAGAGCCACTATCGGGACTCAAAATCAAAGCCTCAATATTAAGTACCATTAAGAGATCAAGCCCCATAAGTACTTTTTGATGACTTTGTACCTAGCTATACTTTTGAGACCTAAGAGGTGTTCAATGTTTCTAACACCTTCCATTCAGTGTGCCTACTTTTTCCATGAAGTTAAATTTCCATTTCAAGTTATTTCGTCAAGTTCCATTTTGAGTAATTGTCAATTCTGCATTTCTGCTCAAGTGTCAAACAATGACAAGAGGCTATGTTTGCAATTGAATATCTCACACTCAGTAATGTTTCATGACTCACAACTTTGGGAGTTTCTAGTGTCCATACCCAAAACCTATGTTTTAGATTTCAAGTCATTTTGAATCCATTTGACTAGGTTTTGAATCCCTCAAAGTTGGTCATTTATTGATGTCATGCTGATGTGAATTGTTCTAAATTCTAGGAAGCCTTGTTTGACTTATTATAATTTTTACCCAGTTGACAAAAATGAGAAAATTCCTTTTGTGTCACATTTTAAAGGTCAGAGACTTGCTATGTTTCAAGTTTGAGCTTATGAAAAATTCATTTAATCAGTTTTCAAATGTGATTCACAATGCAATTTATAACTTTTTATTGGTGTCAAAAGGAGCAAATTGATCAGTACCCCTGTTCGTGATGTCATATCTTAAAATTTGTGATAGATGAGATTGAATGGAATATACCACTATGTTATACTTCGAAAATACTCTAAGTGTGCCAATTTTCAAATCTTGATGAATCTGTCTGCATACTATCCCAAGTCTAGTCCATTTGCAAAAACTACTTTTTTGGTAGTGTTTCCAGTCTACAAATTGTAAGTAGCCTACTTTGACTACTTTCCATTTGTGCCCAATTATTTGTCATGAGCCCAAATCATAGATTATTATTGTCCTCATGGTAGTGTACAAATCCCCTAGTTTTTCTCTTCCCAAATGCCAATTTTCCTAGTTTTCAAAGCCTACTTCGAATGCAATTTATTATTTTCTGACATGTTTTCTTACAGGCATTTTTGAATGGGCAACTTCAACAATCAATATCTTTTGACTACGAATTTATGATGAGACAAGATTTTATAGGGTAAGAGTATATAGAAAAAATAATTAGTGTGCTAGTTTTTAGAGCTTAGTCAGGTATTTTGGTTAGTTTTTATGGCCAGTCAAAGGACCACCTAATGCAAAATTGACAGTTTGCAGAAAGATGTAAAATGAGCTTCAAATTTTCTTTCAGTGGTCAAATTTGTTTCAAATCAGTGCCAAATGGTGAATGAGTTAGTTTTTCAATTCAGTCATTTGGAAACAATTTTTTTTATAGCTAGACCCACTTTGGGGCCTGACTAATACCATTAGATTGATAAGATATTGGGAGTCAAAGTAGAATGTTTCAATATATAGTTAATAGTCATGCTATAGGTGCATCTGTTGATTAAAAGATTTTGAAAATACTTGGTGAAGACATGAAGAAAAAAAACTTATGTTGAGCATGAAATAGAATAAGACACATAAAACAATGGGAATGTCTTAAATGAAAAAGTGCAAACAAACTCTGCTAGCTTCTAAAAAAATGTTACATTAAGTGTTTGACAAAGGTATGATTCAAAATGTGTATAGCCTACAATCATAAGGACTGTCAGACCTAGGCAAGTTAAGGGACATGCGACCCATAAACTATCTCAATTTCAATCAAACAATCTCAAGGTCAAATAAATCACTAAAAAGATAAGTGCATGGCATAAAACACTGGATGACACTATACAAGAGACTTCAAAGATAATGGTTAATAAACCAAAACAAATACAAAAGGACTATGGAAATAATGGACATGGTGATGTTGGATACAATTAAGTAATTGTGTATTGTCTTTGATATTACACAAATGTCATATCAGTTATCAGACAGAGTCTATCGAGTTCTATCAACCAGGAAAACAGTTGACAGAGCTTACCAAGCTCAGTTGGTTAGTAAAAGCCTTTTGCAGTGTATACTGAGCATTCTGGTATGTCACACGGTGAGTTAGTGTTAACCGAGTTAACTCGATAAGCTAAGGAAAGTTTAGTTCTTACCGAGATCACTTGGGTATCAAAGGATTTTGTAACGAACGGTTAAGTGTTAACCGAGTTCGCACGGTAAGCTAAGGAAAGCTGAGTTTTCATCGAGCTCACTCGATAGTCAAAGACAGCTTTTACCGAGTCCAGTCGGTTTCCAAAGGAAGTGGCAGGATTACCGAATTTCTCGATAATTGTAGTTCTTACCAAGTTCTGTCGGTTAACACAGGAAGGAAGTTTTTGTTCTGTATTGACCGAGCAGCGTCGGCCAGTGAAAGTTTTTTTTGTTCAAGCCGACTTTAGAATATGTTTAGTCAAGTTGGTTGGGCAAGCCGAGTTTGGAATTGTTTTAACAAATTGGTTGGGCCGACCTGGTATTATGAATAATATATAAAGAGGTGCTCAAGATGAAAAAGAAGAGAGGAGAGAATGAATATACAAAAAATGCAAGGAAGTGCAAGGAAGAGACTTGCGTGTGCCTAAGCAGAATTGAGTAGAGGGAAATCTTGGAGCTGCAAAGATATATATTTGATCAGTAAGGATCTCATGGAGCTAAACTGAGATCTGTATTCAGCAAGATAAGTTGCATGTATTTTTAGATCATTCATTGTTGCTTTCTAACCATTGTAACAGTGATTCCAAAATCTCCTAACAAAGTTGGTTTAACAACCATTTCAGATGAATTGTTCAAAAAGACCTCTTACAAGGCCACTCCTAATAGGGTGATTAAATCCTCTAACAGGGTCACACCTAACAGTGTGTTTTGTAACCTTTAATAGGGTTGACTCCTAACAGGGCTCACTTCAGAAGAGTGAAAATTGGTGACTAGTTGCTGGTGGTTTTTCCCATATTGGGTTTCCACGTAAATCTGGTGTCTACTGTGTTAATGATTACTTTCTTTTGCATAGTCGCTTATTTTAGTAAATGCTTCATAAATTAACTAAACACCTATCAAGTTTTAAGCTGTGATTTTTGTAGCAGCAGTAGCTAAGTTTAAGGCATCTTTGAAAATGTTTTTGTGGTAACTGATTCACCCCTCCCCTCTCAGTTACACCATCTTCATTTTCCAACAATTGGTATCAGAGCTTTTGGTGCTTGCAGGAGAAGATTTCAAAGATCTAAGCCAAAGATCAAGATGTCTTATAAAAGGGAAATCCCAAGGCTTAACCGAAACAACTTCTCAGCATGGCAGGGATTAATGAGACTTCATCTAGCTTCCATTGGTGACACTGGTCTAAAATATCTTGATGAGAAATATGTAGAACCATCAGGTACATTATCAGTCAATGACATTGCTATAAAGAAGACTCATAACATTATGATGATTGATATTGCATCTGCCTTGAGTTATGAAGAGTTTGATGATGTCAAGGACTGCACTACTACCTATGAAATGTCGGAAAGACTAAAAGAGATCTATGGTGGAGATGAAAATGTCAGAAGAGCCAAAGCTGAAAGTTTGCCAGGATAGTTCGATCAGATGAAAATGAAAGAAGATGAAAATATTGCCAAATATGTTGAAAGAATTAAAGCATGTGTCAGTGCTATCAAAGCTTCTGGAGGAAGTATCAGTGAAGAGACAGTCATAAGTAAAGTTCTTAGAACTCTACTTCTAGTTTATGCCATCAGGGTATCAGCCATTCAAGAAAGAAGGTGTGAGGCTAATCACAATATAAACCTAGAGGCCATAGTTGGAAGATTGACAGCATTTGAATTAGATAATTTTGATAATTATGTTCCAGCTGCAAAGAACATTGAGTCTGCATTTGAAGCCAAGCTTTCACTCAAGGAAAAAGGCAAAAAGAAGAAGGAATCTCAGTCAGAGAGTGAAGATCAATCAGATCAGAGCTCTGACAGTGACCTTGAAGTAATTGAAGCCCTACTTGCAAAGAAATATTCAAGAGGAAGAGGTAAATACAGAGGTAAAGTACCCCTAATCTGCTTTTCATGTGAAGAAGTCGGTCATATTGCTGCAAGGTGTCCAAACAAGAAAGCTAAAGATGAAAAGAAAGATAATAAATGGAACAGTAAGAAAGATTTCAAATCATTTAAAGACAAAAGTAAGAAATCATGTTTTATGGCTAAAGATTCTAATGATTCTAATGATGAAGAAGAGGATGAGATTGTTTACATTGCTGTAAAAGATGAATTTGACAATGAAGAAATGGCACTCATCTCTCACATAAGTAAGAATGATACATGGATCATTGATAGTGGTTGCTCACATCATATGACTGGAGATAAAATAAAGTTTGATCAATTTGAAGAGTATGATGGTGGCAGTGTAAGATTTGGAAACAATGAACCTTGTTGCATCAAAGGAAAAGGAAGAATCACTCTAACCCAGGAACTTGTATGTGATAATGCTTATTGGGTAGAAGGACCAAAGCACAATTTATTGAGTGTGGCACAGTTACTCAACAATGGACTCAAAGTAGAATTCATCCAAGGCAAAGCAAGACTGTTGAACGGTGAAGGAAAGCTGATTGGATCTGGTATTCAAACTAAAGGTAACTTGTTCTATCTTGAACTTGATGAACATTCATGTTTTATTGTTCAAATAGAAGAGAGTTGGTTATGGCATAAAAGATTATGTCATGTGAATTTTGACAATCTGGTAAAGATAAGCAAATTCAAGAAAGTGAGAGGCATTCTTGATTTAAAGAAACCAGAGGTCGGTTTATGCAAGAATTGTCAAATTGGAAAGATGGGTAAGTCTAGTTTCAAAAGAAAAAATTATCAGTCTAAAGATTTATTAGAAATTGTGCATACTGACTTATGTGGACCTATTGAAACTGAAAGCTATACTGGTAAAAAATATTTCATTCTTTTTGTTGATGATTATTCAAGAATGATGACCATCATGTACCTAAGGAAAAAATCAGAAGCATTTGAAAAGTTCAAATGGTATTTGGCGAGAGTAGAAAAAGAAATAGGGAAAAGATTGAAATGCCTAAGGTCAGACAGAGGTGGTGAATTTATTTCACATGAATTTAATAAATTTTTTATTGAAAGAGGAATCAAAAGATAGGTTTTAGCACCAGGTACACCTGAACAAAATGGCATAGCTGAAAGAAGGAACAGATCCATCATGGATTGTGCAAGAACCTTGATGATAGAAAAGAATATTGCTATCAAATACTAGAAGGAGGCTATCAGTACAGTAGTTCATACCTTAAACCGAGTATAGTTAAAAAAGGACTCATTCAAAACTCCCTACGAAATATGGTATGGCTATAAACCCAATGTAAGTTATCTGAAAGTATTTGGAAGCAAATGTTATATCTTGAAAGAATCTAGAAAAGGAAAATTTGATGTAAAAGGTGATGAAGGTATATTTCTTGGATACTCATGTAAGAGTAAAGCATATAGATGCTTAAACTTATCTACTCACAAATTCATAGAAAGTATACATGTGAAAGTTGATGAATTTGCAAAAAAGATTGAAGAAGAAAGCAAAAAAGAACCAGAAGATTACAAAAGATTCGTCTTCAGTGATTCGGATATAATATCAACTGCATCTGAGAATCAGAAATCCTCTTCTATCGAGTCATCACTAACTGAGTTGCAGGAAACATCTACCAAGCCAACGTCTACCGAGTCAAAAAATACTGAGTTAGAGATTACCGAGCCTGAGGTAATCGAGCAGGTACATACCGTGCCAGTTGATACCGAGCTAGACCAAACCGAGCAAAGAGGAGAAATGCAAGAAGATAACGACAAAAATCATCCAAAAGAAAAAGAACCTGTTCTAGCCAAATATGTCAGGAGACATCATTCAGCAGATCAGATCATTGGAAATAAATCTGATGGAACCATCACAAGAAGTAAGTTGAAGGGTACTTGTTTACTTGCTGATTTTGAACCTAGAACTGTCAAAGATGCATTAGAAAATGATAATTGGATTGAAGCAATGAATGAAGAAATAGAGCAGATAGAGAAAAATAATACATGGACTCTTATACCCAGGCCTAAAGACAAAAATGTAATCGGTACAAAGTGGGTTTTCAGAAATAAGTTGGATGAAAATGGTAAAGTATCAAGAAACAAAGCTAGATTAGTGTGCAAAGGATATTCTCAAGAAGAAGGCATAGATTATGGAGAAACTTTCGCTCCCGTTGCTAGATTGGAAGGTGTTAGAACCTTACTAGCATATGCTGCCTACAAAGGATTTAAAGTTTATCAGATGGATGTCAAGTCAGCATTTCTAAATGGTATACTGGATGAAGAGGTCTACATTGAACAACCTGAAGGTTTTATTGATCTAGATAAAAAGAACATGGTTTGCAAATTGCACAAGGCATTGTATGGTTTGAAACAAGCCCCTAGAGCATGGTATGAAAGATTGCATAGCTATCTTATTCAAATTGGATTTCAAAGAAATAATGATAACAGTAGTTTGTATATCAAGGAAGGACCAGAAAATAAGATTGTCCTGGCAGAAATATTTGTAGATGATACTATTTTTATAGGGAATGATGATCTTTGCAAAGAATTTTCAGAACAAATGAGCAAGGAATTTGAAATGTCAATGTTCAGTGAAATCAAATTCTTTGTGGGACTTCAAATTCAGCAGAACAAGAATGGCATCTACATCACTCAAGCAAAATATATCAAAGAGATATTGAAAAAGTTTGGTATGGAAGACTGTAAACCAGTTGGAACTCCCATGTGTACTGGACTAAAACTTACCAAAGAAGATGATTCAAAGGAAGTAGATCAGACATTGTACAGATCTATAATTGGAAAGTTGCAATATGTAGTTCATACTAGGCCAGATATTGCTCTTGCAGTTGGAATTGTGGCAAGATTTTCAGCCAAACCAAGAGAAAATCACATGATGGCAATCAAGAGAATAATGAGATATCTGAAAGGAACTGAAGATTATGGATTATGGTATAAACTTGGAGGAAACCTAGACTTAAAAGTGTTTACTGATGCTGATTGGGCAGGAAACCTTGACGACAGAAAAAGCACAAGTGGAGGTGCATTCTTTCTTGGAAAGAGGTTGGTTTCTTGGATAAGCAAAAAGCAAAACTGTACAGCTCTATCAACAGCAGAGGTAGAGTATGTTGCTGCAGCAGTAAACTGTTCTAATATTGTTTGGTTTAAGCAATTGCTACAAGGCATGAAGATGGAAATCAAGGAACCAGTCGTCATGTTTTGTGATAACACAAGTGCAATCAATATATCTAAAAATCCAGTAATGCATTCTAAGACTAAGCACATTGCAATCAAGTATCATTTTGTCAGAGAATTGGTGCAGGACAAGGAAATCAGATTGGAATATGTACATACAAAGGAACAGATTGCTGACATATTCACAAAGCCTTTACCTAAGGATGCATTTTTGTATCTCAGAGGTAAGTTAGGGGTTATTCCCCTATCTGAAGTTCACTAAAATAAGTTTTAATGATTCATCAGCTCTTACAAAATTGAACAATCATCAGTTGATGCAGCAAATCAAGGAAATATTGCATATGAATCAGTACTAAAGGTACAATGAAATTCATTTGAAATTAGATGGTCTTTGGCATGTGTTGTCAAAGAGGGAGAGTTTTACTGTCATATCTTTTCTGAAATATGAAATTTGATTAAGTAATTTCTTCACAGAGGGAGATTACTGTAAGAGGGAGAGTTCTCTATCTTAGAGGGAGAATTGTTAATTATGTTGTGTTGCAGTAGACTTGCTTTCAAATTTCATTTTTGCTATGACATGTTGTGTTGCCATCAATGCCAAAGAGGGAGATTGTTGGATAAAATTAAGTAATTGTGTATTGTCTTTGATGTTACACAAATGTCATATCAGTTATCAGATAGAGTCTACCGAGTTCTATCAACCAGGAAAATAGTTTACAGAGCTTACCGATCTCAGTTGGTCAGTAAAAGCCTTTTGCAGTGTATACCGAGCATTCCGGTATGTCACACGGTGAGTTAGTGTTAACCGAGTTAACTCGGTAAGCTAAGAAAAGTTTAGTTCTTACCGAGATCACTCGGGTATCAAAGGATTTTGTAACGAACGGTTAAGTGTTAACCGAGTTCGCACGGTAAGCTAAGGAAAGTTGAGTTTTCACTGAGCTCACTCGGTAGTCGAAGACAGCTTTTACCGAGTTCAGTCGATTTCCAAAGGAAGTGGTAGGATTACCAAATTTCCCAGTAATTGTAGTTCTTACTGAGTTCTATCGGTTAACACAGGAAGGAAGTTTTTGTTCTGTATTGACCGAGCAACGTCGGCCAGTGAAAGTTTTTTTTGTTCAAGCTGACTTTAGAATATGTTTAGTCAAGTTGGTTGGGCAAGCCGAGTTTGGAATTGTTTTAACAAATTGGTTGGGCCGACCTGGTATTATGAATAATATATAAAGAGGTGCTCAAGATGAAAAAGAAGAGAGGAGAGAATGAATATACGAAAAATGCAAGGAAGTGCAAGGAAGAGACTTGCGTGTGCCTAAGCAGAATTGAGTAGAGGGAAATCTTGGAGCTGCAGAGATATATATTTGATCAGTAAGGATCTTGTGGAGCTAAACTGAGATCTGTATTCAGCAAGATAAGTTGCATGTATTTTCAGATCATTCATTGTTGCTTTCTAACCATTGTAACAGTGATTCCAAAATCTCCTAACAGAGTTGGTTTAACAGCCATTTCATAAATCCTTTAACATGGTGGCAATTCAGTTGAATTGTTCAAAAAGACCTCTTACAAGGCCACTCCTAACAGGGTGATTAAATCCTCTAACAGGGTCACACCTAACAGTGTGTTTTGTAACCTTTAACAGGGTTGGCTCCTAACAGGGCTCACTTCAGAAGAGTGAAAATTGGTGACTAGTTGCTGGTGGTTTTTCCCATATTGGGTTTCCATGTAAATCTGGTGTCTATTGTGTTAATGATTACTTTCTTTTGCATAGTCGCTTATTTCAGTAAATGCTTCATAAATTAACTAAACACCTATCAAGTTTTAAGCTGTGATTTTTGTAGCAGCAGCAACTAAGTTTAAGGCATCTTTGAAAATGTTTTTGTGGTAACTGATTCACCCCTCCCCTCTTAGTTACACCATCTTCATTTTCCAATAGGTGATAGTTATACTAGTGTTGTGGTAAGTTATTAGTCTACTAGTGTTTGACAAAGGTATGATTTAAAATGTGGATAGCTTACAGTCATAAGGATTGTCAAACATAGGCAAGTTAAGGGACATGCGACCCTTAAACTTTCTTAGTTTCAATCAAACAATCTCAAGGTCAAATAAATCAATAAAAAGATAAGTGCAGGGCATACAATGCTAGATGACACTATACAATAGACTTCAAAGATAATGGTTAATAAACCAAAACAAATGTCAAAGGACTATGGAAACAATGGAGATGGTGACAGTTCTACTACTGTTGAGGTAAGTGACATATCAAGGATTTGTTGACTGAATAATAGTTGATAGAGAAAAGATAGGTTAAGCATAATGCTTGGGTTTCTCAAAACTTAGGTAACAAGAAGATAGTATCATGATTTGTATGATGAATAAGGTCTAATTTAGTTTTTCCTAGCTTGCCCCTGAAACCCTACCTCTATTTGAAGTATTTGGTACATAGTACAAGGAAAGCTTTCACTAGAGTTCAAGGAAGATTGAAGTCCTTAGGGAGGTCACTAGCCTAAAAAGGGAAGCCTCGGATTCTAAAGTTGAGGTGGTAGTATGCAAAGGAAGGCCCACATGCAGAGAACAACCAAAATTGAAGGAAAATCCCATGCAAAGGGTAGACCATCAATGAATTAAGCTATAGCAAAGAGTCCACACCAAGAAATATGTGCCAAAATAGACCCAAAGCCGTGAGCTAGGAAGTATGCGGCAGTCAAAGGGATATCATGTTTAAAAGGAATCATAGCAAGAGAAGCCCCAAGTGATGAACTAAAGAGAATTACTCTCTAATCTACCATCTTAGGCTAGAAGGAATATTCTTTTAGAGCTTTCCCTCATCCATAAGACTAGATGTGTGCATGTCTATGACCACACTTGCCAAGAAATAGTGTATGATATATTAAATCAACTTCTAGTGTGTACCATATCTAGTCATTGTTCATAATAGTGGATCTCTAGATTAGAAGAAGAAGTGGACCTTGGACACCATTAAAATGATATTGTTTCCAATAACGAAGTAGTGCCTCTAACAACTGAGCTACACAACTTATACAAGCATACTTGTTGGCATACCAGGTCCTCTAAGAGAAGCTCCACATGTTGAAATAATAGATGAAGTTGTGGCATGAACAAAAAGAACACACGCTAAAGGGAGAAGGTTGTGGTTTAAAGGAGGTGCCATCAGAGGAAACGCCCACACCATGTGGATGGAGGTAATTTCTATGCAAAATAGAGACCATCCAAATGTGGAAAGCCAACCAACTTCTATAGCTAAGAGAAAACATTATACATGAAATACTAGGGGCATTATCTTCTTCCCTCTATGTAAAGTGCATTATTTTGATTGATGGATATTTGAAAAAGTTTTTATTTCCATTTTGAAGTGCTTGGAGTATAGAAGTTTGCCACCTTTTATCCCACATTGGGGGTGTTGGAGGGTTTTAATGTGTTCATATTCAAATGCGATCAATAGTCAAGTGTCTTAAAGACACACGACTTTTGAAGCTACAGGCTCCTACATGGGCCCTCCCATCTAGCCAATTGAAGATTTTATGTTAGCATTTTTTTAATAGTCAACATGAGAGGAGAATGAGACAAGACACATAACAACTAGTCGTAAGCATGTAAAGAAAATTTTTAAGGCTCCTGGTGGTTTGAAAATTGAAGTAGTGTATGATCATAAACCAAGCTTTGGAGGCTTATGTTCTTATAGGAAAGTAGTCTAGTGTATGATTATAAAGAAAGGTTCATATAATTGGGAAACAAAAATCAAAGTCTTTACACTGCTATGGGAGATGAAATGCCCATGTGATTGAAAGGTAAAAAATTAGTGTTTGAGATGCTATGCCAAGCATGGATTAATAACTTAGTATGTTAATCATGAGATCAAAAGGAAAGTATTGAAGCTACTCAAATGTTTCACATATTTCAAATGCATGAATGGTGATGGCCAATGGAGGACCAACATGTGGCACTAGTCAATTGGGGGAATGGAAAAATAGATAAAATAATAAAATTTAGAGAAGTATTCAATGCTCATAATTTCAAATATGAGAGATTTAAATGAATTTAAGGTTTTATATAGTTCAACTATATAAAATTTTAAATTTTTCCATTTTTTAAGCCCTATTCATGGCTTGGGAGCTAAATTTTCAAATTGCTCCCAGGAGGGCAATTTTTATCCAAAATATGTAGTGCAACATATTGTTGGAATAGGGAGGAGATAAATTTTCTAGATATGGGGTCATTTTCTGAGCAAGTCTTCATTAGTTTGTTGTGCAAGAAGATTTGTGTTTTCCAAGACATTCTTAGTAGAATAGGCTATTTTTATCATGAAACATCAAAATCAGTTGGGAAACAAATATTGGAGTCTTTTTAACCCTAAAACAAATTCTGAAAGAGTTTTCATACTTCTAGAATTCATTTTTTAACCAAATTTTTCCTTTTCCTTGTTTCTAGATTAGGGATCAAAATCATCTATGATTTTATCAAATATTTGAGATATTTTATGCTTGTAGAGGCCAAGTGATGGGGATTTGATATGCAATTATAGAGAGAGGGTACAGAGAGGTTTTTCAGCTTCTTGGGAAAGAATTCTGAGTGGACAATTGTCACTTTTTGATCAAATCCAAGAATTCATTTCTCCTATATCATTCTCATTCTCTTTCTTGGTTGGGGTGGGTAGTTTTATCAGTGATACTAGCAAGGTTCTAGTTTTCACTATGAAACCATGCTTGTTGTTGGTTTTGCATCATATCTATTGAGCTGAGCTTAGTAGTGAAGGCCACACATCTACTCCTGTGAATATTTTCAATTCATTTCATGTGTTGTTATTCTAAGATATTAGAAATTAATGCTAGATTATGTGACATGTCTGGAGTTTCATTTAGTTTTACTAGTTTATGTATTAATTCTTTCTAAGGATGAATACAAATGGGATTTACAATGAATTATCTAGGTTTTCTTATTTTATCTCCTAATTCTTCATGTGCTATTGACTTTGAGATTAAATGAATAAGGTTCATTTGATTTAAGGCAACTCGAATGAGTTGTATGTCAGATCTATTGTTGCTTTTGACTCAAGGAGTTAAGTAAATGCTTTAATGTTCTAATAGGGTTTCTAGGTGTATGGAGATGATATTTCATAAGAATGGAATTTGGGGATTTTAGTTGATAAAATTAATTGTAATGCAATGAAGTTAGGTCACCCTACTAGTAATGACTCTATGTCCCAAAAGATAAGGCACTGATCACTAAGTTAGATGTAAGCTAATATGAATGCCATTTGCACAAATCATTTTAATCAAATAAATTCAGTATTTCATGTTTTGTAGTGGGTTGAAAGGAATTAACCCTCACTTAGCTTATGGGTTCATAGGTTATGATTTGTAGCTATTTTATTCCTATGTTATTTCATAAGTATCAAAAGACAAAAGGGTTTTATCTGCTATTATTAGGTTCAAATTTATGTTTATATTGCACTTGTACCATTTATTAGAACCTCAAGGTTAACCTACCTAGGTCTTGCAAAGCCTGAAGTGAAGGAGATATGCCTTATAGTTGGCCCAAGACTGCAATTGAGTGTATCTATCATAGGAATTTTCTAGCCTTAGATGCACTGGTCTAGTTTCTTGGTTGTTTTCAAAACTGTTAAATCAAGAGCCAACATTTAAAATCTAAATAAGTTTATTTCACTAATAAAAAACATGACTAGAATTTCAACAATCTCCCCCTTTGGCATTAGTGACAGAAACACTTATTAGTCAAAACAGAAATCAAGAATGTTCAAAAGCATTTATATCCTTCACCTTATGTCTCCAACTCTATAGAGTATACTATTTTTGAGATTTTTCAAAATTGGTTTTGTAAAGGATGCATTTTTGTACATGGAAATGCTCCCCCTTACATAATATATACTATAATATACATATAATATACATCTTATACATCTTTTTTACAATCTTCAATTTTCTTTCAATCTTCTCACATCTTCTCCCCCTTTTTATCTCCTAATAACTTCTCCCCCTTTTTGATATTAATGCAAGAAAATTATGCTATATTTACATAGTAATGCCAAAATGAGACAATAAATCTAAGTGTACCTTTAGTATGAATGTCAAAGTCTTTTCCCAATTCTCTTGCAAGATCTTGCATGTGTGTAATGCAACCTATACTTTTGTTGATGATTTAATCATATGGTCTACAACAGAGAAATTATTGTCATGGATGAGGGTTTTTGAATGTGTATTATGCTTCTGTAGTGCATCCATGTTAGGAAGAATCATATTCTAGATATCTATCAATATAGATCTAATTCTCACTTCTTCTTAGAGTAGTTTTGCTTGCATATCTATTAGAAATCTAATTCTGTTGAAGTGAACAAAGCTAGAACTTAGGTCAAGTAGCAAACTGCTATGCACCTACCTTTCGATCTTCATCAATTTTAGACAATTTTTCTTTTATTTATTTTGTAAAAATTGATGTATCACAAAACTTACCAAAAAGAAATGATACATTAATGCATAAGGTTACTAGATAGACCAAAATAGAAGATAAATTTACTTGGTGAATGGAAATCTATTGAGAAATAAGTTTTAAGACTTTATTCTCAAACTTTTTCTTATTTCTCTACAATAATTTATCTTGTAAATTCAAATCTTCACTATATTTCTAGACTACCTCTCCCGATTGATACAAAATTGGCTGACAAGTATCAACCTCTATACCTATAGCCTCTACTAGAATGTTCTTTGTATCCTGAATGATCTTAAACTCTTTTTACCTTTCTTTGCTTAGCCTTTGTTGCTTGGCTTTCTTTTGAAGAAGTTCACCAAAGGTTTGCATTTGATCTAGAATGAGATTTGAGATGTCCCATTTTGGAATGATGATCTCCTCATCAAGATCTATATCCTCCTCCTTTTCTTTATCATTTCCCATAAATTTTGTGCTTAGTTGATGATTGGTCTCAACTGTCTTTCCACTTATTGCATGTGTACTATGAATGGAAAAAAATATTGAAATAGAAGGACTTGTTGCAAAAATGGATACTACACTCATTGTTGAAATACTAGTAGAAATACCTATTGTAGCCAAAACTAATGTAGAGGGTAGAACTTATAGCTCAGTAGATGAAGTTTTTGGCACTTTAGTTAGTGATGTGCTAAGCTGGACTGGTGCAAAGATTGATTGAATGCTTGTGCTAGCAGTGCTGGTCACAATCAATCCTATTGAGGCTATCTTTGTGCTTGGTGTTATCAATGTTTTTCTTGGATAATGAGAAAGTGAGGCTATAACTACTATATCAATCTTAATTGGGTTAGTTTCCTCAACACCTTGAGTATCTTCCTCAGTAGCCTCTTGCTCATGTTCCTCTTCGTCATAAACATTATCAAAATGAGTTACTTCTTCATCATCTTTTTCTTCCTAATTATCATCATCCTTATCACTTATACTTATAACAAAATTTCTTGGTTTGTGAAGAAGATATACATTCTTCCATGTATTTGTGGTTCTCTTCACAACATGATCTATTTCATTCAATAAAATATGACAAGTATTGAATCTTAAAGTTAACTTTTCCTCATTTTTTTAAAAAGATTCTTTCACCTCCTTGTCATTAAAATTTGGTATAAGCTGCCTCAATGTCTTCTCATAAATATCATTTTCAATTTTCATTTCTTGTTCCCATCTTGGCTTGATCTTGATCATCAATGCATCTAGAATCTACTGAGTAAGTTGATTAGATGAGTACTTCCACTTACCCATCTTGAATATTAGTATGTCTTCAATTTTCTTCTACTCATCAATAGTTCTGGTTTCATATTTTAATGCCTTCAAGTTTGTTACTCTAGAACTTGATTCCAATTCTTTCATTCTCTCCTCAACGTGGGTGGAGACCTCTTGAAAATTATATCTCCTCCTTTATCTTCTTTCTTCTTGGAGGATCTCCTGGTGAAAACTGCAGTAGATGTCTTGGCAGGTTTAGTAATGATTACCTTACCCTTCTTCTTCAATGGCTTTTCTTCATCTAATTTTTCATCCTCTACTTCTTCATCCTCACCTTTTCCTTATGTTAGCAAGAGCATAGAACTAGTTTTCAGTTTGGCAATCCTCTTCTTTCCTTTGCTAACTTCCTAAGGAAGTTTGATCTCTAGTTCTATCCTAGCCTTTGTCTCATCATAGGTGTCAAAGTAAGTAGGCTTGGGATTAATTGGCTCATTTTTCAATGCCTCAATTATATCTTTTGTTTCATCAATGTTTACCTCATATCCTAGAGGTTTTACCCATGCAATTCTAGGCATAACTACTTGAATGTATAACTTGTCAGTATGTACCATAAAAAAAACATCATCTTTATAACCCTCAACTAGTTTCTTGGGGATTCAAAATCTTTTATTCATTTTCTCCTTAAAAGCATTAAAATAATTGTTCTTGATACTTGTATAATTTTCTCCTATTTCATCAATGTATTCATTAATGTGGTAGAGTACTGACACATCATTACTCCAAACAATAGTACCTTTTTATGGAAAGAATTTTCGAACATAGAGAAACAAACATGTCAATAGTGAGTAAAACTTACATGGATTATTCTTTTTATTTCCTAATGTTCTCCATGTTTTTGTTGAGCTGATTCGATAGCATCTCGACAAGGTCAAGAGTAAGGTTAGTCTTGACTACCTTGTAAGCCAAGTCCACAACTTTATAAGACACACTATTTAATTTTCTAGAGCTATATATCTTGTGTACAATGATGTGAATGATGAACTTTAGTTCCATATCACTCACACTACTTATTTTCATTCCCCTTCCATCTTGCTTGGCTAGGTTTTTCTTCTCCAATTCAACCTCATTTAGGGTTTTGGTCATTGTAGCTTTTGATAACATGGGGAGATTGGTGATTCTGTGGATCTCCTTTGTGATCAAAATTAGTTGATCCAAACACAACTGATCATTATACATCAGATTAAGGATGTATCTTATCAACTTAACCTGAAAGTCTTGTGGCATATGTGTAATATGTGTTAAACCTTTCATTCGTAGATGTTGGTGTTTAGGTTTCAACATGCTATTTAACCAATATCCTAAATTGCACATTTGAAATGAGAAAAAATGTCATTAATCAATGGTACCTTAGGAGGGATTTGAGACTACACTCCAATCGGATCTAGGGTTTCCACAACTATAGTAGTATGCTTGAAATCTAGTGCTTCCATTCTACACCATGAACCAAAATGTTTGATCCTTGTTTCATCTTGTTGTTGGTAGCTACCATCTTTACTCAGTAGGGTTTGAGGGAAATTGAAATCCTTTGGTAATAATTCACTAAAATCACTTGAATGCTCTTGAATATTGCTTTGTGAAAATAGCTTGAAAATTCATAGTCAAAAATGACTTCAATTTCATTCCATTTATCAAATTTTGCCACAAATTCCTGGTACAAATGTTATATCAAATTGAAAGACAATCATCCACTTTTCTAGCATTAAATACTTGGTGGAGTCTTTCGTGACTCGGTACATAAGATTTAGTTACTTTTAACCTTGCTTAATAGAGTCTACAACCCAACCTTTCTCGATAAGGAGGGTAACTCGATTTAGCTTGGTACCTCTTGCTCGATGATCCCTTTGCATCTTGAATGTTGATATGGATTTTTTGTCTTGTTAACTATAACTAATTTTAGATGTCTTCTTCAGTAACCTAGTCTTAGTCCTCCTTTAATAAATCAAGTGGAAATAGTGGAATCACCCAATTCTAGAGTGACTTAGTCATCATTTCTTTGACTTGCATTCTTGGTAGACTTTGGAACCCATTGTTGTCTCATTTGTTTTCTGATGTTATCAAAATTTTCCTTCTTTTCATCTTCAATTCTTCCAATATTCATACAGTTCCTAGAAAGATGACCATCTTCCATAGAGATGAAACATCTTTTGGTAGTATCACTTTTCCTTATGTGATGTTTTACACAGTTCATTCCAATGTGTCCAAATTCCCTACAGTAATGAAATCTGCACCAAGTTTTATAGTCCCAACAAAATATAGCTTTCACAATTTCTTTTGTTGGATTCAATATCTTTGTTTTTCATTCTAATGACTTGTGCCCTTTATTTTTACATTTTTGACATTTGCCTCCAAATCTTAGTTTTTCCTTACATTTATTTTCTCTATGACCATGTTGATTACAATTGTAGCATTTTCCATTGAATTTTTCTCTCCCATTGCTCCAACATCTATTTGAAGGATGACCTATCTTACCATAATGACTACAAGTAGGTTTTTCATTTCTTTGAGCTCCTTGCTTGGATGATTCACCCTCTATATATCCAATTCTTTCTTTTCCTTTTTGTCTAAAAGGACTTTGCTTATTCAACTAATTCATGTTTGCTCAACATTTTATCATTATTTCATTGGTTTGTCTTTCAATGTTTAGATCATTTTGTAGTCTTTCATTTTCTAATCTTAGGTTCATGATTTCTTCATTTGCATATCTGAGCTAATCAATGAAATCTACTTGCTAAAGGGATAAGTGTTGAATTTCATTGTTCTTTCCTTCTATCTCTTCACTTATCTTGTTTTTCTCTTCCATGACTTCACATAATCTGAGTGACTAAATTTCTTGCTCTCTTCTTAGTTTTCTTACTTCTTCTTGAAGAGTATTATTCTTTTCCAATATTTTTTTGATTTGTTCATTATCTTCATTTGAATTTCTTGAATGGATGTCTTCAATTCTTTCTTCAATGTAGAGTGAATCATTCATTTGGGTTGCAAGGTCTTTTCTTATTTCTAGCGACTAAGAGACTTTCTCTTTTTCTTTCTTAAGTTGTCTAATGGCTAATTCAGAATCTACCTTCTCATTTTCAATAGCCTTTTCAAGTATGACTACATCCATTTCTTTTGATCTTTCCTCAAGCTATTGAACCTTTTTTTGAGAACCACAAAGCTCTGATACCAATTGTTGGAAATATTATGACAGGCTAAGTTACTCTAGGGAAGGGGTGAATCAGTAACTTGTAAAACTTTAACTTTGATTAGAAATTAATCTTTTATGTGAATTCTTATCTAACTACATACATGAAAGCATACACAACACTTTAACACAAGATTTGGTGAGCTAGAAACCTTCCAAATAGAAAGTAGAACTAGGGTGGGGATGACACCCACAAGCTTTAGTACTATAGTATAAAGTTGGCTTGTTAAGGCTTACAATGATCACTTCTAATGATCTACCCTTTTCGGAGCAATAAGGAATTCTAGGTCCACCTTGCAAAAGGATTTGCAAATATACAATAAAGTATGCACTTAGTAAAGAGATTTACATAAGACTATTATGTCTACCTTGTTAAAGGATTTGACTGGTTCACCTTTTAGGATGAAGCAATGGTTGATCTTTGATCTACAACTTGGTTTACTGAATGAGATACCTCTAAGTGTACATATCACCTTTCTGTGATAGATGAATCTTTACTACTCCTTATACTATTATAGCCTTTTTAATTTTCTCTTTTAATCTTCTTTTATCATTACATTACTTTTGTTCTCATATTTGGATGTGATACAATACATTATATATATACCAATCCAATTACATAATTACAAAGTCAACCATAATACAAGTTTAGACAAATATTACAAAGTCATCCAAAGTGTAGAAACTCAGGTTCTGAAGACTAACTCGGTGAGGTTTTGATACTCAACATCCACTTTCAATGCTCAACATCATCATGAAATTGGTAGAAATAAAAGCTTGGTCCATACTAATCACTTCCAAGTAGTCTTCAACTCAGTCTGCACTGGTGACTTGACATATACTATGAAACTTGGCATATAAACTAAATCACTTGATTCACATTATATAGCTCAGTCAACACTATCACTTTGAACTCGATATACAATGAGTCACTTGGTTAACATTAAGTATCTCAATTAACGCTAGACTTGCATCACATCAACTGCAAACTCGGTAAGCACTATACAACTTAGTTTGTATTGGTAAACTCAGCATACAAAAATATGCTTAGTTTACACTATTGATCATCACATTAGTAGTAACTACTCAGTGCAAATTAAAATCTATCCAAAGGACTCGATAGCAATTGTAGAACTCAATAATAACTAAAATGCTTGGTTAACACTATTAACTATATAATATGCTTGGTATGAACTTACAATTTGAATAAGTGTATGTCACTAATAACAAATATGACTGGAATGTCAACAAATTATCTTTTGAGATGTCCAATTCTATTACAAATGACTCAAGGAGTTCTTCAAAAAGTTGAATGTCTACATTTCTTTATTCTTCATTGTCTTTGTTAGTTTTGGAGTTCCTTTCATTTTCTTCTATCATTTTCAATGATTCTTCCATCATTCCTTCTATTTTTGAAGTTTCTTCCATTGTTTCTTCTATCTCTGAAGTTTTTGTCCATTATGCAATACTTTTTTTTATGTCTAAAGTTGTTGCATAACTAACATTATGGTGTTCCACTTCTAGGATTCTACTAAACATTAGGTGCATGAAAATTATAAGCTGTGTCCAAATTTGTTACACTTATAACACATGATATGTCTTCTATCTTCATAAGGTCTTCCTTCTCTCAATGTCCTTTCATTAGATGTTCTTCTATCTACAAGTTTAGTATTTCTAGACACTCTACTATTCCTTCTATCATTATCATACTTAGGTTTCCTACAATCAATTTCTTTATGACCCATATCATAACAATTATGACAATAAAAGTACTCAACATAGTTATAAGACTTATTTATAAAATCTCTTTTTATATGACATATTTCATTATATGAAAAACAACTACCTCTAAATTCATAACTTGTTTCCTTAGGACATTCCACTTGTTTTAGTTCATCCAAAATTTTAACTTCCTTATCTTGTCCAACTTCTTTGGGTTTATTAGAAGATTGATTGGATTCAATCTTATTATTAGATTTATCTCTTTCTTTCTAATTTGATCTAATCTTAGGTTTCTTTGCAAACATGTTAATTAGATAACCAAGACCAGTCTTATCATAAGTAGGCCTTTGTAGTGACACTAAATTATTAAGCTTTTCTCTGCTACAATAAAGCTTCTCAAGTTACTTATTGCATTGAGTTAATTGACCTTTCATAATAGTATTGTACTTATGAAGTTCTTCATGATCTTCTTTCAATGTTTCAAATTTAGATGTCTTCTTTGCCAGACTTGCTCTAAGATTTGCAGTCTCAGTCTTTAAATTAGATTCAACTTTTCTAGGATCATTTCTCAAAGTCAACTTTAGATTTGTAAGCTTCAATTCATGCTTCAAGTTCTTGTATTTTGTCTTTAGTTGTGAATAATCATCATTAATAGTTTTAGATTTAGTATATTTAGGCTTGGGTTTAAGATGTTCAATCTTTCCTTTCAATTGTTCAATGTATACTTTGGAGTCTTCATATATTTCCTTCAACTTATCTCTTTCCTCACTAAGGAGATAAATTTGTTCAAGTGCCTCTTCAAGGTTTTTAATCAACAATTCCATATCCATAGGGATCTTACTCAAGTTGTTAAGCCTCTTTTGAGTAACTATGCTCTAATACCAATTGTTAGAAATAGGGATTACTAAGAGGGCAAGTGAATCAGTGATCTACAAACTTTACTCACCAATTGAATATTATTTCTTACTTTAAAACATACATAACAAAGTAATAAATTAATTTTGAACAATAGTAGTAATCATTAACATAAACAACTCATAACACCATATTTTGTTAACTAGGAAAACCCTAGCCATAGGGAAACCCCAGTGGAAATGATACCCAACAAATAATATACCGATTTATGAATTCCTTGTTAGAGGATGGTGTTGACATTAAGTCAAGTTTTTTCTTAGTGACAAAGCTCATTTAGAATTTGTATGGATATCAAGCTCATTAAATAGTCTATAGTATTTTCCATTTAATTCAGCAGCCAACAAGCTTTATAGTTCCTACTAAGAATTCCAATGGTTACCAAGTAAATTCAGGTAGTGTGAATTCCTATAGTTCCCACTAAGTAGTTTAGTGGTTACCAAGCTTTGTAGTTTCTACTGAACCATCAGTTCATGTGAAGAAAAGTTAGTATTAACTGAGCAATGAGATGATTAGTGTTTGCTAAGTATAGTCATGGTAAACAAGTAATTTAGTTTCTACCAAGTTACACAATATCTATCGAGTCAGCAATGCAAACCAAGTTTGAGAATACTCTTAGATGATTATTATGGACTAAGCTTCCACTTCTAAAGTAATGACAATGGATGCCATGTATCAAAACTTCACCAAGTCAGTCTTTAGAACTCGAGTGTCTTCATTTGAACTAACTTTGTAATTTTGTGAATTGGATTGATATATATATATATATATATATGTAATGTATTGTATCATATCCATATAGATGTATGTATGGATGAATGAAAAGTGAAAGTAAAGAATATCTAAGAAGCATGGGAATGTGAATCAATAGCAAAGTGTATTGTAAGGCCATATCAACAAAATAATAGTTGAGTCATATCTATCACATAAAGGTGATCAGCATGTCAAAGAATCTCTATTAGAAAATTAGTTGTATGTTAGAGAACTACTATTTCATTCTAATAGGTGAACCAATCCAAAATCCTCTAACAAGGTAGACTTAACAGTCTTTTGTCAAATTTCTTTACCTAGTACATACTTCATTATATGTTTGTAAAACCTCTAACAAGGTGAACGTAGTAGTTCTAATTGTTCCTAATAGGGTAGATCATTAGAATTGATCATTATAAGCCTTAATAGGCCAACTTTATGTTGTAGTATTGAAGTTTTGTTGGTATCATCCCTACGCTAGTTTTACTTTCTATTTGGAATGTTTTTGGGTCACCAAATTATTGTGTTCATGTGCCATGAATGTTTATATTTTTAGTTTCTTATGCATGCAGTTAGATCTATTTTAATAATTAAATGATTATTGGATTATTGCAATTAAGATCTAAATTTGATAAAGTTTTTAAGGTTATTGATTCACCCCGCCCTTCTCAATAACCTAGCATAGTCTTGAATATTTCCAACAATTGGTATCAGGGCATTGTGGTTCTTAGGATAAAGCTTGCAACTTGAGCAAAGATCAAGTACAATGGAGATATTCAGACTTGAAAAACAATTGACAATGAAAAGATAGATCAAGAAATTGCCAAAGCACAACTCAAGAAACCTAAGGAGAAACTTTCCCAATCCCTAAAAAGAAGGAAGGAACTTGTAAATCAGATGAATGATCACCAGTACATTGAAGAAAAGATTGAAGATCTTTTTCCTTCAAGCAGTTTCAATGAAGCAAATGATGCAATGAAAGAACTCTTTGAGAAGAATGGTTCACTGTAAGAAGAAATAAGAAATCCCAAAAGAGAACAAGAAATTCATTTAGTAAGGCTATGTGAAATCTTGGAGCAAAGGAACAAGATGAAAGAAGAAATGGATGAAAGAAACAATGAGATCCAAAACCAATCTCTTTAGCATGGAGATCTTATAGATAAAATCTCCAATGAAAATGAAGAAATAATGAGTCAAAGATAGATCAATAAAAGATTAAGGCATGATCTAAATTTAGAAAGAGAAATCAATGAAAGAATAAGAAGTGAGCTGAGATCTTGAAAGAAAATTAGTAAAAGATTGAAAAATGACCCAAACACTTAAAAGAAAGTCAATGAGAGAATGTTGAAATTCCAAGTAAACATAAATCAATTGAATCAACTAAATGAGTAGAATCTCTATAGACAAAAGGGTAAAGTAGGGATTGGATACAAAGAAGGAGGTGAATCCTCGAAACAAGGTGCTCTAAAGAATGAAAGACCTACTTGCAATCATTGTGGTAGGAAAGGTCATTAATCAAAAAAATGTTGGAGTAATGGAAAAACAAAATTCAATGGTAAATGTTACAATTACAATCAGCATGGTCACAAGGCTAATGAATGTAAAGAGAAACCAAAATTTGAAGGCAAATGTCACAAATGCAAGAAACAAGGTCATAAGGCATCAAACTATAGAACCAAGTCATTAAATCTCATAGAGAAAATTATGAAAGCATTATTTGGTTGGGACTAAAACACTTGGTGTAGATGTCATCACTATGGAGAGTATGGAGACCTTAGCATGAACTGTGTTAAACATCACACAAGGAAGAGAGATACCACCATAAGATGTTTCACTTGTATAGAACTTGGTCATCTAGCCAAGAATTGCATGAATATAGGTAGAATTGAAGATGAAAAGAAAGAAAAATAAGATAACATTAGAAAAAAAATGAGACAATAATGAATTTATAAATCCACCAAGGAAGCTAGTCCAAGCAATGATGGTCATGTCACTCAAGAACTGGCTGACTCCACCATTTCCAATTAAGTTCTTCAGTAAGAACTAGAATTGTATTATCATGATCAATCTACATAGTTCCAAAATTCAAAAGAAGAGAAGATCCAAATAAGTATTTGAGATACAAGGGGATCATAGAAGATCATTATCTATTATCACCAAGTAAGGTTGGGTCATGGACTCTACCAAGCAAGGTCAAGAGTAACTAGTGACACATGTTTGGTTATTGAGTTATGAAGTATTCATTGAGTAATCTGAACAGATACTGGATGATAGCCTATCGCACATAATGATGTCATCACAACTACTTTTTTACTAAGCATTACTTGAAAAATGTTATCAAAAGGAAAGAAATTGAATTCATTTTTCACCAAAATCTTAAATTGTTATTGTGATCAAGCGAATTGTAGGGTGATCAAGCAATTTCGAGCAGAATTTACAGTAAATTTTTTGAAGTTTCCCATAACCTACCAAGTAGGCATGGTAGCATCAAGCAGTAGTAACAAGGAAAAGAAAGGGTTAGAAATGTTGGTCTAAGGAGTCAAATGGAAACCACCAAATTTTAAACTTGTACTAGTAATTGTAGAAACCCTTGATCCAAATGGAGTGCAATCATAGATCCCTTCTAAGGTACTACTCATTAACAATATCTAAAGTCAATTCAATAAATTAGAACCCTAGAGATGGATGATGCTCTATGTGAATTGTGTGTGAATGGTGTTCTTAAACTTGAACATAAGCACTTGGAAGATAAGGGTTTAACCCACATTCCTCACTTGTCCCAAAGTTTCCAAATCAAATGGATTAGATACATCCTAAGATGAGTTCACAGTGGTTAGTTATGACTTAAGCTACCAGTTTTAATCACTAAGAAGATGATTCATCATATCACCAACCTTCCCATGCTCTCCAAAGCTAAAATTACTAAAACCTTAGGTCAGATGGATTTAGAGAAGAAAACCCTAGTTGAGTGGGATGGAAAAGGCATGAAGATTAGTAGTGTAACAGATGCAGAATTGAAATTTGATATACATGTGATAGCTCACAAGATCTACAATTCTAGTCATCTAAATAGTGTTTCATGTGAAGTAGTAGACTTGGCATTCAAAGTTGTGAAGAACAATATGTCATATGATCTTGTAGACTAGTTGAAATAGTTCAACAAAAACATGGAAAGTATAAGGACATCCAAGAACAATCCTTGCAAATTTGGTTCATTGTTGACACGTCTATTTTTCTATGTTCGAAAGTTTTTCACTTCTAAAGGTACAATCATATGGAGAAAGGATGCGCTAATTTTGTATCAGATTAATTAGTATATTGTAGAAATAGGTGAGAATTTTTTCAGCATAACGGATAACTACTTTGATTTATTCAAGGAGAAAATGAATAATAGATTCATAATTCCGAAGAAATTGGTTAAATATTACAAACATGATGTTTGTTTCACGGAAGAAAGTGACAAAGTCTACATTCAGGTAGTTAAACCAAGAGTTGTATGGGTAAAACTTCTTCCCTATAAGGTGAACATTGATGAAACAAAAGACATAATTGAAGTCTTGATAAATAAACCTATCAATCCAAAGGCACCACACTTTGGAACATATGATGAGGCCAAGACAAGAATAGAGATTGAAATCAAGCTCCCATAAGCGGTTAACAAAAGGAAGAGGAGAATAGAAAAACTCAAAACCAACACACCTCTTTTTTTGACCAAGGGTAAAGGAGAAGATGATGGATGAAGAAAAGGATGAAGATGAGCCAGAAAAGGAGGAACAACTAGTGAAGAAGAAAGGAAAGGTGACCATCACCAAGCCACCCAAGCTATCCACTATAGTGTTTACCAAGAGATCTAGGAAGAAAGGTAGTGAAGCTATGTTTAGCAAGCCTCCTCTCACCCTCTAGGAAAAATTGAAACAAATGAAAGAAGGTGTAAACATAACCAACTTCAAATCATTAAAGTATGAGACTTGGATAGAGGCTGAGAAGAAGCAAATTGAGGAATTGTTGCTAACCAAGATGGGTAAATGGAAGTATTCCCCTAATCAGATAGCCTACTAGATGTCTAATGATCTATTAGAGATATTGAAGCCTAGATGGGACTCATCCATGTAGACAACAAAAGATATCTATGAACAAATCTTGAGGTAGTTGTTACCGAGTTTTACCAATGCTGAGGAAAAAGAGTCTATGAAGAAAAATGAAGACAAGATGACTCTTAGATTCAATACTTGTTTAATCCTATTAAAATATATAGAGCATGTAGTCAAGAATGCTATAGGCATGTGTAAGAATATTTATCACTTGCATAAACAAATTGACTCTCTTGTAGAAGTCAAGGATAATGATAGTGATGATGAGGAAGTAGGAACAAACTTTGAGATAATACAGTTTGACAATGAAGAAGTTGAAGAAGCTAAAAAGGAAGAAGCTAATGAGGAAGTCAAAGAAGATGATGAGGATCCCAATCCTATGAAGATAGTAGTAGTAGTCATTGCCTCGCTTCCTCATTCTCCAAGCAAGTTAATAGCTACATCAAGTTCCGAGTCTACTTCAACAAGTTTGATTGTGACCCAAACAGATACATCAAATATCCACTCACTCTTTGCTCCCTCACAACTTAGTAGATCAGTAATGGAAGTGTTTACCACTTCATCTAGTAAGCTGCAACCTCCCTCTTCTTGAGTTCTTGAGTCAAGTTTGTTAGTAGTGAGTACAACATGTTCTATGATTTTGTGTTCTTTAGCAGTAAGTATAATTTTGAGTTCTACAATTTTGGATTCTATAGTTTTTTTTTCTGCAGCTTTAGATATTTATGTAAGTATATCATTTTTGGATTCAGTAAGCATATCAGTTAGTATTCCATCTATTAGTACTATATCATTTTTTACTGCTAGTCCCACTATCTCTACTATTGTTTCCATTCCAGATTCAAAGGCAGTATGTACAAAGACAATTAAACCCAAGGCTCAACCATTTATAAGACTTTTAAGTATATAATATTCTTTCCTTTGCTTTTCATGATTCTTCCCCATACAATATACATACCATCTTTCACACACACACACACACACACACACATATATATATGTCTCATGCATGTAGTTAGATCTAATTTAATGAATTAAATGATTATTGGATTATTACAATTAAGATCTAAATTTGATAAAGTTTTTAAGGTTATCAATTCACCCCTCCCCTCTTAGTAACCGAGCATAGTCTTGAATATTTCCAATAGATGGACCCTATTAGGAGTCAATGAGAAAATTTAGTATAAGGAGTCCCTATTAGGAGATTGCAACCCTATTAGGAGATGGAGTAGAGTAGATGCAAGATGAGCCACTTCCCAAACATGCACATCCAATTACAAGAAGATTCCACTACCCAAAAAAGTAATCAGACTTCTAAAATATAGGTATTGCAAATTATTTCTCAATTAACCTATGATCTTTAACTCAATCTCAAATCACAAAATAGCTTCACAAACTTCACATATATCTCTTTTACAGAAGTTTTCATACAACTTCTCAACACAACAACCACTTATTTCATTGCAAAATGTCCTTTTCATAAATACCATGCCTTTACACAAATTTTTTCTACGTTGGCTAAGACCACAATACACTTTTCCAAGTAATTTTTTTGTAAACAAAATAATTCTTTCCTTCAATTCTACTATCCTATTTCATTGAAAACACAAATATCCCATTTATTTATAGTCCATACTAACTTCTAAGGTTCAATACATCATCATGAACATGTATACAATCTCCAACTTTGTTAGTCATAATATGATGTCGGCAATAAGTTATAAATAAAACAATACACTATTGTATATAAAATTCATACTTAGACAATTTTCTAAGTACCAAAAGCTAGGTATCTATATTTTTGAGGTTTCCTTTAAGAATGTACATCATGTGTTTCCATAAATAACAACATTTACATATATCAATTAGCCAATTGTCAACATAAATCAGACATGTAATCTGACAGAAAATTGATGCCCCAATGGAATGGTCATATCTCCCAACTCATAATAAATTAGGACTTGTTCTTTAAAAAAAAAATTAATCAAAGCCCTATTCAATCCTTGAAAGGTGAATCATAGAATTCATTAAGGATAATTAATTACACCACTTGTAAGCAGCCTATGGAAATAAGAAAATAAGACTCCAGCCATGAGGTAAAATGACTCTAACTTCAACATGATCCATAAAATCCCCATATACACATGATGAAAGGATCTCCAATATGCATAAAAAACATCCCAAATCATGCAAACCTCAACTCCAGAAAAATCCAAGCTCGATGCTCTTGCATTACTTACTCTACTAGTAAATAAACTACTATGTTGACATCAATGACAAACACAACCATGAATGCAACATGTAAATACTTTTCAATGCTTAGGATACTCCCCCAATCTAGTGTCACTAGCATTGATGCTAACAAAAATGATATGACAAGATATGATCAAGAAGAAGTGAGAGAAGATGAATGAATTTAGTTAGCACATCCATGAAATATGAATAAGACTCTGTCAACATTCAAATGCAAAACTATTCTATAATGAACCCTTAAATGTAAGCTAGTATGAAAATGGTGCAATTGTAGGGATTATATACATATATCTTGGTTTTTATAATCAAGCCTTATTGTGGACATTGGAAGATCATACAATTATCACTAGTATAACTATGAGGATATGAATATTATCTATATCAAATAAGTAGGTGGGAACCCAAGGTATGCATCAAAGGAATATAGGTCAAGATGTCTACTGTAGTTAGAGTCCCTAGGTTTTGTGTAACAATATTATGGTCACATCAAGCTATAAGATGTAAAGATGTCCATAAGTATGCACTTGAAAAAAAATAGACAAAGATGATACATTGTAGATCCTATGTGTCAAATAGGATAAGAAAGAAGATTATGACAGCTAAGATTGAAAACATACACCCATAGGAAGAAAGAAAATTAAAACATGCCCCATGTCCCTAGTCTTCTAGTCCATGACATCTTTGAAAGAAAATTAGGGAGAGAAAACTCAACAAATAAATTATCATAGAAAAGACAAAGAAAAATATGCCAACAATTCTCTATTAGTTTTAAGGTTTGAGTGTCTGTATGAAAGTCACATGGCTATCTCTCTAGGACTCAAGTCTTCCAATGAGAAATATTGTGACATCCTAGACCATAGATAAAGCATCTAGTAATTGTTGAAAAATTATATTGAGGAATCCAAAGAAACACTAATGCAACAAGGAGACCCATGATAAGCTTAGACACTTGATCCTCCCTGGACCTAAAGGAGATATAGTTCCTAGATAAGTAAGGAAAAGGAAGAGCGGTTGAATTTTTCATGATTACAAATAAAGATGATGATAGACATAAGTGCACATGTCTCAAGTAGCATCTATTTCCATGTTTTCACCACTCAATATTGGCCAACTCTTAAGAAAGATCACATCATTTTGTCCCAATCTCTAGCAAGGTGTAGAATAATGTATAGTAGAAATTTGGTGGGTAAGAAAAGATTGATAAGCAAGGAATGTATGAATCAAGTAAAAGTGATCATTAAGGACTTGCTCTTGAAGAGTACCCAAGCTAAGGAAAGAGTAAAATAGCCACATGAAGCAAGGTTTCGATAAAAAATAAAAGCTAATAAAAGAGATAGCATGTAGGATAAGAAATTGAAGCCAATAAGAAAGATAACATAAACAAATAGCATATAACACAAGATATCAAAGCCAATAATCTAGATAAAATATAACATAAGAAGTGGAAGCTAATAAGAAAGATAGAATATAGGATAAAAATGGAAGCCAATATGTAAGATAACATATAATATAAGAAATGGGTGTCAAAAATGAAGATAGCATATAAGATCAGTAGTGGAAGCCAATAAGCAAGATAGCATGTAATCAAAAAGAGCAAACATGTCAAGAGGCCCTTGAAAACCAAGTTTTTCTTTATGTGATCAAGACTATTGGGTAAATTAGATAAGTGTGTTTAATAAGAATGAAGATAGATATGAAGGCTAGGAGTGAAAAATAAAGATCATGATAGGGAAGCTAATGGATATGATAGACAATGCTCATGGGTAGCTCAACATTGTAAAGATCAAAGGTGAATGAGGGAATAAATGGATGATGGAAGAATTATGCATGATGCCTATGTGCCTCATTCTTATCATGGTACATATCTAAGACACCACTAGAGGTGGCTTTCACCATTGGAAATTTTATTTCTATTTACTTTTGCTAACAAGGTACCTATTTACCAAGTTTTCACCAAGGCACATGTTCCTTTCTTTATTTCTTTCTTTGCTTTTTCCTTTTTTAGAATAATTTGAAGCTTTTCCAATTTTGATACTTATCCTATTAGAAGGATAAGTCATAATGAGAAGAAACCACATAGAGGTATGATCAAAGATGCTAATAGGGTGATTGAAAGGAGATGCTATAGAAAATAAGGGTATATGGTGTTGGTGTTTTCAAACAACATAGTTTCAAAATACCTTGATGAGAACAAGATACATCTAAGGGTAGCTATTTTCCATCTTTAGTATACCCTTTTAGACACTAGGAAAACTATAATGCTAGACCATTCTATCAAATTCACTTATATTGCACTAGTGCTAAAACATACACTTGAATCTTGACAAAGCACATAAAAACCCTAGATCTTCTAACACTTATGCACAAATATCAAAAGTGAAATAGCTAATAACATGACCAAAGAACTTGATAAGCTAAGTGAGGGCATCCTTTTAGTTCTTCAACATTAAAGGAAAAAACATTTGATTAATGATGTTGATTTCAGCAAGACCCCAAATATGCAGTAGTAAGAACAAGTGATCCTATAGCTGATCAGTACCTTATCTATTAGGACCTTCCATGAATAAAATATATACATCTTTGATATCAATGATATATTTCATACACCAAGATATCAGATCTATCTTATCAATTTGTGAATTAGACACTAGTTTTCATAAAGATCTCATTCTTATGAAGTATCCTTCTCAAAATAACTACTAACCCTATCAAACACATCAAGCATTTACTTGGCACTTTGTTCCAATAGCAAAATACATTAGACATAAAAACTTAAGGGGATGCAAATGGATCTTAGTTCTTTGTCCTTAAACCACATCAGATTTCAAATTACATAGATAGGAGAGGAGAATCAGAATGAAACTAAGAGATTCCTCCTCATGTGTATTCCATTCTTTGAAACTATACATTAATATGCATGAAATTAAGACATAGAAATGCCTAATATATCATAACTAACTCTATTATCTTCTCTACTGCTATTCATACAAGAGAAAGTATACTAAATATTTTTGGTGGAATTACAGTTATGAATTCAATAATGTGGCCTCATAATACAAAGAGCCAACCAACTAGTCCCACAGTGAAAAAACTTGAACCCTTAAAAAAAATGATAGAAAGAAAGATATAGAGGAAGATAATTCCTAGATCTTTTCTATATCTAACATGTGTCCACTTGGAAAACTTCCATCTATAGATGCAAAACATCTTTCTACTCTTTGTAACTATAAAACAAATATTATTAATGCTGCCTAAGAATGCCCTAAAAATATCTCCAAAATGATTGAAAAGAGGAACTAATTTTGATGCCAGATTTGAGATCAAGGCAAAGGAAAAACATCAATTAAAAGACCTCTAGAGAAAACATAAACATATCAGGATCATTTTCTTCACATTTAGGCTTCAAAAAACTTTCATATCTACCCTCCAACTAATTTTGATACTCAATAATGAATTATATGCACTCTACTAAGAATACCCCAAAAAATACAAATCTACTTATAGACTAAACTGCTGAACATCTGTGCAAATTTTTACCCCATATTCAAAAAGCTCATCCTCTCCTAATTCCAATGGTATATTGGAGTTGATATTTTGGACAAAAATTGCCCCTCTAGTAGCCATTTGAAAAACTAGCCCAGGACTATGAAATGCATAGTTAAAAGGATTTGAATTTAAAAAAATTAAAAATTTTCTATAGTCTGAACTATAGAAAATCACATTTGAAATCAAATTTTCAAATTTTTGAGAAAAATGAAAAAGGATATTCATTATTTAAAAATAAAATCACCTTATATCTCCCTTGGCCATTCAATCAATGCCACCTGTCAGATTTTGATTTTCTTAAGCCTTGCTAACAACCCCACAACATCAGATTTTCATTTTTCAGGGAGGTCACTACATCATCATTGGTGAGATCATCCCATTTTCTAGTGGTGACATGGAAAACATAGAAATCCAAGACATTTTTTCAGCCAAAACACTTGCCATTCCACTGATTAACCAAGTGTGCCCCTCCTCATGCTTTGTGACTTACAAAAGCCCATGTCTTTTCAGACATGTTAATTAGTTAGTGATGGGATATTTAAAGACTATATAATGTTTCCATAGGACCAATGTGGGACAAAAGGCCTATAATTACATTTGCATACATGTTTCCTTGCATGGATTTCTTCTAGTGCCATTTTTCCTAATGTACCTGATGTTTCTTCTCCTAATCTCCTTGCCTTCCATTTCAATGCCTAACTCCTTTCTACGAATGATGAAGTTTCCTCTTTTTGTAAGCAAGAGGCCTTTGGTGGTTATGCAATCTACCTCCCCTATTGACTTTGATGGTGCCTCTCTCCCTCTTTTTCCTTTATTTTATCTGGTGGTAATAGCATTAAAAAAGTCCTACATAATTGTTCAAACCTCCTCCCAAATGCTAGTATTTCTCACGCATCCATCATGCTTAGCTAGGATAGAACTCTTATTCATGAGCCACTGGTGGATATGGCATCTTGTTAGATGAAATACTATAGTTGAGGCAAATAACCTAAAATTGTTGTCAATATCAAGAGGTGAATTTAAATTGAAAATGCCAAGTGTTTAGATCACGAGCCATAATGCCATGCCTATAAGGCTCACATGAGATGTAAAAAAGAGTTGGTTATTAAGAAAAAACTTCAAAAATCATGTCCCAATGCCATGATTCTTTTATTGTAGGTCACCAATAATAATTCTCCACCATTATTCTTTAATTGGATTCAATAAACTCCTTGAACTATGGAATTGAAGCACAATTGTAGCTCCTAGATGAGGTGTTCACTGATATTGAAAGTTCAACAAGTCTTTCACCATTTCAAATTGCTAAAACCATTGAAGAATTCTTTCCCTTTGGTGTAGATGAACAAACCTTGGTCTCTTCATAATTCCCAAATGAAAACTTGAAACCAATTCAGGAGCAACCATCACTTAATGAAATTAATTTCCTTGAGGAGGATTTTATATTATAATTCACTTGGTTTGGTTATTGGCATTTTCTTTTAACAAATGGCATTGACCTTGGTTAATATTAGTAAATGGTGACACTTTTGAATCAAGTCATTAAATGTCAGTAATTACATAAGTTTTCCCTATTCACTCTATTATTTTATAATTAACTTCAACCATTCTTTCAGGATGTAGTCATGGTTTGGCTCATATGACTATCAGGAGGGGGATTATAGTTTGTAGATTATCCATGGGTAGGCGAGCTAAGAATACAACAATACCCTTCTCTAGATAAATTTGAACATCACCAAGAAAGGTGTCCTCAAAAGTAACAATGATCACATTTTTACTTTCAATGACCCCTAATGTAGTTTGATAGGCCTCTTCTCCATCAAATGTTTCCCCTTCCATGGCATGGATCCATTGGAATATGTTCCAATACTTGGGATTAATAATTATCTTAATTATGAATTTGTGATTTGTATTTCTAACTATCACCATTAAAGTGATTGATATTGAAGAATTCATCTTGCATTTGCCCTAATTTTTGATTTGTAGTAGCTCACTCCTAGAAAGTACAATTTTTCAATCTACTGAAATCAGTCAGTCCCCAAAGTGGGTCTAGCTAAAAAATTTTCATTTCCAAATAATTGATCTATCAAATTAATCCAATAGTCACCAGACACTAGTTTGAAAAAAATTTGTCCACCACAAGCTAATTTGAAACCCATTTTACATCTTTCTACAAACTGTCAACTTAGTGCTACGAGGTACTTTTATTGGCCTTAAAATTTGACAAAAAACACCTAACTTGACTCTAAAAAGAAACACATTGATTCTCTTTTTTGCTTACTCTTACCCTATCAAATCTCATCTCATGATGAATTCTCATTCAAAAGATATTGACCATCGAAGTTTCCCTTTCAAAACTACCTCCAAGAAAACAATTCAGAAAACCATAAATCACATTCTATTTTGGCTTTGAAAATTGGGCAAACTAACACTTGGGGAAACAAAAATTGGGGCATTAGTTCATTTTGATAAGGAGAGTATGAATCTGAAATTAGGCATCATGATGAATAACAAGACAAAAATGGCAAGCAGTCAAAGTGGGCTACTCAAATTTGTAGGACTAGAAAGACTAGCAGAAAAGTAGTTTTTGCAAACATAATGGACCCAAGAAAGTGTGCAGATGGATTTTTCAAGACTTGGAAACTAGTACACTTCAAGAATTTTCAAATTAGAATGTACAATCCATTCAATCTCACCTATCAAGGATTCAGAGATATGACATCACGAATTGGTGTACCAACTAATTTACATTTATTGACACCAATAAAAGTTATGAATTGCACTTGGAATTGCATTAAGCTGATAATTGAAACATAGTAAGTCTCTGAGCTATATAATTCAATGAAAAAAGAATTTTCTCATTTTAGTTAACTGGGTCAGAGTTATGAAAAGTAAAATAGGGCCTCCTAGAGTTTTGAGCAATTCACATCAACATGACAATAATAAATGACCATCTTGGAGGGATTCACAACCTAGACAAAACATATTAAAATGACTCAAAATATAAAACATACGCTATTTGGTATTGACTCTAAATAATCAAAAAGTGGCAAGTCATGAAAAATTAATGTGTGTTAGATATTCCATTGTAAATAAGGCCTCCTATCACTATTTGAAACTTACAAAAAAATGTAGATTCAAAAATTGCTCAAAATAGAACTTCATGGAATGACTCAAAATGAAAATTTAACTTCATGGGATGAGTGGATATACTAAATGCAAGGTGCTAGAAGCATTGACAACCTATTAGGCTTCAAATGGACATCTGGGTACATATGCATCAGAAAGCTTTTATAGGACTTGATTTTATTAATGCTACTCAAAATTAGGGCTTTACTTTTGAGTCCCAACATATGGAAAATAGGGTTTTAGGATTTGGGAGAGATAAATGGGATAGAAGGATAAAAGGTGAGATGATAGTAAGTAGAAGGATATTAGATATGGTGTTGAAGGGATTGTGCAATGGTAGAAGAAAAAGTGGGCAAGATCAACATTGATACATACCTTGAAGGGTGATTGAATGATAGAGGAATCATGGATGAAATAGCTTGAGGTTTAGATGTATGAGGTGGTAGAGTAATTTTGGAGGAAAATGGAGTTGAAGACTTCTAAATAGTTTAAGGAAGATATTTAGAAGAACATGGAGTGGAAGCATGTGGAAGCTTCAATATCAACTTTTATTTATTTTCAATATTCAATTCTTTCAATAGAGACTTGGGAATCCATATAGCTTTTGAGATTTTTTTACGTTTAAATTCTTTAGAATGTATTTCTTCAATGATGGATTTGGTAACCTATATTTTCTTTTATTTGACTTTTTGAATAGTAGACATTTGTGGTCCCTTTAATTTTTTTTGCTCTTTGCATTCACATGTTGATTAGATAGGACATAGTGATCTTCATTTGTAAATAGATTCTTGTACTTATTCATAGTCATATCCTTAGTCTTAGAATGCAATGCAATGTTTTTAGACATACTCACTCTACTTGTATTATCAAAGTAAATGGTAATAGGTTCTTCAAACTCAGTTTTGATATCCTTGAGCATTTGTTTCATCCAAATATAGTTCAAGAAGAGATCACCCATTTTGTTCCTTCATAGCTTTTTGTCTCACATGAGTGCACTTTCTATGGCCTTGTGATTTGATGAAAAGTGAAACTTCTTACAGTTATTAAATTCACATCGACGATTCTATCAATGGAATTAAGGACGTGTTGCTCCCATTTTCATTGGTTACCCATTGATATTTTCAAAAGCTTAAATCACAGACATGGTGTTTTTTTAGTTTATGTCTGTTAGGATTTATTTTTCATGTTATTTTCTTAAATCTATTATCACCCTATCTCTGTTATTTTCTTTTAGAAACACTCGGTTAAGTTAGGAATTCATATAGTTGCATTATTAGATTGCATTCATTAAAAAATAGAAAAATAAAAAAAAACATTGTTCTTTTTGTGTTTGTTTATTCCTTTTGATAGTAAACAGATTCTACATCTCATCTAAAGTTTTCAAACTAGGAAAGGGCTCCTCATGAACATTCACATTTTTCTTCAACTGAGAAGATTCTAGTATGTCGCAAGATCATGTGAAACCTTGGAATTGATCCTTGGATTATCTTTTCAAGAGAGGAGTTTGAAAGGATTCCTACCATTAAGCATCATGTATAAAAAAAGATCAGTAGAAGTGGTGCTAGAAGGAGGACCTCTTAACTTTAGAGTAGAAGAAAAATTTTGCAAACTTCAAAATTTTGCACTTTTTTTACAAGTTCACAAAAATTTCTTAGGTTTTGAGATTTTGAGGTGCATTGATGTGTAGGTGTGCCTGGTGTACCAGGTGTGCTAAATTCTAAGGTCTACCTTATTTGTGAGGAACTTTACCTCTACAAAGGTGCATTTTTTCTAGAGTTGATGCAAACTAGAGGATCTTGATCCAGAATCCCCATTTCAATGAGCTTTAAGATCTTCACCAAGTGCACACAAGTTCCTTGAGCATAGCCATTTTCTCAAACCTCATAGTGACAAAGGAATCCCTTGAATTCGACCACTTCCATTTAACATTTCATCATCTTCTTTAGCTCGACCTCCACAACAACCACTTGATGGAACACCATATATCCCAATAGTTCCACCTACACAACAACCACCCCTAGGTCCAAAAAATCCTCCAATGGAATTCTTTGTAAATTTGTAGACTCACCAATCAACTTGACAGGTGTATTCAATGATCTTCCTAAAAATCTTGAGAGGTTTTTCCCAAGGTTCATCTATAGAGAGACATGAACTGCCAAAGATCACATTAAGGTGTTTAAGGAAATTTACAATTAAAAGTAGATTGCTAAAGAGAATGTGATTCTTCACTTATTCCCCTACTCTTTAAGGGAATTTGCCTTTAATTAGTATGTTAATCTACCACACAGATGTATTGGAGATTGGGCTACTCTCAAAAAATTATTCTTGGAACAATTTAAGACTTTCATCAATAAAGCTATGAGACATCAATAATTCATAACAATAAAAAAGGATCCGGCTAAGATAGTGCCATGCTTCAACCATCGCTTTCACATGGCATACCACAATTTGGAAACACCATACACTATACTAATTGAAGCTACTATTTAGATTTATCTAAATGCTATAGACAATGTTACTACTATTTTTCTGAGAAGACTTTCGAAAATGGATATTGACACATTGGAAAAAATCTTCATAGAAGCAATTACCTTCACTAAGAAAGACAACCCTAATGGAGGAGGATTGATGCTTTCAGCTCAACCTATTACTACAATGCCAACATATCCTTTTGGAATGTTGAAAATTTCTAGCCAATTCATATGAATAAATCCAATTTCATTATAGTAGGCACTCACTTTGCAAAACCCAATTTTAACATATCTAGGGTATGAACCTTCAAAAGCTACTTTCTCCAAAAAAAAATTAGTAGCTTCTACTAAGGTAGACAATAGTTTTGCCTTCAAGTTTGGTCAGATGAAGAAGATCATATCACAAATGAATAATGAGCTAACTCACTTAAGATTTTTGTAAGGACAGAATAACAAATTTCCAAGAAACAACATTGATCCTTACAACAACAAAAATTAAAATTAGAATTACAATAGAAATTTTTCCAAAAACAACAATGTTGGGAATAAAAATGGAGGAAATAATTCTAATCCTCTTGATCATAACAATGGCTTCTAGAGATAGAATAGACAATAGTACACTCATTTAAATAATGGAAGCATTCCTATACATAACAATAACAAAAATGTTCAATATGTCGATATCAATCAATATGATGATGGCCAAAATGCATCTAACAATGATGGTTCATATTATAATGAGAATCAAGACATGACTTAGAATTCACAAGAAAATGACAATGTCCCTTGTATATAGCTTAATGCTATGCTACTGGAATCCTATGATTCTACACATAATGGACAAGTAGAGAAACCAGCCAATGAAGAATTCTCCTTTCCATTGAGTTAGGAACCAAACATTCAAACAGAAGAGATGTTTTCCTTTCAAAATAATAACTGAAATACGTACAATCTATGAAGTGAAAAAGAACCAATGAAAGATGGAATTCCTTTAGGACTACAACCAAGTGCTCTTGATCCAAGAGAAAGTAATAATTGGGTTCCAATCAAGCCCCCACATGGAGCACAAGAAAATCAAAATCAAGGAACTATTCCAACCATTTTGAAAAATCCAACTTGGGCTAATGAGAAATATGGTGCGATGGAAGATTTGAAATGAAAAAAGGCCAACATATCCATGTTTGACTTGCTATAAAACTATCCTAAAAAATGAGAAGCACTAATGAAAACTCTAGATCATACAAAGGCACCCCATAATATGAATATTGTTTCTTGAAAGACATTATCTTCAGAGGCAATGCCAAATATGTTTAAAGACAAGGTTGAGGTGCCCCTATTTCTACTTAGCATCAAGATATATGGGAAGAATCATCATAATTTCCTAATTGACTCAGAAGGCTCTTGTAATGTTATGCCATTATCAATAGCACAAAGGTTGGGAGTTATTCCTTAGCCTCCTAATCAGATACTGACATAGTTGCATAAAATAGAGGTGAAAGTCATTGCTGTGTTGAAAGACATTTAGATATAGTTGATAGTTGACCCTCAAATTCAAGTTATGATTGATATACATGTGGTTGATATTCTTGAAACCTATGGATTGCTACTAAGTAGAGAATGGACAAAATTCCTAAGAGGATGATTTCCTATGGATTTCACTGAATTATGGTTACCATGGAAAGGGTTGAACAATAAAATCAAGATATATGTAGAGCCAAAGTAAAAAATAATGATTACCAAATATAATGCACCTAATGAGGTAACATTATTACAATTAGATTTGGTCTCTTACAAAGTGATGGCTTTTGATACAATTTCAGTAAAAAATCCATTGATCAAGATGAATGATCTAAGTTGTCCTGCTCAAAACAAGATGTCATAACATAGTTCATAGATAACATGGTTGCTAATTTGAAATGTTTAGGAGAAGAAGCTGATCCCAACATCCTCATTCTTCTAGGATTTTTTGAATTGCACAAAGTTAGTCATTCAATGTTTAAATGTTCATGTTTCTAAGAAGAAGTCACTAAATTATTAACATAGATGATGAGACTAGAGAATAACAATGGTCCAAAATATGAACTCGTAGAGAATCAAAACCTTACAAACATATCCAAATATATGGGAAAGGTTGAAGAGGAAATTGAAGATCTAAATCTTTCATATAGTGATACCTCTTTAGATGGTGGAGGTTTGTCTTCTCCTCCATTAGGAATGATCAAAGTTTAAAGAAGAAGACAAGATGTGAAAGGTCAAGGATGGACTTCAATATTCATCCATCTAAAACCCAAAGTGGATGAAATTAAGGAATTAATAGGGGAAATTCATGATGAAAAAGAAAAAAATTACACTCTCAATATCAAGGAATAACAATGGCAAATCACCAAGTCCACCCTGCATAAGACTACAATGGGTACCTAAGACACAATCCTTAAAGACCCAAGTGAAAGAGAAGTCAATGGAAAATAAGCATAAGGTTAGAAAGCCCAAGGAAGATTGAATTTGGACACTTCACTTTGATGGTTTCAAATGAAAAGTGGGAGCTAGCATAGATATTGAGTTGATCAACCCAAAAGGTAAGTCTTTCTACATAGGATATCGATTACAAGTTAGATGTACTAACAATGCTATAGAATATGAAGCATTGATCCAAGGACTTTTTTTTGCACTAGAGAAAGGAATCATAGCTCTCATAGTAGAAGGAGATTCTCGATTAGTTATAAAAAAAGTGAAATGATTATACTCCTATAATGATCTAAGAGGTTACTTGCTTACAGGAAATGAGTATGGGATTTAATGGATGACTTTGAAGCTTTAAACATAAAGTCCACTCCAAGAAGGAAAAACATGGTAGCAGATGCTCTCACTATTTCAGCTAGTGCATTACAACTAGTCAAAAGAATGAAATTGAAAAGATTTTAAATTGAATTGGTTGCTATTCCATCTATTCTAGACAATATCACAAACTTCCAAGTTTTTTAGGATGATCAACATATACTCAAATTTATCTTTTGTAATACACTATAGATGAAAACCCTAAAGATGATGAAATTGATGATGAAAATGGGATCCTAAGCTTAAAAACCAACACTATTCCTAAGGCAATGGTTGAGTTGGAGTACATTTTTATCATGATGAATCAACAATTAACAAAAGAATGGTCAAAGAGAAGGTAATTGAGAAATGTGATTCGTACAATTTAGGTATTGATGATTATCCTAGAATGGTAAGGATCAGGAAAGCATGCAATACATAAGAAAGGGAAAACATGCTCAAATTACTTATAGAGTATAAGGATGTTATTTGATTGGAGCTACAAATAGCTAAAGACATATGATCCTTAGATTATTACACACGACATTCCATTAAAACCTAATGGAAAGCCTTTCCAACAAAGACATAGGCCTATTAATCCTATCATTGAACCACTAATAATGAAGGAAGTTAAGAAGTTACTTGATTCCAAGATCATCTTTCCCATTCACCATTCTACATGGGTGGCTAATTTGGTTCTTGTACAAAAAAGATCAGAGAGATTTATCTTTTCATAGATTTTCATAATTTGAACATTGTGTCTCAAAAGGACAACTATCCATTTCCTTCAATAAATGGGGTTTTGCAAATTGTAAATAGTTCATAGATGATGTCACTCTTGGATGGGTATTTGGGATATAATCAAGTAATGGTTGATGAAGAAGATAGGCTAAAAATAGCCTTCACGACTAAATGGGGAACCTTTGCTGATAGAAGAATGTCTTTTGGGTTGATTAATGTAGGGGCTACATTTCAACAAGCCATGGCTAAAGCTTTTAAGGGATTGATAAAAAAGTGTATATTCATTTACATGGATGACTTAACTATCTTTTCAAAGGATCGAAGTACTCACATTGCCCATTTAAGATAGGTTTTCAATAGATCTCATAAATACAACATATCCCTCAATCCCAAGATATGTTCATTTGGGGTTACCAAAGGAAAGCTCCTAGGTTATATCATATCTGAAGATGGAATCTCCATTGATCCTGATAGAATTGAAGTTATTATGAAGTTATCACTACCTCATAGTCAAAAAGAACTTAAGTCTTTCTTTGGGAAGATAAATTTTGTGCAAAAATTCATAAGAAAACTTGCAAAGATAATTTATCCCCTTAATGATTTAGTCAAAAAGGGAGCTAAAACAAAATGGGTTCCAAAGATTAAGAAATTATTTGAGGATATCAACGTGGCCATTTCCACGGCCCTAGTACTAGTAAGTCAAGATTATGGACTACCTTTCAAAATATACCCTTTTTCTTCAAAATATACTTGTGCTAGGATTCTTACATAGAAGAAAGAAAAGGAAGACGAAAGACCCATTGCCTTCATGAGTTTCCCTCGAAAAAGTGTAGAGTTAAACTATTCTAACCTCAACAAAGAGTCTTTTTCCTTAATCAAAGTAGTAAAGAAGTTCTACCATTACATATTGAGAAGCAAGGTATATGTGATTGTGCCTGATCTAGTAGTTAAGATATTGCTAATGCAAAATAAACTTGCTAAAAGATGAGGGAAATGGATTGTGATCCTTCAAGAATTTCACTTAGAAATTCAACCCATGAGTTTTGTTAGAGGTCAAGGATTATCAAATATGATAGTAGATAACCAAATTGAAGATGAAAAGAAACTTAGGTTTGATAGTGGAATGGATGTGGGAGATTAAAAGAAGATCACAGTATCTCAAGTTGATATTGATAAGGGAGTAATAACAGCTATATGGTACTAGGATATTATTTACTATCTTTTACAAAATTAGTACCCCATTTGTATGAATAGTTCATAGCATAGGGGACTCAAAATGAAGTGTGAATCCTACATGTTTCATGATAAAAAGTTATACAAAAGAAACTATGAAGGAATCTACCTAAAATATTTGGGACATGACAAAGTAAAAGAAGTTATGGGGGCTATATTTTATTGGTCCAATGAACAAACCATCATCAATAGGACATAATTTTATTCTCATGGATATTTATTATTGTATGCACTAGATAGAAGTAGAAATATTTAGAAACTGCACAACCAAAGTGGTTATAGACTTCTTGGAAGAACACTTTGTTACTACATTTGGGATGTCATTCTTCTTGGTGTGTGATAATGGACCATCTTTCACATTAATATTATTAACCCAATGTGCATTGGAAAATCAAATAATTATCAAGTTGTCAAATTATTATCCACAAGGAAATGGTGTAGTTGAATCTACAGACAAGAACTTGATCGCGGCAATAAGACATTTGTTGAAAGAAAATCCTAAAGATTGGCATACACAACTCAAATATGCCCTATCAACCAACCAAGTAAGGATCAAAAATTCTTTAGGGACATCTCCATATCTACTATTTTATGCACAAGAACTAGTAGTCCTACTTAATAATAGAATTCCTATTTTGAAATTCATGAGTGGGTATGTTGAAGATGCTGACAAAGTACAAATCAAATTGATGAATCTTTTGGAGGTGGACGAAAAAATGGACAACTACTTTGGAGCATATGGAAACACATCAAGTAGTCATCAAAAGGTGCTTCAACAAGAGGGCCACAACAAATTCTTTTAGGATATTCGATCTTGTTCTACTCTTGGACAAGGTGAAAGAAAAGTCAAGTAGCCACAAAAAGTTTCAACACTTGTAGATTTGTCCCTACCAGATTGCAATTTTTTTTTGGAGAAAATGCTTTTAGGATAAGTTACTTATAGGGGGAATTTGGTTCCATTTCTAGTCAATGGACAATTTTTGAAGGATTACTTTGAACCTTAGAAGACTACCAAAAAAAAAAAGAAGGAAGATTTATTTTTCACAATTGTGTTTATTTCCACAAGTGTGTTTCTTTTTAGTTGCATGTTTGCTTTTAATTGCTTGTTTTCTTTTAGTCATGTGTTTTCAAAGTTGCATTAGTCTAGGGGGTAGGTCCACTTAAGGTATTTTTATTTTGACATATCTCACTAACATTCTTTTGGTCCCAATTCATAGAAAGAGGTATTTCTTTGTCAAAACAATTTTTATGAATTTTTTTCATATACGAACTAAGGAATGGATGTTACTTGTAGTAATAGAGGAGTTTTAGTCTTAATTTTAGAATTGTAGATCAGAAATTTCTCAACAATTTGTGTATTTAAAGATCAATTATCTAAGGTGTTTTTGGACTAAGGTTGAAGAAAGCAAGGGATGGTTCAGACCCCACTGGCTCAAACATAAGTGTTTTCTCGAAGGAATTGCTAAGATTCTTGTTTGGCACGAGAGTTTCCAAAAAAAATTTAAAAGAGGAATGCAAGGAATATTCAAAAAAGATCAAATCCAAGAAAGAACATCAATGTTTTGGCCACATAGTTTAAGCATGGTCAAGATATAGAAAGAAAATAAAAAGAAAAGAATAGTGTTAAGAATGAAGGATTCTACAAAGTTTGAGAAAGGTAATCCAATTATATACATATGCAATCTAAATAAGCTATCTAGTACCAAAATATTGCATTTTCAAAAAATTAAATGGCAACATTATAAGATACAAGTAGTAAGTATTCAAAAGATTCCCTAGAACTACAAAATGAAAAGTGACAACCTGCTAGTAGCCCTCAGAACTAATTCTCTCATCTAGTTAGACAAAGGATTGATAAATAGGTTTTCTGAATATTCTTGACGAATGAGCCAAATAGGGTGAAAGATTGTTTCTGATTTGTCAAACAAAATTGATAGATTACATGAAAAGTACACTAAAGTTGGAGCTTGAGATTTTTAGGTTTTGACTACAAAGTGATTTGAAATATGCTCAAAGTATTCAAGATATAGTTGGTGTTTGACACATGTCATGATGAATTTTTGTTGATTAAGAAATACCTTGTCATTTCTTCCTTTTTTCAAGGCTATTTATTGAGGTTCCATAATGCATGCCCTATTTTAATTAGAAATGGGGATTGCCTACTATATTTCTTAGTTTTTTAGAGCTTTAGTCTAAGGTCTGAGTCCTTTTGAGGTTTTATATAGTGTCCTAGTTTATGTTCAGGTCATGACTGGATAAACCTATTGACAAAATTAGGGTTTTAAGGATTGAGTGTCTTTTTTACCAAAAAAAAGGTACGCCGGTGCACCTAATTAGGTGTGCTGGGAGAGATACATTTTTTGTGTTGCACAGTTGTGCAGCTGTGCACCTGCACATCATAAAAATGTGTTGGGATCCCCCTAGGTATATAACTAGGGGGTCGCTATCCCTCCTTACCTTGCTTTTTTATTACCCTCTGAGCTATTCACTACACTTGCACACTAAGACATCTCGATCAATCAGACTTAAGAAAAATCTTAGAAACATAAAATGCAAGGGGTGAGTAATAGCACACTTGATTAGGCACATTATTATGCACCCTAATAAACTAAAAAAACCTTTTCTAAAATAAATAGGTGTGTATTAGTGTATGTCATGTCCCCTTTTCAAATAATTAAAAAATAATAATCTTTGCTAAGGCAGGCAGGTAGGCCCAAGAAAGTGAAGTTTCAGAAAAAGGGGGTTAATCTTTGGAAACCGTTGGACTAATAAATGAAAATTATTATTAAAATATGTTTCATTAACCTCTCTTGGATGTGAGTTATGATTATTCCCTCTTTTAAGGGGTTTGGAGGCATTTTGGGCAGATTCTAGAACTTGATTTTTGCTCATTCTTTGTTATTCTTCAGAGGCTGCCAAACTTGTGGAGAAGGAGACCCAAGAACGAAAGTTTACAGGTTTCCAGGGAGACCCAAGAATGGGAGTTTGTAGGTTTTCAAGAAGGCTAAGGATGGTAGTTTGAAGCCATTCCATGTGCATGCTCATAAAGATTTTTCCTTTGTGCTGAACAGTGTAGATTTGTGGGTTTTCGGGTGTGTTTTTTGTATGAGTTTGGTGTTTTCAGTTGAGTATTTCATATCAGTTTGGGTTGTTACTATATTTCAGACTTTAAGGTGTTAAAATAGAGCTTAATATATGTATTGGGATGTGATTAAACTTTTGAGATAGATTATTAGTGTTTTTGTGGTGTTTTCGGGTATTTTTTGTGAATTTCGGGAGCCCGATGAGCATAGTTTTTGTCCTACAATTGTGAACTGTTGTGTAAAGGCTATATGGATCTGGAAATTTCATTTTTTAGGCTGTTATGCTGCTGAAATTTCTGTAAAAATTTCCACTTTCAGATTTATTAATAATTTGTGAAGTTGTGAAGCTTTTGGCACTATTTTCAGCATACCCGATTTGGGGTTTCTTGAGAAATTTGGTGGATCTTTGTGATATTAGTTGTTTGATCTTAAAGATCTGATTAGAGGTTGGAAATATCATATAAAATTAGAAAAGGGACATTTCAATGGTATTAGAGCCATGAGCTTGCCAGCCTGAGGGTTTGTAGAAGTTTGCATGTCAGTTTTGATATCTTGCATGTCATAATTTATGGTTGCATGTTGCTTCCAATCAGCTAGATGTCAAAATTTATGGTTGCATTCTACTTCTAATATTTTTCATGTTAGTTCTTGGTGAATTTGGTGGTTGCATGTTGCTTCTAATCAGCTACATGTCAAAATTTATGGTTGCATGCAACTAAGTGAAAGAGAAAAAAGATATTTGCAGCGAGAATAGAATAAAGAAATTTTGATCAAACCTCCAGTTGAAAGTAAAAGTACAAAATCCAAGGAAGGGAAAAGTATGGCTGATCCAGATGAGATGGCAAAGAAATTCTTCCAAGACATCCAAAATAATCAGAAGCAAACAGTGGATAGTTTGGCAGAAACTAGAGAGGCTTTGTGAATATTGATAGAAAAACTACAAGGAGTTGCATCTATCAATGAGAAAGGGAGCACTTCAGAGGAGCCAAGAAATCTGAAATCCACACCATCTAAATCAACCAAAACTATTTTCTTTCCTACAGATGAGCCACCAGTACCAAATCCAGCAATTAATCCCGTGGAAGAGGTTACAGGTAACTTGATTACATTAAGAGCTACTTATAATGGCTTAGATGATGACTTTCATAGTTCGGTTCCTTTTAGAGAATATGTGGATATGATGAACACTTTGATGCCCAAGAAAGAGTATAGAAGGGAGCATGACATAAGTGGAAGAGAGCTCAAAAATAAAATAAGAAAATTTATAGCACCTACTTTTGATGGAACAAATAAAATTTCAGCTAGAGCATGGCTACAAAAATTACAGACCTTCTTCACACTTAACCCCATGAAGGAGAGTGATGTTGTTCAAATTGCAAGTCTACACTTGGAAGATGCAGCCTATGATTGGTGGTATCATGGAATGACTACTCAAGGTCATGATCAGATAACTACATTTGATGATTTTAGTCAAAGAGTGATAGATAGATTTGACCTCAAGGATGATGATTATGAGGATGTTGTTGTGCATGATGATGAGATACCTGGTGGAGATGAGTAGACATTGAGCATTTATGACTTTTCTGAGAGAGTACCAGGCACAATTAGATTCTTCGTCACATGAGGTTGAGGCTAGTAGTACTTCACATGATTTATCCCACCAACTGAAGGTGAGTGAAGACAGTATTGTGACTACATTATCTCATCATGATAGGTATGTGGAGTTAGTTGGTATTGGTCATATTACTCAAGTGAAGATTTTGCTTGAGTTACAAGCTGATTCTAGTTTACAGATATTGACTCGACATTGTTATATTGGCATTTGGGGTTCAGTTGACTGTAAATATTTAACACTTTTTAGTAGCAGTGATTGTTTGGGTGCTATCATGGATTTGATTAGCAGATTACACGGTGTTGTCTTTTCTTGTGCCAGTATCTTGTCCAATGTTGGTATTAGTTTTTATACACTGATGTTGGGCTTTGTTCATATATCTAGTCGACCATACTTGTTGGAATGTGTTGATGATATTTCATATTTGGCAGTGTGTATAGATGAGTCCCAGGATCATATTGGCATTGATGACATCCAGGAGGATGCAGTGGGCAGTTTTGAAGACTTAGTTTCCTTGGGTATAGAGGAGTTGGATAGAAATGCTAATGTTTTTGATACTCCGTATGTTGATATGAGCTTTAGATTTGATTCACTAGATATGGATGGTAATACTCTAGAGACTAGTAACTTTGAGGATACTCCTTTAGACAGTGCATTAGAGGAGGTTTGTAGGAGACAGTCAAGGCAGTGCCATCATGCATGTAATCAGTTGAGAGTTAGTTACCGAGACATTGCTATCACTTGCCAGCATTTTGATGCTGCTCGTCAGCTGTTAGCAGTTTATGGATGGGGTTCCCCTACTAGTGATGAGTAGGAAGGCAGTTATCTTTCCTTGATAGAGATCCACTCTATATGGGAGGCTATTCAGATTTTGAGACAAAATTATATGCAGTTGGTAGCCGATAGATATTATCTTATGGAGTGGGGTAGTACAGCATATGATGCATTGTTGGCCAATGAAGATGAGGTGAGTGAGCTTACAGAGTAGCTTGAGGTGACTTCTGAGTTTCTTGAGAGTACACAGTTGGCTTTCAAGGAGTCACAGTTTCATTTGGCTAAGGTGACCATGGAGTTAGAGTGACTACAATCTTTACCTAATTCTATACAGTCACAACTTGTGGTGTTTGGTGATCCGAGGATGACCATGGCCGAGATTGTCAGAGATAGTGGAGATGGGGATGCATCCATCCTTGATACTAACATTGGCATATCAGGTTCATTCCCACTAGAGTCAGGTTCAGTTGAGTTGGGTGTTGTAGCAAATTTTTGTGGTATGCCTGACATGGTGGTGACCTCTAGCACTAATGGCACGAAGACTAGAGATGTTCTATCAAAGAACATGTGTGATTTTGGTGAGACGATAGTTGGCATGGTTCTTTCTAGTAATACTACTCCCTTGGTGATGACTTCAGAGTTAGTAGTCAGTTCCAACTTGGTTAGTGATCGATTGCAGTTAGTTACATTTGGATTGCAGTCTGAGCCACTGACTGAGATTGGCGCATTCTATCAGCATTAATTGTGAGGTATGCTCATCTATTTACCTTTGATGACCATGTTGATGAGATGATGATACAAAGATGTACTTTGGTTCCTATTGCTTATCATCAATTATGGGATAGTTTGACACCTCGGGATGAGATTCATGATGGGCACTACATGGTGATAGGTTCTGCAGTTGATAGCTTGATAATATGTGAGTTAGAGAAGGAGTTTGGGAGTGATGCTTTAGTGGGTGTTGTTATTGATTCTACTCCTTTGGCTATGACATCTCCTGAATTAGCTAGTGATCAGTCATAGTGGGTTGTATCACTTGTTCATGGTGAGTTGTTGACTGAGGTTAGTTTTTTTAATCAACATTATATTGCAGGGTATGTACATCAGTTACCATTTGATCCTTGTTTTGAGGAGTTGATGGCAGGTAAATTTGGTTTGGATTTCATTTCTTACTCTTTATCTTGTAATGTATTTTCACCATCACTAGTGCATGGGAGTTATGGTTATGAGATAGTGGCCAGTGATTTGCAGAGTTGTGTTGACTGCAGGAGTTGTACAATGTGTGGATTCTCCATACTTGGTACAATTTCATTCGAGAACGTTCACCATTGTTGCAGAGTTGGATTGTACATTCCATATAGGCTAGTGGGATGTGTTTATGGTATTTACTATGTTGGTAGTGGTGATTTTGGAGTTTGGTTGAGCTATAAATATCAGTTTGATTATGGATTCCTCTTGGTCATATTGCAGAGGATATTAAAGGAGCCTGTGTTAATTGATAGTAGTATAGTTCATGACTACATTTCGGATCCAGGTGGATTGATTGGTTTATTGTTCAGCCATTTATTGATGAAAAGCAATGTTTGGGAGGGGAGGACTTGTCATGTCCCCTTTTCAAATAATTAAAAAATAATAATCTTTGCTAAGGCAGGCAGGCAGGCCCAAGAAAGTGAAGTTTCGGAAAAAGGGGGTTAATCTTTGGAAACCGTTGGACTAATAAATGAAAATTATTATTAAAATATGTTTCATTAACCTCTCTTGGATGTGAGTTATGATTATGCCCTCTTTTAAGGGGTTTGGAGGCATTTTGGGCAGATTCTAGAACTTGATTTTTGCTCATTCTTTGTTATTCTTCAGAGGTTGCCAAACCTGTGGAGAAGGAGACCTAAGAACGGGAGTTTATAGGTTTCCAGGGAGACCCAAGAATGGGAGATTTTAGGTTTCTAGAAGGCTAAGGATGGGAGTTTGAAGCCATTCCATGTGCATGCTCATACAGAGTTTGCCTTTGTGCTGAACAGTGTAGATTTGTGGGTTTTCAGGTGTGTTTTTTTGTATGAGTTTGGTGTTTTCAATTGAGTATTTCATATCAGTTTGGGTTGCTGCTGTATTTCAGATTTTAAGGTGTTAAAATAGATCTGAATATATTTATTGGGACGTGGTTAAACTTTAGAGATAGATTATTAGTGTTTTTGTGGTGTTTCCGAGCATTTTTTGTTAATTTCGGGAGCCCGATGAGCATAGTTTTTGTCCTACATTTGTGAATTGTTGTGTAAAGGCTATAAGGATCTGGAAATGTCATTTTTTAGGCTGTTATGCTGCTGAAATTTCTATAAAAATTTCCATTTTCATATTTATTAATAATTTGTGAAGTTGTGAAGCTTTTGGCACTATTTTCAGCATACCCAATTTGGGGTTTCTTGAGAAATTTGGTGGATCTTTGTGATATTAGTTGTTTGATCTTAAAGATCGGATTAGAGGTTGGAAATATCATATAAAATCATAAAAGGGACATTTTAGTGTATCCCATGAGGTGCACTACTATTCACCCATTTCAAAGAAAATCTTTAAAAAACAAAGATGCACCAAGTGCATCTGCCTAGTGTGCCATTTTTTGATTATTTCTTGCATTTTAAATGTTAACTTATGTTTTTTTCTATTTCTTTGAGCATTTGGGTTTTTTTAGGGTTTTATTTATGATAATCTAGGGTGTCATTAATTTTTTGTTCTTCAAATCTGGACTAATGGACAATCTTTTTGTACACATTCATTGACATCTTCATCATGCTCCCTTGGCTAAAAAATGGCATCTAAACCAATAGTATTCAAGTTTTAGTGTGTTCCTACTAAATTAGAGTTTTAGGATGAGTGTTCCAAGATTTGAGACATAGATTTGGGTCACACAGATTTGGTTGTATTCTTAAAAATATCCAACAAACCAACTGAGAGGTCTCAAATGATCTCCACATTGATCTAATTATGGCTTGTTAATGCAGCATTAGACCTGGTGTTAGTTTAGTCCTTAGAAGTAATCATGACACTCATAGAATATTTTGTTCTTGAAGACATTGTAGTCAAGAGCATAATGGGAGAGATCATTCTTGATCTTTGACCAAAGAAAAATGAAAAAGTGTTCCATCTCCCAAGGGTGGATCAATTCATTAGTCTAACCTATGAGCAAGTGAAGTGATGATATAGGGAACATGTTGACAAGGCTTTTGAGTTTATCCAGTCTTCATACCTTATAGAGAAGACTCATCTAGGAAAGAAAGTAGGCAAAGTAGATATGACAAAAGGATACATGAAGGAGGACATTGGGTATTCAATTATACTTTTGAGTAGAGTTACTAGTTTGCTGGTAGCTAGACACCTAAATATTTTTATGGTACATTTTATCAAGACAATAAAGAAAGTAGAGATGCCACTAGATTAGGCTTCTAGTCTTAGTCAAAATTTGGGTGAACAATTGGTGGTGGTGAAGAACAATAGGAAATTTTACATGACATCATACTTGGTATAATTGTTAGCAATGAGGGCGATGGATTATCCAAGGCTCTAGAAAAGGGGTAGCATGGAGGATGCAAATGCATGGCCATATATTGTATATCCTTAGCTAGTGAACAAGAGGCATTCAAAGCAAAGCAAAGAATATAGAATTGTAAATGATGCTTTGGTCATTGCAATAATTTGGGTCATAGAAGGGGATTATGCAAAGAGAATAAAGAGGAGGCCACTACACAAATATCACTAGTCAGAGCTTATTATATCTAGTTCTAGACATTTACATATTTGAGTTTAATGAGTACAACTATCAACCCTAAGAAGCTCCCTAGGTATCTTAGTGATAAACCTATCCTCCTAGAGATTTTCCAATAACACTTCTTTGTATATATCACAGAGTTAGAAAGCAACACAAAACATGTTGGATATGGCCTATGACTATAGGACCTTTCTAGGTAGATCAGAGACAATAAATTCTCTCTTTTGAGTGTGAATGGGATCAATATCCCTTGGAAGAGTACAATTCTCTATAGCCTTATTTTAACAATATCAGGAAAGTGCAATACTTAGTGGGTACAAAACATTCTAGCACAAGGACGTAGTTGAAGATCACTGGATGAATGCAAAAAATGATTATGATGTCCATATAAGGGATTATTGTATGATGACTAAGTATTTATTAGAGAGGGCCTTAAAGGTAAAGATCCCATTAAAGATTGTGCAACAAGACTTAGAGGAGTTGCTCAACCCATTATTTAATAGGGACGGGATTGGCAACAGGCCTATCATGAATGTTGAGATAGATAGAGAAGAAAACTTGGATATCAACCATAGGGCAAGGCATGTCATCAAATTAACATAGGATTGGATCAAGAAACCATGCAAACGTTCATGCTAAGGGAGCCCTGTCAAAGGTTGAGGAGGAAAGGTCATGGTGCCCACATTTACAACCCAATCACTAGTGAGACATGAAACGGTGCACCAACTTGATAGTCTAGTTGGTTATTATTAGGATCAAAAGGGTAAAGGAAAAGGAAAAAGGAAAAGGAATTCTCCTGAACAAGCCAAACTAGAAGAGGGTGAGATTTAGGCACCTCCATGGAAAGGGCTAGAAAGTGTAGAATCTACATAAACCCTAGAGGATCCCCAAGTACCACCATCTTCACTAAGCTAAGGGAAAATAGAAATAGAAAAATAAGAGGTTTCCATACCTTTAAAAATAAAGCGAGTCTACCCCTCAACACCTAAAAGAAGAAAAATTAATACTTTGGCCAAAAGAAAGCAAAAGGCGATCAAGAAAGTGATTCCTTTCCGCTCACTTCTCGAACCAATTCTAGAAGAAGTAGAAGAAGAGGGTGATGAGAAGGAAGAGGACAATCTACCTTTGATTAAGAGAACTTGACTTTCCAGAGCTATAGAGTTAGAGAGGAGAAGAATCTCTAGAGTTACACCACCATCTATCCCAGATGAACCCATTCAAACCACTACATTAGAAGATGAAATACAACAATTGATAGATGAGAATGATGTGATGGGAATTGATGTTTTTTTTTAGGTGTCATATTTTGACTTTATGCCTATGGTTACTGAGTTGGTCAGGGATAAGATAAGAGACACTCCAACTAATTAGCCTCAAAATAAGGATTGGAGTTAGATGCCCCCTAAATCACAAGGACTTGAGCTAGTACCAGTATCCCATGAACAAGTCACATTCCATGTAGACAAGGCATCGATTACCTCTTTTTCTCTGACATAGAAGCTGAATAGGTCCAAGTAGAACATGAATAAGAGCCACAAGTATACAATGATGAAGTGTTGGAAGAATGAAAGGGAAGTGAACAACCATAGAAAATTTCTCAAGACACCAATATGAGAACTATTGGCTCCACAAATATGGAGACTCTAGGTGTTGATATCACATAGAAGGAGAAGACTCTAGAAAGGAGCGATGAGGGGAAGAGTATAGCTAAGAAAACTCCTTCATCCTCTAAAGGTAAATCCCTAGTACAACATATCCCAAGGTGGATCAGAAAAGAAGTAATAAGAAACAAGAAACAACAATCCACTACTGAGGAAGCAAATAGAATAGAATTAATGGAAGTTCTAAGGAAGCCTGATTCACCTCCAAAGGATGCATGAGCACTACCCTTTTATATGAGTGATCAAAATTAGGCCCTTTTTTCTCATTTAGCTATCTCTCCTCCATAATCAAATGTTGAGGAATTAAATCAAAGGATTATTAGATACAAGAAGTTATGCTTGGGAAGACAACCTTGGAAACTACAAAGCTGATGGTAACAACAGGTATGAAGGAAGTGTTTAGTAGTTCAGATTAGGATGGGGTAAAATTGATAACACTTCAGCATCAAAAGAAAATACTAAAGGGATATTTGAGCAAATTTTTTGGTCCCTTGGATCCTACAAACCCCAAGGCAACCTTAAATATGGAAATTGAAAGAAGAGATAGGGGTGTAGTACAGTTGGACCCATTTTTGAGAGCTTGTCAGCAATGGAAAGAAAGTTTTGAGAAGAAAGGCATATTAATTATTTAGGAAATCTTAAGTTATTACATGTTATGTAGGAGAATGCAGACAAGCTAGTAAAAATTTTGAATCAAGATTTTGTTTCAATGGATGAAGTGCATACTTGGGGAAAAGACTTGTAGGAATTAGATAAGATAGATGATTGGATAGAGAAAATTGTAGATAGTAATAAGTTATGGAAACATTACACATGAAGATTCATGTAATCCCAATATCATTAATGAATAACTCATAATTTGATAGAAGAAAAATGATTCAGAATAACATAACTCTTCATTAAAAAAATTTGCAACTATACTCTGCCTCTACAATGAAAAAAACACTTATTACAAATCTAAAAATTACCATATTTGGAAAATTTTGCAAAAAAATAAAAATTTTCATTTTTGGTAATTTTAAAAACTCATCCTATGAATCCCAATTTTTCCCAAGAAAAGCCCCCCATTTAAGGCAAGATGAATTTCCAACTAATTAATGAAGTCAAAGACACAATTTTGGACTTATTACAAAAACAAATTTCAAGAAAATTGGAAAAAAAAACACAAAAGGCCATTTTCTGAGGTCAAGATGAGCTTTTAGGCTCTCAAAAAAATGGTCAAACAACCACCTATTGATTTCAGCTCGATTAGCAATCCACATAACTCCTTCTAGTGGAACCACCTATATAATTTCAGCTAGAACCCACATCTGAGTCAACAATCTTTACCCTCAGATGCCCCTACATTAGAGATTCATAGGCTCAAGGACCAAGCCCAAGAGAAAATTTTGGAAGCTAAGAAACATTATAGTGATGCATGTCTAGACAAATTTGAAGATGATACATGGTAAAAGATAATACTAGTAGAGGTAGTAGTTGAGAAATTTTGGAAAACTATTGATGAAGTTTCTAATGATGATGATATCCAACGAGCATTCAGAATGGAAGAAGCTTTATTAGAGCTTGATGTAAAACTTAGAGATTTTGTAGAAACCTATGTAGAAGTGGATAACTAGAGCTAGAAAGTAAAGAACAAATATAATGCCTTAGATTCTCTAGATGTAGCTTAGGTTACTAAGATAATAGAGAAATTCAAGGGAAAATATCCAGACATAGCATTGGTATAAAGTGGAACAAAACCTAGATGCTAGACTTTCAATTCTACCACTTAGTAAAATTTGGCATTTTTTGAGCCTATTTTTTGATGTGCGCTTCTATGCTAGGTGTGTCAGGTGCATTGGTACACTTTTTGAAAAAGTGTCTTGAAATATTTTGAAGAAGTCAAAAGTGTGTTGACAGTTAGCTACCCATTCCAAATTTAGAGCTTTCCATGCATCGAAAATGCATCTTGATGATAGTTTAACTCTGATATACACCTAGTGAAGATGAAGCTTCTATTTTTGGCACTTCTAGACACTCATGGATCAACTGATGTCTCTCTCTTTCTTATTTTCTCATATTTTGTTTGTTTAAAGACATGTAAAGGCTCATGCATCCAATTAATGATATAAAAATAGATGGAGTCCTACTAAGCATCAGTTAGAGGATTGTTTGTACATAATTAGATTTGTTTTATTACTTTAGAAGCATATGATTGCATAAAGATATCTCTCACTCTCAGCACAAATTGAAGAGATTATTTGTTATAAATATGAGATTGTAATATGTAATCAAGGTTGTTGTTATTTTGCGATAATATATGCTTTTGGTGCTTGCATTTATAGTGTAGTGATTCTTCCCTAACTATGTTATATTTTTTGGACGTATGTTAATGGAATGTAATTGAGCTAAAATTTTATTACATTATTTCTAGTTGTGCAATATTTTAATTCTAGTGTTTTCTATGAGTCTACAAATTCCACTAATGTATCTAGTTTGAGAAGAGATCACCAATTTTGTTCCTTCATAGCCTTTTGTCTCATATGAGTGCACTTTTTTTGGCCTTGCGATTTGATGAAAAGTGAAACATATTACAATTACTGAATTCCCTTCAATAATTGCATTAGTGGAATTAAGGAAGCATTGCTTCCATTTTCATTAGTTATCCATCGATCTTTTCAAAAGCTTAAGTTGTAGATGCATTGTTTCTGTAGTTTATATCTCTTAGGATTTACTTTTCATGTTATTTTCTTAAATCTCTTGTCACCCTATCTTCGTTATTCACTTTTATAAACACTTGTTTAAGTTATGAATTCATATATTTGCATTATTAGATTACTTTCATTATAAAATAGAAAAATACAAAGAACATAGTTCTTTTTGTGTGTGCTTTATTCCTTTTGATAGTAAGTAGATTGTACATCTCATCCAAAGTTTTTGAACCAACAAAGACTTCCTTGTGAACATTCACATTTATCTTCAATTGAGTAGATTCTAGTAGGTCACAAGATCATGCAGAGCCTTGGAGTTGATCCTTGGATTAGCTTTTCAATAGAGGAGTTTGAAAGAATTCTTCTTGTTAAGCATCATGTAAAATGATAGCTCAATAGGTAACATACTTTGTTTTTGAGATTTTTCAAAATTGATTTTGTAAGAGATGTTTTTTGATTATTTGTCCATGTATATGTATAATATTATGATGCTCACCCATACATACATACATATATATACACACACACATTTTACTTACTATATATCTCATGTTTTTATATTACATCTTCTTTTCTCATCTTCTCCCCCTTTTTGATAGTAATAGAAAAGGTGTATGCTACATGGTAATGCTAAAATGTGACAAGTCAAAATGTACTTTAAAAATCAATGACATTTTCTTGTCCCAATTATCCTATAACACCTTGATTTCATGTAATTCAATTTGTACTTGTATTGATAACTCAATCACATGATCAACAATAGAGAATTTATTATCATGGATGAGAGATTTGGCATGTGCGATGTGTTTTTCCAATGAGCCCATATTTGGAAGAATCATGCCTTGAATATCTACAAGTGTAACCCTAATCCTTGCTTCTTCCTTTAATAATTCTACTTGCATGTTAATTAGAAATTTGATGTTTGTGTAGTGAGCAGCAGTATAGCTTGGATTAAATGACAACTAGTGTGCACTTTCCTTCAAGTCTTCATCTATCTTAGATAGTTTATCTTTGATTTCCTGAGTGAAGATAGATGTTTCATGTATAACTTGCTGAATAATGAAGTAGCATTATTTGCAAAGGCTTCCCTTGAGTTGAGGATAATAGACAACTCTACTTGATATTTTGCAATTTTCTATGCAACTATTTCCAATACTTTTTTCTCAAATTTCTTCCATAATCTCTACAACAACTTTTCTTGCCCTTTCATATCTTCAATGAAGTTTTGAAAAACTTCTACTTGGTTGTGTACTATCAAACTTGGTTTTGAGTGCATCTACAAGTATGTTCTTTGCATATTCTAGCACTTGGTTTTCTCTACATTTCTCCTCTCTAAGCCTCTTCTGCTTAGCTTTCTTCTACAATAGTTCACCTACTATATGTATTTGATTAGGATTTAGAGTAGAGATACCCCAATTTGAGATAACTATATCCTCATCAAGATCAATGTCTTCTTCTTTACCTTTGCCCTTTCTTAAAACTTTGGTACTTAGTTGAGGCTTACTCTCAACTATCTTTGTATTAACTATTTGCATACTTGGGATTGTAACAACAATAGAAGTAGAGGGGATAGAAACAAAAGTAGATCTTTTACTAACAATAGGAATACCTAGTTGTTGTGTAGCCAAATTTGATGAAGGAGGAAGCACTGGTTCCTTATAGATGAAGTTTTGATCACTTCAATCAATGTAGTACTTAGCTGAATAGGTGAAAAGATTGGTTGGGTGCTTGAAATTATAGTGGTTAACACAACCAACTCAAAAAAATATTTCTATGAGCTTGATGGCTTTAAAGCTTTTCTCAGAGAGTGAAAAAATAAGGCCACAACCACTATTGCAATCTTCTCTGAGTTAGTTTCCTCAATACTATAAATCTTAGGGACATTCTCCTTAGTAGCTTCTTTTTCTTGTTCCTCGTCATCTAGATTAAAATCATCTATTTCTATATCTTCCTCATCATCACCTTTATCATTGACATGAACAAAAAATCACTCTATTGATGAAGAGTTTAGATATTCTTCCATGTAGTTGTAGTTGTCTTCACCACATGTTCAATTTCATTCACTAATATCATGCAAGTGTTAAACTTTAGAGTAAGTTTTTCTTCATCTCTCTTTGTGGACTCTTTTACTTTTTTATCCTTAAGACTTAGCAAGAGCTTTCATAGATTCTATTAAAATATATCTGTTATAGTCTTCTTAGAATTTTTCCATCTAGGCTTGATTCTTTCAATAAGTTCATTCAAAATTTTCTTTACAAGTTGATTAAGTAAATATTTCCATTTACCCAACTTTGACATAATCATGTCTTCAACTTGCTTCTTCTCATCTACATTTCTAGTCTCATATCTGAGAGATTTAAAGATTTGGATGCTAGCTCTTGCATTAATCACTTTTAAATTTTCTTGAAATATAGGTGGAGGTCTTTTGAAAATGATATCCTCTACTTCTTCTTCACCTAATTTTAATTTCTTTCTTGATCTAGATGCTCTTCTAGTGAATACTACAATAAATGACTTAGTAGGTCTAGTTATGATAACCTTATCTTTCTTCTTGATTGGCTCTTCTTCTTTAGATTTAGTTTTTTCTACCTCATCTTCATCCACATCATCTCCTTTTCCTTCTATCAACAGGAGAGTAGAGCTTGTTTGTCTCAATTTTTCTATCCTCTTCTTTCCTTTGTTGACTGCTTGAGGAAGCTTAATTTAAAGCTCTATCCTTTCTCTAGGCTCATCATAAGTACCAAAATATGTAGCCTTGGGGTCCATAGTTTCATTCAATAGTGTCTCAATGATGTCCTTGGTATCATCAATGTTAACCTCATAGCTTAGAGGGTTAACCCACACCACTCTAGGTTTGATGGGTTGAATGTATACCTTATCACAGTATATCATCAAACAAACATCATCCTTGTAATCTTCTACAAGTTTCTTAGAAATTTTGAATTTTTTATTCATTTTTTCCTTTAATTAATCAAAATAATTATCTTTGATACCGACAAAATTATAACCAATTTCTTCTATATACTCATTAATCTAATATATTATTGGTACATCTTTTCTCCATATGAATGAACCTTTTTAAGGGAAAAACTTTTGCACAAAGAATAAAAAATGAGTCAAGAGTGAACCTAACTCACATAGGTTGTTCTTTGAAGTCCTAATGCTCTTCATGTTCTTATTGAATTGATTTAGCATTAGCTGGGAAAGGTTGAAGGGCATGTTGTTCTTCAACACCTTTAGAGCTAGATCAACTACCTCACATGACAGACTGTTGAGATGACTAGAGCTATCAATTTTATGTGTTTTCACATGAATTCCAAATTTCAATTCCATTTTAGATACATTACTGATCTTCATGACTCTTCCATCCCACAAAGCAAGAGTGTTTCTATCCAGTTCTACCTGACTTAGGGTTTTTGTAGTTTTTTCCTTGTTCAACATTGGGAGCCCTATGATTCGATGAATCATTTTCTTTGTTATTATTTGAATAGGATGCTCCACTAATAGCTACCCATTGTGTAAATGACTAAGGATAAACCTTATTCTTTTATTTAGAAATCTTTGGACATATGCAGAATGTGTGTTAAACCATTGGTCTGCAAGTGTTGATGCTTGGGTTTCAGTGCACCATTCACACATAACCTTTCCAAAGCCTCATCCATCTCTAGGGTTCAATTATCTTGAATGAAACATAAAAAATATTAATGAATATCATTAACATGTGGTACCTTTGATGGAATCTATGACTAAGGTCTAGATGAATCAAGTACTTCTACAATTGCTAGACTCAACTTGAAGTCCGGTGCCTTCCAATCAACTCCTCAAACCAAACCTTAGATCCTTTCTTGTTTTTTTTGCCGGAGAATGCCATGCTCACTAGGATTTATGAAAAAAAATAAAAAATTCAGCAATAAAATGCATCAATCACTTGGAAGCACAAAAATTGCTTTTAAAAAATAGCTCTTCAAAAATTCATGATGATAAATGAATTTGATTCCTTTCCTTTTGATAATTTTCTCTTTCCAATTGCCATAAATTCTTGGTACAATAACTTGTTCAGTGATAGACTATCTTTGACTTGGTTTGATCTTAGTTCTCAATAGAGTCATTCATAACTCAGTGTCCACAAAATGACTTAGTTACTCCTAATCTTGCTCAATCAGATCTTGCAACCCAACCTAGCTTGGTAAGGTCTAGATTTTCCTTACACACTTAGTGATCCCTTTGCATCTTGAATGTTGACATGGATCTTTCCTTCTAGCTAACTATAACTAATGTGAGATATCTTCTTTCGAGTCTTAGTTCCATATATCCATATGGGAGATCAAGTAGAAATGCTTGAGTCACCTAGTTCTTGAGTGATATGTGTTTCATGGCTTGGATTTTCATTCTCAGAAGATTTTACAATCCATTACTTTGTCATTTTATTTCTAATGTTGTGATCCTTGGATTTCTTTTCATGTTCAATTCTTCTAGTGTTCATACAATTCTTGGCAAGGTGTCCAAGTTTTGTATAAATAAAATATTTTCTAGTGGTGTCTTTTGTCCTCATGTGATGTTTCGCATAGTTTTCTCTAATGTGTCCAAATTCTCCATGGTAGTGGAATCTACACCATGTGTAGTTGTCCCAACCAAAGATAGCTTTCACAATCTATTCTGCTAGGTTTAGTATCTTGGTTTTGCATTTTGAAGATATTTGCCCATGCTTCTTGCATTTATGACATTTTCCATAAATTTTAGGTTTCTCTTTGCATTCATTAGCTCTATGACCATGCTTATTGTAATTGTAACATTTTATATTGAATTTAGCTTTACCATTACTCCAACATTTTTTTTATGTATGACCTACCTTACCATAGTGATTGCAAGTAGGCCTTTGATTCTTTTGAGCTCTTTTCTTGGATGATTCACCTTCTTCTATGTATTCTATTCCTACTTTACCTTTCTATCTATATTGACTTTGCTTAGCTAACTAATTCATGTCTGCTTGAGATTTTATCATCCTCTCATTAGTTTTCATTTTAGTGTTTATATCATTTTGCAATCTTTCATTCAATGATCTTAGATTCATTATTTCTTCATAAATCATTATTAAGCTAATCAATGAACTATTCTTGTTGAAGGGATACATGTTAAATTTCATTATTTTTCCTTTCTATCTCTTCTTTGGCCTTGTCTTTTTCTTCCATGACTTCACACAATCTTATTGACTAAATTTCTTCTTCTCTTTTCAGCTTTCTGACGTCATCTTACAAGTTACAATTATTTTCTAATAGTTCCCTGATTGCCTCATTAGCTTCATCTAATTTTTTTTCTAAATAGATATCTTTAATTCTTTCTTCAGTGTAGAGTTTTTCATTCATCTATACTACAAGATCTTTTCTTGTTTTTAAGGATTGAGAGAGTTCCTCCTTTCTTTCTTAAGTTTCATAGTAGCCAATTCGAAATCTATCTTTTCATTGTCAACAACCTTATCTAGTCTAAATACCTCCATTACCTTTGCTCTCTTCTCAAGTTGTTAAAATTCATCTTTTAGAACCAAAATGCTTTGATACCAATTGTTGGAAATATAAGATAGGCTAGGTTACTAAGAGGGGAGGGTTGAATCAAGAACTAGTAAAACTTAATCTTAATTTACCAATTAATCATTTATATGTATTCTAATATAAAATTTCATGCAAAGAAAACTAAAACCATTAAAACATTCACAATACTTTGACACTAGATATGGTGACCCAAAAACCTTCCAAATATAAAGTAAAACTTGGGTGGGGATGATATCTACAAGCTTTAGTACTACACTATAAGGTTTAAAATTGATCACTTTTGTTGACCTTCCTTGTTATGAGTAATAAAGATGACTAGGTTCACCTTGTGAAAGAATTTACAAAACATATAATGAAGTATGCACTTAGTAAAGAGATTTACAAAAGAATGTTAAGTCTACCTTGTGAAAGGATTTAAATATTCCACTTCTTATGATGAACCAGTGGCTGATCTTTGATTTGCAACTTTGATTTGTTGGTTGAGATTCCTTTGGAGTGTAATAATCACCTTGTTGTGATAGATAAATATTTGGTGCTCCTTGTATTGCTTGAAAACTTCTTACTTTGGACTTCTTTTCTTGCACATATGTTTCCATATTCATTCTTATTAGTCCTATTTGGATGTGATACAATACATTACATATATACCAATCCAAATCAAAATTCATCATAGTAAGCTACAATACAAGTTTCACCAAAACACACAAAGTCAGCGCAACTATTGGTACTGAGGTTTTGAAGACAAACTTGGTGAGGTTCTAATACTCAAAAAACATTGTCAATACTCAACATTATTATGCACTTAATAGACATAGAAGCTTGGCTCATACTAGTCACTTCCAAGTAGTCCAAACTTGGTCATCATCGAAGAATCGGTGAACACTAAAAATGTTGGCGTATAAAGTGAATCACTTGGTTGACATATCCTAGCTTGATCATCACATCCTAGCATATTGTAATTTTTTTCCATGTAGTTGTAGCTACCTTCACTACATATTCAATGTCTTTTATCGATATCATAGTTGTGTTGAAATTAAGAGTGAACTTTTCTTCCTTTATCTTCAAACATTCTTTCACCTCCTTTTCACTAAGACTTGGCATGAGTTGCCTTAGAGTCTATTCAAATGTCTTTTTTAGTCTCCTTTGCATGCTCCCATCTAGGCTTTATTACTTGCATAAGCTCATCAAGAATTTGTTGTACAAGTTGATTTGGTGAGTACTTTCATTTTCCCAATTTTGACATAAGAATGTCCTCGATCTTATTTTTCTCATCTACATTCTTGGTCTCATATCTAAGAGATTTGAAATTTTCCATGCCAGCTCCTCCTTCTAGTTCCTTTAACTTTCCATGAAGTGTAGATGGAGGCATTTTGAAAATAATCTACTTGACATCCTCTTCACCTAACTTCAATTTCTCTTTGGACTTAGGTGTCATTCTTGTGAATATAGCAATGGATGACTTAGGAGGTCTCATTATGATAACCTTGCCTTACCTCCTTATAAGCTCTTCTTCCTTAGATTTGGTTTCCTCATCTTCGTCGTCTGTATCATCTTCATCCACATCATCAACATTTCCTTCTATTACCAAGAGAGTAAAACTTGCTTTGCTTTATTTTTTCTATCCTTTTTATTCCTTTGTCAACTACTTGAGGAAGCTTAATTTTAAGTTCTATTCTTGTCTTGGCTTCATCATAAGTCCCAAAATAAGGTGATTTAGGATCCACAAGTTCATTTAGACATGCCCCAATGATATCTTTGGTGTAATCAATGTTAACCTCATATTCTAAAGACTTAACCCATGGAACCCTTGGGATGATTTCCTGAATATACACTTTGTCATAGTCCACCATGAAATAGACATCATCCTTGTAGTTTTATATATGTTTCTTAGGCATCTTGTATCTATTTTAAATCTTATCCTTGAATGATTCAAAGTAGTTGTCCATGATGCTATCAAGGTTTTCAACCATTTCTACTATATACTCATTTATTTGATATAAAATAGGGAAATGATTTCTCCAAACCACTATACCTTTGGAAGAGAATAATTTTTTTACAAAGAAAAATAGACAAGTCAAGAGTGAACCAAACTTATATGGATTGTTCTTGGAACCTCTAATGTTGTCCATTTTATTATTGAACTGATTTAATAAAAACTCAGTAATATCAAATGCCATGTTATTCTTCACTACTTTGAGAGTCAAATCAACTACCTCACATCACACACTATTGAGATGATTAGAGTTGTAGATCTTATAAGTGATCATGTGAATTCCAAACTTTAGTTCCACATTTTTTATTCCTCTTATCTTCATTCCTTCGCCATCCCACTCACAAGAGTTTTCTTTTCCAATTCAACTTGACCTAGGGTTTTGGTTGCTTTGACTTTGTTCAACATTGGAAGACCAATGATTATGTGAATCATTTTCTTTAATATTCGAAGAGGTTTCTCCAACCATAACTGACCATTATGAAAATGGCCTAGAATATATCTTATCTATTTGACTTGGAGGTCTCTTGGCATATGTGATATGTGTGTCAAGCCCTTGGCTTCCAAATGTTGATGCCCAAGTTTTAGAATGCCATTCACACATAGCTCATTCAATGCTTCATCATCTCATGATTTCCTAGCTCTTGAAGAATAGTGATAATATGAACAAATATCATGTACAAGAAATGCTTTGGGTAGAATTTCTGATTGTGCATTAGCTAGGTCAAATGATTCTACAATTTTTAGACTCAACTTGAAGTTTGGTGCCTTGTAATCAACTCCTTGAACCAAAATTTCAAACCCTTTCTTGATTTTTCTTCTAAAAGATACCATGCTTGTTAGGGTTTTTGAAAACTCTAAAAATTCTTCAACAAAAAAAACTCAAATCACTCAGGGCCCCTAATTTTTTTTTTTGCACTAATAACTCTAGTAATTAGTGGTCAAACGATGGCTTCAATTTCTCCCTTTTAACAAATTTCCTCTCATCAATCATCATTAATTCTTGGTACATCTACTTGCTCAGTGACACTTAGTTTAAGCATTTAATGCTTAGTAGATATTCATAGCTTAGAAAAATCATTAACACTTAATAGAGTCTTCAAAAATTCAATGCCCACAAACAATTCTTTAGTGTATCCAAACCATGCTTAACAGGGTCTTGGAACTCAACCTACCTCGATAAGGTCTTTAATTTTCACAACCATTCAGTGAGCCTTGTGCATCTTGAATGCTGATCTATATATCTTCTTCTTGCTAGTTGGAACTAATGAGGGATTTCTACTTTAGAATCTTATTTCCAGTTGTTGCCATAGGGATTCAAATTGAAATTCATAAGTCATCAACTCTTGAGTGACATCTACTTCATGACTTCGGCTTCCATTCTCAGGAGATTTTGGTATCCATTTCTGCTTCAACTATTTTTTGATATTGTCATCCATGGCTTTCTTTTCATCTTCAATTCTTCCTTTGTTTATAAAGTTCTTGGCAAGATGTCCAAGTTCTATATAAATAAAATATCATTTAGTGGCATCTCTTTTCCTCATGTGACATTTCACATAGTTTTCTCCAATGTGCCCTAATTCACCATAGTAGTAGCATCTACACCATGTGTTGTAGTCCCATCCCAATATTGCTTTCCTAATTTGTTCTGTTGGATTCAATTTCTTGGTTTTTTATTCACAAGATTTGTGTCCTCATTTATTGAAACTATAGCATTTTCCTTCAAAGTTAGATTTCTCCTTCCATTCACTTTCTCTATGTCCATTCTTATTACAGTTGTAGCATTTTCCATTGGATTTCAGTTTACCATTACCCCAACATTTGTTTGATGTATGAACTATCTTACCAAAATGTTTACAAGTAGCCCTTTGATTCTTTTGAGCTCCTTGCCTGGATGATTCACCTTCTTTTGTGTATCCTATTCCAATTTTACCTTTGTGTCTATATTGAATTTGTTAATTTAATTGATTCAATATTTCTTGAGATTTCATCATCCTTTCATTGGTTTTCTTTTTAGTATTTAGATCAATCTATAGTATTTCATTTACTAGCCTTAGATTCATGAGTTTTTTAATTTGCATTAGTGAGTTCATCAATGAAGTCTTCTTGATGAAGGGTTAGATGTTTGATTTCCTTGTTCTTTTATTTTATCTCTTCTTTGGCTTTGTCTTGTTCTTACATGATCTCATATAATCTCACTAACTGGATTTCTTGTTCTCTTTTTAGATTTTTAACTTCTTCTTGATGATTGGAATTATTTTCTAATAGGTCTTTGATTGCTTCATTAGTTTCATCTAAATTTCTTTCAGGACATATATCTTCAATTCTTTCTTTAGTGTAGAGATTGTTATTTATTTTTATTGCAATATCCTTCCTTCTTTTCAATGATTGAGAGAGTTTCTCCATTGCTTTCTTTAGTTTCCAAATAGCTAGTTCAAGATTCAATTTTTCATTGTTAACAGCCTTGTCTAGCCTATATACCTCCAGTGCCTCTGATCTTTTCTCAAGTTGTTAAACTTCTTCTATGAGAACCACAATTCTCTAATACCAATTGTTGAAAATATGAGGTAGGAAAGGTTACTAAGAGGGAAGGCGTGAATTAGGAACCAATAAAATTTAATCTTATTTCACCAATTAATCTTGATATAATATTCTGATCTAATTGTATGCATGAAAGAATGGAAGATAATAAACATTCATAGAAATTTGGCACAAGATATGGTGACCCAAAAACCTTCCAAATAGAAAGTAGAACTAGGTTGGGGATTATACCCACAAGCTTTAGTACTATGCATTATAATGTTGGCCTATTAAAGCTTACAATTGATAACCTCTAATGATCTACCCTATTAGGAGGAATAAGGAAGGTGAGATTCACCTTGTGAAAGGATTTACAAAACATATGATGAAGTATGGACTCAGTTAAGAGATTTACATAAGATAGCTAAGTCTACCATTGTAAAGGATTTAATTGATACACCTATTAGGGTGAAGCAATGGTTGATCTCTAATCTACAACTTTGATTTGCTAGTTGGGATTCCTTGAATAGTAATGATCACCTTGTTGTGATACATAAATCTTTGTTGTCCCTTATACTGCTTGTAGCCTTCTTAATTTACACTTTTTCTCATCATATACCCTTCACATACATACTTAGATATGATACAATACATTACATATATACAAATCCAAATCTTAACTTACTGAAGTGGGCTACAACACAAGTTTCACCAATATCCATAAAGTTGGCCCAACTACTATAACTTAGGTCCTTAAGACAAACTTAGTGATGTTCTAATACTCAATAACTATTGTCAACACTTGGTATCATTTGGCACTTGGTTGACAAAGAGGCTCAATTCATACTGATCACTTCCAAGTGACTTGGTAAACATTGTGGAGCTTGAAATATACTAAACCACTCAGTTGACAATCCATGGCTTAGTCAACACTAGATTCAAATTACTAACATTGTCAACTTGATAAGCACTAGAGAAAATGGTTAACTCTATGTAACTTGGTTCACACTATGGAACTCAGTTAACACTAGAGTTACCATCACTTGTACTAAACAACTCGATAGATATTGCTATACTTGGCATGAGCTCTACATAGGTTTTGAAGCTTTGTAGCAATTGAGAAAATTGGTAGTAACTAAATATTTACTAAGTGCAAGTCACTAATAGACAAATTAACCTTAATTTCAACAATAACTATCCTTATGTCTAACTTTGTTAAGATTGTGAAAGTCCACATAAGTCTTGATTTCTCTATTTTTCTTTCACACTAGGTTAGTGTTAGCTATCCAAGTATAGTAAATTTTTAGACAGATTATCCTTTCCTTTAATATTTTATCCATCTCCTTCAATATTAGTTATTAAGATATCAAGATTATAATTTTTTAGCTTCTATCTAAAAGGCATTGCACCTAGTTTCAAAGGAATATGATTTCTAAAATGACCATCTCTAAAATTATTGAGTTCTCCATATCTTAAAAATAAACATTTTTTTGGTTGAATAACACATCTTTTAACTTATTTATTTCAAATGAGGAATATGATTTATCCACTATTATCCATTTGGGTTCAAGGTCAATGCCCACATCAACCTTATCATTTTCCTTGGATACTTTAGTATGCATTGGACTTTTCCCAATTGAACTATTGCCTTTTCTTGAAAATAAATGTTCTAAAGAGACAAGACCCTTTAAAATTTTGTTCACTTTTAATTAAAATACACCATACTCATCATTTAGGTGGGAACAATATTTCTTGGAGCTGCTATTTGAACCTTTAAAATATAAATAAAAAATTTGTCTATTATAGGTAAGGAATTCTTAAATTTTATCATCATTATTAAACACCTACCAATGGTCTACATTGCGATGAATTCTTTTTTAGTAGATCATCTTCATATAATAGGTGTCTATTCTAAAATGCAAAGAAGGAAACAAGAGTGATAATGACACTTCTAAAGAATATGTATGAGTATTACTCCTCCTAGGAATCACATTGATTCAGAATGTCTCAAAGGAATCTAACTCATCCCACACATTGTTTCTCTCAATAGCTAAGCCTTGAATTCTTTGCTACATATATATCTACCACATGGTTTGCAATGAGTTTGGCATTCCCTTGATTCCTCTTTATATTTCCTCTTGCAAGCCAAGAAACAAGGCTTTGTATTTAGAAATATTATTAGTATTGTTGATATCAATATTGAAAGAAAAAGGAAAACACTCATGTGATAGATATATCAATGCACCACACTAGAACCTAAACTAGAACTAGAAGAACTTCTATCAAACTCCATTTTCCATATCCCAGAGCTCCCTCCACTTGAACCTGTTTATGTGTCAGTATCATCTCTTGGAAAGATAAAATAATTTATGAATTGGAGTGCCTCATATAGAATTTGGGCCTTCAAGTTTTTTGAAGGAAAATTGGTATACTTGTTTTTTGGTTCAGGCTCAATTTTTATCTTGTATTTTACTATGGGTATAATGGCTTTAGACTAGACCATTTTTATATTTCCTCCTATATCTTTATAGAATAATTCTAATAAGAAATATCTTATAGATTGCTAGTTAATATTTGCAACAACAATGGTCAGTTTCACCCTCTAATTAAGGTAAGTAGCCAAAATTGCTTACATATATTGTACTTGACCAATCATAGGCACTTTCTTCTCAACCATCAAAGAGAAACTGTATAAGGTTTTGATGAGGTTAATTGCTAAAGCTTTGGAAACTACAATATGTATAATATTATTTCATGCCCCTAAATCTATTATGCAATTTCTCTACTTTCTACCATTCAATAAAAAGGACACATATAATGGATTTGTCTTACAATATCCTCCTTGAGCCTCTAATATGTGTGACACTTTAGGAGTTTTAGGTAGTTTACGACGATCTTCAAACATGAAGAAATGAGTTTGAGTAGGAGGTGAAGTATCTTTAAAATGATTAGTTTGAGATATTGAACCAAGTTCACCTTTGACATACTTGACCAATTTTTCCAATTCCTTAAGGTTTGATATTAGGTATTCAACAAAAAAAAAAGATTGTGTATGTCTTATAGAAAACTACAATAACCAATGTGGAATGGGAAGGAAGAATTACCATGTTTCATTATTGAACCATGGTATCAACTATCACCTTTGTATAAGGAGAGGAGTCATTTTTCACTAGTTCCTTCTCTTTAGGTGTCACATTTGGTTAGCATTGGGGTCAAAATGTGGGAGTCCTTTGGTTCTTGGTCAAAACTACATAGATAGGATCATTCAAACTAGCTTCAAAGTAGCTATAATATATCTCCTCTCATAATTATTTGATTCATATTCCAAGTAAAATATATTGTGAATCCCTTATCCTTTAGGACTTTCCTCTTCCAAACATGCCTCTCCATGTTTGTCTATCATAATATTCATTTATAAGCATCTCAAAAAATCAGGATAGGTTTCTCTTTCATAACTAGTAGTCAGATAGAAATAGAAAATGCATTCCTTTTGTGGTGTAGCCTTAATCTATAGGTTATACTATGGGCATGTTATGTTTTTCTACATGGGGTGAATTGTACCATTTATCTCCCACATCATAATGTAAATTTTTGTAAGAAGGGTTGGATTGTCATTTCCTTTTGAAGGAAATCATGTCGTTAAACAATTTTTGAACAAATGGAATAGTACTAACTAATAATGAAGCACTTGAATTTGTACACTCCTCTACCTTTTTCCAATTGTAATAATAATATTTTCAAGCTATATAGCTAACCTTTGAGCTTCTTCCAATTATTAAACCGCACATTTTTGCAAATGAAAACTAATGCTAGGGGAATTAGATTAAAATTTAACCATTTCTAATTTTCACCATTTTTTTTGGACACTATAGGAATCCTTTCTATAATTTTATTGAAATTTTCATCAAAATACCTCATGGGTTCTTGTATTTCTTTCTTCAATTTAGCTAAATGGAGAACCAAGGTTTGTTCATCTCCTAGTGTCTTGAAGCTTTCTTTGAATTCCATTACTATTTCATTCCAAGTGGTTATATATTCCCAAGATAGGTAATGAATGTTAGCATCAATGTTGATGATATTCCCAATAGTATCCTAGCACTTGAGAGATTGTTATAGTGGTTAAATATTGCATTCATGACTATTTTTTCATTGATGTCAACATACTAGTGATCTTGAGGAGAATAGAAAAGTACTAGATAGAGATTGAGTTTGTGCAATTAAAAGGTGGAAGACAAGGTTATGAAAATTTGAGGACACATTCTATAGAGTGTTTTGATGATTTGATTAGGAGTGAATATAGTGATTCAAAGATTGGTAATCTCTTTTTGAGATTTGAAAAAGATAGTTTATAGATAGGGTTCCTAAGTAGTAGTCTCTGATATTTCATTTATATCTCCTAATAGAGATAGAATCTAGAAAAAAATGGTTATATAGAGGTAGGAGATATGCTAAAAATAACATGGTTTATTGCACTAAGTCAAAAGTTGCACATATTGAGAAATTTAGAAGGCAATGAGATGACAATATTATATAATTATGAAAATCTGTAATGTAATGTGTATTATTTTATCTTAATGAGATTGAATCATAATTATAATTTTAGAGAGGCTATAGAAAGAATTAGTAATGGATTCTATGACTTGGTATAAAGGAAGGTTTATTTCATTGGTTGTAAGATGTAACTTTTGTGAAATCATGTAAGAGTTAAAAGAAAGAGTATGAGATGTTGTGATTAGTGTACTGAGATATTGGTATTATTCTAAAATGGATGGTGCAAGTATAATAAGATTGGTTGCAAGAATGAATTCTGATGATCTTCCATGGTGAATTATTTTAGATATGTTACTATGATGATATGTTACATTCATGACTAAGTTTGTCATTGATGTCAACACAATAGTTTTTTGTGGTATCTGATAGAAGAACAATGGAAATATCAAGTTGGTACAAGTGGCTAGTTAAGTATTCCAACTACCTAAGGTTATGGGAGAAAATTCTAAGTATTTGGCATATGAAATCAATTCCAAAAGAAGAAAGGATAAGTTTAGAAGAAGTTATGTAAGTTTTGGTGATGTCTATTCTGAGATAGAGTTTATAGAGGCATGTTCTAGTAAACTTGTTATATCTCTTAGTAGATTTGATATATTGATGTTGAGTACATGAAGAAGACATGTTGGTGATGACATGGCTAAGATTTCTCATCATAATATTGTGTGTACATAAAGTTACTCAAGTAGCAAGGTGGAAGATTAATGTTATCACTAAGTGTAACATGTTCTTAATGTGGTCCTATAATAATTAATAGAGAAGGTCTAATAGCCAACTTAGGGAATTTTTTTATTGACTCAATATAAATGAAGGACATCTTTCTTTATTGTGGTATGAAAATATATGGTTGATTATAAGCAATAGAGAGTACATAATGTAAAGTTGAGTAGAGTAGTGTGGAAGTGAAGGAAACTTCATTGTTGAGGTTTTCCTGAGCGATCTGTGGTTTGATATTTGGATCCAAGGTTCATGGCCTAGTCTACAAGGCTTGGAAATAATTGGTTTAGTTGGTAGAAGAAAGAAAAAAGGAGGATAAAAATAAATTGCATGTTTGAGCAGTGAGCTTCTCTTGCAGTTGAAATTGCATGTTTGGGCAGTGGGCTCATCTTGCATACATTGTACCACAACTCCTAACAAGGTCAAAATCTCCTAACAGTGATTCAAAGTCTCCTAATAGGGACTTATTGTACTAAATTTTGTAATAGAATACTAACAAGGTCCATCCTCTAACAAGGAACACTTAAATTAGCACATCATCTTGTGGGCATCCTTCCCACTAAGGTTTTCCCTTCAATCAAGGGTATTCCTAGTCAGCACATCTAGTGTAATTGTCTATGTGCATTTTAGTATGGTTCTTGTTTAGTTTGGTTGGATGGTTAAGTTTGGTTAAAGAAGATAAATTTTTAAATTGTACAATAACTAATTCACCCTTCCCCCCCACCCCCCCCCCCTTTCCCCGCCCATCCCCCCAGTTATCTTGGTGGACTATTGTTTCTAACAATTGGTATCAGAGCATCAGGTCCTTGAAGATAAATTTTAACAACTTTGGGGATCCATGGTGAATACGTTTAGGAAAGATAGTATAAAGTTTGGTGGAAAAAATTAGGATAGATGGAAGGAAAATATGAAGATACATCTATTGTGTATAGGTTTGAGATATTGGATCTTGACAAAATTAGAGAAGACAATCATTAGTGAAGAGTACTTGGACACTTGTACTAAGGTAGAAAGTGATATTTTTATGTGCAACATGAGAGCTAAAGAAGCACTATTGATTGCACTTCCTAAAATTGAGCACAATAAGGTAAAATCACTTGCTACTTCACATTTCATTTTGAAAGATTTGGAAAATAATTTTAAAGGAGATGCACATTCTAAGAAGTTGAGATTACAAAGTTGGATTTTTTTGTTGAACAATATGATGAAATGATGGAGGATGAATCTGTAAGAACATATATAGGTAGGATATTAGAAATTACTATAGGTTTCAAAGCTTAAGGAGGAACCAAAGAATATGATGAAATTATATGGAAGATATTGAAGACTCTAACACCACGATTTAAGTTAGAAATTTAGATGATACAATTGTTGATATCTTGTACCAAAGGTTTCAAGAAGGAGACATTGCTTGAAAGACTTGATGCAGTTGAGAATGAACTTAGATAGTTTGGAGAATTAACTAGAATAGAGAATATTTTTCTAGCAGTAGTAGATCTAAGGAGAACAAAAAGATTGAGGAAGGAGCAACTATTTTGGTAATAAGAGAAAACGGAGGTAAGAAATTTTTTAAATGTTGGACTTGTGATGAATATGGTCATTATGCATCTAAGTTTCCTAAAAGAGAGAAAAAGTATAAGGTAAATCACAAACATAGAGAGGATAGAGAATGTTTGTATACAAATGAAGATAATGATTCTGATGAACAAGCATTAAGTGCCATTGTTGATGAAATTGGAGTTGTGGCCATTAAAGAAAAAAGTATAGAGAAGGAAACTTTGGTGTCAAAAGTTAAGAACAAATCTAACTAGATAATTGATAGTGGTTGTTTACATCATATGACTAGTGACAAGAACAAGTTTGTTGACTTCAAAAGTCAGGATGAAGGAATTGTCAGAGTCATAAACAATCTAGCATTTCAAGTTAAAGGCATTGGATCTATAACTCTGAATGGTAAAAATAACATTGAGGGTGTATACTTTTTTGATGGTTTAAAGAATCTTTTGAGTGTTGAACAATTAGTAGACAAAGGTTATCAGTTGTAGTTCACATAAAAGATATGTATGATTAAAGACAAAGATGCAAAGGTAATTGGAATAGGAACTGGATCTAGAGGAAATATATTTATTTGAATTCCACTGAAATGAAATGTTTGGTTGCAAAGATAGATGATTGTTGGTTATGGCACAAGAGATTTTTTCATATAAACTTTGATACTATTGTGAGGACTAGTAGAATGTTTGTAGTTAGAGATTTGTCAAAGATTGTAAAGCCTACTAACACAATTTGCAAGGAGCATATTTTTCTTAAACATAAAAGAGCTTATTTTCCTAGTAAGAAGTACACCACTATAGCTAAATTGGAGATTGTATACATAGATCTCAGTGATCCTACAAAGACTAAAGGATTCTATGGTGAAAGGTATTTTATGATTGTAGTTGATGATTTTTCTAGAATGGTATGGGTTACATTTCTTAAAGAGAAATATGAGGCATTTAATAAGTTTAATATATTCAAGAATAGAGTTGAAAATTAATCTTGTATGAAGATTAAATTTTTAAGATCAAATAGAGGAGGATAATTTACTTCAAATGAGTTTAACATGTTTTATGAACAAAATGGAATTAAGAGACTATTAGATTAAATAATTATTTAATTAATTATTATTTATTCTATTGCTTAAGTTTACTTAGGTAAATGCATATATTTAATAGTTTTAGCAGTTAGTTGTTGACAACATAGGATTTTGTTTCCTTCTAACATGTTCCACCTTTTTGTGGAAGTGTGCTTAGTTGTCAACCTAATCTTCTACCTCCTTCCAGCTTGTTCTACAAGCTTCCTTGAGACCTTTATAAGTGATCTCTCTCTCTCTCTCTCTCGTTGTTAATTTATCCATTTACAGAGCAATTCTAATTTTCTATTGTGAAATATTTTTTTGTACAGTTCTTGCTTCAAGCTCTTGCTCCTTAGGTTTCCCTTTGGCAACCTATTTTCACTATAGGTGATTGTTGTCACTTAGGTTTGCACCCTTGTCCAAGGCCTATGCGCGAGGACAACCTACTGAAACATGGAAACAACCTCCAAGCTGTGGGACTTGAACTATGAGGTTGAGTCTTCGGAGAAGGCCGGCTTCCTCTTACTGTCAGGGCGCACCTATCTATTCTCAGAAGGGAAAGGGAGAAAGAGAGCATCAAAGCAAATATACCTAGTCTAATCTAAGGCGGTGATGCACCAAAACAGAGTGTTTAGACTCATTCCTGCCCATATATATGCTACAAAACCATAATAACATACAAAAGTCATACACATCCAGACTTATATCGATCAGTAATCACATACAGATCAGGAGAAACCAACCGAATGACACTAGGAAAAGGAGATTTCACTTATGTATTATTCGATAGGCCAAAGATAGATACAGTATGCAGATCGTTGATCTCAACAATACACCAATGGGAGGCAAAGTGATGCACATTCACACTAATGGCTAAAAGAGATGATATAGGCTATTACATGGCTCAGAGATGAAGGGGTTTTACACTGCAAGTCTGCAAGCAATAGCAGAGAAAATCAGGAAGAATCGACCTTTCGAACAGATCACAAAACTGCCTTTATAGATTAGACACAACTAAATATTTCTGCATTACATTCACTTCTTACCTACTGGCATTAACTTCTTGTCTTGAGAATCCAATCGGGGATCTGGATTGAAAATCCTAGCCTGCATATCGAGAAATCTCATTTCTTCTGAGAAGAGCCTGGAGAAGATAGAAACAGTGCCACAACATTCCCTGACATGGTAGATAGATTGACCAGATGGGTGGAGTGTCCTTATGTCCTACATTCATTCTTGGTAGGTCAAAAATGATCGCGAAGATCAGATCGCAAGTTACGTCGATTGCCTCTGCATCTTGGTTCATGAATCATCCAAGCCTATCAGTCGACCCGACTCCTTATAAGCCGACTAGGCCACTTGGGCCAATCATAATCCTTTGTTTTGCTACTTGGAGAGTCCTTCCGCGGTTGATCGCCTTCATCGAACTAATTGCACCACCTTATCACCTAACCACTGGTCGTCAGCTAATTGCCACGTTGAAAACCAAAATGCGAGGACACATGTCTTCCGAGCGCTAACTCGCTATTGTAAAATCTGCGCAGTTCCTCCATGGCGAGATAGCGCTGACCCTAGATTCCTATAGATCTGACGGTGGAGAATCTACCCCTTAATGCATTGATTGTATCAGGAAATTTGGCCCCTCAACATATCTGTGTTCTGACTCGGGACATGTGGTTGTTTCTGATTTGCCGTGGACTCTCTTTCCTATGACTGGGCCCCATCCGAATCAGTGCCACCTCGATGGTGCATCTGACGAGACCTAACCTCACCGACATGTGTCAATCGGGCACAATGTTGCCATGTAAAAAATCTCGTAGCTTCACTAAGGCGACATGGCGCCTATCGTTGATCTCTTTAAATCTTACGGCAGAGAACCTGACCTTCTGTAACCCTTCATTCCTATTGATTCGTCAGGCCTGCCAAAACGTGGCGTCCCCCTATTGGTTCGTCAATCACCCTTCCCTATCTGCTCCTGATGGCATGAAATGCAGCCTCGCTAGGAAACGTAGCACATGGGCGCTATGTCGCTGATGCTAAAGTCCGGGCAGCTCCTGATGGCGAGATAGCGCCAACCGTAGATCTTAGCAGATCTAACGATTAGAGCGACATCATACTTCACTCGCCGTCCCTCTTGAAACTACTGGGCTCGCTGGTTGCCATGTCCTGACATATACACATGGCATCATCTGGTTGGTGAACCTGAGACTTGATCCGTAGGATGGCCACACAGCAGATGGGCGCTATGTCGCCAAGATAATATTTGTGCATCTCCGCCATAGCGAGATGGCGCCATCCGTCGATGCAATCAAATCTGATGGTGGAGATCGCAAACCTTGACTGTGCCAACCATACTGATAGAGACTCTAGCCTGTTTACACGCGGTGGTTCCTCACTGGCCCATCGGAACACCACTGGGAAATCTTGTGACTTGGCCTCACAGGGTGACCACGTGTCGACCAGGTGCCATGTCGCTATGGGAAAATCGAGGTTAAATTTCCATAGCGCCATTGCGCCCAACCAATGACGTATCCCTAGCTGTGCATGGTTCCTTTTGATTCACTGTCGTGATACAAGCTCCACCAACTGGGTAGATGAGGTACGTAATGGGGCCCCACATTTGTTTGAAGTTCTCTCCATTTATTTTCTCCAGCCCACCAAACTTTACCCGATAGTCGCAACATTTTTTGGCAACGTGACCCGCCGCCGACGTGAGCATCTCCGTTGGGCGCTATGTCGCCATGGAGATTTTTTGGTTGGCGTGTAATAGCGCCATAGCACCTGCATCACCAAAAAACTTTCCCAACCCGCCCTCCATTGTGAACCACCCGTAGGGCCCACCAAACACGTGTCGTTTGGGTGCGATGTCGCCAATACTATTTCCCATGTGACTTTTGATGACGAGATCGCGCCAACCATCGATCCATCTAAAATCTAACGGAGAGAAACCTTGGCGAGTCGGGGCATTAAAATAACAATTTTTTGGCTAACCATTGAATAGGCTGCAGATTTGAATTTAAACCTTTTGGTAGTAAAACCAGAGGTAACACTTCTGGTGACTCGCAGGGGGCATGAGCCTGCTCAATGCATGACCAGTGCCTAAGAATGATCCATTGGGCTATGGATTCGAAAGGAGGACCAGGAGGCACAAGCTGAGAGCTACAAGAACCCTAAACCCTCCTCAGTAGCGTGAGATATGTCAAAGATGACTCATGAAGAGAGCCATGTGCTCGTGCACATATTGCAAAATAGAAACAAGCAGGAAGCAACTAGATTAACTATGTACATAGATTCACAACCCTTCAAAAACAGGGCTTCAGATAGATTCCATTGACTGGAATGGGTAGAACTTCACCACTTGGCCTGCTTAGTTGGAATGCGTTGGCCTGTTTGCAACTGGAAATTAGATAAGGGCCACTCCATAATGGGTCAAATTTGGAGTGCCTTCCTGGTTTTTCTCTGTTTGAGTCCCACTTGAGAACTAAATCCCCCTCTCTAAAGATTCTATCCCTTGCCTTCTTGTCAAAATTCCCCTTCATCTGTTGCTGGTGAATCACTAGAGTTTTCATGGCTTTGTTTCTCTTTTCTTCCAACTCAATTAGTTCTGCCATTCTTACTGACATGGCATCATCTTCAACTAGTTCTAGCTGATGAGCCAACTCCAAGGATGGGAACTCCAATGAGATTGGGAGTCTAACTTCCCTACCATATACTAGCACAAAAGGTGAATTCCCAATAGATCTCTTGGGTGTTATCCTATCAGCCCACAGAGCAGTCCTTAATTTCTTGTGCTAGGTCCTCTGATTGTCTTCTATTGTCCTCTTCATAATTTTGATCAGATTCTTGTTGGAAGATTCAGCCAAACCATTACCCTAAGGATAGTAGTTTGATGATGTGCTCAGGTAGATATTGTGATTCATGGCCCACACACAAATTTGGGTTCCAACAAAAGACTTGGCATTATCTAAGATGATAGTAGAAGGAGCACCAAATCTAGATACAATTTCGTCAAGGAAATCAACAACAGATGGCTCTATGGCATCCTTCAAGGCAACTGCCTCTGTCCACCTAGTGAAATAATCAGTAGTGGTCAAGATCCATTTATGACCTGCACTAGATGGAGGATTAATGGGGCCTATAAAATCCAACCCCCACTGGGTGAAGGGCTGATCCACCTGAATAGGATGAAGAGGAAGAGCTGCAAGTCTCTATTTGCCTGAGAAAAAAGCACATTTCTCACATTTCCTCACATAACTATAACAATCATGGAACAGAGATGGCCAATAATATCCAGCTCTCATAATTTTCATAGCGGTTGTTCTTGCAGAGAAGTGGTCGCCATCAGGGCCATCATGGAGTTCTCTAATCACCCTTTCAACCTGATCCTCTTCAACACATCTTAGCAGGGTCCCATTAAAATCCCTCCTGAATAGGATATCATCAATCACAACATAGGGAATGGATTGTAGTCTATATTGTCTTCTTTTAGCTCTATCCAATCCCTGAGGGTATCCATTCCCTAATAAGAAATTCTTCATGTCATTTATCCAGCTCCTTGGATAATCAACGTACCTTTCCTCCTGCTGCTCTGCTATCACCACGGCAACTTCTTCATCTGAATTCTGATCTGATAACATTTCTTTACATAATCCTCTTCCTTTTACCAATTTGGTAATCTAAATTTCAACATCATATTCCATTACCCTAGTGATCCATCCAACTCTCTTCTCACTGACATCTTTGTTTAACAGGAAGTCTTTTACACTTGCATGGGGTACCAACAAATGGATCCTATTATGGGATAAGAGCTGCCTGAACTTCTTCAAGGCTCTAATGACTACAAGGGCTTGCTTCTCAACGAAGCTATACTTATCTTCATATTCCTTAAGCCCTTCACTAAAGAAGGCTATGGGCTGCTCCTCATTCCTGTCATTTGTTTGGGTCAAGACAACAGAGATACTTGACTTACCACCTAAAGTGTAGAGGATGAAATCTTTCTCAAATTTTGGGTTCATGAGGGTAGGGACCGATGCTATGGCTGCCTTGATCTTTTCAAAACTCTCCTTCCCCTCCTTGATCCATGAGAAGACCATATCTTTCTTGAGAATGGCTGTAAGGGCTTTTACCATGGTGGCAAGATTAGGAATAAACCTTCTTACAAAATTTATCCTACCAAGGAAACTTTGTAGCCCTTTCTTGTGTTTAGGGAGAGGAAGGGCAAGTATTGCTTTTGTCCTTTTTGGCTCAACGGTCAAACCATCCTTAGATACAATGTGTCCCAATAGTTTTCCTTAGTTTGTAGCAAAGACACATTTGGCTGGGTTGAGAGATACCCCAAACTCTCTACATCTTAGAAATACCTGTCTCAAATGATCAAGATGATCTTCCACATTCTTGGAATACATAGTTATATCATCAAGGTATACCAAGACAAACTTGTCAATTAATCTTCTGAAAGCTACCTCCATTGCCTTTTGGAATGTGGCACCTGCATTTGTTAATCCAAATGGCATTTTGCAATAAGCATAGGTGCCCCATTTAGTAGTAAATGTTGTCTTGTATCTATCAGACTCTTTAACCAGCACTTGGTTATAACCTGAAAACCCATCAAGAAAAGAGAATCTCTTTGACCCACTGACCTTGGACAGAATTTTCTCCATAGAAGGGAGAGGATGGTGATCTTTAAGGGAAGCCTGATTGAGATCCCTAAAGTCAACACATAATCTGATTTCTCCATTCTTCTTCCTCACAGGGACAAGGTTAGCTACCCATGATGAGTGTTTGATAGGAAAAATTATGTTAGCCTCAATCAGTTTGGATAGTTCTTTCCTCATTAAAGGTTCAATCTTGGGATTCACTAGCCTCTATTTTTGCCTTACTGGTTTGACCCTATCAACTAAATCTATGGTATGCTGAAACAAACTAGGGTCAAACCCTTTTAAATCATCATATGTCCAAGCAAATACATCACTAAATTCTTGACATAGATGAATGAAATCTTCTTGCTTAGTTTTAGAACATACCTTCCCCATGTTAAGAGATTTTCCATCAGCAATAGTAACTGGGGCATGATCATCCTTTTCTGCAACTAGATTCATCCCTTTGCCTCTTGTTTGATCATCAGGATTAAAGACTCTCTCCAAGGTAATGAGACCCTTGGGCAGCTTTTTGGAACTGAGATGAATGATCTAATCACCATATTGATCTTGTAATCTTAGCTGATTTCTCTCTAAAAATTTTGCTTCATTCTGCAAGAAGCTTACAATTTGCTCATCAGACTCGAACACTTGCCAGTGAGTATTATTATCAGGAACAACAGGCCTCACCACTACCCTTATTTGTTGTTTCTTTTCTTCCTCAAGATTCGTTGGCACATCATAAGATGCACCCACTACTGCAAGTCTATCAACATGTTTATTTTCTTTCCTAGGAATGCTCTAAATGTTAAATGAATTGAAACCTTCGAGCAAATCCCAGACTCTATGTTTATAAGACTTGAGCAGGCCATTTTTGGTGATATTCTGATTTCTCACTTGGTTCACTACCAACTCGCTGTCCCCATATACTTTCAAGGCTTGAAATCCCCTCTTTTGGGCAAGTAGGAGACCTTGGATCAAGGATTCATACTCGGCCACATTATTGGTACAACTAAATTGGAACCTAAAAGAGAAGTAGTATCTTATTTTTGTAGGAGAGATCAAGATAACACCAACCCCTGATCCATTTTTATTTCTTGAGCCATCAAAGTACATTCTCCATACTCCATTTATGTCATCATTAGTCCTAACAAGGTCAGGAACTTGAACCTCCTTCTCTATTATGCAATATGTACTAAGACCCATCTCAAGGGTTTCCGACACAGGTTCAAACTGACATGTATTTGCCCACTCATCCAAGAAGAAATCAAGAATCCCTACTATGGAAGTGACAGGCTCATTTACTATTTTATTTCCGTCCACCTCTAGGATAGGGCAATTCATATTGATGAAGTTGGGAGTGTAGGGTTCAGTGTGGTGAAGGGATTGAGGTTCTTCTCTTATTGAAGCATTGGCCCCATATCTGGTCTTAAATGACATGTAAGACCAATCAACAGATATGAATCCACCAATTTGAGTAGTGAAGTCTCTCGAAAGATAGATGGCAAAATAGGGCTTAACCTCAACAACAGATATGTCTTGAATCATAGTACAACCAGGGCATGCATGTAGGGCCATTTCCACACTTCTAAGGATGCCTACAGTTTTGACAGTACTCCCATCTAGTTGTAACACATCCCTAACAATGGGCTCATATTTCATCCCTAAAGAATCAGCAACACACCTAGGCATTACTGAGCTGCTAGCCCCCAAATTTATCATGCAATTATGGACTAATTTTCCCCCTATAATCAAAGAAACATAAAATGGAGGAGGTCTAACCTTTTTATTTGCCTCCACATCTCCCGCTGGTTGTACTAAACTGGTGGCACTCTCCATGGTAGATGACTGATCCTTGGGCTCAATCCTTTCCAATTCTTGCTGCAGCATCTTCCTCTGCATTGGTATGGTAGCAACATCATCCCACATGGAAATGTTTACATTGGTCTTCTTCATTTGCTCTACCACACTCAATGGTGCACTAGGAATTTTGGTAGAAACTTTTGGGGCTGCACTTATAAGAGGTTGAGATGGGGCAACAAAAGGATCACTTGCATCCTCATTTCTTGGACCTTGCTTTTGCTGTTGTGAAGTGTTCGTCTACTCATTTGCTGTTTGTGTGTTAGGTATAACACTTGACGTTGAGGCCTGCATAGGAGAAGGAGGAGCAACATGTTCCATAGCTCTCTTCTTGCTTCTTGTGTTATGAGCAATGAAGTCCTGGTTTACATTACAATGTTCCTCCATTCGGTGATTCATAAAAGAGCAATCACCCTGCCTCTGAACATATGAGGCTTCCTTGGGATGATCTTCTCTGTGTGATTGCTTTACTGTGGACTCCTGGACAATTACGGCAAAATAAGATTCTGCTTTCTGACACAAGCAGTAGGTATAAGAATAGTTACATGAGGGACAAAAATCTTGGTCTTGGGCCAAGTTATTTTGAGGGACTATAGCTCTATTATGATTTGAGCTTGAAGCAGAAGCATGACTATTCTGTCTATTCTGATCAAAAGAGATATTCCACTGATTAGGAGGCCTACCACCACTTGGAGCCTGATATTGCAATTGGGGAGGCTTGCCACCCTGGGCCTGCTGTCTTTCTAGGGCCACCACCTTGTTACTCATCTTTTGTATTAGAGAAAAACTATCCTCTAGCTTCTTCCCTTGGTCCTTCAAATCCCTCCCCTACTCTTGTAATTTTTTATCCAAGGTCTTTTCTCTTTTATCTACGTTCAGTACTAGACCTTGGAGCATTTCCTTGAGTTCATCTATTCCGTTTGAGGATGTGGAAGCTTGGGGGACTGGAGTAAGGGCTTGCGATGTAGAAATTGTAGGGAGAGGGGCTATTGCTGGTTGGTGGTTGGGAACATCAGGAAAGAAAGGCATAGGAGGCCTTGGGGCCAACTTTCCTCCTTGTATTAGAATGTTCTCAGCTTTTATGGCTATCTCATAAGCATTAGGTAATGTATCTCCTCCCATAGTTTGGATTGTAGTGGCAATATCACTGTTAAAAGCTCTAAGGTAATGCAAGAAAGCATTACCAGGGGTAGGTTTCACTATAGTAGGTATTCTATCCCATGTCTATTGGAATCTGTAATTAAAATCAGTCATACATTCATGGGGGGCTCTTTTTATTGTAGTCAGCTGCTCTAATAGTGACAAATGGTCACTCTTATCCTCAAAATGTTTGCATAATCTTGCTCCTAGTCTATCCCAATCAGTTATAGAACCATGAGCTAAGCCTCTATACCATTGTAATGCTTTTCCTTTTAAAGATGAAGCTAGAAGTCTGACAGCAATGTCATCTTCTGTAATACCATGAATATTGCAGACATTCGCTACCTCTTGGATATGCTCTAGGGGGGAAATAGAAGTTTCACTAGTAAAATCAGGTATGTTTTTTAGTGCAGCTACTGGTATATCATGTCTTTGGGCTAATAACAGAGGACTTCCATCATTAAAGGTGGAAAAGGGATGAACTCTTGGCTGTGCCATATAAACAAGTGTTCCATTGATGAGTGCTGATGGCAATCTAGGCTGAGTTCGGACAGTAGGAGGAGTAGAGACAAATCTCACAAGTATATTGATTGTTACTCCACCTCAAACTGGTGATAATGAAGCTCTAGCCCTCCTTCTTCTAGGACTTGAAAGTGAGAGTTCTTGATATTGAAAATTACCTCTAGAAGATGCCCTTATTTCAGCTCTGGGGATGAATTTCTGCAACTTTGGCCTGAAACTAAATTTGTTGATGCTCAGAGTCGCCAAGTACTTGATGAATCAGCCTCTTGAAGGCTTGAATACTGAAGCTAGCACTACTTCTTTAGCATTAATCTTAGAAACTCTTTCTTCTTTTGACATCAGTAGACATGAAATCTTTTGATATTTGTCCCACCAGGCGCGCCAAAAATTGTTGTCACTTAGGTTTGCACCCTTGTCCAAGGCCTATGCGCGAGGACAACCTAGTGAAACATGGAAACAACCTCCAAGCTATGGGACTTGAACTACGAGGTTGAGTCTCCGGAGAAGGCCGGCTTCCTCTTACTGTCAGGGTGCACCTATCTATTCTTAGAAGGGAAAGGGAGAAAGAGAGCGTCAAAGTAAATCTACCTAGTCTAATCTAAGGCGGTGATGCACCAAAATAGAGTGTTCAAACTCATTCCTGCCCATATATATGCTACAAAACCATAATAACATACAAAAGTCATACACATCCAGACTTATATCGATCAGTAATCACATACAGATTAGGAGAAACCAACCGAATGACACTAGGAAAAGGAGATTTCACTTATGTATTATTTGATAGGCCAAAGATAGATACAGTATGCAGATCATTGATCTCAACAATACACCAATGGGAGCCAAACTGATGCACATTCACACTGATGGCTGAAAGAGATGATACAGGCTATTACATGGCTCAGAGATGAAGGGGTTTTACACTGCAAGTCTGCAAGTAGTAGTAGAGAAAATTAGGAAGAATTGACCTTTTGAACAGATCACGAAACTGCCTTTATAGATCAAACACAACTGAATATTTTTGCGTTACATTCACTTCTTACCTACTGGCATTAACTTCTTGTCTTGAGAATCCAATCAGGGATCTGGATTGAAAATCTTGGCCTGCATACTGAGAAATCTCATTTCTTCTGAGAAGAGCCTGGAGAAGATAGAAACAGTGCCACAACATTCCTTGACATGGTAGATAGATTGACCGGATGGGTGGAGTCTCCTTATGTCCTGCATTCATTCCTGGTAGGTCAGAAATGATCATGAAGATCAGATCGCAAGATACGTTGATCGCCTCTACATCTTGGTTCATGAATCATCCAAGCCTATCAGTCAACCCGACTCCTTATAAGCCGACTAGGCCACGCGGGCCAATCGTAATCCTTTGTTTTGCTACCTGGAGAGTCCTTCCGCGATTGACCGCCTTCATCGAACTAACTGCGCCACCTTATCACCTAACCGCTGGCCGTCAGCTAATTGCCACGTTGAAAACCAAAACGTGAGGACACGTGTCTTCCGAGCGCTAACTCGCTATTGTAAAATCTGCGCAGTTCCTCCATGGCAAGATAGCGCCGACCCTAGATTCTTGTAGATCTGACAGTGGAGAATCCGCCCCTTAATGCGTTGATTGTATCAAGAAATTTGGCCCCTCAACATATCTGTGTTCTGACTCAGCACACGTGGTTGTTTTTGATTCATCGTGGACTCTCTTTCCTATGACTGGGCCCCATCCGAATCAGTGCAACCTGGTTACACGCAGTGGTTCCTCACTGGCCCATCGGAACACCACTGGGAAATCTTGCAACTTGGCCTCACAGGGTGACCACGTGTCGACCAGGTGCCATGTTGCTATGGGAAAATCGAGGTTAAATTTCCATAGCACCATAGTGCCCAACCGATGACGTGTCCCTATCTGTGCATGGTTCCTTTTGATTCGCTACCGTGATACGGGCTTCGCCAATTGGGAAGATGAGGTACATAATGGGGCCCCACATTTGTCTGAAGTTCTCACCGTTTATTTTCTCTGGCCCGCCAAACTTTACCCGATCGTCACAACATTTTTTGGCAATGTGACCTGCCGCCGACATGAGCATCTCTGCCGGGCGCTATGTCACCATGGAGATTTTCTGATTGGCATGTGATAGCGCCATAGCGCCTGCGGCGCCAGAAAACTTTCCCGACCCACCCTCCATTGTGACCCACCCGTAGTGCGCACCAAACACATGCCGTTTGTGTGCGATGTCACCAATACTATTTCCCATGCGACTTTTGATGACGAGATCGTGCCGACCGTCGATCCATCTGAAATCTAACAGAGAGAAACCTTGGCGAGTCGGGGCATTAAAGTAACAATTTTTTGGGTAACCGTTGAACAGGCTGCGGACTTGAATTTAAACCTTTTGGTGGTAAAACCAGAGGTAACAGTGATCTTGATGCATTTCTAGAGTTGGATTTTCAACTCCTACATGGTATCAGAGCCTCCATGCTACCTCTTGTTTGAAGAATTTTTGAAGCCATGATTTCAAGTCACAAGCCCTAGTTTGTTTATGCTATTTTCTTCAATTCAGGGGTAGAGAATTTTTTTGGAGCACTTTCATGTCAAACAAACACTGCCATTAGATCTAGAATGCCATTTGCAATTAGGATTTGTATAAAACTTTTCATTTTTAGCTATAGGGCATTTTGGAAAAGAATTTAAGCCCCCTAGTTGCAGTCCTATGGTCATATGGATGCATAGAGAAAAATTTAAAAAAAATAAAATTAAAAAAAAGTGGCCACTATTGTAGCACTCACACACCACTATGGGACCACCAGTAGTTAGCTTGTACACTTCTCAGTTTATAGTGATGCTAACCCACTGCCATAGCTCCTTTGCAGATAGCACCCTGCCAACCCACTACCTTTGCACCACCTCAGATAGTCCTGTCACTAGGCTTTCCTCCTGGGTGCCATTGCCAATGGTTGATTCCACTTTTTGGCCACTTTGATAGCCCTATGTCACTTTTTGGCACTATGACATCATTTGCCAACATTGTATCGACCATTGATGTCATTTTTTGGCTTGACACATCATCTTTCTGGCCTATGATGTCATCAATTCTGGACCTCATGCTAACGATATTTCCTGGAAAGTTGACATCATCATTCTGACTACTAATGTTACTAGTCTAGGCACCCACTTTCTTTCTGGCAATGGTTTAGTAATGACATCAAATTTAACATAGCGACTATAATTTTCTAGCAAGGTGCTTTTTTGGAGCAACAATTAGTTTTTTTGCTATAATTTGAGTATATAGAGGTCTTTTTCTAATTCAAAAGAAGTTCTAGAAAGATGAATCAAAGGCAGAGATAATGGTGCTAGTTTCATTAGATTTTGATTTTTTTTATACTCAAATTTTTTGCATCAAAGTAGAGGCTTTTGTTTCCTCCTTCTTTGCATCAACAATCAAGATTATTTTCTAGATTTTTTTGTTTTCCATAGTTGTTTTTGTGGTACTTGAGGGATATATTTGTATATTTTTTTTTGGGGGGGGGGGGGGGGGGGGTGTTTTTTTTTTTTCCTGTAATTTGCTTTAGATATGACCCTTCTACTTATATTTTATTCTCTCTGTCAATGGAGGATCCATCTGTGACCCGTCTCACACCACACAACTACCACGCCTGGAAGGAACAAATGGCTAGGCTTCTCATGTCGAGAGGTCTATGGTCTTATCTAGATGAGCACCAACCTATTCTCATGTGCCCTTTTGAGGTTCTATAGCATAGGAACAAAATATATGAAGCCATGGGATTGATTGCAGTGAACATTTCAAACAGTTTGCTATTTCACTTGAATGGTATGACTACTCTATGGCCTCATTGGCAAAAATTTCAGACTTTTTTTGGTCAAGTGAATGAGTTTTAGGAAGCTTAGATAGATGAAATGTTGAATTCTTTGTCACCAGCCAACTTTCCCACTATTGATGACTTATTGCTGAAGTTTAAATCTCTGCATGTAGTTTTACAGGGATGTGGGCAAAGAAAAACTGATGATGAGTGCATATTTTTTTATACTCTCAAAGCTGAGGGGATAGTATTAGATATTTTCTTCTACTTTCTACTCCACTATGGATGCCCTTGGTGATAGACATAGGATGCCTACATTTGAGACATTTTGTGACTAGTTGACTAGGGAATAGCCAAAGATCCAATAGGTGGATGCCTCTTGCTCTTCCAGCCAAACATTGGTTGCTTAGAATTCTAAGGGCAAATCAAAAAAGAAATGTAAATCAAAGAAAGACATATCAAAATCCAATCCTAAGCCTCTAGATAATCCTCTAGCAAACCCTTCCAAAGGTAATGATTCTTCAAAGTCTAGTGAGTCTACCTTCTAGAATTGGAAGAAATCTACTGAGAACTATAGTTTTTGAAAGAAGGATGGACATGCAATTTGTAGGTGTTGGAAACATTTGGAGGCTTTAGAGGAAGCCATGATGGAGCGTCATATTTCAACTCCTTAGTCTTCATCCCCACCTATAGGGATAGGTCATGGATTCTTGATTCTAGGGCTTCTCACCACATCACAAACACTCCTAAGTTGCTTTCTTCACTTACTCCTTGTGCTACCACATAGATTGAAGTTGGGAATTCTTCACAACTTTCAGTTTTGGATTGTAGTACTATTGCACTAGCTAGGGGTTCTCTATAGGATGTACTCTGCATTCTTAATATTTTGATGAACCTCTTGTCTATCTATCAGATTTGTCATTCTGGATCTATGAAGACAATTGAGTTCTCACCACATGATGTGGTTATTTAGGACTTACATGATTGTGGCTACTGGGAGTGTTGAATCTGCATTAAATCTCTATAGATTCGATGGTTTTGAGTCTTCTAATGACACAAAATCATGCTTTGTGGTACATGAAAATTTAGTAAGAAAACTTTGGCATGAATGTTTTGGGCATGCCAATTATTGATATCTTCAGTAGATGAGCACATAGGCACTAGTTCTTAGGCTTCCCCAGATTTCTTATCTAGGTGGTGTTTGTCATGGTTGTGCACTTGGAAAACAACATAGGGATTCTTTTCCACATCGATGAGCTACGAATGCTTTAGTACCTTTAAGGTTGATTCATAGTGACCTTATGTCATTTCCTACTCATTTTTTAGGTGCTCAATATCCCATGTCAAGCCTGATGTATCATCATTCAAATTTTTTGGGAGTATAGCATATGCATTTGTACCTAATGGTGAAAGGAAAGCAATGGAATAGAAGAGCCGATAACTAATTTTTGTTGGCTACTATGAGGATGTAAAGACATATAGGTTCTTTGATCATGATTCTAGAGAGGTCTTGTTTCGATGGGATTTCTAGTTTGATGAGAGCCCTCTTGCAGTTCATTCCTTGTCTCCAATGCCTCCTTTAGCTCCCACTACTCCCTCTTAATTTCCATATTGTTCTATGGATGATGAGGATGATGATCATGGTGATCCCCATTTACCTCCACCACAAGATCCTCCCTAGATGCCTAAATAGTCTCAAGCTATAGTTGAGGCTACAAGATCTCTAGCTAGTGACCCATGCACATCCCATCATAGCCATTCTCATACTATGGGTTCCAATCTTCCCAGTCATGCTATTAGTGCTGATCCTTAGAAATTTGTGATAGGACATTCTGAATGGGACAATGCAATGGAGGAGGAATATTCTTCTTTGATGAAGAATCACACATGAGATCTTTGTCCTCTTCCCAAGGGGAGAAAGCTAGTGCAATGTAAGTGGATTTATCGTACTAAGTATGCTACTAATCGTTCCATTGATAAGCATAAGGATTGTCCTTTCGCAAAGGGTTTTTCATAGGTTGAGGGTTTTGATTACTCCAAGACTTTTTCCCATGTCACCAAGATGAATTCTATCTACCTTGTCTTATCCCTTGCAGTTTCATAGGGATGGCCAATTTATCAGACTGATTTGAAGAGTGCCTTCCTGCATAATCATATCACTAAGGATATTTATATGGAGTATCCTCTAGGTTTTGTGTAGGATCCTTCTTTGGTTTGCTAGTTTTGGTGTTCATTGTATGGTCTCAAGTAAGTTCCTTGGGCTTGGTATGAGAAGATGGACTCATTTATGCTATCTAAAGGCTTCACTTTCTACCATTTTGATTCCACAGTATACATGCAACATCTTGGAGATGGCATTTTGATTCTTATTTTATATGTTGATGATCTTATCTTTATAGGTAGCTCATTATCTATATATCAAGATGTTAAGCATACATTGATGGACTAGTTTGAGATGATTGATCTTGGTTTACTGCACTACTTTCTTCGTCTTCAGATTGATCAGTCTCCTACTAGGATTTTTGTGTATCAGCAGAAGTATGCTCTTGACATGCTTGATTGCAAGCCTATTCCTACACCATTTTAGTCAAGTATCACTTTGTCTACCACCTACTCTTCACCTGTAATGGATGCTACTTTGTATCAGAAATTGGTTGGTAGTTTGTTATACCTGGCATACATCACATTGATCTTTCCTTTATGGTTTTCCTTTTCTCTCTATTTTCTCAAGACCCTCATGAGAGTCATTGGCAAGCTGCCATGCATATTCTATGCTAATTTCAGTGCACACTCATGTATGGCATTCACTACACTACAGGGACTCCACACATTGTTGGCTACACTAACTTAGATTGGGCAAATGATGTCGATGATCAAAAGTCTACTTTTGGCTTTGTGTTTTTCCTTGCTTAGGTACTATCACATGGTCATGTAAGAAGTAGCATGCTCAAGCACTTTCATCTATAGAGGCTGACTACAGGGCTGCAGTTCTTGCTCATCAAGAGGCTTTATGGATTCAACAGTTGATGACTAAGTTTGATGCAGGAGCATCCAGAGGTATAAGGGCAATCCTGTGTCACCCAAAAAAAAATGTACTTAGACTTAGTTTCTGTTTTATATCTTTACATTTTTGGATACGCATTTGGCTCAAATAAAGGTTCCAACTCTCATAGTTCAACTATCAGTGCATTTGAAAATCTTGAAAAAATAGGAGCATGCAATTTGACCATCATTTTGGTGACCTAGAAGGTGCGACTTGGCCAGATGAATGTAATTGAGATTTAGAGCATTCCAGAAAAAGAATCAGGTCAAAAGGCCCCACGGTTTGAAAGTTATTACAGTTTTTCGGGTTTTGGAGACCTCCTAAGAATGCTTCAAAGTCAGGTTTGGGGCATTAAATGACCTCAAAAAGGGCCAAAAAATGGGGGATGAGCAAAGCTGGTCCATAGGGCTATAGAGCACTTCGAGAGCTTTTTGAAAATGTAAACAGTTCGTCAATCAGAGCTACGGTTCAAAAGTTATGCCTCCTAGAAGTTCGGCTACCGTTTCTGGATTCTTCTAGATTTGCACCGACTTCTAACGCAGCTTCTGGAACCTTCTATTTTGTCGGTGGATACCTACTAGAACTTTCTAGAATGTACTCCTAGTCCTTAACCCTTCGGGGTCTATTTAAGGAGATTTTTGGCATTGTAAATGGCAGTTCGGATTGGAACTTGAGAGGAGGTGCTAAAAGGAGAAATATTCTCCAGATTTATGCTATTGTAAGCCCGTAGGGCATGTTTTGAAGTTTATTTCCTCTGCACTATTTGTACTAGCTTATTTTCTCAGTTAATATAATTCCCCTTTTCTATTGTGTCCATTCTGTTGTTGGGTTGTGTCCCCATCAAGTGGTATCAGAGCAGGTTTTCCTGAGTGTGTAGACAGAGCGCCGACTATGAGGCAGTTTGCACCAGGACTGTGTGGTTGTGGGTTCGAGTTAGAAGATGCCTCCACGAAGAGAGCGTGGCAGAAGGGCCAGAGCTATTGATCCTGAGGAGGTTAGAGCCCTCCAGAGATAGGTACAAGCATTGCAAGAGGAGCTTCGTAGAGGAGCAAATATTGCCGTAGATGACAATAGTGAGGATGACAATGAAGAGGAAGTAATGGAAGTTGATGGGGAAGTTCTGAATCCTATAGAGGAAAGGATTTTTAGGGCCATTACTAGGTTTGGGAAAAGACCTACAATTTAAGTGGGTATATTTTTGGGAAATTTGAAACCAGATGAGTTGATCGATTGGATCAATGAACTGGAAGAATACTTTGAGTATGAGGATATAAGGGACCCAGATAGGGTTAAGTTTGTAAAGGCCAAACTGAAAGGCCATGCCAAAATCTGGTGGCAAGAGGTTCAACTAGAAAGACTTAGAAGAGGAAAGGAGAAGATCACAAGATGGGATCGCATGGTGGACAAATTGAAGAAGCAGTTCATTCCTGTGGACTACGAGCTTGATCTGTTTAAGAAGATGCATGGGTTAAAGCAAGCAGGAAGATTAGTCCAAGAATATACAGAGGAGTTTTACCGACTCCTGATTAGAGCGGGGCATGCAGAAGCAAATAAGGAGAAGGTTGCTCATTATATCAGTGGGTTACGAACTAGCATCCAGGAGGAATTAAGTCTGGTAAGAATGACCAGCGTTGAAGAAGCATACCAGTTTGCCCTATGAGTTGAAGAGAAGATGAGTAAAAGGTTTGAAGGAAGACAAAGAGGGCATGGTCAAGGAGGAAGGGGAAGCGGTAGATCATCTGGAGGCCGCAATGAAACTCAAAAGAAAAATAAAGATGAGGGTACTAGCAGGAACCAGAGGAATGAGGGTTTCAACTGCTCCAATGATCAAGACTTTGGAAATCAAAGAGGAAGAGGTAGAGGACGTGGACAAGGAAGAGGAGGCTTCTGTGGTACCTGTTTCCATTGCAATGAAGAAGGTCATTGTGCCTTTGAATGCCCTCAACGACAAGGAAGGACAGATAGGAGAGCTGAGGGCCAATCTAGGGTTGCTCATGTGGATGAGGATGCACAATCATCACATTTAGAGGATGCGGAAAGAGGAGAGACCTTGGTAAATGAAAGAGTCCTACTAAGTGGTGAAAATGAACCAGGACAACAGAGGAGTTTGTTCTGTACCAGATTCAAGTGTGAGGATAAATGTTGTGATGTGATCATTGATTGTGGTAGCACTGATAACTTGGTATCCGAAGAGATGGTCTCTAAGATGAAGCTCAAGAGGGAGAAACATCCCCAGCCCTATCGGATTTCTTGGGTAAAAGATGATCATAAGGTCCTGGTAAGTGAACAATGTTTAGTAAAATTCAAAATTGGGAGTTACCATGATGAAGTTCTCTGTGATGTTATTTCGATGGATGTTTGCCATCTATTGTTGGGTAGACCATGGCAGTTTGATAGACATGCAATACATGATGGACATGCAAACACATACTCTCTGACAAAGGATGGAGTTCGCCACAAATTGAAGCCCATGAAAAAGGAAGGTGAAAAGGTATGTAGCAGTGCTAGGATTTGTCTTGTTGATGGAAGGAAGTTTTTAGATGGCATGAAACATCAGCGTATGTGCTATGCTTTGATTCCTAGGAAAGATAAAGAAGGTAGTAGTGAAATACCATTTGAAGTTTCAGATTTACTAGGTGAATTTGGAGATATTATCTCTGATAATGTTCCAGATGGATTGCCACCAGTAAGGAAAATCAGTCATCAAATAGATCTAATTCCAGGAGCTAGTTTGCCTAACAAGGCTGCTCACAGGATGACTCCTACTGAAACAGAGGAGCTAAATAGATAGGTTCAGGAGCTGTTGAGGAAGGGCTTGATTCGAGAGAGCCTAAGTCCATGTGCAGTACCTGCAGTACTTGCACCAAAGAAGGATGGAGAGTGGAGGACGTGTATAGATTCTCAAGCTATAAATAGGATAACCATCAAGTACCGATTTCCTTTACCAAGGATGGATGATCTTATGGACTGCTTGAGCGGAGCTCAGTACTTCACAAAGATAGATCTGAAGAGTGGCTATCATCAGATATGGATTCGAGAAGGAGATGAGTGGAAAACAACCTTCAAGACCAAGGAGGGTCTTTATGAGTGGTTAGTCATGCCCTTTGGATTGACGAACACCCCAAGCACCTTCATGCGGCTCATGAATGAGGTACTTAAGAAGTTCTTGGGAAAATTTGTTATTGTCTATTTGGATGATATTTTAATTTTCAGCAAGACTTTGGAAGAACATTTACTACATATTCGTAGTGTCCTTGAAAGGCTAAGGGAAGAGAAACTATTAATTAATCTAAAGAAGTGTGTCTTTGCAAAAAGGGAGTTAGTCTATTTGGGATTTTTTATATCAGCTGAAGGTCTCAAAATGGATCCAGAGAAGATAAAAGCCATCTTGGAATGGCCTACTCCAAGGTTTGCTACCGAGGTAAGATCATTTCATGGTTTGGTTAGTTTTTATAGGAAGTTTATTAAGAATTTCAGTGGCATATGTGCACCTCTAACTGATACAATAAGAGGGGATTGAAAAGAGTTCAAATGGACTGCAGCAGCTGCGAGAAGTTTTGAATTGCTAAAGAAGAAGGTGACCGAACAGCCTGTGTTGGCACTTCCAGATTTTAGAAAAGTATTCCAGGTGGACTGTGATGCTAGTGGTAGCGCTATTGGGGCTATATTAAGCCAAGAAGGTAAGCCTATTGCATATTTTAGTGAAAAATTGAATGATGCAAAGAAGAAGTATTCTGTTTATTATCAAGAGTTCTGTGCAATAGTTCAGGCCTTAAAGAAATGGAGGCATTATTTATTGCCAAAGGAATTTGTTTTGTATACTAATCATCAGGCATTACAGTACCTAAATAGCCAAGGTAAATTGAATCAGAGGCATATGAAGTGGGTAGAATTCTTGCAGAGTTATACATTTGTGTTGAAGCATAGAAGTGGAAAATCTAACAGGGTTGTAGATGCATTAAGTAGGAGACAGTTGTTGCTTACAACAATGCAGGTTGAAGTAGTTGGGTTTGATGAACTCAAGAATTTGTACCCCGAGGATCCTGATTTTTCTGAAGCATGGAAAGCTTGTAAAGAACCTGTGGCTGTAGATAGAACCAAGTGGTTAGACTATTTGATTCAGGATGGCATGTTGTTCAAAGGTAGTCAATTGTGCATTCCAAGGAGTTCGATGATGGAAAATCTGATCAAGGAGAAACATAGTGGAGGGATGGCAGGACATTTTGGTCAAGATAAGACCATTGCCATTCGTAGAGAACATTATTTTTGGCCTCAAATTACACAAGATGTGAAGAAGTTTGTACAGAGTTGCCAGGTTTGTCAAGTTGCCAAGGGGTTTAGTCACAATACTGGCCTATATCAGCCATTGCATATTCCATCAAGGCCATGGGAGGACATAAGTATGGATTTTGTTCTTGGATTGCCAAGGACACAAAGGGGTAATGACTCAGTATTCGTGGTGGTTGATAGGTTCTCCAAAATGGCACATTTCATTCCATGCCACAAAACTCATGATGCTGTCCATATTGCAAACTTATTTTTCAAAGAGGTGGTAAGACTACATGGTCTTCCAAGGAGTATAGTTTCTGACCGAGATACTAAATTTGTGGGGTATTTCTGGAGGACATTGTGGAAGAAGTTGAGAATAGACTTGAAATTCAGTTCCACGCATCACCCACAGACTGATGGCCAAACAGAAGTGGTAAATAGAAGTCTAGGCAATTTTCTGAGATGTTTAGTTGGAGATAAGCCCAAGGGATGGGATTTGATTCTACCATAGGCAGAGTTTGCTTATAATAACTCTGTAAATAGGAGTACTGGAAAATCACCATTTCAAATTGTATATGGAAATAGCCCAAGGACTACACCAGAATTGAGGACGATAGAACAAGGGGAGAGAACAAGTGCTGAAGTTGAGGAATTTGCTGAACACATCAAGCATCTACATGAGGAGGTTCAAGCACACATTATCAAGATGAATAAAGAGTATAAAGCTAGGGCTGATCAAAGGAGAAGACATAAGGAATTCCAAGTAGGGGATCTTGTCATGGTGCACTTACGAAAAGAAATATTTCCAGTTGGTACTTACAACAAGCTGAAAATGAAGAAATTTGGCCCCTGCAAAATTTTGAAGAAACATAACTTAGGAAATGCATATGAGGTGGAGCTGCCAGATGGTATTCACATTTCTCCCATTTTCAACATTACAGATTTAATAGAGTATCATGATGATGGTGCAGATGAGGAGCTGGTTTTAGAGCCATGCCCAATTCTTTCTTCTAAGAAGGAGGAGATAGAAGACATTCTAGATCATCGTGTGGGTAGGAGTACTAGAAACAGGCAGTATGAAGAGTATTTGGTCAAATGGAAAGGACGACCGATCGAAGAATCAACTTGGATTTTAGCAGCTGAGGTTTCCCATTTGGGATTTCCTCTACCATCCATCAAGTGATAGGGTCACTTTTCTATCTACCCTGGGTGTCTGATGCAGGATCATCCAGAGGTATAAGGGCAATCCTGTGTCACCCAAAAAAAAAATATACTTAGACTTAGTTTCTGTTTTATGTCTTTACATTTTTGGATACCCATTTGGCTCAAATAAAGGTTCCAACTCTCATAGTTCAACTATCAGTGCATTTGAAAATCCCGAAAAAATAGGAGCATGCAATTTGACCATCATTTTGGTGACCTAGAAGGTGCGACTTGGCCGGATGAATGTAATTGAGATTTAGAGCATTCCAAAAAAAGAATCAGGTCAAAAGGCCCCATGATTTGAAAGTTATTACAGTTTTTCAGGTTTTGGAGACCTCCTAAGAATGCTTCAAAGTCAGGTTTGGGGCATTAAATGACCTCAAAAAGGGCCAAAAAATGGGGGACGAGCAAATTTGATCCATTGGGCTATAGAGCGCTTTGAGAGCTTTCTGAAAATGTAAACGGTTCGTCAATCGGAGCTACGGTTCAAAAGTTATGCCTCCCGGAAGTTCGGCTACCGTTTTTGGATTCTTCTAAATTTGCACCGACTTCTAACGCAGCTTCTGGAACCTTCTATTTTGTCAGTGGATACCTACTAGAACTTTCTAGAATGTACTCCTAGTCCTTATCCCTCTGGGGTCTATTTAAGGAGATTTTTGGCATTGTAAACGACAGTTCGGATTGGAACTTGAGAGGAGGTGCTAAAAGGAGAAATATTCTCCAGATTTATGCTATTGTAAGCCCGTAGGGCATGTTTTGAAGTTTATTTCCTCTGCAATATTTGTACTAGCTTATTTTCTCAGTTAATATAATTCCCCTTTTCTATTGTGTCCATTCTGTTGTTGGGTTGTGTCCCCATCAAAGTTTGGCTTTCCTCCCAATGATTCCACCATTTTTTGGTGTGATAATTAGAGTGCCATCCACATTTCTTCCCACTTGGTGGAGCATTAGTACATACCAAGCACATTGAGTTTAATATGCATTTCATCCATCAATTGATCCAAGATGGTGTTAATGCATTGGAGTACATTCCTACTACCGATCAGGTTGTAGACATCTTCGCTAAACCTTTTGTAATGCCATGATATCTTTAGCTATGGTCTATGCTTGAGGTTATGGAAGTTTTCCTTATGGGGATTGGTTGAGGCCTTCCTTCCTTCACTTCATATTTCTTTTTTAGCATTTTTTTTTACCTCTTTTTCAAGGAGGGTTTTTCCCATGTGGTTTTCCCTCTTTCTTCATTTTTTAGAGGTTGCATTTATTTGCATTTGACATGGGTACCTAACATAGCCTTGTTGTTGGGACCCATTTTGCATTTTCTCTTAGTTTTTTGAGCTTAAGGTATCCCCCTAAGTTTCGCTTAAGGGGGGGGTGTTAGAGTAAATAATTATTTATTTATTACTTATTTATTCTATTACTTAAGCTTACTTAGGTAAATGCATATATTTAATAGTTGTAGTAGCTAGTTGTTGACAACACAGGAGTGTGTTCCCTTCTAGAATGTTCCACATTTTTGTGGAAGTGTGCTTAGTTGTCAACCTTATATTCTACCTCCTTCCAGCTTGTTCTACAAGCTTCCTTGAGGCCTTTATAAGCAATCTCTCTCTCTCATTGTAAATTCATCCATTCACATAGCAATTCTAATTTTCTATTGTGAAATATTTTCTTGTACATTTCTCATTTCAAGCTCTTGCTCATTTGGTGTCTCTTCAGCAAGATATTCGCACTACAATTGATCTTGGTGCATTTCCGAAGTTGGATCTCAACTCCTACAAAGACAATTATTAGCTCCAAGAACCCCTAAATAGAATGGCATTGTCGAAAGAAGGGACAAGCGAGTTATAGAAGCTGAAAAAACTATGTTAGTAGAGAATAATGTATCCAAGATATTTTAGAGAGAAGCTATGAATATTGGAATCTACACTATGAATAGAGTGCAAGTTAGAAAGGACACAAACAAGAACCTTTATGAACTATGGTTTGGTCATTCAGTTGTAGTTAAGTATTTCAAAATTTTTGGGAGTAAGTGTTATATCAAAAGAGATGATGATATTGGTAATTTGATGCTAGAAGTGATGGAGGTATATTTCTTGGTTACTCATTGAAAAGAAAGGCTTATAGATGTTATAATTAGAGAACTAATGCTATTCTAGAAAGTACAAATGTGAGAATTGGTGAAAAATTTAGAATACAAGAGAGAATAGTGGATTACGATTTAGATGGTGATGTTGTTACTAAGTCAAGGAATGATGAAGTATTTCTTGAGACTAAAAATGTTTCTTAGAATGAAGGAGAGCCAAGGTAGGAACAAAGCTTAGAACCTTTAGTAGAGCCAATAGTTGAGATAACAACTCCTACTTAGGAAAAGAATATGATAAAGAATCACCCATCTGAAAAGATCTACGAAAGTAAAGATAAGGTGTAATCACAAGAAGTAAAGTCAATGAAGAACAATGCTTGATATCTCAAGTTGAGCCTAAGAATGTAGATGAAGCATGTAAGGATGATTGTTGGAAACAACCTATGAAAGAGGAATTGGATTGGATAGTAAAGAATGAGACATGGGAATTGGTCTGTAGACCAATAGACAAGAATATAATAAGAAATAAATGGGTATTTAGGAACAAGATGTATGAGCAAGGAGAAGTTGTAAGGAACAAAGAAAGATTGTTTTGTAAAGTTTAATCACAAAAAGAAGGAATAGATTATGAAGATACCTATGCTATAGTGGATTGAATAGAAGCAATAATATTATTCTTAGCCTATGTAGTACAAAAGAAATTCAAAGTATATTAGATGGATGTCAAGTTAGCATTTTTGAATGGAGAACTTGAAGAAGAGGTATACATTAAATATCCTAAAGGATGTCCTTTGATAGATGATAAGGACATAGTTTGTAGACTAAGGAAAGCATTGTATGGGTTTAGCAAGCACCCAAAATCTAGTATGCAAGGTTGGACAAAATTTGACAAAACTTGGATATAGAAAAGGTATGGTAGATAGTAATTTGTATTGGAAAACAATTAATTGAAGATTAATGATTTTAGTAATAATTTTTGATGATATGATATTTGGAGGAAATGATTAGGAAAGAAAAAGTTTTTGGAAGAGATGAAGAAAGAATATGAGATGAGTATGATAGGAGAAATGAAATATTTCCTACGATTGCATATCATATAGAATAAAGAAGGAATATTTATTTCTTAGACAAAATACTTGAAGGATGTACTGAAAAGGTTTTGATTAGAAGCATGTAAACCCATTGGAACACCCATGATAACTAGACACAAGTTAGTTACAAAGGATGAGACAATGACTATTGAGTAGAAAAAGTATAGATCTATGATTGGAGGATTGCAATATTCGACTCACACAAGGCTAGATATAGAAAATGTAGTTGGAATTGTTGAAATATGTCAAGGTGACAGTAGTAAAATGGATGTTTAGATATCTAAAGGGAGAATTTGAGTTCAGATTGTAGTATGGCAGATCTAATGATTCTACTCTAAGTGCTTATACTGATGCAGATTGGGCAAGCAGTATAGATGATAGAAAGAGCACTAGTAGAGGAGCCTTATTTTTTGGAGGAAGATTGATTTCTTGGTTAAGAAAGAAGGATTGTGCATCATAAATTAAAATGGAAGTAGAGTATGTTGTAGCAAAAAATAATTGTAATCAAGTCATGTGGATGAACTAGATTCTAAAGGATATAAGGATAGAGATTAGTGAAACTATTGTCATACATTATGACAACACAAGAACAATAAATATGTCTAAGAATCCAATGTTGTATTCAAAGAATAAGCACATTTTTATTAAGTATCCATGTTGAGAGGGAAAGTTGCAGATAAGGAAATTAGATTGGAGTATGTGTGCACTAAAGAGCAGATTGTAGATATATTCACTAAGCCTCTTCCCAAAGAGACTTTTGAGCATTTTTAAGGTATGCTTTGGGTTATAACCCTTCCCACATCAGAATAAAAGATGCAAGAATGCATTAGTCTAGGGTAACAGAGCACCATTATTTTTCTAGATTGAATGTTGATGCTTCCTATATGGGAGAGTATCTATAATGGATATTGAGTCATCTAGGACTCTTGTTGGATGTTGTTTTGAATAGTGCCTGTTGACACTTGAGCTAGTAAGTATCAGTTGTTGCAGAGTTTGATGCAAAGATGTTGGTTGCTAAAACCTTTGGAATTGATGTCAATAGGGGAGAATATTGCATGAGAAACATTATGTTGAGGAAGATGTTTGACATAAGCATAGTATGGAATGACAATTTGGTAGAAAGCACATGGAGATATATCAATGGGGGAGAATGATGATAAAGATGATTTTAAAAGAAGTTTAATAGTATTTTGTTGGTATTCTTGGAACTAGATTTTTTTCATCTATGTTGCCATCAATGCAAAAGGAGAAGATTGTTGGAAGATTAGTTGCAAGCATGAATGCTGATGATATTCCTATGGGGGAGTATTATAGATATACATTACTATCATGATATGGTACATTCATGAATAAGTTTTCATTGATGTTAACATAACAATTTTTTGTGGTATATGATAGAAGAATAGAAGAAAGATCAAGCTAGTACATATGGCTAGTTAAGTATTCTAACTACCCTAGGTTATGAGAGATACTTGTAAGTATATGGCATGGATATTTAAAGTTTGAAGAAGAAAGGATAAGTCTAGAAGAAGTTATGTAAGTTTTGGTGATGTTTGTTCTAAGATAGAGTTTATAAAGGCATGTTCTTCTAAACTTTTTGTATATCTTAGTAGATTTGATATCTTGAGGGTTGAGGTTGAGGACATAAAGAAGACATGTTGTTGATGATGTGATTAAGCTAACTCATCATAATATTGCATGTATGGAAAGTTATTCAAGTTGCAAGGTCTAACAACTGACTCAAGGAATTTTTTTATCAACTAGGTATAAAGGAAGGACATTTTCCTTTATCATGGTATGAAAATATAGAATTTATTATAAGAAGTAGAGAGTGCTGAATGTGAATCTAAGAAGAGAAATGTGTAAGTGAAAAAAAATTCATTACTGAGGTTTTGTTGAGTGATTTGAGGTTTGATATTTAGATCTAAGAATTGTGACCTGGTCTACAAGGTTTGATAGTGATCAGTTCAATTGATAGAACAAAGGAAGGAGGAAGATAATAGTAAATTGCATGTTTGAGAAGTGAGCTCTTCTTGTAGTTGAAATTGCATGTTTGGGTAGTGGGTTCATCTTGCATGTATTGTACCACAACTCCTAATAGGGTTGGAATCTCTTACTAAGAATTCAAAGTCTACTAAAAGAGACTCATCAAACTAGATATTGTAATAGACTCCCAATAGGGTTCATCCTCTCACAAGGAACATTTATATTAGTACATCATTTTGTTGGCATCATTCCCACTAGGGTTTTCCCTCTAATCAAGGGTTTCCCTAGTCAACATATCTAGTGCAATTGTTTATGTGCATTTTATTATTGTTTTTGTTTACTTTGGTTCAATGTTTAAGTTTTGTTAAAAAAGATAAATTTTTTAATTATAAGATAACTGATTCACCCCTCCCTCACCCTTCTCAGTTATCTTGGTGGACTATTTTTTCTAACACAAAGATTAGTAGGAAATTTAGTGAAGTGGTCTTCCCCATGAAGCTATTTAGAAAGTGGCCCTTCTTCCATCGACAACTCCTATAAGGGTTGGAATAACTCCCAACAAGATTGGAATATTCTTACAGGGATTCAAAGTCTCTTAATAGGAACTGATATGTATTGAATGTAATTCATTGATTCCTAATCAAGTCCATCCTCTTACAAGGAATATATATAGTAGTAAAACATTTTGTAGATACCATCTCCATAAGGGTTCTCCATCTAATCAAGGGTTTCACTAGTTAACATATCTTGTATTAGTGTATGGTTATTTTCTTATGGTTTCTATCTATATTAATCACATGTTTGGGAGTTAAAATGATTAATAAAAGTTTTTTTGATCAAATAATTAATTCAACCCCACACAACCACCCCCTCTCCCTCTTTTTTATATTCATGGAATTTACTTTCTAACAATTGGTGTTAGAGCATCAGGTCTTTCAAGGAAAAATTTAAGAATTTAAGGAGATCAAAGGTATGTCATTTCATAAAAGAAAGACCTTAGTTTGGTTGAGTTAACTATGACATCAAGAAAGAGATGATGAAGAAAAAATTTCAATGCATGGGTCTATGATATTTCCTAATCACTAAGAATGAGAAGACTATAGTTGGAGAAAAAAAAGATTGAAGAATGTAGTGTAGGCGAAAGACATTTGTTCATGTCTAACATACTTTCTAGAGAATAAATTATGTAAACTCTTCTAAAAATGAGTACAATCAGGTAAAATCTTAGAGGTTATCTTATGAAATTTTGAAATCTAATTCTGAAGGTGATAAACATGCTAAAATGACTAGACTACAAAATTAGATATGTGGATTTCAAGAAGTTAAAATAAGGATGATGAATTTGTGAGAAGTTATATTGGTAGAATATTAGAAACTAATGTAGGAATTAATACTTATGAAGGAAGTAGAGAAGAAGATGAAATCATATTGAAAATATTGGAAACCTTGACACAAGGTTTCAAGTAGACAACATTGATGATTTAGTGAGTGATACCTTATAAAATGAAGTTCTCTAGAGATACTCTTCTTGGAAGATTGGAAGTAGAAAAAATAAGTTTCAGATAGCCTAGAGATTTTCCTAGAGTGGAGACTACCTTTAGCATGCTAATTATTCAACCTACCCTATCTAGAAGTGCAATCACAAATGGAGATTATGCTAGTAGTAGTAGATCAAGATCTAAAGAAGATAGAAAAATTGAAGAAGGAATCACCCTTCTTGTGAGAATAGAACTAGATGGTAAGAAAATATTGAATACTGAAATTGTGATGACTTTGGTCATTATGCTTCTAAATGTCCTAAAAGAGTAAAGAAGAAAAAAATAATTTCAAGTCTAGAAAGCCTAGAGAATGTACATAAGAAAATGATGATGATTAACTAGATGAAAGAGCTTTGAGAAAAAGTGATGATGAGTTAGGATTTGTTGCTATAAAAGAAGAAAGTCCTCAACAAGATGTTAGAGAAGAAAGAGCCTTAGTGTCAAAAGTTCATAAGAAAGCTAATTGGATCATAGATAGTGGTTGTACACATCACATAACTTGTTATAGGAATAAATTTGTTGAGTTTAATTGATATGATGGGGGAATGTCAAAGTTGGAAACAATGCAACATTTCACATCAAAGGAATACAATACATTAATCTTAATGGAAAGATTAATATTGATGAGGTTTTTTTTGTTTATAGATTGAAACAAACTATTTTAAGTGGTGAATAACTAGCTAACAAGGGATATCAATTGTAGTTAACAGAAAAGAGATGTATTATCAAGGATAAGGATGGTAAGGTGATTGGCACTAGTACAAGATCTAGATGTAATATTTTTTAGTTGAATCATGCTTAGATAAAATGTTTAGTTGCTAAGGTTTGTAACACTTGCTGATGACATAGAAGGTTTTGTAACATAAAATTTGGTACTATTTTAAAAGAAAGCACTACATTTGTAGTAAGAGACTTGCCTAAGATTGTGAGGCCTAATAACATTAATGAAAGGAATGTGTTATGAGAAAAATAGAATCTTTACAAAGCAAAAAATTCACTACAATAGTGAAGTTGAATATTTTTCACACTGATTTGGGTGGTTTTATAAAGACAAGAGGATTCTATGGTGAAAGGTACTTCATGATTCTTGTTGATGATTTTACTAGAATGATGTGGGTACCATTTATTAAAGAAAAGTATGAAGCATTTGAGAAGTTGAAGTTGTTTAAGAATATAGTTGAGAATAAATTTGGATTGAAGATTAAAAATCTAAGATCTAATGGATGTGGAGAATTTAGTTCAAATGAGTTTAACACTTTTGAAAAGTGAATGGTTTTAGGAGACAACTTTAATCCACTAACACACCTATGAAAAATGGTATAGCCGATAGAAGAAACATGTATGTAAAAGAAGCAACATGAGCGATGATGTTTGAAAATGATGTATCAAATAAATTCTATAGAGAAGAAGTAAATAAAATAGTATATACCATGAATAGAATATAGATAAGAAAGGATAAAAAAAACACTACTTAGGAATTTTGGTTTTGGACATGCACCATCGATGAAGTATTTAAATTAATTTGGGAGAAAGGTTTACATTAAGAGAGATTATAATATTGGTAAGTCTAATTAAAGAAGTGATGAAGAATGAGATTAAAGTTGTGGAATTGAAAGAGGAATAAAGATTTGATCATAGAGAAGAAGCAAGAGTTGAAATAATAAAAGAAAACAATAATTTGACAAAGAATCATGCTGATAAAAAATTATTTCAAGCAAAAAAAAAGGAGTAATGATAAGAAACATTAAGACTTTTGTTTGATTTCTCTAGTTGAACCTAAAAGTATTGATGAATCTTGCAAAATGTTCATTATATTTAAGAAATGAAAGAAGAATCAAAGGGAATTGATAGGAATAACTTTTGGAAACTAGTTTCGAGACCTAAAGAAAAGAATATCAATGGGACTAAATGGTTTTTCTTAAATAAGATGAACAAACAAGGTGAAGTTATGTGAAACAAAGCACAAATGGTTTGAAAAGAATATCCTCAACAAAAAGGTATATATTAGGAGGAGACATTTACACTTGTTTCCAAAACTGAAGTAGTAAGAATGTTTTTGGCTTATGCAACTAACGAGAAATTTAAAGTTTATCAAGTGGATGTGAAGTCAACATTTGTTGATTGTGAGTTAGAAGAAAAAGTTTGCATTGAGAAGCCTGAAGGTTTTCCTTTGATAGAAGAAGAGTATATGTTATGTAAATGTTATATTTTTGATAAATAAATTGTAATATAATCTTTCATTGTATCATGTGTTTTGTGACCCTCTTTATATTTTAGCAAGTGATTGGTTAGGACTTAATTTAGTGATTTTATAGGTAAAGGAATTTGGTTTTGAGTAATTAGTTTTAGGGTGTTGTAATAAAGTGAATAGGTAATATGAGTTTAAAATTAGGATATCCATGAATTGTTATTGTTCATTACATATTTAATTAAATTATGAAGTAAATTTGAAAGGTAGTATTTGTGAACATTAAGTTATGGGTATAGATTTATTAGTAAGATGAATATTCGATAGGTAGCAATACTTAGATTTTCTTATCTTTTATCTATGTCATTTAGATTTAATTGGATATATAATTGAAATTTAATCATCATGTTTAATATTAGTAAAGATACTTAAACATATATTGCACCATTTTTAATTAGCCATTCTTGAATTTGATATGTTATAGTTTTAGATAACTATTATTGCTACATGTTGGTTTTAGTGAGGTTCTCATAATGTTAGATAATCAAATCTAGTTACAATTGATTATGAATTGCATTTCATAAATGATTTAATAATGAATATTTAATATATATTTTTATTAGTTCTAATAGGTTATGTATTATTTAGGTTCAAGTATTAAGGTATTGATAGGTTAACTTGCAAGTGTTGATTTGTATGTTTATGGGATTCATCTAGAATTATAAAATAGGTGTAAGATGTATTGAATAAAAACTAACTTAACTCATGTTACTAATCAAATGTTCCTCGAACATGATATCAGACCTTGGTAAACATGAAAGAATGGTTTAGTCAATCAACTTAATCAACCCATGCTAAGTATTCATGTAGACCTTAATTCATAGATTTTTGACCAATGCAGTTGTTGGATACTGAATGTGAATCCTCATACAATAAAAATTCAAACTCAATGATGTAACCAGGCCTTTTAACTCAAAACTATTTGTACCATGTTATCAACATTATACAATGCACTCTATGATAGCTTATATTTTTGTTAATGTCAGATTGGTTTTGAAATATGAGTGACAATACACTTAAGTCATTTACAAGATAGAACATAGTTCATGCCAAACAAGTAATGTATGTCCAACATAAGTTGTTAGATAGTATATGTCGAGCAAGATATAAAGCAGGTGTTGAGTAACAAGTAAGTGTTAAGTCACTTAAGTGTCAAGCTGACCATTGATGCTAAGTGACCAATCGATGTCAAGCCACTCAAAGGATGAGTTACAACATTAAAGATACACTAGATGTTGAGCATCAAAGACTTCAAGTGACAAGTAAAAAAATTTTGGACATACTTCTCTGTAATGATTCCAACTTTAATGTAAACAATTTTTGAGATTATTGGAGGATTGTTTTGCAATTCTAGATGATAAGGATGAATCTATATTGAGGATCCCTATGTAGTAAATGCAACCAATTAGTGAAAAGGATGGATTAAATGCAAAAAATGGTGAATCACAATCATCGATTCATACCTAACCCTAAGTCACATAGGTCCTCTTAAGGAGGACAAACCCTAAACATTGTATGTGTGAAGAGAGGATTTTTCATGAGAAAATAAAGCACTCATGGTGGTAAAGGAGTTGTGAATTGACTTATAAATTATAGAATCAGTTATAGAAGAATAGAGGAAAAGGAGTTAGAGGATAGAAGTGACACATTTTATCAGTAAGTATCATGTACACATCAAGAAAGAGGTGATCTATTATCTAACAACAAAGTGTTAACTAGTGGATCTTTGCTAAGACATTCTAAATGGTGATTAAATGAAATATCTTAATAGAGTAGTCCTAACAGTCTATTGTAAATCCTTTTAACATGGTGGTTACTTCATTGTATGTTTAAGTTTGTTAATTAGGTACACTTCTAATAGGGTATTGAAATCCTTTAATATGGTAAGGTCTAACAATCTTGTAAGCCTTTAACAAAGTAGACCTTTCATGGGGTAGATCCTAGCTTATGATTAGAAATTGCAACCTTCATTGGATAAAATTTACAACTCTAGTAGTAAAGACTTGTGGGTATCATCCCCACCCTAATTTTACCTTCTCATTGGAGGGTTTCTAGGTAATCAAATATCCTATATCATATATATATTGAATGTCATTTTCTTTCATGCTATGGATGAAAATGTTTAGCTAGCTATTTTAGTTTACATGAAAATTATGAGATGGATGTGTGGTGAAAGATTTTATGGTTAAAGTTTTGAAGGACTACCTCCCCCCCCTCTCACAATTTACTTTCCTTATTGGGGAAAGAGAATCAAAAGATTTAAATTTAGCTTGCCCTACATCAGCTGGATAAAGAAAGAGATGAGTTGAAGTGCTCAATAAAGATATGGAAAGAGATAGGTATTGAAGAGAATGATAGACATTAGCAAGAGATTGACACTGCTGAATTTTTTGTAGATGGAAGCTCAAGTGAATTTGATACAACAGTTATATATTTGATGTAAAAGAATGGTGCCCTAACTGAAGAGGTCAGAAATCTTAAGATAGAACAAGAAATCTAATCAATATTTCTATGTGAGGTGTTCAAGTAGAAGAAAAAACCTAAAGAAGAAAAAATGATACTAATTAATAGACTGGAAGAAAAGACATTTGAGGTAAATATGATTACTCGCATAAAACTAGAAACATTGAATCAAATGATGATTGCCAATCATGAATTGAATGGAAAGGATATTGAGATAACAACTCTGAAGTTGCAAAATGATCATCTAACAAATGATCTAAAAAGAGAAAGATAATTTTTTGAAATTTTCAATAGACCTAGTAAAGCCATCAAATATTTTGAACAATTGACAAGATCTCCTAGATCTAATAATGATACTGCTAGATTGGGTTACAATAGTACTAAAAAAGGAGAATTCTCTAAAAGTAGTTAACAAAAAAGAAACAAAGGTAAGAACTATCTCAAGTGCAAAAATGAAGGAAATCATGAACATGAATGCAAGACCAATACATCAAGCATACAAATATTTGAAGGTTACTACTACAACTATAAGAAGTATGGACATAGAGCATATGAGTGCAAATCAAAGCCAAATTGGTCATCAAATAAGAAAGCCAAGGTAAACCATACTAATAGATCCTAAAATTGGGGCTACAATACAAAGTATAGTTGTCACTATTGTCAAGAGTATGGCCATGTTGCTGAAAATTGCATTAGAACACATTATAGTGGATTGTTGAGTCAAACTACATGGTTTAGATGTTTGAAGACTGGTCACATTACCATAAATTGTCCAACAAGGTGTAAAGAACCTAGAAGTGAATTCAATAAAGGAAAATGAAAGATTGATGTTGAAGAATTCAAATTGCATATGAGCAAGAGTTGAAATAAAAAGGAAGATTGCAGTACATCAAATTCAAACGGGATCACTTAATCCAATGGATTAGGTGATCACACCATCCCCAACTAGGCAATCAAGAAGTATATGTGGGATAGATATTTCAAAGTTCAATTATACATCAATTCCAAGGATTTAGTTCCAAAAAGATCATACATGGATGAAGTAAGATGCAAAATATTGATTATAACTTAGAATAAATATATAATTTTTCATGTAACTACCAAACATGAAAATTTTCACTATTGCTAACAAGTGAAATTTTAGTTGTTATTGAGCTATCAAAGGTGATAGTGTTGGCCAAGCTCATTGTGGTTGCTAAGCATGATAGGAATTAAATGGGAGCTGACTAAATCAAAATTTCTATTGGAGCCAAGCATATAGTTGTGTAAGCATTGAGCATTTATTACAAAGTTTCAAGGGCTATATGGTAATCTTTTGACTCATTTGCAATCATTCAAAACTAAGGAGAGCATGAAGAGGTTAAGGTGAATTGGAGAAATTGATTCAAGTATTTGCATACTAAATTCAACTACTACTCGACACCAAACATCATATTTTTTAAGGTATTTATCATGTGTTGAGCTACATTGTTTGAATTTATGTAAACCCTAGATAGTTGTTATGGTGTCTAGCTCTTCTATTTTCGTGGTTAAAGAAGGAAGGGAATTTTGAATGTTTAATTAATTAGAAATATGATTAAACAACCACATTTCTATGAAAATTATGACATTAAATATAAAGGAGACATGTTTGGTTCACTATCTATGATACCACCACAAGTTTTAAGATATAAGATGGAAGGAGTTGCTGAACTTGTCAGGCAGAAAGTATAGAAGATATCGAGATCAAAGACTTTTATGGAAAATTGTGTTAAAAAAGAGCACTAAAAGAGGAAAACAAAATTTTGGAGAGAAAAGGGTTAATTCATGCCCTAGATTTTCCTAACATATTCAAGACAAAGTGGATAAATATAGCTGTCAATCTAATACATGAAAAATCTATATGATTAGAAGATGACCCTATTGATTACAAAGATAATTATTCAAAAGGGTGGCAAAGTAATCTACCCTAGATAGAAAAAAGACTATGAGGAGTGATGCAAAAGAAGTAATTGAAAAGAATATAGGGGTAGTATGAAACAAGAGAGTGCTGACCATAGACACAATCATTGATCCCCTAATTATCTTTTTAGTAAAGTTCATTGCACATAAATTATTTCAAAATAGTGTACCATGTATAGCTATGGATTTAGGCTATAAGATTGTAAATAAGGACCATGTTTATGACCTTGTTGCATTACAACTATAGTAGTTATCAGAACACTTGGGAGCCATAAGAAAGACAAAAAGTGCATAAATAAAATTTGGTTCAATACTTGTTTTTATATTTTTCTATGTGAAAAACACTTTTCTGTCATTTGGAAAAGTTTCTTGGAAGACTAATAGGTCTATTGTAGTGCAGATTAGAGAATACATAGAGCAACTTGGAGATAATTTTGAGACTATAATGACAAGTTATTTTGAAGACTTTAAGAAGTCAATGAAACAAAGACAGAGGATACCAGCATCACTAGTAGAAAAACATTTCAATGATTTTTGTTTTCTAGTTGATGTTGATTTCACTTATGTTCAAGCTATTGCTCCAAGGGGATGGATCAAGCTATTGTCTTATGAAATTAATGTGAATGAGGCATATGTAGCCATTATTTCTTTATTGGTAGAGGAAGTAGATAAGAATGCTACTACATTTGGAAATTACGATGTAGCCAAGTCTAAAATCATCATAGACTTGAAGATAGCTTCTATGATGAGGAAGAAGAAAAAGATTGTGAAAAAGCTCGAGGAACAATTTGGTGAATAGGTAAAGGAGATGAAGAATAAGAAGATAATGAAGATGATGAAGATACACCTACCCAAGCACCACTTTCTCTTACATAGGGTCAAGGTGAGGACCAAGGAGAAGAAGAAGTATAATTTGATGAAGTACTGAGGGAGAAGAAGCCAATGAAGCACCTATTGCTATAGAAAAGAAGAAGAGACAAACAAATAAGCCAATAGTAAGAAAACCAAAGAAAGTTGTGAAACCTTCACAACAAAAGCCTATAGTTCTTATCACCAAGAATAGCACAAGAGCTACTACTAAGAAGACTCATGAAGTTTAGAAGGCTAAAGGTAAGAGAGCTAGTATAACTACTAAGGAAGATGAACCTAAGAAAAGTAAAAGAAGTAAATATATAGCTCCAACTAAATCAGATGAGGATAGGACTGAATCAGTTGAAAACAACCAATTCAAAGTGGTATTTTATAGTCCCTCTTTTGATTTTAACAACTTGTGTGATAATATCAACAACAATGGTAATTTATTAGGGTTCACATATGTTGAGTTTGATAAACTTTGGAAGGTAGAAATGAATAAAGTAGAAGAATACATGTATGCCATGATGGAAAATTTTAAGAAAACTCTAATTGAGATTTCCAACTCTTTACCCAAGAGTCTATCTGAAAAGGTTCAGAAAAGGTGGCAATACAATCTCTCAACGAAAAGGATTATTAGAGAGAGTACTCTACCAAGAGTGATGCCAAAATTGGACAAGTTTGCAATGACAAAAGAAGTTAATAAGTATAAGATAATATTATCTCCAAAATATAGATCCTTTAACAATTTAAAGAACAATATTGAAGATGTAGTCAAAAAAACCTCCCAACTATGGAAAGTGATATATGTAGTAACAATAGTTGAGTCAAGCAAATAGACACTTATGGAAGTAGGTGAAGACAAAGAAGAACAAAAGAAAGTTGATGTAACAAAAGATAAATATATAAAGGAAGTACATGAGGAAGGCACTATAAAAGAAAAAAATATAGAGGCTATAGCCGAGGAAGAGAAATAGAAAGATCATAATGTACTAGAGGTATATATGCCGAATGCCAGTACACTTCATATGGCTAAAGAGGATCAACAAATAAGAATAGAAAAGATCACGGATGTCTCTAACAACTCTACTCAGAACATCAATCCCTTAACAGAGGATGATATGAAGAAGATATTGATAAATACCACCACCAAGGTAGAATTGTGTAGCCATTGTGTATTGGTGTGTGTGGATGAGATTGAGAAAGCAGAATTGGCATGTGTAGGGGAGAAAAATCATGAATTATCTAATGCTCCCACCTCAATATACATAACTATAATACAACATGCCTATGGTAGTATATCAAAGGAAGGACATAATGTCCTCATATTTCATAACATTGGTGTAAGTTTTTTTTTTACATGCAGTTTCAAGAGATGAGAAAAATGGGAGACCAATCCAAATAGGTTAGGAAGCTAGTCTTGCACCTACAACATAAGAAAAAGGTGATATAGAGATCACAAAAAAGGAGAAGAATAGGAATAAAGATTCAATCTTGACTACAAAACTAGAGGAAGTGATAGAAATTTGAATACTAGTTACCCTACTAGATATTGGTACTCCTATTCCTAGTCAAGCATTTTATAGGCAAAGTGTAGAAGATACACCATTTTAGTCATCAGGGCCTAGTCTAGAATATCTTACGTTTATGAGGTCACATCTTATGGTGATATCAACTTAGATGAGGTGATTGAACTACCAAAGATTGATCTTGCATCAATCACCATAGAGAAAATGGGCATATTGTAGGATGCTTTAGCCAAAAAGAAACACCAAGAAGTACTCAAAAGGGAGCATGGCTAAAAATAAGCACTTCATGACATCAAGGACATATTAATTAATGCATTAGCCTACTTAAATTTATGAAACCAAGTCAATCATTGAGAAGCTAAAAAATACTGTGCAAAAGATCAATGATGAAGACCTAGACACAAATGCCAAATTGTTTCAATGGTCTGAGAAGAAATTTCAATCCAAGGTTACTAAAAAGATATCAAGTGCCATTGCACTTAGTCAAGTTGAGTTAGCAACCAAAATTTATTGTGTGAAGAACATGTTCAAGAAAATTTTCTCTCTTTAAACCAAGTTATGTGGTGTACCCCTATTCACATAAGAAGTGTAGAGATACATTGACCACCTAGAGTTAGATTTGATGTCAATAGGCACAATCCTACAACAATCTCTTGGTCAAAGTTAGTCTCATTTTAGACAATTGCTATTAGCACAAGGTCAATCAGTAGCTTTGCAAGCTCAAGATGCCAAGATTAGGGCTACATTGATCAACATCCAGTCCATGTTGACCCCTCACATGGAGGTGTTGCACAAGGAATTAGCCTATGCATAAATATTGATGAATAAATATCCCCATCTTTTTACTCATGAAGGCCTTGCCAACCTCATTGCCAGGATAGTTGTTCATATCAAATCTCTACATGTGGCATTAGACAACTGGGGTGCAAAACTAAAGCTAATACTAGAGGTCAATAAATCATTATTGGACAAAGAAACTATCCATGTACCACCCATGACATAAGTGTCAAAAAAGGGGAGAATGAGATAAAAGGGGAGAATGTATAAGTTTTGGGGGAGACCAAACAAAGGGAGAGTCAGTATAGAGAAACAAAGACAACATAATAACACAACATATCTACTCAATTGGAGTACTTATATTTAGAAAAGAACATTAAAATCATGGGGTGTTATAGAGTTTTCAGGTATGACTAGTAAGTTAGAAGTTTTGAAATTTTGTATGTAAGTCAAACACTGAATAGAGATTATCTAGGTTATGCTCATAAGATAAGGTTATTCATGCATCAACAAGATTTTTTGCCACTCATGTCAAAGGGGGAGATTGTTAATCTCAGTTTGGTTTTCACATATGAATGAAAATACACTTAAGTCATTTACAAGATAGAACTTAGTTCATGTCGAACAAGTTATGTATGTTGAGCATTTTTTTAGATAGTATATGCCAAGAAAGATATACAATAAATGTCGAGTAACTAGTAAGTGTTGAGTTACTCAAGTGTTGAGAAAATAGTTGATGCTGAGTGATCAATGGATGTTGAATCATTTAGATGTCGAGTTATAGCATTAAAGATATAATGGATGCTAAGCATTTGAGACTTCAAGTTCCTATTAAAATAGTTTTGGACATAGTTGTTTGTAATGACACAAACTTTAGTGTAAACCATTTTTGAGCTGACTTAAGGATTGTTTTGCGATTCTAGATGATAAGGAAAAATCTATATTAAGGATCCCTATGCAATACATGAAACTAATCAGTAAAAGGGACGGATTAAGTGGAAAAATGGGTGAATCAAAATTATTGATTCATACCTAACCCTAAGCCACTTAAGCCTTCTTAAGGAAGGTAAACCATAAAAATTATATATGCAGAGAGAGAAGTCTACATGAGAAAATAGATAATTCATGGTGGCTAATAAGTTATTAATTGAGTTATACATTGTAGAATCAGATAGAGGAGGATAGAGGAAAAGGAGATAGAGGATAGAAGTGACACATATGATTAAAGAAGATCAAGCACACATCAGGAAAAAGGTGATATGTTATCTAGAACTAGATAGCTAACCACAAGTTCATTGTTGAGACATTGCAATAGGTGAATCAGTTAAATCTCTTAACAAAGTATTCCTAATAGGCTATTCTAAATCCTTTAATAGGGTGTTTATTTTATTGTAAGTTTAAGTTCTTTAATCGGGTACACTTCTAATAGGGTGTTGAAATCCTTTAATAGAGTAAGATCTAACAATCTTGTAAGCCTTTAACAAGGTAGACCTTTCACAGGGTAGATCATAGTTTATGATCAAACATTGCAAGCTTCATTATGTATACTTTACAACTACAGTATTGAAGATTTGTGGTTGTCATCCCCACCCCTATTTTACCTTCTCATTGGAGGTTTTTAGGGTAACCAAATATCTTCTATCATATATGTGGTGTATGTCATTTGCCTATGGATAAATATGTTTAGGTATCCATTTCAGTTTACATGCAAATTGTGAGATGGATGTGTGGTAAATGATTTTATTGTTAAAGCTTTGAAGGACTGATTTACACCCCCCTCTAGAGTTTACTTTCCCTATTGTGTTTCCAACATTTTCATGTGTTAACTTAGTTGAATTTACCTTATATAAAAAAAAATTGTGTGGTTTTGCCCTAGTTTTGCACATGGCATACTTATTCTCATCAATATCTTCAATTGCAATGAAGATTTTATGTTTCAAAGTTATCCATATCCTTCACTATTCATTACTAAACCAGTGATTAAATATACTAACTAAATCATATAATTTATTTAGCCACTAAAAATACATAATTATTCATTTCATAACCTACTCAAGTTTCCCCTAGGTACACTTCCCTAAAATCAATTATATTGATTTGTACAAAAGCATTTATTATGACTTTCTCATTATCTTTTTTCTTTTCACTCTTAGAAAAAATTTCATTGTAACCTTTAATAATATAAAACATGATGAGGGACCTTTAATATCATCTAGTGACTCCATATGGTACAACACAGAATTGACTAATAACATCATCTCTTTCCAACAAAAGACATAATTTTGTTGGCTTGTTTTTTCTTCTCTAAACACCATTTCTAAGACAATAATGAACATCTTGTATTAATGATGATCTCTTTTTGGTTTTTCAATTTTTAATGATTATATTCACTCCTATTTTTGAGAATATGGTAGCTTTTTTAAAAACATGGTTAAGGGTGTGGCTTGCAATATAAATAGGGTTCCCATAGTGGTCAATCTTGGATAAACCACTATGGAATTGTAATCCACTAATAACTTAAGAAAAAAATTGCTTGGGTTAAAACACTAAATAAGACAATTTTTTTTACCTTTCATGGAAATAATATATCTTGTGTGAATGGTGGATGGGATAAAAAGGAAAGTTTTGGGTGTGGTATAGATAGTATGTTGTATTCCTTGTCTTCCTAAAAAGAATGTCAAGTCCTTATGATTCATCACATTTGTTCTACACTTAATAGAGGTGCTAAGTACAAGGAAATCCCATGATAGTTAAGGGATATGTGATGACACTCTCTAAAAGTATCTTAGGATTTTCTCCATTTAGCATTGTGAAATTTTTATTGTATTTTGTGTATCCTTATTGGTTACCTTATTGCATTGCAATTTTTATTCCTATTTTTTCTTATTCTATATTTTCTTCCTTGAATAAGTATTTGATGTGTGGTGTGGGTTCTTGTGTTATCTTCTATCTAAAGGGATGGAGCCTTAGTGTTTTTTCTTGTTGTCTAAAATATATTATAAAAATGCTCATAGTTTGATTAAGAGCATAGATTGTCTTGGATCTTGTTCTCTACAATTTTATTTTCGTGTGGATTGTTGGCCTATATTTTCAACTTGTTTGAATCCTACAAATTTTTTGTGAAAATCTTGTTTTCATTCTATGTAGTTAGGGTTTGAAATTTTCATATGCAAAGTTACTTTAAAAAAATCCTAGCTTCATGATCCTCATGCCTATTTTCATTAAAAGCCCTCTTTGTTTTAAAATATGTTTCACACTTCTTAAAAGACTTCAAAAAAGTTTGAGATGTGACCATGTGACCAAGGTAATCACATGGTAGTTGCATGGCTAGAACTCTTAATATTTTATGGTGTGATAGTGCGACACAATTAAGTACTCAATGGTCACATAGTCACTATAGTTTACTAGGTAAAAGCAAAAACTTGTGTCACCATTTATAATGAAAAAAGGATATCAAAATGCGACTATTTAAATTTAGTGACAAAAAAACGGTATTTGTGTTTAGAATTCAAAGATGATGTAAACTGATAAAATGCATAGAATTGGATGAATTTTATTCTTATAATTTTTTAAAATTTTTTTGAGTAATATTTTATTTATTCTTTAAAATTTTGAAGTCCTTTTTTTAATTATAAAAAATATAGGTATAGTTCCCTTCAAACAAGTATATGCAAATTATCTTTTTTTGTTCAAATTTGAAAATATATTATAAATGAAATGTATAGCTAGTGAAGATAAAAAGTAATAATTATTTTTGATGCATATTTTCTTTCTTCTAAGTACTCAAGGTCAACCTTATCAAAATCAATAGATTTTTCCTCTTGTCAAAAATTCCCTATCAAATCTACACCTTTTTGGCAAAAAATGCATATTCATGACAAGGAATCTATCCTCTAGAGATAAATATATTTACCATTTTTTTTCCCTTTTTTGAGGGAGCATATTCTAAAGTGTTGAAATATCTACTTATAATATTTTGAAATTATAACATATTATAACTAATCAAAACACTAAAAAATTTATACAATGATGATATTGAATCTAACATCTATAAAATGGCATTTTTAGTTTTTGATAAAAATTGAGTTTTGATAGAAAAATAATATTTGATAAAATCAGTTTCTATATCCTAAAAGGTGACATATATATTTTATTTTATCCTATTGCAAATGGTTATTTCAAATATCAAAGGAGTGATGTAGTTTGTAATCAATTGATCATAGGGTTGCATGGTTAAGAGTAAAGTCAGAACTGAAGTTGCGACCATGTTAATAGCACAAGGATATGACACATGGAGCATGATGGATTCTTCTTTTTAGTGGGGCCTTAGCATTGTTAGCAAGGACCTAAGATATGATTGAACCACATAGATGTTAACAGATTTTGGTGAGGTGTTGTGAGACAAGACATCAAGCCAACACCCATTCGATCCTATTTTGAGCCTAAATATTAAAAGGACAAACACTTGCATGGAAAGTATGCACTAAGAAGACACATGACATAGATGGTTAAAATGATCAATTTCTATGTGGAGGAACTTGAAATAAACCTACTTGTTATATTATATAAGGATTATGCTATGGTGATATGACTAAGGTTAGGAATTCATTCATACTTTCATAACCTGACAATCAAATAATTAAAGTATTGAAGTAACCTAATGATCTCTTTGATTGTGCAATCATGTGGCTAATTTAGTAGTTTAACATAAGAGCTACAATGATACAAAATGACTAGTTCTACAATTGAAAATACTTAATTTTTCAATTGCAAAGTTTGTTTTGTAAAGAGAAATGTGAACTCTGAACCAGTAAGAGCTTATGAAGAAAGTATTCATCAAGTGGTTACATGGTCAGAAGACATGGAATGAAATGAAGCCATGACCAAGTGACCTCTTAGATTAAAGGCTTGATTGCACAATAACATGGTTAAGTGTTGTAGTTAAGCAAGAGACTGTGAACTAGAAAAAAGTTTTGGAACCTATGAATAAAGGTATCTACGTAAAAACTTCTTAGATTTGATTGTTTCAGATGGTCACAAGCCTTAAGTGTTAAAATCAAAATCCAATAGTGATAATGCAATGTGGTCAAAAGATGTAAAGGTTTATGTGATCACCTAGTCACAAGGATAAAGGGTTTAGCATAAAGATAAGATGTGATGTTATGACCAAGGGTTCTACATAGTCGCAAGGAGAAATAAGAGGTAGCAGAAAAATGTTGCAAAGCTGTAAATAACAAACAATAAGGAGTGATCCCATGGTTGCATCTTAAGCTTTTAATAATAAAATGATGATTATAACCTCACAATTACAAAAAATATGGATACTATCGAAAAGAGTGCAAAAAATATTTTGAAAGTTAGAAGTACAAGAAGTGTAAACCCTAATTGTGATGCTCTTTTAGTTTTCAAAATATGTCATGTATGCTAAGTTAAAGACACCATTAATGCTATTTTTTGTGCTCAATTTCTCTTAAAATGTTATTCAACAGATTTCTATTTACAACATTAACAAAATTTCAGAGACAAAAGATATTTAAGTGTGAAGTTTCTTTTAGAGAATTGAGTTATAGAAGATGTATTGGTAGAAATCAAATTTAGAAAGAAGTGGCACAAAAAGAGGGAAAGTTGATAGTAGTGGTCAACGTAGAAGAGGCTAGTCAAGTTTTTGAAAAACTAAAGACTAAGTTAGCCATCTCATATGTTGAGGAGTGGGTTTACTTTCTAATAGATTCATCTCATGCCCAAACAATAAAATCACACATTTTCAAAGACACATGCAATTTCTAGAGACATGTGACCATGTTAGAGACTAATCAGAATGAGTTATTCTTGTTTTTTTTTAACAAGAGGTTGAGAAATCACCAATCCATAACTCTTGGATCAAAATATTGGCAAAGATAATCATACCAGAGGTAATAGTGGATGTAGACTTGGTTATGGTTGTGGTAAAATTGTATAATCCTACAATTCATGGATTTCATAGAGAGGATATGAGTCTACTTTGTACCTTGGATAGAGAAACCTTCATTGAGGTTTTTGACCTTGGAGGACCAATGGAAAAGACCATTGAGCTAGATAAGATGAATGAGAAATTCAAGAGCCAAAAGACCTTTTCACTGGTGAGGGTGAGCTTCAAAAGATGGTCAGAAACTTCATGCCCCCAGAGTTCTTCAACAAATATTTCCAATACATTGTGTTTGCAATAAAAAGGGGTATTGGACTTGATGGCACAATGATTTCTCTTTAAAAATTTCATATGGTGGCCTTAGACATTCAAGATTTGCACCATAATGTAGGGTATGAATTTTTGACCCACATTATAAATGTTAAACACAATGAGCTGATTGCTTCTCAAAAGGGAGAGATGGAGAATTTTAAATTCCACCTATACTCATTGTTGATGCATATCATCTTGTACATATAAATAGCACACATTATCCTAATTTTATTGAAGAGATGGATGAGAATGGACAAAACTTGTTAGTGCAGCTGTGGACAAGGTTATGGAAAATATTTTACCCTTACTCCATTTCTATTTCTTTTTATAATGATTTTTTTTCTTAATTTCCAATATGCTAGCTGATATAATAGAGAGGGTACCTAGGGGGATTAGGACACTAATTAGACCCTCTACATGCCCTAATGAAGATAGGAGGCTAGGTTATAACTAGGAAAGTATTTATTTTTTAAACAAATTTTCTTTAATAAGGTTTTATGGATGCCTCCAACTCCATCATGTTTTGCTTCAATATATTCTAGAAAGATTAGGCATAATAGATTCTTTTGGAAACTAACAAGGATGAACATGGAATACTTAGGGCCTACAATAAAAAAAGGGTTTCTTTTTTCTAGAAATGTCAAAATATGATATTTTTTCATAGGGAAGAATGCTATAGAAGAAATAGGGGCATTAATTAGTGAATTCCTATTTCCCTTAGCCCTTCTAGGAACTATGATCCTAATGAATAGATTAGGCATGTCCTGAAGTACATGAAGAAATACACTTTGCCAAGTTGCAAACCATATTGAGAGAAGGATGTGATAATGGATTTTTTGGAGACATAGGATTGTAGAGACATGACCTTAAAGTGGACAGAGATCATGTAGGTAGAAGAGGAGATGAAAAGGAAGATCCCTCCTTTAAAGGCTTCTACCAAGAGGAGAGGTACATGGATAGGTATAATAAATGCCTAGACAATTTTAATATCATAATATCTTAAGTCCATTCTGAAATAAGTGATAGAACAATGCCTGAATATCCACAACATGATGATATGATAGAGATTGATATTGAAGATTATGTACTAGAAAGTTCATCATGGGCCCAAGGTGGTAGGAAGAATAAAACAATGATAAATATCCTAGATATGGAAAAGGAGAAGGCACCACAAATCATGCGAAGGGTGAAATTATTATTTTTTTGACATTAATACCAAAATTTAATAGGGAAAGGGCCAAAATGAATAAAGCTTGAATAGACTTGAGCTTCAAACAAGGATGTTTAATGGAAGGATAATTCAAACTCAATAACTTATGAAGGATTATGAATTCATGAATTTATAGGACTTCAAATCATTCCTATTTAAGATTAAATAGAATAAAGTCATTCTTCAATTGTAGCTAGGAGACTCATTAGAAAAAATTATTGATCTCATAGAGAAATTGTAGCAGTATGACCTAAACAATGGAACTCTCACTATGGATGAGGCCAAGGAGCTAGTGAAAAAAAGTGGTATGTTACATTTCCCCACATCAGAACTTAATTTATCTTTCATGATATACCAAATAAGAAGAAAAGATAGGTCAAAGATCAAGAAACCAAACCTAATGCTGATACAACAAATGTGGGTATATATCAGTAGATAGAGGTGGATGAGCTAGAAGATGTCAAAATAATGGAGAGTATGATCTTACATTAAATAAGTATTCTTAAATAGGCTTCTCAGAGTATTAACAACAATTATAATGGACTAAGGGGAGAATAATGCCAATGTATAGAGGAACTATCCATTCTTTCTCTCTTGTTTACTAAGTGGGGTCCATATATTTCATTCTTTAATAGGTTGGTCCCAAAAATATTCCAAAAGAAAGAATTTCCCAAGGAAACCATTATTTCCACAAGTATAATGGTAAATAGAGTAAAAGAATTAAATGGAGTCTTGTCTACCAAACCATAATCAATAAACAATAAAATGAATGCCATTGCCAATGGGACACCTAACTTCATACCTAAAATCATTGATGATGCAAACTATCTTAAGGAATTGAAAGAGTGGTTAGACTCTTTCAATGGCATTTTAAAACATGAAATTTTTGTTATCTACAACAATAGGAAAATTGGGATTGTAACAAATTTTGAAATTGTTGATATATTAGACAAGCTTGACGTAGATATGAACAAAATAGTTGTAGAGTTTAGAGATTTAATTGATAAAAAGTGGAATAAATTCCTAAATGACCTAAATATAGTTAGGCAATCCACCTAGCCAGATGAGTCATCATATATTACTATGTGGGGAATGATAGCTAACATAAAGGTAAATACATCTAGAGATAGTGACTGAGCATGTAGGAAAATGGCAAAGAGCATGTAGAGGGAGGACAACTATTGATAGAAACACCTTATCTTTACAATTCACCTAGTGTGAGTTTTCTCTCATTACAAATTATAGATTTGATCCTAAACATTCATATTGATAGCTATTCAAATTTTGACTATCTGCAACATTATTTTTGTAATTATTTTGTCTCATATGTAAAATTTGTTGTATCTTGATTTTGAACATGTGTCCTCCCATTGAAGCTTGTTGCAATCATTGTTTCAATAAAATTATTTCCAAGATGTGGAGTGGGGGTCTAAGATTCATTTTGTTGAACTAAGTTTTGTTCATGTTTTGAGTCAGTCCATCTATACTGTGTAATTTTGTTCCAGAGTTTGAATAGAAAGTTAATAGTTTCTTGTCCACTAGAGTTATTTTCTGATAGGGAGGTCATTGAATTATGTACAATTTCAAAGAACTTAATACAAAATGTAGAAACCTAACTATTCATCATAGATTGTTTCCCTTTGTTCTCTAAGATTTAATGGCAAATTTTATTAAATTTCAGTTGTAATTTGTTTCAAATTATATTTCAATTTTCTTTTGTTGACAATCTAATGGGTCATGTAAATGCTTAATATAAATTGGAAGAAATTTATGGTTTCTTTTGAAGATTTTGATAAGTATGAGATCTAGAAATGGATACTAATAATCTTTGAACAAAGTGTTAAGATAACATCTAGAAGTAAAGTTCTAATTCTTGTGAGTTTATAACCCAATAGATAAGGTGCTAATCATCCTCAGAAGTTAACCCAGTATGCAATATCTTATATGGTGCAAAAATTCATATAAAATCAATCTCTTAATGTTGTGTTATTGAAGTTTTGAAATGTCAGCCTATACTTGATTCATAGAGTTCTAGGATTTGATAAAATAACCTTTTTCATCTCTTTTACTGTCCTAGAGTGAGAAGAATTAGGATTAAATTATCTATTATTTTGGAATTCATGTTGAGTCTTTTTTTGTAAAAAAGCAAAGGGTGATTTCCTAGGTATACCTACTTGAATGTTTCAAAATTCAAAGTGGAGAAGACATCAAAGTCTTGTCAATTGGTCCTTTTATTTTGCTTCTCAAAATGCACATAATTGTCTCCAGCTAATTCATAGGTTTTCTAATTATCAAAGAGGTTGTTGAAATTATATCATATTAGAAGCCAACATGGGAAAATGCTTCCTATAATTTATTATATCTTAGTATGTAAATTATTTTTTTTGTACTGATATAATATTGTTTACATCATCATATTGATGTATTGATGTACAATATTAATCTTCTTGGTAAATAAATGCAATAAGTATATGCAAATGTGATCTAGTGATTGCTTATAATATGAAAATGTAACTATGTATCTCTAATGTATTGTGATCTATTAAATGAAGTAGATCAATAAGTATGGCATTTGTTTGATCATGTGACTATATGTTATCTAGTTCCAATATTTAAATGAATTCATTCATATTTTAAACATTTTCATATTTTCATAGTAGCATAACAATAATTTTCATGTATGTTTTGCATTACTAGTAGTTGCACTAGTCAATGTAAGATGACTATGATATCAAATTAATGTTTATCATTCATGGTTGTATTTATTGAAATGTATCGCCAAATAGTTAATGCTATGAGTGTAATTATAATCAATAATATTATTTATATACCATGCAAAAAATATTTCTAATCTACCTTTCTAGGAAAATCTTGAGTTGTGCTCTTGATTTTTCTCATTGGGTTCTACACTAAGCCATCAATCTATATTGTTACATTAACTCTCATAGCTTTGATGACTGCATTATTCCATAATCAGAATTCTATCAAAATAATAATTATTTTCTCTTCCATACTAAGTTTAAGCATTCTTTCAATAACCAAGTTTTAATTTTAAAAATCACTCCATAGAAAGGATTCTTAAATTGTATAAGTTTTGCATTGGTCTTTATTACTAGCAAGGCCTTTTGAAAAGCTCAATTTGTTAAAAGGGAAGCACTGAAGTATCATGTTGAACTTGATATTTGAACCACAAAGTTTAGAGTTCAAGATTCAAATTTTTGCAATGCAGATTCATTGGTTTAGGAGTTCTAGTTTGAGGATTGAGTTCAGGTTTGAGAGCACAAATGGTCGATTCAAATTTTGAAAATTGAAAATCAAAATAAAAGCCTTAGAGTTCAATATGAAACACCACATTCAATAATAAAATTTATCTTTAGTTCAAAGCTCAATGCTTAAGAATTCAATATTAGAAATTCTGATTTCATGTTCAATTTAACATACTTTTTTATTTTACAACCCACATTCAATATGGAAGTTTGGGTTCAATGTTCACGATTCAAGTTTCTCTCTTGTGCCTAGTTCAAGTTCAAGGTTTCAAATTTTCATTTAAGTGGAGACTTAGTATGAATAATTTAGAATCAAAGGTCCTACTAATGTGAATACATCATAGAAATCTTCATATGATGAAAACAAAGATTTAATGTGCCATGTCATCGAAGAGAGAAGTTACACCTCTTTCACGACAAAGACGACTTGCCATTTTGAAGGCTGATTTGAATAGAGTTATTGAAGATTGATGCATGCACGACTTCTCAAGATATTAATTTCAAGTTCACCATTTTCGTCCACTCCAGTTTCACAATTTTTTTGAGATTGCATATAGTTTTTCTATTAAGCTCAATGCATGATCCTTGGCATGAAAAAACATTATAAATTTCCTATGAGATCATGCATTTCTTTAAGTTATATATAATCAAATGTTCTATTACAAACAATCCATCTCTAGCATAGGTTTTAAATAGATTTTTACCATTTAATAAAGTGCAAATTATGTGCCATCTAACTACAGTAACAAACAATTATGCCTAGGATAGCCATCGTAGGTTTCACCAAGAGATATTCTCTTTGCATTTCTATTGTTTACTATTAAATATAGAATGTTGTGATATGTTTATGTAATAAGGAAAAAGATGCAATAAAAATTGAGTTCCCTGCTATGGAAAAAACTAGAATAATTCTTTTCTTTCTTATATTTCTTGTGCAATTGAACTATCTTTGTCTTATTGTGCATTAATGTATTTGTTTGAGTACAAATTTTACTCTTCAGATATTTCTACATTTGGTATCAAAGTTGAAGGTGTCTGGAAGATAGCAACATGGAAAAATATTTACAAATTCCATAGTTTGATGGAGTTGATTAACAATATTGATCAATCAAGATGAGGACTTTTTTTATTGAGAAAGATTTTTGGGAGATCGTTGAATCCGGATATGAAGACCCTGCAGATTGGAATACTCTCCAACCTAATGATAGGAGATTGAAGAAAGAAGTTGAGAAGAAGAATGTAATGGCATCATTTCACATTCAAATGGCTCTTGATAATAGCTTATTTCCTTGAATTAATGATGAACATAAAGCAAATGAGGCTTGGAAGACTCTAAATGATGTTTACCATGGCAATGATTAGATCAAGGTTGTGAAGCTACAATCCTTGAAAAGAGAATATGAGAACTTGAAGATGAAGGAGATAGAGAGTGTTGGAGATTTTTGTGTGAGAGTGAAAGATGTGACTCATAAAATGCCCACTTTGGATGAATCTATGACTCAAGAGAAAATAATATAGAAGGTATTAAGATCTCTAACCCCAAGATGGAATACTCTAGCAATTTTCATAGAAGAAAGAAAAAATTTAGCTACCATGGAGTATGATGAATTGGTTGGATCTCTCATATCACATGAGGATAGAATAAGGGACACATCTACCAGTATTAATAAGAAGGCTTTTTCTTCCCAATTGCAAATTTCAAAGAATGATGGTGCTAGCAGTAGTAGTAACAACAACAAAGGCTTGGGAAGGGGCTAAAATTAGAATTTTTCAAGAGAATTCAAACAAAGAGGAGGTGCTCAAGGAGGAAGAGGTAGAGGTAGATTTAATAAAAGGAACATCCAATGCTATCATTGCAATAAGTATGGAAATTTTGAGAGAGAGTGTAGACTGAAATCAGGTAACAATAATGCAAATTATGCCCAACAAGATGAGGATCCTTCCTTAGGTAATTTATGTTTGTGTTATGGGAAAGATTAGAGTAATGTGAATGATGTTTGGTATTTGGATTTTGGATGCTCTAACCATATGTCTGGTAACAAGGAAATATTTTCAAATCCTTATGATAGTTATAGATCCAATATTACCCTTGGTAATCACAATACAATGGATGTTGTGGCCAAAGGAGCCATGGATGTTCAGATAAAGAAAGGTGTGAAAAGTGTTCAAGATACTTACTATACTCCTAAGTTGAAGCATATTTCATTGAGTGTTGCATAGCTATGTGAGAAGAATTATAGAGTAGCATTTGAGAACATGCAATGTACTATCTATGATAAGAATTAGAAAAATAAAGTGATTATAGGTGTTCCTATGACAAAGAGTAAGATGTTTCCTTTAAAGTTTGTTCAAAATGAAAATCAACTTGTCAATATGGCTTATGAGGATAAAAGTTGGTTGTGGCATCTCATGTACATCCATTTGAATTTCAATAGTTTGAAGAATCTAACATCAAATGCATTGGTTCTTGGATTGCCTAAGGTTGAAGAGGATAAATAGATTTTTGAATGGTGTACAAAAGGGAAACATGCAAGGGAATCATTTCCAAAAGGCAATACATGGAGGGCCTAATACCCACTTCAACTTATTCATTTAGATATTTGTGGTCCAATCCAAACACAAAGCTTGGGTAAGTCATCATATTTCATTACTTTTATTGATGATTACTGATGCATGTGTTGGGTATATTTTTTGAAGAGTAAGGATGAAGCCTTTGATACATTCAAGAGGTTTAAATATCGTGTAGAGAATGAGAAAGAGAACAATATTGGATGTTTGAGAACAAATCATGGAGGAGAGTTTTTCTAAAAAGATTTTTAAAATTTTTGTGAGATAAATGGGATCAAAAGACAACTCACAACTGTGTACACACCCCAAGCAAATGGAGTTTCTAAAAGGAAGAACCATACTATGGTAGAAATTGCAAGGATCATGTTACAAACCAAGGGTTTGGACAATTCTTATTGGGCTGATTCAGTTGCTATAGTCGTATATATTCTCAACATGAGTCCTACAAGTGCCCTACACAAGATGACTCCATATGAAGCATGGTATGAGAAAAGGCTTAATGTAAATAATTTTAAAGTTTTTGGTTGTTTGGTTTATGTTTGCATCCCTAATCAGAATAGGAAAAAGATAGATACTAAAAGAAAGTCATGTATTTTTGTGGGTTATAGTGAGGAAAGCAAGGCTTACAGATTATTTAGTCCTATTACTAATAAGATTTTTGTTTCAAGAGATGTGATTTTTAATGAAGGGGGAGTTTATGGTAATCAAAAAAATCATGTTGAAAAGCCAAAATCAATTTTGGATGATGATGATATTGCTAATAATGATAATGAGTAGCTAGCTAATGGTTCTATTTCAAGATCACCCACCAAGAAACCCCTCACAAATCCCAAGAGCAAGTCCATCCTCAAGTCCTCCAAGAAAGGTAAGAAGATTGAGTGATATCTATGAGAGGTGTCAAAATCAAGCACATGAAGAAGATCCAATAGGTGAGACAGTAAATTTTGCATTAATTGGTAAAGTTGTTTTTGAGCCATCATGTTTTGAAGATGCATGTGCTAATGAGGTTTGGATGCAAGAAATGAATGAAGAGATGGATTCTATTCATAGGAATGAGACACGGGAGCTTGTAGATCTTCCATATGAGAAGAAAAATATTGACACAAAATGGGTCTATAAGACCAAGTATAATAGTGATGGGAGTGTTGAAAGACACAAGGCAAGACTAGTTTCTAAAGGTTTCAGTGAAAGGTATGGTATTGATTCTGAAGAAAATTTTTCACTAGTACCAAAACAAGAAACTATTAGGAAGATAATCTCTCTTGCAACTCAAAAGAAATGGAGTATTCATCACATGGATGTTAAAAGTGCCTTGTTGAATGAGTACTTAGAAGAAGAGATATATGTGGGACAGCCATAAATTTTTGAGGTTCAAGGCAAAGAAGATCATGTCTACAAGTTGAAGAAGGCTTTTTATGGCCTCAAGCAAGCACCACATGCATGGTATGCAATAATTGATGGATATTGTTAGTAGAATGGCTTTCAAAGAAGTAAGAGTGAACCTACCCTTTATTACAAATAAGAAGGTAATGATATTCTCATTGTGAGTTTGTATGTTGATGATTTGTTATATATGGGTAGTAATTCAAAGATGAAAGATGAATTTAAAGTTGCTATGATGAATGAGCTTGAGATGAAATATTTAGGTCTCATGAAGTATTTTCTTGGCACAGAGGTTTATATAGGTAAAGATGAAATTTTTATTTGTCAAGAAAAGTATGTAAAAGATATGTTGAATAAATTTGATATGGCTTATTGTAAACCTCTTTCCACTCCAATTGCTCATGGAGTTACATTATGTAAAGATGATGGTGCTAAAATTGTTGATGAGAGATTATATAGGAGCATTGTAGGGAGTTTGGTCTTTTTAACTCACACAAGGCCTGATATTGCTTATTCAATTTCATTAGTTTCAAGGTATATGACAAATAAATCAGAGGAACATATAAAGGTAGCCAAGATAATTTTGAGGTATGTGAAAAGAATACTAGATTTTGGCATTCACTATTCTTCTAATAAGTTTGAGGTTGTTGGCTTTAGTGATTTAGATTGGGGAGGTAGTTTGGATGATCAAAAATCTATATCTAGTAATTGTTTTTCTTTGGGATCCAATTTAATTACATGGAGTTCAAAGAAGAAAAGTATGGTTTCTCTCTCTTCTACAGAAGTGGTACATTTTATGGTCACTTTAGCTAGCACACAAGCTTTATGGCTTAGAAATCTTCTTGAAGAAATTGGAGAGATATAGATTCAACCCACTATGATTTTTTGTGACAATATAAGTGCCATTAAATTGGCCAATAATCTAGTTCATCATAGTAGGACCAAACACTTTGATCTAAAACAACATTTCATCAGAGATTTGGTACAAAATAAAGCAGTTGAACTACATCAACACAAAGGAGCAAATCATAGACATCTTCACAAAGGTAGTTGCAAAGGATTAGTTTCTCCCACTCAAAGATTAGATTGTGAGTCCTCTCAGCATCAAGGGGGAGTATGAAGATTGATGCATGCATGACTTCTCAAGATATTAACTTCAACTTCATCATTTTTGTCCACTCCAATTTCACAATTTTTTTGAGATTGCATATAGTTTTTCTATTAAGTTCAATGCATGATCCTTGGCATGATAAAACATTATAAATTTCCTATGATCATGTGTTTCTTTAAGTTAGATATAATCAAACATTCTATTACAAATAGTCCATCTCTAGCATAGTTTTTAACTAGATTTTTTGCATTTAATAAAGTGCAAATTATGTGCCATCTAACTCTATTAACAAGTAGTTATGCCTAGGATAGCCATCATAGGTTTCACCAAGAGATATTCTCTTTGCATGTCTATTGTTTACTAATAAATATAGAATGTTGTAATATGTTTATGTAATAAGGAAAAAGGTGCAATACAAATTTAGTTCTCTGCTATGAAAAAAACTAGAACCATTCTTTTCTTTCTTATATTTCTTGTGTGATTGAACTATCTTTGTTTTATTGTGAATTAGTGTATTTGTTTGAGTACTAATTTTACTCTTTAGATCTTTCTACGGTTATTCATGGTCAGAGAATACTTTTATATCAAACAAGAAAGTATCGTTAGCCAAATTCCCATAAAAAGGGAGGAAAATTAGTTTGGTACAAATTCAAGAATCAAGTAACGAAGCATGGTGAGTGATATACACTTAGCAACTTTTATGAAACCCGAGAGCTCTATCAAGATCTTGTGATTTGTTTGATAAAATGTTAGTGTATATGTCATGGGAAGGAATGATTGTTAAGTTTGGCATTCCATATCCCATCAGGAAATTAAAAAGGAACTATACTTTCTGTTGGCTCCTGATTTAACAATTTTTAAAATGACCAAGAAACCAAACAAATACATCTACGACTAGCAACTTCCTATGACAAATACAGTTGACTGCAGTCTTGGACCAACTATAAGGCATAACTCCTTCTTCTCTTTAGGCTCTGCAAGACCTAGGTGGGTTAATCTTGAGGTTCTGAGATATGGTACCAATGCAATTAAACATAAATCTGAACCTATTTACTATAGATGAAAACCCCTTTTATCTCCTAATAACTCATGTAATGACATAGATCTATAATAGAAAATTGCATATCTAGTAAATTCATAAGTTGAGATAGGGTTAGACATTTAGGTTCTTCAATATAAAATGTAAAGATGATTTGAATTTTGTTTTGATTTTATGTGGGTGGGGAAAGTAGATGAAAACCAAGTATAGACAACAAACTAATGATCCTGTAGCTGACCAGTGCCTAATCCATTCGACAATTCGTGAATCTCCCTCATGCATTTTGGATATTTGATACTTATTCATATATTTAGATATATTATCTATCCATTCACCTTGTGAATAGACATCAATGTTCAATTTTAAATCTTATTATTATGTGATAGTCTCCTCAATAAATCTGCAACCCTGTTGATTTCTATGAAGCATTTCCACAAGTCCTTGAATTATTAGCAACAGTGAAACAACATATAGCCTTAAGGGACTACAACTATAACCTAGGCTTTTTGTCACATCTCAATTGAGAAAGGAGACAAGATTTAAACTAAAATTAAACACTTGCTATTCATTGTATTGATTTCCTTGAAATAATACATTCAAATGCATGAAATTGACTCACAAAGAACCTAATAAACTAGACTATTCAATGAACAAATGCTATCATACAAGAGAGAAAATGATGAGAATGAGAAAATGATGGGATGGGAAGGGGGTATCATAGCCAAAAAAAAAGCTTCATGGTCTAGAACTAGCACATCCCAGATCTTCCATTTAGGATTCATCAATTCCAGGGCCAGTTCTACTAAATGCCTTCATTCCAGAGAAACTTTCCAATATTTTCCAACCCTTACAAAAGAGAAGAAGAAAGTATAAATATCAAGAGGGAAATTCCCAAATTCAATTTGCAATTGACATGTGTCCCTTCATAATTCCTTCCCAAGAAGATGAAAAAGCCTCTCTCTACCTTCTCTCTATAACTAAATATCTAAATCTCATCATTTGGTCTCTACAAGGAAGAAATATCTAAGAACGTAATGATGAAAGAACAACTAATTTTTGATGTTAAAAAGAATTCACGATAAAAATTGAAAATTAGTTCAAAAGTGACTTCAAGAAGCCAAGAAAACATCTTAGAATTAATTTTCTTCACTTTTAGACTACACCAAGCCTTCAAAGTTGCCCTCTAACCAATTTTGATTATCAATGATGAGTTTTTCCTATTCTGTTGAGAATGCTTTGAATTTTACAAATTGGCTTACAGATTAAACTAGTAAGCATCTGTGTAAAAAATGACTTTAGACTCAGAAAGTTGGTCTCGTTTCGATTCTGGTGGTATATTGGAGTACCCATTTTTGATGAAAATAGCCCCTGTTATGGCCTTCTAAATATCGGACCTCTGTTCATAGCTCTATGATTAAAAGAATAAATTTGAAAATTTAAAATAAACCTATAGTTAAAACTATAGAAAATTTATAGTTTGAAGTCAAATTTATTTAATTTCAGAATGAATATGTGGAGATATCCTTTTTTTATTTAAAAATATCCCTTTCCTCTTTAAGCAATTTAAATGATGCCACATGTCACTATTTTACTAGCTTGAGCCTGCACAAAGGCACCATATGTCATATTTGGACTAGCCATTGGATGAATGGGTGGGACCCACATCTACTTCTGTCAGATTCTTCAAATTTCTAGCAAGTCACCATGTCGCTTGCCAGAATTTTTCAACTTTTCCAGTGGTGACTTGGTGACCACCAGATTTTGGCAACTTTTTTCCGTCATCTCCACTGGACACATCACTGCCATCTCATCCATGCCACATCATCACCACCTTAGTGCCACATCAAAACTAGCTAGTCCCATGTGTCATTCACTAGTTCACTACCAAACTATCATATCACACAAATGGGACCCATGTTCTCCTTTTGTCTCTCGCCACTTTTTTGAATTTTTTGGCTAGTCACTATGTCGCTAGCCAAAAATCCTTGGATTTTCTAGCTAGCAAGGTAGCGATTAGCTTAATTTTTAATCTTTCTAGTGGCTTCATAGTGCTGACATCATCCTATTAAATGTGCATGTCTGTTTAAAATTTTATCTTTGTCAACATCCACCTGGCAAACCATAGACTCCACTAAACAACCTGCGGCTTCCAAAATGGCCCATCTCTTGAGACACAATGCTATTGTGTTGATTTGTATTTAAACACTTGAAATTTCTCCCTCACAGCCCATGTGGGATATACTATTTTCATGGTAATCATTCTTAAACACATGCCATGGGTTCAAATCTTTGATGCCCTAGCTACTCATGCAGTGGGTCTCTTCCTTATTTGGGCGTAGGATTCTTTTATTGTGGAGATTTTCTTTTACATGGCTAGGGGCTTAGTTCAATTTTCCAGTGTGTTCTACCATGTGTGGAGCTTCTTGTTATGATGCAGTGTGAACCCTTATTTGTGTCATGGTTTTCTTGATGACTTGCCTAGAGATTCAACTTTATGCTAATGTGAGCTCAGTTTTGGACATTTTCCCTTCAAAGCGTGGGCTTATGTTTTTTCTTAAAGCCACTAGCTCCTTTGTTTTCATATGCTACCTAGGGTCTCTTTGTTCCTAATGCTCCTTAGCATGTGGTTTTGTTATCTCTTAGCATCTGCTTTTGGAGATCCATCTTTGCCATTACATGAGGCTCTTTTAATATTGGCATGGATTGCTTATGGATTTTGCTTCATCCTTTCAAATAGCTTCTTTTTAGTTGTTGGTGCATGTTAGAAGCCATAATTCACCAGCTGCCAATCCTACTCTAATCTTCTTTGTCACCTTTGTTTCCTTAATCAGTGGCTTTCCTTTATTGGACTAGCTTCAATGGCTTCTTCCTTAGCTCCAGCTAGCTTCATATTTTCTTTGCGTAAGCTATCAACATCTTTTGAATGTAAGAATTCACTCTTTCCAATTAATAATAGTTCTTATTTGTCCAACACCCAATTGCAAACACCACAAAAATTTAATTATTTAATATCTTCAATAGATAGTTGGAAAAAGTTTGATCTCATTGTCATCAAATTCAAGAGCTTTGAAATTCCCTTGAACACGTCTTTGAGGAATCTCCCATGGGCAAGCTTCTAAAAAATAGGAAAAACATCTGAATTTATCGGCCCATTCAAATATATGTTGTGCATGGACTGCTTCACTTTATGTTGCCTACTTCCAAAGCATAATCAATGACACCAGATTTGACCATATCAATTTTGCAAAGCGGATGGTCCTTTGCCAACCTAATCAGAGCAATAATAATCGTCTCAAGTAATGGATAGCTTATACTAATTGCTAATTGGATAAGAGGTAACACAACACCACAAGCCATCACACATTTTTCCTATTGTTTGTCATCCAATAGATTATCAAGTGCATAGGCCCCTACTTGTCATTCTACAGTGTGATCTATCTTCAAGAATTTTACAAGAAGATCAATACAATTAGAAGCCATAGCAATAGCCTCTACAATAGAGTTCCTGAATAATCACAAAAAGTTGTGCTGCATGATCCTTGAATTGCAAGGAACAAAAAGTTGATAGAATCTTTCATAAGCATTCCACATATTATTTTCATCATCTGCTCATTAACACAGCCATTGCAGATGCTTTCAACTTTAACTTCCTTTCATAGATGTCAAATTCAATCACAAAGAACATTTTATTTTGCAAAGCAATTTGAGGCAATTTGTGAAACTTTAGGCAAACCACTCAATGGTGAAATTGGATTGACTGCATGGGAAGATGAAGCCCTATGAGTGTTCCTATGTTTCCCACATCTAATGATCTCATATTGTTAGATGGTGCAAGTATTGAAGTTGTAGGTATAATGGATAGGTCAGATACAAAAGAATACATTAAGGGGTATAAATGGGAAAAATAAACTCCACTCAAATTAAGATACCCACCATTCGGACAATGAAAATATATTATCTTTCCCCATCCATTTCCATCATGCCTCTCAGACCAAACAACAACACCATCTCAGTCATACTCAATCATAATAGAATCTATAATGTTTGCATGGACAGAATCCCCATTAAAATATTCTTAATCTCCACTTTTCTACTTAGTCTAATTTTATTAGTCGAGCCCAAAGTGGGTCTGGCTAAAATTTTTTTTTCTCTAAAAAATTGATATGCAAACCAATCCCTTGAAATTCTCTAACTAATTAGAAACAAGTTCAATCATTGAACCATCATTAAAACTCATTTCACCATAGATTTGCAAACTATGAATGTCATGCTAGAGGGTCTTTTGATTGGCCTTAAAAAATGACCAAGACACCTGATCAGGCTCTAAAAACTAGCACACTGACTCTTTATTCAGCACACTTCAACCCTATTGAATCTTGTCTTATGATTAATTTGAGGTCAAAATATATTCTCTTTCAAGGTTGACCTCTCAGAACTGCTTGCAAGTAAACAAGCCAGAAAACAATAAATCACATTTGGGTTTGGCTTCGACAACTAGGTAAACTGACACTTGGGAAAATGAAAACTGGGGCGTTGGTTCACTATCATGAGGAGAGTATGGATTTTTGATTTGGGCTCATGATGAATAACTAGGTAAAAATGCCAAGTGGTTAAAGTGAGCTACTCAGAAATGTAGACTGGAGACTGACAGAAAAGTATTTTGTGCAAATGGAATTGACCTGAAAAAGTGTGCATACAGATTCATCATGACTTGAAAATTGACACACTTAAAGTATTTTTAGAGTAAAACACAATGGTACAATCCATTAAATCTAGTAAATAATGGATCTCAAGTTATAACATCACGAACAGGGGTTCCAATCAATCTACACTTTATGACACTAGTGAAAAGATAGAAATTGCATTTGGAATCGCGTTTGGAAACTGCTCAAACAGATTTGTCATAAGCTAAAAATTGAAATCTAACAAGCCTCTGATGTCTATAGTGTAAAGAAAATGGAATTTTAGCATTTGGGTGAACTAGTCAGAAGTGATAATATGTCAAATAGGGCTTCCCAAAGTTTTGAACATTTTGCATCAGCATGACAACATTAAATGAGAAACTTTGAGGGATTCAAAACCTAGGCAAATGGACTCGAAATAACTTAAAATATGAAACATAGGTTCTCTGCTATGGACACTAAACATTGCTAAAGTTGAAAATCAAAAAAAATTTCTAGGTACAAGATATTCAGACGCAAACATGGCCTCTTGTCGCTATATAACACTTAGGTGAAAAATGCAGATTTGACATTTGCTCAAAACAAGACTTCACGAAATGACTCAGAATCTCAATTTAACTTCATGGAATAGGTAGATGCACTGAAGGAAAGGTCTTAGAAACATTAAACACCTCATGGGGCTCAAAGGTACAGCTAGGTACATGTGCATGAAAAAACATTTATAGGGCTTAATTTCTTAAAATTTTCAATATGTGACTCAAAATTAACAATGCAATTTTTAGTCCCAACACTTTCCAAAAGCCCAATAAGTCAAAATAAAACTAACTAACAAGATTAAGATACATCTATGATGATAGTTTGCAGTTTGGACAACCTATTTCATTTGCTATCAAAATGATATTATCTAGTGGTGCAAACATCTTTGTGAAGGCCCAGCTTATACATCACACACTAAGCCATTGAGTGCTTAGGTGGATAAGATGGGGCTTGGCCATACTCCATCTACTTCTATTTTTCCATTAATAGAGATCATTCATGGATGTATCGATGGTATTATGAACCAACGTACACTTAGTTCTATAAACTATCTTATACTTTGTCAGTAGTACTATGGTGCTCCCATCAGTTGATGATATGTAACATAATGATGGTATTTTCAAACATTCTTTCTCCTGCTTAATAGACAAACATCACCCAAATTAGAATGAAGACATACAAAAAGGAAAGGAAATAATACAGTCTCTAAATACTGGATTCAACAACTAGATTTAAACAAAGTAAATATAGTGAAATTCATGAAAAAATGGAAGAGAGTATTCAGATTCTATTTTTGTTACCTATGCAAGGCAGAATTGACCAACAAGAAGCACACATGCATGCATAGGTGATATTTACAATATGTGAAAAGTATTCTAAGCCTCTTATTTTTGTATAGAATGTGCATAATAATTCTTCAAATAGAAGCTAAACAATAACATTATATGACTAATGTTTAATGTGATGTTCCATTTTATGTTGGGTGTACAGGGGACTACATTTGTAGTGAGAGACATAAACAACAATAGTTACAAGGATATTTTCCCATGTTGTAGTTCTTCTAGTTTTTACTATTACTCTCACCATCCTTTTTTACACAATAGTTGGAGGTAGATACAGGCAATATGAATGCAAGGTTTAAAAGGCCTTGGTGAAATATTCAGAAAGATTTAACTTGTGCTTCTTGAAAGAGGGCTATGTAATTGCAAATTCTTAGTTTTGGATGATTTTATTTTTTAGTAAGTTTTTTTTTTTCATGGATGAATTTTTCATTGTCTCATTGAATTATAAAGAATTTTTTTTACATTGTAATTTTGTTCCATTTTATTATCATCTAATGTTAAAATTAGTTAATAGTTAACTAGATCATAAATTTAGGTTTCCAATAAATTACAATGATAAGGAAATGAAAAAGAAAAAGAAATGAAAAAAATACTTAGAATAAATTACAATATAGCCACTTTGGCATGAGGTCAATTTCATTCTTTACTTAATTCAAACTGTGAATTATATATAATATTTTGAAGAAAAGAATCAATAATTATTTGATAACTATTTTACATACTTAATCAAATTTAAAGCTTTTTTAACATTGTAAAATTTTTATATGTGTCCTATTTATTTTTCTTCTAAATTGATCTAATGTAAATAATTTTAATTACTTGTATAAATTAAAAATAATATAGAATTTTCTTTTTAACTTTAAACTTTATCAAGAATAAATTTTAAATATAGGTATATATATATATATATATATATATATATATATATATATATATATATATATATATATATATATATATATATATAGTATAAATTTTTTTTAAATGATTAAAATAATAATTTAGCTTTCAGTGAGTTGGGCAATTAGCGATGATGAAGAAGTACATAATGTGTTGAGTTGACATATTATTAAAAGTAAATAAAGATAAGAAAGTTTAGAACTAAACAAAGATGCTCCTTAGATTTGTATCTATGATAATATGATCAATCTTGTTTGATTTATCCATCTATCAACATAAAGTAATAAAAATGAAAATGAGAAGAAACATGAATCAATATTAAGAAATATGATTATGTAAATAAATAAAATGTAGTATATGGTAACTATACAAAATATGGATACTTTTTGTTGTTTAAGTATACATATGTACAAAAATGAAACATAAATTTTCTATATAAATAATTATTTAAAAATAATTTTAGTAAAAGAAATAGATTGTGGGTATAAAGTTTTGATATAAAAGATATTAAAAATATATATAACCTTTCCTAAAAGGAAAATTTGTTTCATTATTCAAAACCAATAAAATTTAATTTTTAGAAATTTTTAAGGAATTAAAATAAGTTTTAGATAAATTTTCAAAGAGTAATTTTCATTTTAGATTTAATTTTCATAATATTAATTTTGAAATAATTTTAATACATATGTTAAAAAAATATGTTTCTTCAAAATTTCACAACAATAACAAATTTGATGGCTCCAAATTAAAATTTTCTTTATAAAAATGATATGTTTGTTCATTCACTAATTTAAATAGATTTAAATTTGTATTTTCCCTTTCGTTTTTTACATTTGAATTATAAAATTTATAAATGTTATGACATGATCAAATTTATAAATTAAAAAAAAATGATTATTTTTTACATCAAATTTAAGAAATTATTGATTTTTGTTTAAAAATAATTATAATAAAATACTTTCAACAAATTTTTTAATTTTTTTAATTTATTAAACTTCATTCTTTTAAGCACACAAAAAATATATGTTATTGAAAGTAATCTAATATTCTAATTTCAATCTATATCCAACAAAATGTTAATTTAAAAAAAAAAAAAATTGACTTAGTATCAATTCAAATAGAATGAATATGAGCTCTCCCTCTAAGAAAGATGGACTAAATGTTGAAGTATAATGGAGAAACTAACATTCCATTTGAATCAGTTCCTAAGTTTATCAAAACATTGTTTGAGCCTATCCTAGAACATTTGCACAACAATCCTAAATAAAAAAATTAATGTAAACATTGATGCCATATTCAAAAATCAATAATGAAGAAATTGAAAATGGATTTCTTCATTTCTTTGGATTTTACAAAACCCAATAAATTACATGACAAAATCAATGATCAAACAAATTTTACTAATGGGTTGCCAAGTTTTCTCTTAATAAATATTTTAGTTTAATTTATTTGGTGTACCTGGTAGAAAGATTTCCCATTATCACATATGAAACATGTAGCACCATCAATGGAACAATTCTTGAAATAATATTTTCCACTTTCATCAAGTACAATGTCCTGAAAGCATATATATCCTGGAATTTTGATTGCAATGGTTTGATCTCCATGAGCATATGCATTTTGTAGACATTAAAGATACTTAAAAAAAAAAAAAAAAAAAAACCTCTTAAATTTGAGGTTATAAAATTTCAAGACCCATGATCAAGGGGTGGTAGACCCATGATCATGGGGTGGCAAGGTAAGATAATGCGTATCATTCATTAAAAAAATAAAAAAATAAAAAAAATCATTTCAAAGTCAAATTTGTAATATTTAAATTGTAATAAATCTAGAAGCTAAATTGAAGTCCATTACTATAATTATTACATAGTTTCATGTGGCTTCTCTTGCTCTTATGCAACCCTTGTTCTTCATCGCACCAGTCTTTCTATTGTTGTCAAAAAACAATGAACTAGAGTGTTAATAGAGAAAAGACAATCATAAAATGTTCTAAAAGGCATCATAGAAGATTCTAAAAAAACTATTTTTTTCAAGGTAAATATGGATCATCCTCCTGAACCATAATAGGTGTACAATTTTAAAAAATCAGGTACCCAATTTTAAACAAATTGGGTGTCTAATTTGCAAAAACTTAAATCCCTTTTTTTTGGAGTTTTTTTTGTTATTTGTCTTGGTGATAGTGATTTTTGAAGATGGGAGCTTAATTTTAGACAACCTACCAACCACCAGCTGATTTTTTCACCCTTCCAAGTATTTCAATTTGATTTATATTATTTTTTTCATTTTTTTTTAGTTTTTTACTTTAAAATTTGTTTAATTTATTATTATTTTGTTCACGATTAATAGTTTTATATCTCTAATTCTAGATTTGGATTATATTTACTTTAAATATATTTTTTCTTTGACAAATTTAGTATACAAAATGTAGAATAGACCAACTATAAACAAAAACATAAATCATAGTTTCAACTGATATTGAAAATATAAACTATAGGTTCAATTTCAAATAAAAAACATAAAATTTAAATAGAAAACATAAACATTAGCATTAGGTAAAATGCAATAAAAATATAACAAAAATTAACAAATTAGGCAAATAAATTAAAAATAAACTTCGTCACACAAAAAACTTCTAAATTTGAAAATTTTAAACTTAGAAAACCAACAAAAACATAAAACTTTGTGTTCATATCTATTGTGATCATTTTATTTTGTTGTCGTGTCCTTGCGATCTCTATATATGTATGTATGTATGTACACACACACACACACACACATGTCTATGTATATATATAAATAGAGAGATCTTGGCACAATAGAAAAACAATAAAACTCACTCATTTTTCATGTGTTTATTTCACTTGAACTATTATTACTTAGGGGGCATTTTGTAATATTGTATACATTTTATGCAGGACACGATGAGGAAATTCCTAGATCTACTAGTGTTAGATGTATGGGAATCACTAAAGAATTGTGATGGATTTCTCATGAAAAATGAAGATAGACTTCCCTTGAGAGTAGTAGGAGGTAATGAGGACATTCCATGTACTTGAAATATTGATTCTTTCTTATAGATTTTAGATGATAACAGGGAATTTAGATGTTGGGGGGTGGGGGGGAATGAGCTTCCACCTTCATGTGGTTGGCCCTAATTAGTAGAAAATATTAAACTATTCTTGAAACCAAGTGAAACTCAGTATTAACATATGACTGTATGACAACTAACTACATGAATCTATTGGTTTTAGGAAATCTAGAAGGATGCCATCGTTCAATATGCTACTATAATTAAAATAGCTTTGAAGTTTTGAGAATAGAACACTATAAACAATTATATGTGAATGATAACCAAAATATATTATTTTGATAACAAAAATGTGCATCCACACAAATGCGACATCTATAAAGGATATACTGATATCAATTGGCACTTATATGAGAAATGATTACAAATAGCCATTTATAGACATTTGAAAGACATGCTAAATATTTGTCCCTTGTATTAGATTAGTTTTTTACAGCCATGAAACCCTTCTAAAGTGACATACTCTAGGAGTGTTAGCTTCTTAAAAGAATGTGGCAATTCACCCAACTTCACCTTGATAAACTGCTTTGGAGACCAAAGATAGTATGGTAGCTATCCATTCGCAATGTCCCTCAAGTGATTGTACATTCCTATTTGACCATCTTCGTGTAGGGATTAGTTCACTTTGTTAGAGTTCTTTTTTTATTCCATGGAGATTTGGAATTTCTTTTCCAGTTTTTTACTATTATGTGTGGCAAGTTTTCCTGAAATCCCATTTATTTATCATTTGAATTATTTCTACATTTCTTGCTGGAATTATTTATACTTCAATTTAAATCTATTACATGTTTTTTTATGTCTTCCCCTATGTGTATGGTTTGTGTCCTTGCCTCTTTGTAATTTCATGTATTTAATGTGGTTTTGTACACCCAAATATATAGTTTTCATGTGAGTATATTTCCTATTTTTATGTGTCTAAAATGAGAATTTTATTAGAGCAATGTGTTGTTGAGTTCCATAGAACAAAATGGTTTTCTCCTTTTAACTTAAATTAAATCTTGAATTTCAACCTTTTTTGAAGGATCATCAATGGTGATCACCATCGCAATTGAATTCTAGCCCTGGAGCATTTCTTATAGTTTCTTGTAATTTAAAAGTTGGAATTGATCCCATGATTGTGACCAATGATAATTGTCTTCTAGTTGGCATTAGATTCACACTAGATTTTTCATAGGTTGCAATGAGGCCAATTGAGTGTGTATTGTGCATGTGCAATTCATCATTTTTCCATGTTAGTTATTGTTTGATGCTTGATTAGGATCACAACATAATCCATTGGTAATTGGTGTTGTCATCATATCATGACCATAATTAGTGCACCATTTTGGGATCTCAAGGGACCTATGCTCTTGGTTGAGACCAAAAAAACTTACTTTATCATTTCGGTAATTCTTCTTAGAGACCTTGTGTTGATTTTTTAATTTTTCTAATATATTTAAATGGGATGAACCTATGCATTTGGGTAGTGGAGTGGAGTGGCTCTCCATGGTGAGCTAGGACACAAAAAAAATTCTAGGGAAACCTATAGAAAGTCTTATTTGAGTGAAAACTAAATTTACTAATATAGATTAACAAGTTTTAGATGACTACCTAGTCATTTGAGGACATTGATGGAAGTTGATTCAATGCTTAGTTGGACAAGGATATTAACCAAAGGAACCACAACTAGTCATCTATAAACATTGATCAAAGATACATGTTGATTTTATTCATCTATGACCATTGATCAAAGGTTTGATGCTACATGGACCACTATGTGTCATGTCATGAAACTCCATTCTTGAGTCCCTATACTAAGACTTTTTTTAGCACTAAGTAGTTCCCCTTTGTAGATGTGTCATTTTGTATTCTACATCTGTATGTTTTCATTGGGATCATTGTATCATTATGTGGCCTATGTATTTTATTGTTGTTTGTGGGGTGGGGAGGGGTCAAATGACTATCACTACAAGCATAGTAGGGGTACCATGTAGTTGGGTGCAAATGTACATCATTTTGAGTAGAAATATATGTTGTTTGGTAGTGGTGTATAGGTGAAAGACTACTTGTAGTGATACATTTCAAAGAATTGTTGTTCATTGTATCCCTTGCATTCCTTTTTAATGATTTTGTATGTGTAATTATGATTAGTAGATTGACATTAATTATGTTAATTTAATTGATGCCTCTTATGAATGCTAATATCATGAAAATTTTATTTTGTTATTTTCATCTTGGCTCCCTCTCTTTTTATATGCCTCATCTTCACTTTATTGGTATTGCAACTAGTTTATGGAGACACTTTACAATCCTATTCTTATATCACTCATTCTAATTAGTGGTCAAAACATTAATGTGAAAAGATACAATCAAATAAAAAATTATTGTTGAAAATAATTAGTTTTACAATTTAAAATAAAATAAAATAGGTTTCTACTATAGCTTTGAGTAGGGTATGAAACAACTAGAGTATAATGTTTTGTAAAGTAAGCACTAGGATCATCATTATTAGGAAAAGATAAATATAAGGTCATGAATAAGAAAAATAAGAAAGTGTTTTTCTAAGCTAACAGATAATGTGACCAATAAAAGATAAAAATATCTCATCTTAAACCTCACTTAGCACTCAGTTTTGTGGTCTCTTGAATATTTTTCCTTTGACTTACACATTATTTTTAAATTGAAAAGTAATACTTTTTAATTTTAATTTCATGGTGATTTCAATTGTTGGATAAGGAGGAAGGCTAGATCAATATCACTTAAAACTAATTGCTCTAGATTCTATATATGATAATTTAAAATTTTTATTTTATCTAAGATTTTACATAATATAAATAGTTTCCATAATGTAGTGTTTATAATTATAAGAATAAATATCATTATTAACATCTAATTAGAATAAGTTGGAAATATGAGTTTAGTTTTGTTACTTATTATATCTATATTTAAAAATTTAATTTAATTAAGCATGTAAAATTATCATAAATATTTATTGGCTTCTTTCCTTCAAAATATTATATGTAAAACACACTTTTAATTAACTATAAATTAAACTAAATCATAAGGAATGAAATTGACATCATGCCAAAGTAACTATATTGTAATTAATACTTACTAGTTTTCTTTTATTTTTAAATTTCTAATATTCTAACTTATTTAGTATCTAAATTTGTGTTTCAATTAACTTTAACCGACGATCATCATAGTATATGACAAAAAATTACAATATGAAATTCTTTATGATTCAATCTGGAAAATGAAAAACTTGTCCATTGAAAAGAGAAAACTTTTTAAAAAAATGAAATCATATAATGGAATGTCATAATATAGAATTATTATGCACATTCTATATATAAATAGGAGACTTAGAATACTTAAGTCATGCACTAAAACCATGTGCTCCCTTACCAATTGACCCTAAATTTAATATTTGATATTTAATTATTTTCTCCAATATTAAATAGTTACATAAAAAAATTATGACAATGTTACGATACAACTCATCAAGTATATCCCATGGGAATCATTACATGTTGCATGTCCATCTAGGTGCAAAATTACATAATAAAATAAAATAATACAATATAACAATATAATGCAATGTGTGCAACACTTGCTATCTCAACAATCTCCCACTTGTATACATTACATAGGTTCAATCTCTAGCCTCATAAATGAAGAAAGAGAACAATCCCTCCTAGCACATCCACCATCATGGATCAAAGTACAAAAAGTGTTTGATCCTAATACCCTAAACAAAGTCAAAGTATCTAGCATCTCAAACATGAATGAAGCCACCTCCTATTATGCCACTATCAATGGACATACATAGAGGCCATAGAAAGAGAAAGTCACCCAACCTGTCGCATTAAAAGATCATAAAATCTTATACCAACTAAAATACCAAGCACAAAAACCTAATCCAAAGGTAATCACATGTATCCATAGTTGTCAAAATATCCATAATTGAAATAAAACCCACAACAAGTGTCATACCATCCAACTATCCATACCTCCAAAGGTATACCAAGTGAATCTCACATCATCAACATATCTAATCTATAACTTGCAGTCACAAGCCTCAAGAACAATACTTGCCACATATATACCATGAAGCTCCCACTGCAAAAGACAATGTCTAATCTATAACCAATTCACTCACAACACCTCAAAGAAGTGAATCCATATAGTATGAAGAACATCCACAATATATAAACTGATAACTTGCAAGAATAACTCTCATAACATGTCTCCAACACTCTCCCAAGATCTCCACAACCAATAAATGAAAGAGATAAAAAAATAACCATGTCATCTCTCACATGACATACATGAACATAAACCAATGATTAAAATATCTAACCAATCTCAAGTCCAATGTAAGAAAAACTAAACATCCAAGAAGATAACTAAGACCAAAGGAAAACCATGCAAATCATAACATGTATCATATCCTTCTAGACACACCTGTAGATGTAAACTATGCAAGTATGATATCTTCCATAAAACCCCAATGAAGAAACCACAACAACGCTCAAATTATACCATATAACTAATCATGGATGTAAGCCTCTCACAACAAGATCAAAGTCATAAACCATTCCTAATCCAAAGAATATGCCCAATATAAAACCATCTCCCAAACTGAACCAACATAACAAAATATGCAAATAGAGATAACCAATGCTAATCTATCTCTCAAATGAATGTTCTAGAACTAACTCATGTATTATAGCTCAAGATCCATATCCATGAAAGATAAGCATAAATAAAATTCACCTAAAAGAAACAATGGGCTATACCAAGAGTGGAGAATGAGAATGCCCATCAAAATATCCAAGTCTCAACTAAGAACAGTCTCCTCTCAAGTCCATATCAAGTGAATGCCCCTTGGAATTCCTACTAAAAACATCTATTGTCCCAAAAAATAGTTTTCTAATCCAACAGAAAATCAACATCACCATCATCTATAAGTATCCATGAGCACATGTAACCAATCAATCCATGCCAACTCCAAATGCAACATACTAGTATCATGAAGTATCTAGCTTATGATCAATGTACTCAATACCAAGATCAATGTAAAGTTCCAACCATGGTCTAAAGAACATATACGTGACAACATGATCTAATTATCTCAACCAAATAGATAATATGCACCATATGAACATACTACAACATGTCAAAACTCTAAATGGGTATCAAGAGTAAACCATGACATAAAAATGAAACCAAACTAACACCAAGGATAGCATGTCAGATGAAAGCATAAACCACATGAGTCCTCAAGATTAAACCATCTCCACACACCATGAAGATAACAAGTGCACCATGCAAATGCTAAAGATGCTTTTTAAACAACAAGATCTAAGACAAACCTCCAACATCTAAAAATACTCAATAAATATATTAATGCCAAAAAATTCCTACTCAAACATGGTACCAAGGCATCATAAAACCCATCTCCTACATGAAGATCCTCTAGGTCTATACAGAAAACCAAAGTTTTAGTTCCAAGTGAAACCAAGATTTTCAAACCAAGAAGATACAAACCCAACTAAGAACTAATCCTGCACTATCACATCATCAATGTCACAAGCTCCCACTAAACCATGTATCCATGACATCATGATAAAGAAACCATCATCTAACCATGAGAATCAACCAAGGCATCAAACTATAAAAGAACTTAAAGTGCATATGATGAGCTCCTCAAAGAAACCAAATAACCATGATCCTCAACCAAGAATCTATACCACCATAACCAATCATGAATCCAAACCAATGAACATCAAGGATGTATGTATATCTCCAATCATGTCATGCCAAAATCTATGGCACCATGATCACATCTATAAATTGAACATCTAATTCTCAAAGTGTCTAATCTGTCAGCATAAAATAGTCAACCACAATCCTCCACCATGACTATACTTGGTAAAAACTTCTCATACCTTCTACATGGAGAAAAAGTCATAAAATTATGTGACTTATGGAATACACAACCCAAATCCAAGCCACCAATATGAATATGCATCAATAATGAAAGATCGATGGGCAAAGACAATCCATAACCAAGATATAAATACAACCTATAAGTATAGACTATTTACAACACTGGACAACTTGTAGACCCAACGAGTCATCATACATATCCAAACCAACCATTGAAAACCATATTATCATGAGACCAATCTAAAATATCAACTAAGTATACAATGATATCAAATCTTGAATCTCCAAAATATATAATGCCATAAACTCAAAATGTTATCATAATCAATATATACCATAAATTATTTAGATTTTTATACTACCAAATAAATCGTGCCAAACATGCACCAAATCCAAACCAATATGTAGAGCTCTCCAAGAGTTTTTTGTTGACTACTCGAAGTCTAAAATATGAGTCCATATGCCCAAGTTATGCCCTAATTTGTGCTCAAAATAAATAACATCTAACTTTTAGGATTAAATAAGAACAAACCTACACCAATATGTAGTGCTCTAAATTAGCTTTGCAATGCTTGTAAGAAGTTTGAAATTTTATATCTTGGGAGATAGTTATGGTCAATTTACTAAAACTATCTTTTTACCATTTTCACTATGATTTTATTTTTGGTGACAAAATTTTTGATAGGATTAAATTTGATAGGCATCACAAGCTGAAACTAAAAACCTCTTGCATTTCCTCTCAACATAGCCAAACTAGAGAATATTATGTATCATAATTTAAGGAAACATCAACCAAAATCCAATGGTGAGGCCTACTTTTACCTACAAGGTCATTTTTGCAAGCTCTCCCCAAAATCCTTTTGTCCAACAATTTCACATGCCCAAAATCTACCAATATCCTATCATAATAGAGAACCCAAAACTCTTAGATCTATAATAAACAACTCATATGTCTTGTCCTTTCATTTATCCTCTCATGCATTCCCATGGATTCAATTTAGGGTTACAATAATAAAACCATAGCTTTGATACCACTTGGAAGTAAACATGCAACAAATAATATATGTGTTTCCACATAACTCATAATAGATCTAAAATAAATATGCAACTAAAATACACATGCAAGAGAATAAAAAACATAAACACAAAATGTGACACAATTTATACCCTAGAAAACTCTTATTGAGGCAAAAAACTTAGCCTCCAAAAGAATCCATCACCATGTATTATTTAGCAAAAAGACCATTCCAATACAACCATGGAAGCCTTCAAAGCCATAACCACAATCAAGCAATCTATGTGAACAAGAATGAATCCACACATCCCATGCCATGCTTCCAACCTTCACAAATGCTCCATTGGCTAACCTGTCAAGTCTTGTCCCACTAGACTCTTGTTTCTTCCCTTTTCTCTTCTCACATGACAACTACTCTTATGGCTACTTATATAGTAGCAAGTCCCACAAAACCACTACGTGGTATTACATAAGCCATGTGATACCTAACCCATTCACCCTACATTTAATATTGAAAATTTAATTCCTTTCCCCAATATTAAATAATTACATGAAATATTATGACAATTTTACAATACAACTCATCAAGTATATCTCATGGGAATCATTACATGTTGCATCTCCATCTAGGTGCAACACTATATAATAAAATAAAATAATGCAATGTGTTCAATACACATTATCTCAACATTCTTCCCCCCACTCTTAGTTGCATCCTTTCTTATGGAGCTAATATCTTTCCCCAAACTTTTATCAAAGGATGGGTTAGCTTCCATAGTATCTAAAATGTGAGATGGACTAGGAACCTTCTTTCTCCTTGGACCAAGGTGTGTGATCTTCCTCTTTCTTTTTCTAGACCTCATTTCACTTTCGATGGACTTTGAACTCATCTCTTGCTTGAGGGGTGTCTTAAATTTTTCTATTTTAAGAATTTTTCTATACCTCCTCATAATATTATTACTCTACCCATTATCTATTTGAGAGTCAATAATGTTTTTTTTTTTCTATTACCTAGGGTCTTATTGTCCACCTCCTTCAAGGTTGAAGTAGGGCTAATGTGCGTAGACACTTGGGAAGTTACGATGGTGATAAGGTTAACAAGAAGAGGTGGGTTGAGGGAAAGTTGGAATTTGTAAATTTTGATCATAAGGGCCTTGTGTAGGATATAAAAGGATCTACCTTCTTCTCTCTTTATCCTAACCTTAGGGACACTATCCTCTATTGAATGCAAAATAAGGTATGATAATTAAATCAGGTCCTAGTTCATAAAATGGTTTACAATAGAAAAATGGTAATAATACAACACCTAATTTGATCTTCAAGAATTATATAGTGCATGATGAAATATAACACAATGTCCCAAAGTTTGAATAGGTGCTCCTTAGAAAAGGAACCCCTCATGCCAATAGGCTCCTACTTAGAGAAGAATTTTTTTTTCTCATACTCACTTCATCAAAAACCCTAGCCTACTTGCACCAACTCTTTCCCTTGAGAGACAACACACCAACCATTGTAATGTGTTCCACCATTACTTAACACACCACCCCATTAATTCCCACCTTCCTATTATTCCAAGTATTGATAAACTACAAGGAAACATGTTCATAATATACTTCAATTACCTCCATGAATGACAAAAATCCACCTTGATGTAGATAAAGCCATGCTACCTTACTCTTCTTGATACAGTTTTCAATCTTGTCTAGTTCAATTGTGTCATTGGCACCTATCTCTTCACCAAGTTCAATCACAAAATCATTAGTGTTCTCTAACATCCCCTTATTACAGAATTGGAAGCTAGGGGTGTTTAAATGTATAATGTTAACAATGAAACTAAAAAATATATATTTTTCATCATAAAATCACAAGGCATCACATTTTTCAATCCCCGTGTAGCTTAAACATGTGTGAACTATACCTTTCCAATCAAATTTAATTGTTTCCACCTATCTATTAATTCAAGTGCAAGGGAATTTTGACTATTATGGTAAACAACTCCTGCCTTTGTCAAACTTATTGTACTGACTAAATTTTTGTGAATCATCCTATCATGATAGCAATAAATTGTCATAGCAATGGATCCTAAAATTAACACATACACCAAATCCTTCCAAATCTTGACTTTGTGATTTTTCACTCTTGGGTTCTCTTGATCACTTGGATTCACATCAATATGTCATTTGTCTTACTTCATTACATTGTACTATAACACATTCTCTTTCCACCATTATTTGTGTCAATGGTGGGGTTTGGATGACATCATCCCATTCCTTTATTGCATTGACATTATAGCCCACTTGAATAGGTCATCTACAACACCATTTCCTTCTTGATATATGTGTTCCATGTGGAATTCAAGTAACCCATTCAATAGGTTGGAAATTTCCTCAATTTCCACTTTTATCTTCCAATTATACCTACCAGCTCCATCCTCTAGATCATTAATAATCAACATCAAATCTCTCACAATGGCTAGTTTATAAATACCTATACTTTGCACTATCTTCATACTTTGTTTCTACTTCATTATTTGTTCCATCTCCCCCCCATAGTTCCCAACATGTGCAACCACCACCTTTGCAATATTATTATAAATAATGTCTCCAACCATCATCCTCCTGGTAATGGCTAATCTATCAAAGTTAAGTTTCAAACAATCTTAGAGGGGGGAGGAGGTATCAAACTATTTTGCATCTAGTATTGGATTTAGAGCTATCAAATATTCTTACATTCAGATCTAAGTCTAAAGAACTATCCTATCTCATCTCTTGATCTCTTTGGGGGTTTGGAGGGCATTCCACTTACAGATCTCACTACATTATTTAAATATCCTTATCACTTGTTGGGTCTCCATATCAACACAAGTAGTCTTGTCCCTAAAAATGTGATTGTTCTATTCCTTCCATATATACCAAGCCACATGAAGGGGGTGACTCTCTTTAATTATTTGAGATATGGGTAGTTAGAGGGACCAACTTAATTTAAAAATTGAACAATTTTCTCATTGAAGCACTACTGAGTATCCCATAAGTAGAGATGCTCCATCAATACCTCCATAGAAAAGGTATAATGTATGAGGAGGTATTGTATGGATTCTATTGGATTATATCATAACATATAATAATTAGCCACAATAAATCCTCTCTTTTGCAAATTATTAATGGTGAGGATGGTCCCATGTAGAGTAGTCCACCAAAAGAAATGTATATTTATTTGTGTAGGATGCAAGGGTGCCAAACTTTCCTCCATTCTTTTTGGGCATCACCACCCTCTAGGAAACAAGCATATGAAGGTCTCTCTATGAACTCTCTAGAGGAGATATGTTACCATATCAAAGAATCCTCCAATAAAGTAGAGGGGATATGATAATTCTTTAACATCTCCTAAAATTCTATAAACAACCTCTATCCTAGATTGTCCTAATTGTAAAAAAAATTCCATTTGTACTCAAGGTCAATATAGTTGCAAACTAGAGTACCATAGAGCTTGATATATGACTCTCTTAGAGGTTGAAACTTGGTATTCATGAGGGGTCCATCATGTAGCCATTTATCTGCCTAGAAATAAACTTTTTTCCCATGCTCACCTCCCAATGAGCTCTCTTCTTCAACATTTTGCATGTTTTCACAATATTGTTCCAAATTTTTGATCCTAGGGGAACCATCATAGTCCAAAGATGTTGGTGTAATGCTTCACCCATCATATACTTATGTTGGAAATATTCAAGATATGATAGGTTACTAAGAGGGGAGGGGTAATCAATAACCTTAAAACTTTTTATCAATTTACCACACATCCATCTATGCTATTGCATGCATTAGTTCAAAAACATAAAACAATCATTTACACAAGAGAACACAATATTTTTGTGACCCAGAAACCTTCCAAATAGAAAGTAAAAATGGGGTGGGGATGATACCCACAAAACTTCAATACTATAGTATAAAGTTGTCTTGTTAAGGCTTACATTGACCACTTCTGGTGATCAGCCCAGTTAGGAGCATAAAGGACTGCTAGGTCCACCTTGTTAGAGGATTTGCAAACATACAATGAAGTATGCACTATGTTAAGAGATTTGTACAAAGACTGTTAAGTTTACCTTGTTAGAGGATTTAGAAAAATTGATTCACCTATTAGGATGAAGCAGTGGATCTACTTGAAACTGATTGTTGATAAGATCCTTATGCATTGATCACCTCATGTGATGGATATAACTTTTTAGTCTCTAAATTGACCTTGTTGTGTTCCTTGAACTACTACTGATAATCTTTTACATATACTTCACATTGTCTGTATCTACTCAGTAGCCACTGTCTACTTGGTGTAAACTACTGAACTGCTAAGCTTACAAGGTAACCATTGGATGCTTGATAAGAATTTAAAATTAAGTGTTGTCACTAATGAAAAAAAAATCACAATGCTAACAATCTCCCACTTTGGTATTAGTGACAAAAAAATTATGAACCAAAACTTATGTTAACTAATATTCTAATTTATTTTTCTATTTACATATCTTAGATATCTCCCCCATACATATGGCATGCATAGCTTTTATCTGTACAATGTATCTCTTACTCATTTTCCTTTCTTTTCCTATTCATCTCATACTCCCAATGCCAACAATCTTATCTTCCCCGTTTTGACAATAATGCCAAAGAATGTATACACAATAAATTTAAATAGAGACACCAAAATGTGAGAGAAATTCAGTGTGTACCTTGAGAATAAGAGACAATATCTTATCCCAATTATCTTACAAAATTTTTTAGGTGGAGAGAGCCACTTGAACTTCTATAGAAAGTTCAATCATATGATCAACTATTGAAGAATTGTTGTCATGAATCAATGTTTTTGAATAGGAAATATGTCTCTGCATTTGGTTCATGACTAGAAGAATCATATTCTAAATGTTTGTTAGTGTAGACCAGATCCTTGCTTCCTCTCTTAATAGTTCTACCTAGATGTCTAATAGGAATTTGATCTTTATGTGATGTGTGGAGCTTGAACTGGGGTCAAGCTACAACTTTTGAGCACTGGTCTTCAAATCCTCATCAATTTTATTCAATTTTACCTTTATTTCTTTTTTGTACTCGGTAACATCATAGAGCTTGCCAAAAAGTGATGTTACATTTGTAAATTCTTGCTCAAGGTTGCTCAAAATTGAAGATAATCCAACTTGATTTATTGCAATGTGCTCAAACAGCTTATTCCCAAATTTCTTTTCTACTGTTAAAATGAGTTTCTCTTGTCCAAAGGTATCCTCATTGAACTTATTTATAGGCTCTTCTAATTGCAAAAAAATGTGTTGAGATGGATCAACATCAACACCAATGGCTTTAGTAATTATGTTTTCAGCATTTTCAAGTATAGTATATTCTCTGTCCCTTTCTTCTATGAGTTGCTTCTCCCTTGCCTTCTACTCTAAAAGCTGACTAACCATCCTCATTTCACCAACTGTGGTAGTATCCAAATCTATCTTAGGTATAACAATTTCCTTTTCCAAGTCTATATCCTCATCAATTTCTTTACCAGTAAGTAGAATTTTTAGTGGAGTCTTTGGTTTTACTTCAGTGCTTACTTCCTTGGATTTAGAAGTAGAAATGATAGTTGACATAGATGGACTAGTAGAAAAAACTTTAATTGGTGCAATTAGAGGAAAATTGAGAAGGTACCAAATGTGTCTGAAATTGGTGTGCTTCCCAAAAATGATGTAAAAATAGGAATAATTGGAATTCTAATAGTGGTAGACAAAATTGTAGAATGAACTATTGAACTTACTATACATGGAATAGAGGAGGTTGACATAGTTGATGATGCTATGACTAATTGCTCAGGTGTTGATGTAGAAAGCTACAGCTTGGTAGATGAAGTAATTGATACTTCCATAAAAGATGCTTGGAGCTATGGGGTAGCAAGAGTAGATAATGTTTCTGATGTGGATGTAGTCAATCCTACTGAAGCTATCTCCAACCCTAATGATGTTGTCATCTTAGGTGGAGAGTGGGGAAGGGAAGCAATGACTTGTGTCACAATCTTCATTGGGTCATCTTCTTCATCCTCTTCCTCCTTTTCTTCCTCTTCAACTTCATCCCCTTTCTCTTCATCATCAAACCTTAGTGTCTGATCATCTCTAGTATCAATAGTAGCACTTGGAGTGCTATCATCTTCTTCATCACTACTGTCACCATCATCATCGTAGATCACAACTGGATTATTACTGGGCTTATGTAGATGATAGATGTTCTTCCACATGTTTGTTTCATCTCTTACAACATGCTCAATATCCTTAATTAGAATCAAACATGTGTGAAATCTAATCATCATTTTACCTTCATTGTTCTTCATGACTGCCTATATTTCTGCCTCAGTAAGATTAACTAAAAGATTCTTCAAGGATTGTTCATATATGTCCTTTTATGTTTGAGTGGCTGACTTCCACCTCAGTTTCAGTCTTACCAACAATTCTTATGAGATTTGAGGGGCAATCTGGTCTGGGGAATACTTCCATTTTCCCATTTTGGTAAGTACCAATTCCTTAATCTGCATCTTTTCTACATTAGTTCTAGTTTCAAATTTGAAAGCTTTGAAATTTGTGATGCCAGCTCCCTCTTCCATCTATTTCAATCTTTCTTGGAAGGTAATTTGGGGCTTGTAAAATACTACTTCATCTTTATTCTTAGCTTTGCCTCTTTTGGTAAAAATAGTTGTGGAGGTCTTTGGGGGTTTTGTGATGATAACCCTTCCTTTCTTCTTTGTTGGCTATGTGTCTTTCTCTAATTCTTCTTCTTTATTTTCTAGTTCTTGCTCCTCTTCTTCATCCTCAACTTTTCCTTTGGTAATCATTAAAGGCTCGGTAGTAATTTTCATCTTAGCAACCTTTCTTTTACCTTTGTTGATTGCTTGGGGAACTTTAATCTCTAATTATATTCTAGCTTTTAAATCATCATAGGTACCAAAAATTGGTTGCTTGGGGTCTACTGGCTCATTTACCAGTGCTTCAATGATATCCCTAGTTTCATCAATGTTTACCTCATAAGGTAGAGGTTTCACCCATGCAACTCAAGGCCTGACTACCTAAATGTATACTCTGTCATAGTGTACCATAAAACACACATCATCTTTGTAGTCCTCAGCAAGTTTAGGAGGAATAATTAACCTATTGTTCATCCTTTCTTTGAAGTCTTCAAAATAGTTATCCATTATACTATCAAAATTTACACCCATTTCTGCTATAAACTAATTAATCATATATAAAATGGGAACATCCTTTCTCCATATGACAGAACCTTTGGAGGGAAAGAATTTTTATACATAAAAGAATAAGCATGTTAACAAAGAACCAAATTTTGTAAGGGTTATTCTTGGATGATCTGATGCTATCCATGTTCTTGTTTAGTTTCCTTAGCAATAGGTCAGACAACTCATATTCCAAATTCTTTTTCACAACTTTAAATGCTAGGTCTACGGCCTCACATGGAACATTGTTCAAATGACTGGAACTGTAAATCTTGTGAGCAATTACATGAATTCCATATCTTAGTTCTATGTTGATAATGGTGCTAATCTTTAAGCCTCTACCATCCCTCTCACCTAGGGTTTTCTTCTGAAGTTCATCCAAACCTAGGGTTTTGGTAGTTTTAGCTTTACTAAGAATGGGAAGGCTAGTAATATTTTGAATCATCTTCTTGGTGATTAATATGGGTTGTTCAAACCATAACTGACCATTGTGAACACGGCTGGGAATGTATCTAATCCATTTTATCTAAAAGCTTCTTGGTAGATGAGATATGTGGATCAACCCTTTTGTTTCTAAATGTTTATGTTCGAGTCTTAGTGAGCCATCAACACACATTTCTTCTAATGCGCCATCCATTTCTAGGGTTCCTATTTCTTGGATTGAACATTTCAAATGAGTTTGAATATCTTTGATCAGAAGTACCTTTGGTGGTATTTGCGACTATGCGCTATTAGGGTTGAGTGCCTTTGCTACTATGGGAACCAACTTGAAGTTTGGTGCTTTCCATTCTACACCCTTGACCAAAATTTTTGATCCATGTTTCACCTTGCTAGTGCTTTTGCTTGTGGAAGCCATTGTTTCTTAATAAGTGATGAAAATCTTCGAACAAATTCCTTAACTACAAATTCTCTTGAAATCACTTGAAGTTGCTTGAATGTACCTAGAAATCTCTTTGCTCTAAGGATACAATGAAAAATGAAGTTGAATTCTACCCATTGTGTTGAAAAGTTCACCATTAATGCTAGGTAATATATTGTCATAGTGCGTGATAGAGTTTCATCCACTAACCTAACTCAGCAAAAGTATAAACTCAGCAGATGAACAAAATTCCTTTTGGTAAGGTCTACAATCAACTTACCTCAGTAGAGTTTGATGCATTTGGTGAAAGATAACTTTTATGTGATCCTGGTGTATCTAGAATACTAAATTGATCATTCCTCACATTTCTTAGAACTACTTATTATTTCCTTGTTGAGTATAGCTCCAACACATTCTTAGAAATTTAGTTTGAGGGGATGGAGTCACCCACTTTGTGAGTGAATTCACTTCCACAATTTGAGCTTTTTTCTTTAGTAGATTTAGGAATCCATTGTTGCCTCATTTGTTTCCTTATGTTGTTAGCCCTTTCTTTCTTTTCATCTTCAAATTTACCTATATTCATGTAGTTTTTAGTTATATGACTGATTTCAGTGCATGTATAACACCTTATAGTAGTTTCCTTCTTCCTTAGGTGATGCCTTGCACAATTTATACCAATGGGTCCATATTCTCCACAATAATGACATATGCACTAGGTATTGTAGTCCCATCCAAATATTGCCTTTACAAGTTGTTTAGTTGGATTGAATGTTTTGGATCTACATTTAGATGCCTTGTGACCATGCTTCTTGCATTTATGACAATTACCTTCACATTTTTGTTTCTCCTTGCATTCATTGGCTTTGTGACCATGCTAATTATAGTTATAGCACTTTCCATTGAATTTTCCTTTTCCATTGCTCCAACAGTTGTTTGATGTATGACCAATTTTTTTTAAATGATTGCATGAGGGTTTTAGATTCCTTTTTGCACCTTGCTTTGAAGATTCACCTTGTTCTTTATTGTATCCAAGTCCTGCTTTATCTTTTTTGTTATGAAGATTCTGCTCATTTTGCTAAATTAGTTTATTCATGTCTTCTTCTGACTTCATCATTCTTTCATTGATTTGTTTTTCAGTATTTAGGTCACTCTTTAATTTTTCAACAATTTTCTTTTCACATATCAGTTCTCTAAATGTTCTTTCATTAATTTCCCTTTCACAATTTAGATCACTTCTTATTCTTTCATTCTATGCTTTGAGAATCCTAATTTCTTCATTTTCTCCAAAGATTTGATCAATGAGGTCTTCATGCTGATTGGATTGATTATTTCTTGCCTCCAAGTCTTCATTTGCCTTATTTTTTTTTTCCAAAATTTCACATAGCCTGATTGATTGGATTTCTTGTTCTCTTTTAAGTTTTATTACTTCTTTCTCCAGAGAGCCATTCTTTGCTAGGAGTTCCTTGATTGCCTCATTAGCTTCATCTAAGCTGCTTGATGGTAAAAGGTCTTCAATCTTTTCTTCAACATAATGATGGTCATTCATTTTTCTTGCAAGTTCCTTCCTTCTTTTTCAGGGATTGGGAGAGATGCTCCTTTGCTTCTTTGAGTTGAGCCATGGCCATCTCTAGATCTAGCTTTTCATTCTCAATTACCTTATCAAGTCTAAATATCTCCATTTGTCTTATAGATCTTTGTTCAAGCTGCCAAAATTTTATCCTGAGAACCACAAAGCTCTAATACCAATTGTTAGAAATATTCAAGATATGATAGGTTACTAAGAGGGGAGGGGTGAATCGGTAACCTTAAAACTTTTTATCAATTTACCACACATCCATCTATGCTACTGCATGCATTAGTTTTGAAACATAAAACAATCATTACACAAGAGAACACAATATTTTGGTGACCCAGAAACCTTCCAAATAGAAAGTAAAACTAGGGTACGGATGATACCCGCAAAATTTCAATAATGTAGTATAAAGTTGACATGTTAAGACTTACATTGACCACTTCTGGTGATCTGCCCTGTTAGGAGCACAAAGGACTACTATGTACACCTTGTTAGAGGATTTGTGAACATACAATGAAGTATATACTCTAATAAGAGATTTATACAAAGACTGTTAAGTCTACCTTGTTAGATGATTTAGAAAAACTAATTCACCTTTTAGGATGAAGTAGTCTATCTGCTTGCAACTGATTGCTGATAAGATCCTTATGCACTGATCACATCATGTGATGGATATAACTTTTTAGTCCCTAAATTGACCTTGCTATGTTACTTGAACTGCCACTGATAATCTTTCACATCTACTTCACATTGTCTGTATCTGCTCGGTAGCCAGTGTCTGCTCAGTGTAAACTACCGAACTGCTAAGCTTACAAGGTAACCATTGGATGCTTGGTAAGCATTCAGAATTGAGTAAGTATTGTCACTAATGACAAAAATAATCATAATGCCAACTACTTATCCCTAATAATACTACACCAACTACTCTAAGAGCACAAAAAATTCTAACCAATCTTAGATAGGAGGGCATTATTCAAATGCCTAATTATTCTATTGTTCAATCCCCCCATTGACTTAGGTTGAAAATCTTTCTCCCAACTAACTAGAATTATTTTGTGTTTTTCTTATATTCTACACCATAGGAAATTTCTTTTATTTTTTCAATAAAATCTTTATGTATTTATACCTTCTATAAGTGTTACACCTACCCATTCCAATATTGTTATGTTACTTCTTTCACTATGAGAGGGAGATCAATATGGGTATCTGGTAAGCATGCCTCCTAGGATTCTATAATTCTAATAATTTTCCTCCTCAAATCCTTATTTTTGGAAGCATAAGAGAAGGAACTAAGAGGGTAGGGTTGAATCAATTACTACAAAACTAAATCCTAGATCCCTTAGATAATAGAAAAAAAAAATCTCTAAAAACTAAACTCTTATGATGCTCGACAAACACAAAAAGATGTTGTAACTTGGTAAACATTGAAAATGATTGATAATTACTTAATATTTTATTTGTGATTACTTATTATTTTAACTTAGTTGAAATCATATAAAGAAATAGCATGAACACATTTGACACCAAGATTTAACATGGAAACCCAATTTGGGAAAAAGAACTAATTGTAACTAGTTACTTTTTTCACTCTTCTGAAGTGAGCCCAATTAGGAGCCAACCTTGTTAAAGGTGACAAAATATACTATTAGGTGTTACCCTATTAGATTATTTAATCACCATTTTTAGAGTGGCCTTGTTAGAGGTCTTTAGACAATTCAATAGAACTACCACCTTGTTAGAGGATTTACAAATAGCTATTAAGCCAACTATGTTAAGAGATTTAGATCATTGCTACAATGATTAGAGAGTAACAATGACATGACCTAATTTGGATGCAACTAAATTACTAATTATAGATTTGAATTCTAGCTTGTACTTGATCCTTCTTGATCAAATGTATCCTTTCAGCTTCACAAGGATATTTTGATTATCCTTATAATTCACTTCCTCTTTTAATCATTAGATCTTCAAAATCTTCCATGCATTCACATTCTCACACTCAAACTTAAATTCTCAATTTGACCTTTTATTTATATCTTCCATATTATCAAGTTAGCTCAAAAAAAACTAAGAACAATTAATATTCATCCTCTCAATTGGCTAGAACCATTAGATAAATATATTGAACTCAATTTTCCAAAATAAGAAAACCCTTTGTTAGTTAAACCTGCTTGGTAGGCACTAACTCAAAAGTAATTTTCCTATGTTAATTGACTAAAACTTAGTCAACAATAAATACTAGAAAAGTTCTTTTGGTATCGGAGTGAGCTCAATTAACATTGGTTCCATCCAATATTTCCTTCATTAATAGAATGAGCTCAGTTAACACTCATCTTCCATAGACTTTCCTTTGATGTCCAAGCGAACTTGGTAGACACTGCCTTCTAAACTAGGCAAACTAGAGATTTCTTGTTAGCCATAGAAAATTGTCTTCAATTCCTAAAAGAGCTCGGTATACACTGACTAGAAATGATATGACATTTTGTGTAACATCAAAGACAATAAACAATTAATCAATTGTATTCAACAATCTCCCTCCATGGCATTGATGGCAACACAATATGTCATAGAATAATGAAATTTTGGAACAAGAATAATGTAAGGAACATATCATTAGTTTTATTCTGATTCTCATCGATGATAACTCCCTCTATTAGTGTGAATTCTTTTTGCCTTTAGTTTCTCCCTCTATTAGAAAGCTTTTTTTGGCTAGAACTTCTGCCAAGTTCATTCTCCCTTTATGAAAATTATTTCTATGATAGAAAACACCTCGCTCTTTTCAACAACAAAAAAATTTCTATGAGATATGAATACTAAACTTTCCCCTCTTTGACATCTCATGTGAAAGAAAATAATTAGTGAATTTCAATGTGTCTCAAGTACTAATTCATTTGCAATATGCCCTTGTCAATTCTACATCAACTGATGGATCTTCAACATGCTCTAGTTGATGTTTCACTAAACTTCATTTAGTGAGCTTTAGATAGGATAGTGATCCCTAGCTTACCTCTTAGATACAAAAATGCATCCTTAGGTAATGGCTTGGTGAATATGTCTACAATTTACACTTTTGTATTTACATATTCCAATCTAACTTCTTTATCTTGCACCGACTCTCTTAAGAAGTGATATTTTATAGCAAGGTTCATTGTTTTTGTATGCATCAGTAGATTCTTTGATATATTTATCCCACTAGTGTTATCACAATATATGAATATTAGATCATTGATCTCTACCTTCATACCTTTCATCAATTGTTTGAACCAAAACAATGTTAGAACAATTAACTGTTGCTACCACATATTCTTCCTCTGTTGTGGACTAAGAGATACATTTTTTTTGGTTGCTTGTCCAAGACACTAGTGTTTTACCAAGAAAGAATGCTCCATCACTAGTGCTTTTTCTATCATCAACACTTCCTACCCAATCAGCATTTGTAATTACTTTTAAGTCCAAATTGCCTCCTATTTTTTTACTATAAACCATATTCATGAGTACCTTTTAGATATTTCATGATTCTTTTAATTTCCATCGTGTAATTTTATTTGGGATTTGCTGAAAATCTTGCCACCATACTAACCGCTAATGCAATATCAGGCCTTGTATGCACTACATACTACAATTTTCAAATCATTGATCTATATGTTGTCTAATCTACCTCTTTCGAATCATCATTTTTGGAAAGCTTATGTCTAGTAGACATAGGGGTTCCAATTGATCTTGAGTCTTCCATTCCAAATTTCTTTAGTATCTCCTTGATGCACTTAGATTGAGTAATGTAGATACCATCTTTCTTTTACTTAATATGTAATCCAGCAAAAAAATTTATGTCTCCAAACATAGACATCTCATATTCCTTGCTCATTTCTTCTGAAAATTTCTTGTGCCAATCATCATTTCCTATGAATAAAGTGTCATCAAAAAATATTTCTACTAGCACAATCTTCTTGTCTACTCCTCTAATATATAGACTATTGTTATCATTTCTTCTTTGAAAACCAATCTGTATCAAGTAGTTGTGAAGTTTTTCATACCAAGCTCTAGGATCTTGCTTGAGACCATATAACACTTTGTGTAATTTACAGACCATGTCCCTTCTGCTAGGATTTACAAAACCTTCTAGTTGTTCAATCAAGACTTCCTCATCAAGAATTCGATTCAAGAATGAATATTTTACATCTATTTGATAAAATTTAATCCTCTGTAAGTTGCATATGCTAGTAAAATTCTAGCACCTTCCAATTTTGCAACAAGAGAAATTTTTTTACCATAATCAATACCTTCTTCTTGAGAATACTCTTTACATACCAACTTTTCTTTGTTTCTAGATACTTTTCCATCTTCATTTAGCTTATTTTTGAACACCCACTTTTTGCCAATTAGATTTTTACCCTTGGATCTAGGAACAAGAGTCCAAGTGTTATTCTTCTCCATTTTTTCTATTTTTTCATTCATTGCTTCAATCCAAATTTCATTTTCCAAAGCATCTTTAATATTTGTAGGTTCAAAATCAGCAAGTAAATATGTACCTTTTAATTTTCCTCTTGTCATTGTTCGATCTAATTTGTTTCCAATGATTTGATTAGGTGCATGATGCCTTGTAACATATCGTTCTAGCAAAAGTTCTTTGGATTTACTAGTTTCCTTGTGAACTTCAGTATCAAGCTTGGGTCCCGTCATCTATGACTCAGGTCCATTAGAAAACTCTTGAAGTAGCTTGGTAGCTTTTGACGATGACTAAACTACTTTAGTCTATGACTCGGGTTGCACTATGTGCAACTCGGTAGCTGTTGGAGGTTTTGTGGACTTGGGAGGTGAAGCTTCCTTTCTTTCATATAGATTTGGCATGGTATTAGGTCCATAGTAAACAAATCTTCTATAATCCCTAGGCTCTTTACTACTTTCTTCTTTACTCTTTTCTGCAAACTCATCAATTCTCAAATGTGCACTTTCTATAATTTTATGAGTATACAAACTCAAATATTTGTATGCTTTACTTCTACAGGAGTATCCTAGAAATATGTCGTCATCACCTTTGACATTAAATTTTCCTTTTCTAGATTCTTTCAAGATATAATATTTACTACCAAAAACTTTAAAGTGACTTGAATTAGGTTTGTAGCCATACCATAGTTCATAAAGAGTTTTATTTGAGTCTTTCTTCAACTATACTTTATTCAAGGTATGAAATGTAGTGTTGATTGCTTCCTTCTCATATTTGATTGCAACATTCTTTTCTATCATCAATGTTCTTACACAATCCATGATGGATCTATTTCTTATTTCAGCTATTATATTATACTTTGGTGTACCAAGGGCTGATACTTGTCTTTTAATTCCTTTTTCAATATAGAATTCATTGAATTTATCAAAGATGAATTCATCAACTCTATCCGATCTCAAACATTTAACTTCTTTCCAATTTGTTTTTTTACTCTTGCTAGATACCACTTGAATTGTTCAAAAGCTTATGGTTTTTTCTTTTAGATACATTACAATCATCATTCTAGAACAATCATCAATAGAAAGAATGAAATAAAATTATCCACTATAACTTTCTATTCCAATAGGTCCACATGATTTTGTATGCACAAGCTCTAAGACTTCTCCAAAAAGATAGTTTTTTCTTTTGAGACTATTCTTTCTCATCTTGCCAATTTGGCAATATTTGCATAGACCCATATTAGCTTTCTTCAAACTAGGAATACCTCTAACTCTTTTATGTTTTCTTAGCTTAACTAGATTAACAAAGTTTACATGACATAGTATTTTGTGCTACAAACAACTTTCTTCTACTTGAGCAATAAAACATGAACTTTCACTAAGATCAAGATAAAATAGGTTACCTTTTGTTTGTTTGGTAGATCCAACTAGATTTCCTTTTCCATCAAATAATTTGGTCTTCCCATTCATAAATTCTACCTTGAATCCAATGTTATTCAACTATGCCACACTGAGTAGATTATGCTTTAGTCCTTCAACCCAGTAAGCATTATCACATATAAGTTCATTGGTTAATGAGATATGACCTTTTCATTTTATACAACAAGGTTCATTATTTCCAAATCTTATAGTACCTCCATCATAAATTTCCATGTGTTCAAACTTTTTTTTATTTGTAGTCATATGATGTGAGCAACCACTATCAATAATCCATGTATCATTTTGAATGACATGAGAGATAACTACCATCTTATCACCTTCTACATTAGATTCATCTTTTACAATAATATGTACCATTTCATCTTCACTATTGTTAAAATATTTAGCCATAAAACAATATTTCTTACCTTTGTCCTTGTAGCTCTTGAATTCCTTCTTGACTTTGTACTTTTTACTTATCTTCTCATCCTTGTTGTCTCTGTTTGGAGACTGAGCAACAATATGACCAACTTCTTCACAAGGAAAATAAATTAGAGGAATCTTTCCTTTGTACTTTTCTATGCCTTTGGAGTATTTCTTTATAAGTAGGGCTTCAAAAATTTCAAGATCACTATTAGAACTTTCTTCTGTTTCTCCTTTACTTCCTAATTGATTGGCCTTTTATTTCTTGCTCTTTCCTTTGAATGAGAGTTTGGCTTTAAATGAAAATTCAATATTTATGGAACTAGGAACATGGTTATCATAGTTATATAACTCAAAAGCTATCAATATTCCAACTAGAGCATTCAAAATTATTTTGTTATTTGGATCACATCTCATTTTGTGAATAGCTAACACTCTAATTGCATAAATAGGAAGAAGAGTTCTGAGTACCTTTCTGACAGTTATTTTGTCATCAATGTCTCCTCTAGATGCTTTGATTGTGCTCACACTTACATTGATTCTTTCCACATATTTTTTAATGTTTTCATCTTCCCTTATTTTCGTATGATCAAATTGACCTCTAAGACTTTTTGCTTTGGCTCTTCTTATATTGTCATCTCCTCCATAGATATCTTTCAGTTTGGTCCACATTGCATGAGTTGTTTTGCATTCTTTTACCTCATCAAATTCAGTATAACTAAGAGAGGATGCTATATTAGTCATCATTATGTTATGATTCTTCATTTCAGCAATGTTTTCCATTGACAATGCTCTAGTTGGAGTCTTTTATTCAACATAAACATATTTACAATCTAAATCAATGATAGTCATCAAATGTAATCTCATAAGTCCTTGCCATTTTGCAAAGTTGTCTTTGTTCAACTTGGGAAACTCTATTCTATAAGACATCTTGATCTTTATCTTACATCTTTGGAAGCTTCTCTACAAGAACCAAAATCTGTAATACCAATTGTTGAAAATATACAAGGAGTATATAAGAGGGGAGGGGTGAATCAATTACTAAAAAAATAAACCCAAAATCCTTTAGATGTCAAAACAAAATAATAAACTTTGAAAACTAAACTCTAATGATGCTTGGCAAACACACAAAGATGTTGTAACTCAGTAAACACTAAGAAAGCTTAGTAATTACTTAAGATGTTATTTGTGATTACTTATTACTTTAACTTCGTTACAAGCATATAAAAAGAAATAGCATTAACACATGTTACACCAAGATTTAATGTGGAAACTCAATTTGGGAAAAACCACCAATTGCAACTACTTACTATTTTCACTCTTCTGAAGTGAGCCTTGTTAGGAGCCAACCTTGTTAAAGGTTACAAAACACATTGTTAGGTGTGACATTGTTAGAGGATTTAGGCACCCTATTAGGAGTGGCTTTGTTAGAGGTGTTTAGAAAATTCAATAGAACTGCCACCTTATTAGAGGATTTACAAATAGTTGTTAAGCCAACTTTATTAAGAGATTTAAGTCAATGATACAATGTTTAGAGAGTAACAATGACATGACTATATTTGGATGCAACTAAATTACTAACTACATATCTCAATTCTAGCTTGTACTTGATCCTTCTTGATCGAATGTCTCCTTTTATATTCATAAGGATATTCTAATTATCCTTCTAATTCACTTCTCTTTTCATTATTAGATCTTCAAAATCTTCCATGCATTCAAATTCTCACACTCATACTCTACTTCTTAGTTTGACCTTTTATTTATATCTTTGATATTGTCATGTCAGCTCAAATACAACTTAGAATAATTAATATTCATTTTCTCAATCAGCTAGAATGATCAAATAAATCAATTGAACTTAATATTCCAAAATTAGAAAAACATTTGTTAGCCAACCTTGCTCAGTAGATACTAACTCATAAACAATTTTCCGGTGTTAACCAAATGAAACTCAATCAACACTACATACTAAAAAATTTCCTTTGGTAACCAAGTGAGCTCAGTTAATATTAGTTCCATCCAATATTTCCTTCATTAATCAAGTGAACTCAATTGACACTCATCTTCCAAAGAATTTCCTTTGATAGTCAAGCAAACTCAGTAGACATTTCCAACTAATACATTTGGCATTGATTTGTGATGGCTATGTGTCACAATTATGATAGCAATGTATCGCCACTATGACAGTAATAGATGTCATTATTTTTTAGTCGTAAATTATGACATCTATCCTATGCCATCACAATTATGATGCCTATCCATTGCTATGTAACCACTTAATTGTGAAATCAACCCCATTCTAATGCTTGTGCCAGACATCACAATTGCAATGTCCACCACAAGCATTGCGATGGGGCCGTTGTGGTGACAATGCCAACTATCATTTACATGCTTGTGGTGGTCATCTCAATTGCAATGTCTGACACAACCATTGTGATGGGGATGCTATGGAGATGATGCCAACTGTTGTTGCCATGCTTTTTGCAGACATCACAATTGTGACATTTTCCACATGCATGGTGACAAGGCCACAGTAGTGATGACACCAACTACTGTCACCATGCTCATTATGGACGTTGTAATTGTGATGTCTGCCACATGCATGGTGATGGGGCCACTTTTTTGGTGATGCTAACTACCACCGCAAATACCAATGGTAGTTGGCATCGCCACCATAGCGACCCCGTCACAATGCCAGTTCATTGTGAAAACCAAGTACAGAGCCTAATGTTTCAAACGATGATTTTAACCTCTATATGGTCCAACTGGTAATAGATTTGGCAAGCTTGGATCGCTATACATATTTGAAGTGTTATACATGCCAAAATTACTATCTATTTGTTCATATAATTTTCTTCGATCTTTCAAATGAAAAATACTAAGAGTCAAACTTGGAATAGTTAGCTAAACAAATTGACCCAACAGAACTCCACCCAATATGTAACTTGTGGACCACATCTTGTTGTTTGACAGTTCTACATTTAGCCTGCTGCTTCAACCACAAACATATTTGCAAGTTTGACAAGTAGAAATATATCTCCATTTCTCACATTTATTTGATGAATTTTGAAAGTATATGAAAATATTGGCTACAGGGATCTAACGCTGAATAATCAAAAAAGTTTGAAGTAATGAATCTTTTCATGATATTTTGACTTCATTATCAACTTTCTGTAGTGTTTGCTATGTTTTTTGAATGGTTGCCAGCAATGTGATTTTCCCTCTGTTTTATAAGTTTTTCCCCAACATTGGTTTGGCATTGAGCTTGACAAAAAACTCTATCTTGCATTATGCTGCAGTTTCTCTTGATTTGTTCTCATGAATGAATTCCCTTTACTAGTAATCTTGTCTTTTCTATTTGAAAGTGATTGAAAAGGATTGCTCTGTCAATTGGAATATTTTCCATAAGAGTCGTGTATGTCATCTTCATCATGTACTTGTTTAACCTTTTTCCTTCTACCATGGTCATATTCTTCATCCATGCATAAACCACACAAGATTATAGAAACACGACAACATAGACATAGATAATTGGTAATTGTCCATAGAAACACTTTATGCACGAATAGACTACTATGCCAAGTCTGATGATGCAATTGTATTTGTAAAAAGATAACCTACCATTCATCTAAGACATAACCAACATGGTTTGCATGTTTTTCTGTAGTTCTGCTACTTTTTACCAAGCCATCATTAATACTATCCCAACATAGAACTACACAATAACCATAGTAAACCATCATAAAAAAGATTAAATACCCAACACATAAATAGAGGATGAACATTGAGCTTAATTGAGCTACATTGCATAGAATAAAATAAAATTGTGACTATACCTCCTGGCCCATGTAATCTAGCCTTTAGAAAAGATGGTTCAAAATATTTTATAGGTAGAGCTGCATCTTGTTGGCATGTTTCTCCTCTATCTGTAAAGCTATTATTTGACTGACAGGGAGTAGGCATGTTTTTCTCCATGCTAATTTTAGAGTCTTGCTCAACATCAAAATATTGTCTAGCTTTACTTAAACCAAGTCCACTAGGAACTTCTCTTTGTTTCTTTAGCTTAGTACCATTTCCACTACAAAGCTGCCTATTTACAAGGGGCATCAGAGTATCACAAAATTTAGCAATGTTACACCCATTCTGAACCACACTAGCTGTAATTTCTGATGTCTCAGTTTGCTGCATAGAAACATACAGAGTAGACAAGTTTTTCTCTATGCTAATGTTAGAGTCTTTCTCAACATCAGAATATTGTCCAGCTTTACTTAAACCAAGTCTGCCAGGAACTTCTCTTTGTTTCTTTAGCTTAGTACCATTTCCACTAGAAATCTGCCTATTTACAAGAGGCATTGGAGTATCACAAAATTTAGTGATGTTACACCCATTCTGAACCACACCAGTTGTAATTTTAGATGTCTTGGTTTGCTGCATAGAAACACAACCATTTATTTTGTTTGAGAGACCCTTTCCACGGGATTGTTGTGGATACTTAGAAGCAACTAAACATGCAAAACTTTTTGCAGCTAGATGCTCTTTTCCACAAGGCATTTTTGCAAAGCGTTTCAGCTTAAGAAAAATGTCAGCCTTCTTTAGTTGTAACTTCATGCATCTCTTCCTTTCATTGGATTGTTTCTTCCTCAAAATATGCATTTCTCTTAGAAGAAAATGCCTCATGAAAGACAATGTTTGTAAAAACCGAGAACATGGAAGATGCTTCATAAGCTTCAATCTATTCCTACTACGAGGTAGTGGTTGTCCTCATGGTGTTTTTGGTACTTTTGGCTGGAAATACATTTAGTTTCTTGACTATATTTCTGCAACCTATGTGGGTGCATAGCTTTTACACATGACCCATTCATTTCCCTTCCCTTATAGAGAAAAGTACCATTTTTTCCTCCCTGCCAAAAGGAACATATAAAGATTCATTAGGACTAAAAGCAATTTTCTCAAAAACAAACATATACACTATAGCATTAATACAAAAAACAAGCACCTGAAATAAGGAACCATCTTCCAAGAATAGGAGCTTAGTAGCCTCACTCTCATTATCTATAGAATTGTGGATCACACTACCATTCTCTAGATGCTCACTAGCTACAAGTTTACCATTTGAATCATTTTTTGGAAGTTTAGTAGCATGATGCCAAGTAATAATACCTGTCAAACCATTTGTAGAATGTTTGACATTCTCATGACTGTTACCATTAATTTTTGAATAAGCTTCATAATTTCTACCAATATAGTTCTCATTATTATTGCTCACATCACAGTTTCGAGAATGTCTAACAACTAGACCATTAAAATTACCCATAGAATCAGTTCCCTTTATTTCAGATTCTTGCTTCTTAACATTATTACTAGACCTATTCGATGTGCACCCATTACTTATGGTATGACTTGAGAAGACATTATTTGTTTGAATACCATTGGTTCTCGGAGGTACCATCTATAATGTAGCATCATGATCTACTGATAATCTAGCTTTACTACATGATTGGCTAGAACTTGTGTTCTTTTCTAGACTTTCTAAAATGAAATTGACATTTGACAAATTTTCTACCTGTTGGGGTATCTTGTTTACACCTGCAACACTAAAAGAGATTGTTGTCATTTGGAAAGAATGCACTCTTTCTATCGCCTGGGGGGCATATGAATCTTGTAAGTGGTTTTCCTTTGGATGTACAATGTTCAATGACATGATCTTCTTTAGTTTAGAGCCATTATACTGTGATTCAGACCCACTTGGTGTTTGAATGCTAGTTTTCTTATCTCGTATATAGAATAACATGTAAGCTTTCTAGGAAAGCACACTTTTCTCACTGACTGAATAGACCTAGAGTACAAAATGTCATAAGAATAACTTTAATCATTCTAAGCAACTTTAGTATAATTAGTGTTACCATATAAAGAAAAGGTTCTACATAAAATTGTAGTTCTTTTGTGTATTCTATTATACACAAATTATAATGAGCTTGCTCCACAAAATTAAACATGTCTTCACAACTATAGCAAATGTATACCCGATTATCATCTAAAGCATGCCAGATGCTTGTGGATGAATGAATAAAGTAGAAATAATGACCAGAATGTGTGCTCCAGCCATTATGAACAAGAACACCATAAAGAGTGTACTTAAAATTGCCCTCCTATGATTGATCAATAGACAGAGAAACTAGAATATCATTCAAATTTGCAAAATTTATTAAAAAAATAGTAGATAATACAAAAACTATATTATTAGATTCCACGAAAAAATGTGATCCACTGGCACATAATATTGTAAGGGCTACTTACATGTGAACTACTAACAAATGGTTTGAGATCCAACGTACAACCAAAGTCTACTTTTTTGTCAATTTTTCCTCCAGATCCAACTACACTAAACCACTTGAGATGAATTGCAAGAACATGTGGTGCTTTATCGATTTTGAGTTGTTTTAGAGCCTTCACTTTTACTTTGCATCATTCACATTGATATCTTTTCACACCCCCATCTAATTGCTCCATTGTCGTGTAATGGGATAATGCTTTCAACAAGGAATCTTCTCGAATGATCTCTAGGCTCAAATCTAAGAAAGGATCAAATTTATTTGAGCAATAAGAACATTGTGTACACTTCACCTACAAGCTAGGTTGAAGCAATTGCTAATGAATAAAATACTTTTCTAAGACTATAACCTAGAGTTCCTAGCATAAAAATAATTTTGAAAGGTTTAAGTGACTCAAAAAATCCCATTTATGTAACGAACAGTAAATCTTGGAGGTTTCTATAAGCCCCTCTCTATTCCCTCGCTAATATTAAAAAAGATGATGTTTAGATATGAATAACTTCTTTTGATATCTTCTTACATTCACTCATCCTTGTTAACAAAGTAGGGAAAATTTTGAAAATATAAACAACTAAAAATCACAACCTAACTTATGAGTCGGCCACCAAATATTTTATGTACTAGACTCTTCTCATAAGCAACATGTGATTCAATTAGACAATATAGATAAATATACTCATACTAGTGAAAGACAAAAGCTAGACATCAATAGAATAAAGTACATGATGTAACACAACTGTTAAAAGTATTACATATGGCATTCTTGCTAAGAATAATAATAAATAAATGTGAAAAAACCATAGGAGGCAGTGCAACTTCAATTTTAAACCACATAATCTAGATTTTCAAATAGGCATGCATGTGACATCTGGTATAACAATGTATACATTAAGAAGAATGAAGCATCTCTCACCATACAAAGTTGAACTCTTTATGAAGAAAAATATTTTAAAAATGAATTATATTATGTACTAAATGATCAATCAAGATTCTATGAAAAAAGAAGCATCCTAAAAAACCATGAGAAAAGTAAATAAACATCTACAAATGCAAAGAAAAAAGAGTATGTACAAAAATAACTCAAGAGAAAAAAAAGATAACAAGACACTACAAAAAAATACAATCTTAACAACAAAGTCCATAGCCATTCCATTTGCAGACATTGACACGGTGTAGCAAACATGTAATTAGAATGCAGTTACTTGGTTTTAAAATGGGAAAATCTTGGCATAACCTCTAGGAACTAATAAAATTATATAATAGGTAAAAAACTATGTAGAGTCCTTTGGGGAGAGCTTGGAGATCTGGTTTCTAATGGTTTGGGATGAAGATCTAAGGTTTTGAAGACAAGGAATCTTTTTTTGTGGCCTTGGAGTTGAATTATCATCCTTGAGTGTTCCAAAGTGGTGATTCCAAGTCGGATAGATCTTGGATTGAAGGTGGTTTCTGAGGTTGTTGTATGAAGAAGAATTGATAGAAGGTATGGTGGTCATCATGGTTGAGGATACAAAGCTTAATTAGGGGTACCAAATGTTCAAGACATAATGCAAATGTAAAGGTAAAATTTTTAAGGTTATTGTTTCAAGTGGTTCATTTACAAATCTTGTTTCATTTGAGATGGTTAAAATTTTGAATCTACCAAGAAGAGTACATGTTAGGCCTTACAAAGCACAAGGATTGGATGTTGGATGTTGTGTTGATGTGAAGGAGAAAGCTTATGTTCCCTTCACCATTGGATCATATAATGATGTTGTACTATGTGACATTGTACCTTTGATTGGTTGTCATCTAATTTTAGGAAGGGCTTGCCAGGTTGAGAAGAGATCCCTACATGATGGAAAAAAGAACACCTAATTTTTCACAAATAATGGGGAGAAGATGATATTAACACCATTGAAGGAGCACAAAACAACTTGGATAGTGTTAGTGAGCATTGGCATCTTTGAGAGGGAAAGGTCCCCAAGAAAAGAGAAACATGGTGAAGCAATGGAAGATGTTTTGATCAAGAAGGATGATGCTTTGAAGTAAATAGCTAATGAGAATGAGGTTGAGGAAAAGAACCTAGAAAATTATCATATGAAGACAAGTTGTCCATTTGGAGGACAAATAAAAAATGAGAAATAGTCAAGTGTTGAAGAGCAAGGAGAACCTAACACCAAAAAGGTTCAAAAGGTTGTAGCAGAGGTAAAGAGAAAGGATGCTGATGAAGACAAAAAAAGATCAAGTCTTGAAGGGCTTGAGGGAAATGAGGTAATTGGAACAAAGATGGAATGTAAATAGCAAAGACACAAGGCTTAGAGAAGTAGATATGATATTGATTGGTTCTATATGGTGATTAAGAGTTGGACAAAGAAAATTCACAAAGATAATGATGACTGAATTAGATAAAAAAGCCACCAACTAGGAGTTGGTATACTAAGGCAAATGGAAAGGGTGTGAAGACATGTTGTAGACAGTAGTAGACGTCTCAAGTTGCAAAGAGACTAAGGATGAGAAGACAATGGAGATGAAGAGCCAAGGGAAGGCTAAACAAGGTGATTATATTCCAATCATGGAGAAGTATGAAAATATGAGTTATTTTTGGTTTGTTATTCTAATTTTGTTGCAGGCATATGAGAATATGATAAAGATTCCTAGTGTGGGGAAGATAGCAATAATTGGTAAGAGTTATGTTCTACAAGGAGCTTGTTATTGCTTCTTGTTTCTATTTATTTGGTTGATGACTACTAATCCCAAAAAGAAGAAGAGAAGGGGCATGAAGAATGGACATATTACAGTTCACAAAGGGATGTGGGAGCAAATGAATTACAGGTTTGACAAGGAGGATCCACACATGGATCAGCATATGAAGAAGGAAAGGACAGCCTTGAAGAGTTTTAGGACACAAGAGGAAACTACAAGGTACACCAGGAGCTATGAAGGAGACCATGAAGGTACCAAGGGAAATCAATGTCTAATGAAGACATATCAAGTCAATTGATTTGGAATCATGGCTATTGAAGCCATTAAATGTAAGAAATATCATAAAGTTGTCAAAATGCAATGTCTTGCCAAGAATGGGAAAATTAGCATAAATAAAGAGTCAAGAGTAATAAATGGTCATTTAGGTGCTATAAAGTCATTTAGGCACAATAATAAATGTTCCCAAGATCTTACGCCAAGAAAGTGGCAAAGGGAAACCAAATAAGTAATGACTATCATTTAAAAGTTATCAAAAATGCTTGTTTATTGTCATCTGACAATTATATGGGAGTTTGGTCGATAGGAGCCAGTTTGAGGGTAGTTAGAGGGCAAGAGGTCTTTAAAAAGAATGCATTTTCAATGTAAGAGACAGTGGTGGTCAAGGAGGAAGCAGTTTGAAAGAAAGAATAAATAAAATCTCTATCATTTCAGTATTTTTTCTGACTGTCATAACAATGTTGTCCATTATTGTTTGATTTCAAAGTATTTACAAGTTTCTTGGCATTTAAAGTTGGTGTTTTATAAGATTTAAGTTTTATTGAAGAATATCAATGATTTTTTAAAAGTCTCTTTAACATTGGAGTCAAATATATTGTAAAAGTTTATTGGAACAGTGTTGAATAAATTATTGTTTGTCATAAGCATGTCACAATCACCTTGCTATTTTGTAAACAAATGGAATAAAGCCTCTCCCACTCTCTATCTATCACTCTAATTTGTGGGAGAGGAGTCCAATGTATCTGATATGTATTTTTAATGTGGAATGAGTGTAGGTTTATAAACAGATAGAGAATAAACTAAAAGAAGCAGTGTGATTGGTGGATAGTACAGTGAAGGTGCATTTGAAAGGAACCGTATGGTGGATAGAAGAATCTGAGGGTTGGAGTGGATAGGTAAGTGTTGGAAATGATTGAAGATGTGTATCTTGAAGTGTCTAAACCATCAAAATGGTTTTGAATGTTTGTTAAGGGACTTTTCTAGGAAGCCCTAGATTAGAAACCCTTGAAGGGAGGGTTTGATGAAAAGTATCTAGTAATGCTTGGAGATTCAAAAAAATTGAGGAATCCTACTATTGTTAGATTCCTTAAGACTATGTAAAGGTTTGGAGTGTTGGATATGAATGCAAATAGTAGTTTCTTTGGAAGTGGAGGGCTAATTAAGCCTAATTGCTTGAAGAGACAGTCATGGAAGTGTTCATCAGTCATAGGTTGGGGAATTGACATTTGCAAAGTTTGAAGAAATCCATAAAGGGTACTTGAAAAGGTGGCCATGTCATTAGGTTTTTTGGGAAGTTTTAGAGAAAAGTGCAATTTACTGTCTGGACAGGGCTAATTGGACAATCCTAGAAAAGGCAGTTTTGAAGATTGAGATAGATTTGATGCTTGGTAGGTGTTGGAACTCCTTTGTTATGATATTTGAAGATTTTTGAAGCCTTAGAAGGATCAAAGGAATCCTTGAAGAAAAAAAATCAAGAGTTGATTGCATGAAGGGTGAATTAGGAGTGTTCCCAAGGAGAGGTAAGTTGACAAAGATCAGAAGGAGCAACATCATAAAACACTGGTATAATCAGAGACTTAGTTTGTGACATGAGAGAAAGCACAGCCAAACACCAAGGAGAATTCACATTTAACCTTTGAAGAATATGGCAATTTGAACTGAAGTAGAGCTAATAGCATTCTGAAGGGTAGAAGGAAACAAGTCTCCCAAGTCCATCTCTCTCAAATCAAGAAAAACTAGAACTCCCATACCTTGAAGAATATTGTAAATTGGCAGAGCCAAAATGTTTTTCACATTAGGACCTCTGTCATTGTTAGTATCTTATTGAGCTTGACTTTGTTTCGAGAATAGTTTAATATTCTCTACTAAACAAGGCCAACCACGTTAAGGTGGAAGCTCATTTGGCCCCACCCCCCTCCCCTTAACAGCACTCTACATTCCCCGTTAACATCTAACATTCATTCATTCTTTCAACCATTAATAAAATGAAACTTTCAATCAATATCAAATGATAACATTCATTAACACATTAGATTCATTAACAAGCAACATTCATCAATATTCTGCATTAACACATAATTCATGAACATTCATTAGCACATAATTAAATTCATTGAGACATAAAATTCAATCATTATCAATTAAGGTATGTAGATGAAAATCATTTCTTTTTTTCCTTTCTATTTCTTTTTTCTATGTAAGCTCTAAGAGGAGCATCAGTGTCATCATCAATTCCCCCCTCATCAGTTGTTCTATTCTCTTTTCTTGATGATCTCAAATTCCTATTCTGTTGCAAAGGGGGGTCCTCTGCAATAACAAATAAAAGAGTTAAATTAAAAATAATTTATTATAATTGTTACAAGTATTTAATTATTTTAAATAACATAATTCTGGCACTCTTTACTTGATTTGACCACATCATTTTGTCTGGACTCAACGTCAACATGCTCTTGAACATCAACCCCTCGATCCTCTACAACTACTATACAAAATGTTATGTTAATCCAAACACCAATTGCAATTACATATACAAATTTAATACCAAATGTATACCTCCACCATTGGGATGCACATCATGTGAACCTTCAGCATCTACAAATTTTGTAGAAGGATTGTTAGGTTGCATTCCAAAATCCTATGCATTGTTATCATTGCTTGCTTAAAATAGATATACTCACTTTATATTGGAACTTAACATCAAATAGACTAATTGGTAAAGTATTCAATTTGAAATAAATTTGATTTGGCTTATTTACCTATGGCTCAGATGCATCATTATTAGAACCTTCCACACTGATTTCAGCTCGTAGCCATTCAACCACAGCTCTATAGCCTTGTTGGAAGACAATTCTCTTATCCTCTTCTATGAGGCATCTCTTGAACCCTGAGCCCTAAATTTTTGCGTGGTATGGTGAATTTTACTTGTATTGTTTCATGAACTAATGGAGGGTAGTTAAAATATCAAAAGGAAATGGTAAATAGTTAGTAGGATTTCCAACCCTTATTACACCTTATTTTGGTCATGTTGGAGTTCTTCTAAACTGTCTTTGGTGTTTGGGAGTCCTAGAGGATCCAATTGCACTCTTGGTTGGGTGTGTAGAATAAAGGTCAAGAGTTGCAATCTGCCCTATGACTGGTAACATCAAGTTTTCCTTAGACCTAATTTTTTTTGGGTTGTGTTGATGTTTGTTTTGGTTTCCATTTATATTAGAGGTTTGGAGTTTTCCAAAACACTTGGTGTCAAGGTTGGGTGTATGAGGTCTTGAATGGTACAAGGGAGAAGTAACTAGTATATAGCCTTATGTGATGAGCTGGGTCCATGAATTAAAGGAGTAGTTGTAATAGTAGATTAGTTCCTTGTTTGAAGGTGAATCAAGCCTTGAATGTTCTTGTAGAGACTAGAGGATTGGGGTGATAACTTGAATTTCTTAGTTTTTCCAAGGTGCTAGGAGTTTGTTGGTGCTTCCAAAGCATGTTACTGTACATCATATATTGGTGTGGAGGAACACTAAGATCCAAGTTGAGGATCAAGAGCATAGACAAGCTAGTCTATCCTAGCATTTCCCATCACATTATATAAAAAAATTGATACAATTTTTCATTTACTAATACTTACAACTCTTGCTTGAAGTTTCAAAAAACTACCAGAGCCAAGCTTTTGTATCCTGTGCTTTTCTAGTCTTGCCTTTGTTGCCTTTGATGTGTCAGACAATCTATGAAAAGTTTGAAATATGTTAGATAGTATAAACATAGAGGTTAATTAGTACATAATTAGATTCTCAATAGTATCACATACCTTGATGTACTCTCCACTAGTGTAATATTATTTTTCTTGTCAGCTTTATACTTTCCATCTAAAATTAGAGCTTGCCACTCAACCTTAGGAACATAAGGTAGACGCTCGTACTTGGGTTATCTCGTAAATTTTTTCTGTACTAGTCCCTAATATGCTTCAAACATAAACCAACTTTTTCAAGGAGCTTGTTTCTCTCAAATGCATGAGGTCCAAAAATTTGGGTCATGCTCTTTATAAGATCATCCTTCAATGGTTTGTCTTGGTTATTCCACCTTTTAAGTAAAAAAAAACATTTTAGACTCATAAATGAAGTGAAGCTACCTTTAATATAGTTCATGAAATGGATGAAAAGGAAAAATATTCTAGCAATGATATGAAATCAAAATAGTGGTTTGGGGTTTTAGTTAGGATATGATGTTCCACCAGGTACATAGGGTGGGCCTGAATATTCAC